>BMAO01031894.1:0-660047 GCA_019973975.1 Trichonephila clavata | reverse complement strand
TAAAAAGGGTGTGCATTAGAACTAGGAATTAAGGTTCAAGTGTAGTATAGATACTTGGCGATGTCAAATTTTTTGGTGACCAAAATCGATCGCCAAGCTACTTCACTTAGCGAAGGTTTCCCGAAGCCAGAATGAATTCGTTATCTCACCAATAATATCTATATAAAAATCGAAAGGGCCCTCTCCCCTATACTACACTTGAGTCAGGAATTAAAATACAATTCCACCAAATTTTAAATTATTTTGGATAGATTGGGAATTTTTAGTTAAAAATTGTAGTTACAGTAAACCTTGTATTGAAAATTCTAATTAATATATTCAAATAATATTAAAACTGCACCCAAATAACATCATTATCTGTGCCTAGAGCGATAAGAGTTACATTATTTTTTTGAAATTTGTCAATTTTTTTTAAAAAAAGCATATTTTTTCTCACAAATTGTATGTGCAATAAAATGCATATATACATACACAGAGATTATAGTCTATAATACAAATAAAATAAAATAAAAGTTTTCTGAAAATGTTAATTCAATGTCTTAAAAAGAAATCCATTTGTGAACTTTACCGTGAAGCCAAAAAACATAGTTTCTCAGACAATGCTTTTAAAGATTTAAATACAATATGAAAAATGTTCTACTAGTTGTACATTTCTTAAACTCACCATAATTATAGCTCAAACTCTTTAGCTTCATGTTTAACTAATTTTCAACCCTTTTGCTGTTTTCTGGAGAGTTTTATAATTATAAAAATTGTCGAGTTTAGTAAAATTTTCATGAAAAATTGCAATTAGGATCTTTTACACAAAATTCTAATGAATGTATTCAAATAATATTTATACAGTACATAAATAATGGAACATCTTTATATATTAGGAATTAAAAGATATGTATTACTTTTAAAAGTTTTTTAAATATGCCAAATTTTATGCAAAAACTCGATTTTTTAAAAATTAATGATATTATTTACATTTAAATGCAATGAAGTACATAAATACAGTGAACCCCAAAAGTGTTCGTACACTTGCAGTTTCCTATAAAATTTAATGATTTCGACTAATAAAAATTAATGTATAGAAATTGTAATTTTTTTATGATATCTGCAACTTGTTCTTAATGGAATGACATAATTATTTTTTTAAAAATAGCATAACTATTATTTTTAAAAATTAATAATCAAAAAGCTCCTGAAAAATTACGCCACTAAAGTCTTAGAACACTTAACAAAAATCTCAACATAGCTTTAAATATTGTATTTCTTTCTTAATTTAGAACTTAATAGGATATCTTTTAGTGTCCACAACAACTTTTGGACATCTTGATATAGATTTAATGAGTTTTTGTAATTTCTGCATCGATTTACCTCCATGCTTCTGTGATTATTATTTTTACTTCCCATTATGTGTTTATGTCATGTTTTTATATTTTAAATCTAGTTCTCCCCAAATATGCTCTGCTGGGCTAAATAAATTGATTGAGGAGGTGTTTTCACAAAATTTTGGGCCAGTTATAAAGACACCAGCGGTGTACATTGAGAGCAGTACGCTTGGCTTCATTATCCTGTTAAAATATGAAGTCGTGTTCAATATCAAATTTTGGACAGACAATTTAAAATTTCTCTTTAAAATATTTGACTAGAGCTCATGATTCTCAATACCATCAAAAATTACCTAATTCTGTGGCTGATTTACGCCCCCACGCAAGAACACTTCCACTTCCATGGTTCATTCATCCAACTAGATTCTTGTGACTTAAGTTTCAGAAAATTCAAAATTGACAGGAAAGTGATTGGGATGACAGAAAATTCAACATTTTTGGTTCTGATGGGCATATAATAGTTTTAAAGGAAAAAATGAGGCATTTAATCCAGTGAATTTATGTGGAACAAGAGCTCCTCCACCTCCATGATTCAACACAGAGGTGTTCTTGCGGGGGAGGGGGGGTGTAAATAGGCTTCAGGAATTAGGTAATTTGGTATTTTTTGATGGTATTGAGAATCATGAGCTCTATTTAAATATTTTAAAGAGAAATTTTAAATTATCCTCTCAAAATTTGGATATTTCAGACGACTTCATTTTTTAACAGGATAATGACGCCAAGCGAACTGCTCTCAATGTACACTGCTGGTGTCTCTATAACTGTACCCAAAAGTTTGAAAACACCTCCTCAATCAATTTATTTAGCCCAGCAGAGCATATTTGGGGAGAACTAGATTTAAAATATAAAAACATGACATAAACACATAATGGGAAGTAAAAATAATAATCACAGAAGCATGGAGGTAAATCGATGCAGAAATTACAAAAACTCATTAAATCTATATCAAGATGTCCAAAAGTTGTTGTGGACACTAAAAGATATCCTACTAAGTTCTAAATTAAGAAAGAAATACAATATTTAAAGCTATGTTGAGATTTTTGTTAAGTGTTCTAAGACTTTAGTGGCGTAATTTTTCAGGAGCTTTTTGATTATGAATTTTTAAAAATAATAGTTATACAATTTTTAAAAAAATAATTATGTCATTCCACCAAGAACAAGCTACAGATATAAAAAAATTACAATTCCAAAATATTAATTTTTATTAGTCGGAAACAATAAATTTTATAGGAAATTGCAAGTGTACGAACACTTTTTGGGTTCACTGTATATACACAGAGATTAGAGTTTGATTCATAACACAGATAGAACTAAATAAAACATGTTCTGAAAATTTAAATTCAATATCTTAAAAATATTTTGTGTAGGATCAGCATCTGGTTTTGTTAACTCCAATTCCAGTTTACTAATTATGCTATAACTTTGCTTCTAGATATCATAGAAACAAAAATAGAGTGTTTTTGGAATCTTAAATGTATAGTCTTTAAAATAAAAACACAAAAGTAATTTTTGAAAATTTTCACCAAAACTGCGAATTTTGGGTAATCCTAATGAAATTAGAGAAAAATTATGTTTTTACCATAAAATCTGGCATATCATGTATACCATCGTATTACATGCACTTATACTTTCAAGTAGCAATTTTTAATTTTTATGTTTATTTGCTGAAAATGTGCACCCCCATTTTCATGAAGAAACCTGAGATGTATGCGAGTCATGCTCTTAAAGTTTGAAAGTCATTTATTCTAAGCTTTAGTAAAAAATAGTATACATCTAGAAGTGCAACCCTTTAAGTTCATAAGGAATGCCATTTCTTTTAAATAACCATTATTTTGATCTATGTAGAAATCTAATTTTTTTTCCTGTGCTCACATTTTTTAAAGCTCTTATTTTTATACCTGGTATATAACGTGCACGCATAAAATTCAATCTTATTTTTTGTGTTAAAAGTGTGCACCATACACCAGATTTTACGATACATATTACCACAACAATGCCAATGTTCAAGATAACGTGCCAAGTTGGTGACCCTGATTTTGCATGTGTCGTATGCACCAGATTGACTACCATGTGTTGTATTACATATAATTTCACCAATATGGTTGCAATATTATGAAAGTACCAAAAATTAATACAGCTTGGGTACAAAAACTCCTGTATGCAGGTATGTTGTACACAAGTGAAAAAAACATAAATCTTGGTATATATATATATATATATATATACTTACGTATTATCACAACCAATTGGTGACATTATATGAAACAAAGCACCTGTTTGCCAATTCAGCACGTTCAACACACAGGAACTCGGAGGGTACTTGTGTATTTTTGCGACAATCGCTGACTCTAAATAACTCGCTGAGTTGGCCACCCCGATTTCCTATGTGTGGTACACACTGAATTGGCTGCCAGGTGCTTCATTTCATATAATATCGCTAATAGGTTGCAATAAGACGCAATTACCAATCAGGGTTGCCAACTTGGTGTGTTATTATTAGATTTGGCATTTGTTGTGATAATACGTAATTTGTTCAGTCTGACGTATTTGAAGCACAATTAATTTAAATTATAGTTTTAAGAAACATGCTTTTTTATCAAACTAAAAAGTAAGAAATAAATCTTAATATAAGAATAAAATGATTAACTAGAAAATTAATGTCATCGTGGTAAAGGCGTGGGGTCCTCTGTACTACATTTTTACACTAACTCTGCATTTTGGAATAGAACTAGTAAGAAATTATAACAATTGATATTGAGCACCCCACTCTTTTATATGCAGTTATTATTTTTCCAGTTTCAATTTTATTTTTTTCTGCTTTTTTCTTGGCATTTCTAAATACCTTTTGTTCTATTTCTTTAAATCCTGGCATTCATATTTTTCTAATTGGTTTTCTATAAAAAAAAGTACTTATGTTTTTGCTTCTTAATGTAATTCCTTTTTTGCCAGGAATAAGCCAATCTTTTAAATTATTGTCATGTTGAGTTCTTAGTGGGAGACCATCATCATTGATTGAATACTATTGGATGCCAAAATTTTTGCAGCGATTTCAAAACCACTTCTAAAAGATGTTTAATGTGTAGTGTACTGATAGCAAATTAGTTCCTGTATATATTGTTCCAATGTGTGGTATTTTTTTAACTGTTGTTTTTATAAATGTGAAATTCAGGTAGACGTGCAATATTTATAAAAATTGTATTTTTTAAATCTTTTATCTTGTTTCTAAATTATGAATGCTTTATTTTTAATTTGCACTAATTTCATTTCTGCTTGTTAGTACAAATCTTGATTCTTAATGTTTCCACTCATAATTTGTTTTAAATTTTGATATAGCTCTGAATTTTTTTATACATATTTTATGGATAAAATTAATCTATGAATTTCATACATTTTGCACTTTCTGCCAAAGACCATTGGTTTCACATTGTAGCTTTGTCATTATGTTCTAAATACTCATACAGGCATAGCATATCACTACATGTGTTATGCTAAATTTTGTAGATAGTCATTTCGAAAACTATATAATTATGAACAACCTTTGTAAAAATTTTACTCTAATGAGAACTTTCAAAATTCCTTTCAGAACCAGCTATCTATAAATTCTGCAGTAAATAATTTAGATGACTCACATATCCTAACATGTAATTTATTTGAAACAACACTGTTTGAAAGGCATTTTCACTCACATTTTGTAACTCAAAGACATGATTTGATAAAAAAATTAAAAAGTTGTTTATTTATGTACTTTTACACACTTTCCTATATTTACAATGTATATTACACTAAAACATAATCTGTTCTGCACAAATAAGGATGGAGTTGACTATAATATGGATTAGATAGTGTTTATAAAAAAAAATTTCACTTATATTCTTGTTTATTTTTTATGTATATATGTATGTGTACAATTTCCAGAATAAATATTTCAGCAATATGATTTTGGTTTGTTTTATTTTTCTTGTTAACAGTGAATAATTGAAAAAAGGTATTGAAAATAAAATTCTGTACAGCAAGTAAAATTGCTAAATTATGATTCTATTGGTCCTTATGATGTTATTTTTTCTTCTGAATGGGTGCTGAAAACTTCTCTAAAAGCTCTTTCCATTAGGTTAAAAACTAAATGTTTTGTTAATGCAAAAATGTACTGTTAGAGTTGTTTTTACATTCTTCTAAGGACTAAAATTTTTAAGTATTTTAATTAAAAAAAACATTAACTTAAAAACTATTATATTTGTTTTCTTTGGTGATAGGAAAGTGTAAAATCAGTTGCTTTAACAAAAAACGAGCTTAGTTGGTAATATAGCAATGCATTTTCTTTATTTCCATGTGGATAGATTTCTATTTAAACAAAACAATTGATATAAAGAGTACTTACACACCTGGGCCTAATGAGTGTTAGTTTAGTTAAAAGGTTTTTTTCTTCAGGTTACATAATATGTAAAAAAGCTATTTCTTTCTGGCATTGTTTTGAAATTTTTACTTAGAAAAATCTGTTATTTATCATAATGTTTCCTAGATATTTCTAATAACTTATTATTGAAGGGCTGAATTTTTTAAATAAAAGTTAATTTTCTGCTTGTATATGATTTTAAGGAAACAATATAATGCTTCTAGAGAAACATAAATATAAATAATGAATCAAATTGCTTCTGGAACTAGTTCAAAATGCATACACATTTATTAAACGATAACATCGAATTTATTTTTGCAGTTTTCAAAGATTTATATTTGCGGTATAAGTTCGAAGACATGCAGTTTGTGATCAAATAATAGTTGCATTTTTTTTTTCGAAGAGTAATATTTTTGTTGATACTTGCGTATTGTCGCCACCGTATTGGCGACATTATATAAAACGAAGTACATGGTTGCTAATTCAGCGCGTAGGACACATGCGAAATCGTTACTGCCAAAATTTGGCGAGTTATCTTTAACTTAGGCACTTTCGCGATAATATGCGAGTACCTTTTTGTTACACACAATAAATGTAAAATGAATTTTGATTTCGAAGTTAAGTGTAAAAATTTCATGAAATGAAAGTAAAATAATACGTAAGATATAGAAAGTGAAAATTTACAACTCAGGTATCACATTTTTAAATCCCTTAAGATTTGGGTTAATAAATAATTTTCTGTTAAAAATTCATATTAGATACAACAGTACCGAAAATAAATGCTATACATACTCATTTTATTGTTTTAACTCATATTTGATACATTAACAAATTCAAATATGAGTGCATTATATACTCATATCGATCTTTCATTCTCAAAAATTTAATCCCGTAACAGGTTCAAAAATGAGAATGTACTTGTGTCTCAATATGAGAATATGCGATTCTCAGATTTGAGTAAGCGTGCATCGGAGCTATTTTGAGAATGTGAAGTATTTAAAAGTGAGCTGTTTTCTCTCAGTTTTGAACATCGTTTCTCGCAGTGTATATCATGTATTCTTTTTCATTTTAGAAGCAAGTGCATTACGCAAACAATAATAATAAAAACGTATGATATATACCTGCTCGATATGTATTAGTTATATATTTATGTGAAAAGAATGAAAATTGTTAACCCGGGAAAAGAAGGCGCGCACACTCGCTATTAAAGCTAGTAATCGCACGGGGTGACCCCCTCAGGGGGCTCACCTTCTTTAGGTGAGTACGGGTGTCACAATCCCGAGGTGCCCTAGTGATCTTTTCCTTTTTCCAAGGGGTTTACTGTCTTTGGTAAACACGGGATTCACAACCCCGGGGTACCCTAGTGATCTTTCTCTATTTTCGACCCTCTTTCTTGTCATATAATTCTTTCATTCATTTCCCGTCTAGACTACAGACCAATTTTTTTCGAAATGTACAAGTATTCATTTTTTCTATTAGATATATCCTTATTCGTTATTAATAACATATTTTTGTATTCATTTTGATTGAGTTTAATTAGTTTAATTTAACTTTTAATTTGTTCGACTTTTGATTTCAATAATCGTATTATTACTTATTTTTTGACTAACACTGTTGGTTATCCGACCCGCACGTTTGCCGTGTGCGGCGTCCCGTAAGGAGGAAAATGGTGTCCTGGGGATACCTTTTGCGTTCCCTTTGGCCCACGCTTCGCTGTAGACGGGTGGCAGGAGTGAGCCCGCTCCTGTCAATCGGCTGGTGATGAGTCTCTTCGGAGACATTGCTGTAGGGTTAGTGCTGCAGATAAGGGGTGGCGGGTTTACCCGTTGGATCCTCGCCCTGATGCTGTAGTACTATATTCTGGGTGTACTCCAGGTAAGCGCCGTGCCTGGTGTTTGCCAGTTGACCGGCACACTGCCTCCCTTGTTGGACTCCGTGGTGGGTGGAGGCACGCCAGGATGAATTTCCGTTTTCTTTTATGGATCCAATGCTGATGTGCCTGGGTAAAGGCCTTGTTTTACCCACCCTAACCATTGATCAGATTTCTGTTAATACGAGATTTTTATTAATTTCTATACCGAACAACGGAATGTCGACTAAATCACCTTTTGCTATTCACAAAGCTCTTGTAGGAATAGGTGGTGAACCTAAATCTATTAAAAGACTGCGATCCGGTGATCTATTAATTGAAACACTCTCTGCCGTACAAACCAAATCTTTTCTTCTCGCAAAAACTTTCCTAGATTTACCCGTATCAATAAGTCCTCATAAATCTCTGAACACTTGCCGAGGTGTCATATCTGAAACTGACCTATTGAACACCCCCGATTCGGAAATCCTCGATGGATTCTCCAATCAGGGTGTAATTCAGGTCAGGAGAATCACAATTAAAAAAGATGCTGCAATAATTCCTACGAAACATATAATTTTAACATTCAATAGCCCGAAACTTCCTTCCACAATAAAAGCTGGTTACCTAAACTGTAAAATCCGTCCTTATGTACCGAATCCTCTGCGCTGTTTCAAGTGTCAGAGGTTCGGACATTCACAAACTTCCTGCCGTGGCCAACTAACGTGCTCTAGGTGTGCATCTGTAGGGCATTCCTCTACAGATTGCTCTCTAGAGCCTAAATGTATTAATTGCTCTCAACCCCATACAGCTGATTCCAAATTCTGCCCTAAGTGGAAAACCGAAAAACAAATTCAGGAAATCAAAACAAATAATAACATATCTTACCCAGAAGCCCGAAAATTAATAGCCCCACAACCATCTCAAACCTACGCTCAGGCTGCTAAAACAATAATTGTTAACAATTCCTCACAAACAGATGAAAATATTACCAAAATAGTTTGCCCACCATTAAAATTGCTAAAACCAATAAAATCCATTCCGAAGCCAACTATATCTTCCTCAGTCCCTGCAGTTACCAAAACATCTACATTAACTCAGGTACAACTCGTACCATCCACATCTTTTGTTACTATTACATCCTCATCAGATTCTCAGCCACCTATTCCTATGTTTACTACTGCTCCCTCCACGTCCAATAGTCTTCTGCATTCTGTTGCATTACCTTCATCCCACCAAACACTACCCCCTTCTACATCCAATAAGTTTACAGTCTTGTCCACTGTGACAAACCCTACTGTATCTGAACCTAAAACCTGCACAACCAATAGCTTACCATCTACAACTACAGCACCCCAGGCTTCAAAATATCGTACAAAAAAGCGTCCTCCCAAAAACCTTTCAAAACCTAAAATAGAAATAAAGATGGCTCCACACAAGCCAAGAAAATCAGCACCGACTGAATACACAACTGATGACGAAGACATGATTACGTACGACGTGGAGGAAGATGAGTTTGAAACGAATTCTGATTTTGTTGTAGTAGGGGGGAATACATATTACAAGGGTGTTCTAGTTCCGACATGACAAGATTTAAAAAACTTTTATCAATAATACTTTATTAAACTTGGTGGGGATTTCCCCACCAACCTTTATTACTTTTTGAATTTTTAGAAAATGACTTTTTTATAAACTAGAGATTTTACCTTTTTAAGCAAACTTTTACCTTTTGAATCAAATTGTTTTTCTTGGATATTTTTACGATTGTTTGGCGCAGTTTAGCCACAGATGGCTCTTGCGCCAAAAACCCCAACACTCACTCACTCACTCACTCACGCACGGGGTGACGGAGTCAACCAAAATTCTTTTTTTCCCCCTTATACTTATTGTACAGGATAAAAAAATCTGAATTCCAGTGAATAACTTAATTAAGTAAAAGTATACTGACCTACCTTGTTGAACTTATCAATTTTTCTCTGATAGTCTGAGAAAAAATCCGATCAAACCGAACTAAAATTTTTTAAATGTGCGTGACTGTAATAAAGAACAATAAACCACACAGACTCTTTACACTAACATTATAGAAGTGATATTTGTAGGCAAAACTGCCATATTTTGTTCAAGTTACTGTAGTTTTATTGTCCTTTGATGATCGACAAATAGCATGCTGAACTTTTTCTTGCTAGTGTCATTTTGACAGGGCGCATTGCGTCTTGTGGTGCACACGTGGCTTCATATCTTTCTTGATGGAGTTTTTTAGGTAGCGTTTGAGCACTTTTAACTGAATTCAAACGTTTCGTGTTCATCGATTTTCTGAAATTTACTTTTGCTATCAAGATAACTATGCATTCTTTCAGCATGTTCTTTCCTTGCTGGATCAGTTTCAACTTCATTCAATAGAGATCCCACAGATGCCCATTTCTTTCATTATATTCTGTTTATTTACATTTATAAACCGCAATGAGCCATACAACACAGCAATCAAAACCATCTCGCAGGGGGGAAATGTAACCCATTCATATAAAATATTTTGGCACAAAAGTAATCACGCGGGAACTCAGTCACCCGAAGTACCTTCAGATTGATTGTAAAAAAACGTTTGGAACTACCAAAAAGAGGGAGTTGTGTGAAAAATACATTTTATAGTTCCCATGAAGTCTGTCATGTTGGAAGATACTGACAAGGTCTTTGGTTATCAAATAAACTGATTCCCCAAAATTACAGATTTCGTGAGCCTGGAGTGACCCTGTGCAGCGCGTGATCACTCCCGGGTTAAAAAAACACTTTTGATCTTGTATTATAGTAATAATAATTTGGATACATAATTCTTAATTTTATGGATAAGTGTTACCATAAGGTCTCCAATATTTCCTCAAAATCAACTTTTCAAATACTAATTGATGGTATGTTTCAATATCACTAATAAAAATCTTACATTAAAAGCCTGACACGAAAATGTATTTGGAGCAATTTTTCTTTCAGGCAATATTTTGGAGCAGGTTTTGTCCACTTGCCATAGCAACGGCTTTGAACAAATCTTTCTCAGGGAGCTGAAAGAATTGCTCGAAATTCCAGCTAATGGAGTTCTTCAGCTCCTTATGTCATAAACAAGATGGTAGTAAAAATGGCAGCCTCATCTTCTTCAAACGCATCAAAAATGCAAAATAGTATTTTAATGGCGTATAATCTTTTAAACAGAATGACACTTCATTTCCATGCACGATCCTCAATAAAAACGGAAACGAAATAAAAGAAATAAAATTGGAAGTTCTTTTTCCGAAGCAGAAAGATTGGTGAGTAATTAATTAATAAGAAGATAGGGCGTGGCTGACGTCGGAGCATATAATTTTGTTTACGGCGACGCTCACAGCTGCCTGAAACGGTTGTTCTAAAGATACTCGAGTTGTCCCGAGACATGTCCATGTGTTGTGCCTTAAGAGATCAAGATTTTCGTTCTTCATTTATGCACTTAAGTTTTGGGAGAAGTCTTTCGTTCAAAACAAGAATATTCTAAGGAACCTTTTAGTATAATAAGCTCGAAGGTAATAGGTCGAGTAAAATTATCATAAGTTATTGTTTTAATTTAAGTATATTTAAAACAGTAATTTTACTTTAAACAATGGGCCAAATTCATGAATATAACCACGTTTAATAGAAAGCTAAAGTCAGATTTGTATTTGTAAAATCCAGATACAATCTCAAATATGATAGTTTAGAAATGATGTCTGTATAGTACGGTTCCTCAAATAGTTTTCTAAAATTTGTGTTATAAGGATATTTTTAAATTATTTATACGTTTTTTATCTATCTACATTACTATTAGCATGACCTTTTTTAAAGGAAATTTTAGTAAAAATTCAGTGTTCGCAACAGTGGGGTGCATGAACTGATTGGTTGGAAACGCGCAATCGCATTCAATGAGTGGTTATGACGCCACATAGTTTTAACTCATTGAATACAGATGTTGAAATGTCTTTGTCATAATTGGGGTTATACACGCATTATCATCATCTACTGCAACGAGTTCTTTCGATGATACAGTAGAACAATATAAAAATTCAGTCCAAACTAGTGTTTTCCGTATTTTTTGTTCATTCCCAGAAGAGAAGATGTCCTATATCAATATTTTCTTTTCGTATTGAAAGAAAAATGCATTAAAATACAAAATAATTTGTCGAGACCGTTGTGTCGTAACCAATATTTCGTCTTAAGCGTTTTCGCATTAAACGTAGTGCACTGTATTACTTTATTATTAACAGAAATATAATTTTTCCTTCGGATTAAAATAGAATAAAATGCAATTTTCACTATAAAAATACTCAGATTTTTCCTTGTATCAAAGTCCTCATTCCAGCCCAGCTTACTCGCCGATCACTTTAAAAAATAAATAGAGATAGATGCCAATTTGGGACTCATCAAATCTTCAAGTTTTCCTTCACAGAAAAAATATTTAGAACCGAAATAACGACCACCGTCAGCAAAATATTGTAGAATGCTTCCATCAGTGTTTGTTTTGGTGTAAGTTTACCCTTGTAATGTCCCAAAAGACCAAAGATTAAATTCATCTTTTTATTGGTTGTTTCAGATGGGATTTCATTGTCATAGCTTTTTGGTTGAGCCTTATTTCTGATTGGGTGGAAGTTATTTTTGGCGCAAGGGCAAATGGTTCAAGCGATATAAGACATTTTGACGTAGAATTAAGTCTTATGTATGTGGAGGAATTTGAAAAATATCCAGAAAGGTCTATGCCATTTAGAGAATATAAATAGATTATTTATTTCGCAGAATTGAAAAAGATTGAAATACTTCCCCGATCGAGAAACCTTCAACAAACATCGCTCTTAGATTAAATATTGTGAAGATAGAGTAAAAAGTTTAAGTGCATCAGTGTTTATTTTCAAACATATTGTTCGCAATGCGATTCCATTTAAGGAAATGTTTTTCAGCACTTTTAATTCATTTACTTGTAGATGTTTATACTATAGATATATAATTTTTTTTACTCATCTTTTTTGGGGTAAAAGTCACTTTTATAAAGCACTAGCCGTTGCCAACCAGCTTCTCTGGATGTTTCTTGATGTTGTATGAATATATATATATATATATATATATATATATATATATATATTTAAAAAAATTATTGATATTCATGTATAAGCTTTCAATTGTATTCAAAAACAATTGTATTGTCGCCAACTCTTGATTTTAAACGCATCATTAACAGGACTTGAATCTCTAGTACAGAATATATTTATCGTTTACTAACTCGTAACCCCATCCCTTGGGAGTTAATTTCCACAAAACGTGATCTTAGTGGATTTCTGCTCCCCAAAAGAAACATGTTTGCCAAACTTTAAGTCTGTACTCATCATAACTGAAAAACGAGAGTTTTTGCCTAACAGATTTGTACTCATCAAAAGGAACATGCTCATCAAGCTTCTAACCTATAGCTGTAATAGTTCAAAAACGGAATTTTTTTTATGTGTAACATCTTTTCTCACGATTGCTGGAGGAGATTTGTGGGAGTGTTTTCGTAGAAAGGGACGGAACTGCGTAACAGGAAGTTGGGGAAGCGCCTGCTATTTAATTTGACCAATAAGAGCGCTTAGTGGTGTCTCTTCACTACCCTCCAGTGAAGTTCTGTTTTTTCTCCTACATTCGGGAGGGACTCCCCCCCCCTGCGGTCTAGGCCTTGGGATCTTTGTTTTTGTTTTGTTTTCTCACTTTAGGATCAGTGAAGAAGCTAAGTACTTTGGTTGCGTGGCAGGATCGGACACATAACATTTCGTGGGCTGAACGGACACTTTGAAACTCATCGTGGTTTGAGCGGACACATCCCCCCCCCATCTTAGAACAGATTCGATTACCGAATTACAAGGATAAATACATTTTTGCCAATCAAATTTAATTACTTGTATTAAATTGTTAAGATGTTATAGTGCGAATACATTTTAAGCAGAGTGAAATGTAATAGAAATAAAAACTTTCAGAGAAATATTTAAAAATTAATAGTAAGTATAATGAATGGTATGAACGAATTTCAGAAATTCTGTGGAAAACTGTATTTTAGAGTCAAATAAATATTAGAACAGGTGCAATAGCCATACAATTAATTAGTTTCATGAAAGGAAGTAAAAATAAATACTAGAAGTAAAAAACACAAGAGACAAGTCTAGTTAGTATTTATTTACTTGTATTTATTTTTCTTTTATCTACTTGCATCTTGCGTATTTTACATCTAGTATTTATTTTTACTTCCTTTCATGAAACTAATTGTATGGCTATTGCACCTGTTCTAATATCTATTTGACTCTAAAATACAGTTTTCCACAAAATTTCTGAAATTCGTTCATACCTTTCATTATATTGTTATTTACTATTAATTTTTAAATATTTCTCTGAAAGTTTTTATTTCTATTACATTTCACTCTGTTTAAAATGTATTCGCACTATAACATCTTAACAATTTAATACAAGTAATTAAATTTGATTGGCAAAAATGTATTTATCCTTGTAATTCGATAATCGAATCTGTTCTAAGATGGGGAGGGGAATGTGTCCGCTCAAACCACGATGAGTTTCAAAGTGTCCGCTCAGCCCACGAAATGTTGTGTCTGCTCTTGCCACGTCCGCTTCTGCCACGCCACCAGTCCTTTAGCTGGATCTTGTAAAGATATATCCACGTGGGGTCCAACTCTGGTAGCCATCAAGCTGCCAGCCTTTTTTATATTGTTAAATTTAACATTTCAGAATATTCTAATTCAAAAACTAGGTTTTGTTTGCGCTTGACTCTACATCCGCACATGCCAGCAAGTCATATTAGACTTCACCAAGGATAAACTTGCGATCCTTACTCTCAATTGTCAAAGTCTGAGGGCTCACCAAACAGATTTCGACGTTATTTCACAAAATTGTTCGTTACTCATGTTGGCAGAGCCGTGGTTAGATAATGACGAACGTGTTTCAATACCTGACTTCGATTGCTGCATACAATTTAAACGACCAGGTCACAGAGCAGCTGGTGTTGCGATCTATCGCAAACAGAACAACTCGCATGTTGTGGATCCTCATATGGATATTACTTACCGTCAAACAAGTGGATTGGGTATTGTTATTCAAGATATTGGGGACATATGTACAGCGGAACGCTTATTTGAAAATGGACAAACAGTGATTTCGGTGGTCGTATACATTTCTCCGAATCAAACGGTTCAAAAAATTAAAGATTTCTCACATTTTTTACTTTTACCATATACCGAAGGTGGTTTTGTTCTTTAAAAAAAACTATCACTCGCTTTCCAAGATTTTGAGTGGTGATTTTAAAGTTAACTTCAGTTTGCTAGAAGCCAAGCCACTCATAGCTTTTTTTGAATGATGAACTCAAGCTCAAAATGAACACAAATCGAAATGTTTCGAACACTAATAGTGGTACTGTTATTGACGCTATTTTTCAACGGTTTTTAAGGCGATATAGTACCCTAAAAATCATTAAACTGTCGGAAAAAAATTTGTCTTATTTGATACCTCGAATCTTTATAAATATGACTGCAAAATTTCAAAACTTTACCTGCATTTTTCATTAAGTAATGGAGCAATGTTTGTTACTAAACAGCAACTACCACGCCTACATTTCAGATTATCTGCTAGAAAAGAGCCTGATAAAAATGTATTAATTATTTTTCTAATGCGCATCAATGAGATTGACATTATACATGAAGTAATAAATCATTTTAAGAAAGAATTGTGCAATTCATGCAAAAGTTCTAGTTTGTGAATTATTTACTGAAGATCAAATTGATTTGGTCAAGATTTAAAAGGTGTGCGTACTTTTTATGATATTATTAAGAATGAAATTAAAATTTCAAAATGTATTCTCCCAAAGCACAAATACTAAATCTCATTTTGATAAATCAGATAATTAAAAATCTAATTCGCAAGAATAGAAAAATTCAGATCTGGGAACCGGGACGTCCTCGATGAAGCAAAACGAGCAAAATTTGGCTTTTCGAAAGAACATTATTTTCAAAAACAGAAAGACTTCATAAATAAAAAATTATGTCATAAACCTATATACTTTTCTTAATATACTACAACATAAAATTATTAAATTTTAAAAATATTTTAAGAAATATAAGGATTCGAAAAAGTACACACCAAAAGGAACTTTCGTATACATGGTGTTCATTAGGTACATGTATCTTTATTTTTATAACATATAACACCACAAAACATGCTGTTTTAGTTACAAAATTGTACGTTTATTTAAATGCAATAAATATTTTTATACTACCTTGTTCAGAATTTTTTTAAAAAAATTTTGAATTATGACTTTTTGAAATTTTGATAAAAATGTCATTTTTTTTTTTACAAATTCAACAATAAAAGTAAAAATACAAACATTTCAGGAAGGAAATTAGAAGCATTAAATGGCATTATCATGATTCAAAAGTTCATACCAAGTTTCAAAAAAATATAATAAATAGATTTTTTTACACATGTACCTAAAAACTGAAAAAACACGTTTTGAGAAAAATGGAAAAACTAAATAAAATGGTACACTTACCTAAAATTTGACTTTTAGAACATTCCAGCACTGTACTCATCTTGCATAGACTCTTCTAAGGCATCCTGCTTCCTTTTAATTTGCCTTTTAGCTGTCCTGGCTTCTTTGGTAGCTTTTTGGATACTCATCTCGGCTTCACAAATTCTGACGTAGTCAATTTTACGAAGGCCTTCACAAGTATTGATACCTGGATTTATTTGCAGTGCTTTTAATACTTCTGTCCTTGCGTATGCACCTTCATTGAAACATATAACTGCGTCCATAACACCCATTTGCAAAGTTTTTTTGCTCACAAATATGTTTTTTGGCACACGATTCCACACACAGTTATTAAAGTTTTCGTTGGGGTTTTGAGTTCGGCCATGCAGACATTTTAATAAAAGTTCTTTCGCAGTTAAATCTCTAAATATTTTTTTTAATTTTAAGAAGAACTGCTTCTGGGAGGGAATGTTTGTGGGTGTACTTTTCACCAGATACAAGGCTTTTGTTGTACCCGCACCAACTTTCTTCTCCCATAGGGCACAAACCATGTTGTGGATTTTTATCTGTCAACAGTTTATGGAAATATATTGCCCAGATAGATTTGGACATATCTGCGACTGATTTCCCAACATTTCTTCTTATGGCTAGGCCAAAGTATTTTTGCATCTGTCAGCCTTCCTCGTCCAGATATTGCTTTATTGTCTGACAGCTTGGTGGATTTTAAACTGTTCTTTAGAGCTCTCAGTCTTGATCCCATCCTTTTTTGGACGTGGCCGATGCACTCCAATTTTTCAATCGGAACATCATCACCGTATATGTTGGACTCTTGAACCCTAAGAAACCCCTTCGAATCTCCATCTCCAAGGTACTGAACATACCTAACATCGTAATTTGGTACTGAGCGATTGAAAATCCGCAATGCTCCTTCACTCTCCATTCCCGCACTAAATCCATGATAGTTTGCCTGGTAATTATCACAGGTTTTGTTTTTGTTCTTACATTCAAAACAATATTTTGATAGGCACTCAAAATCAACAACTTTTCCGTTATCGAGAGAAGTTGCCGTTACAACGCCATTCTTTGACGTGTGTCCTCTTTTTTGCCAGGTCCCATCAAGAGCAATTGCTACGTCCTTATTGTTTTCGTTTGCAATAACAGCTTCATTAACGCTGCTAACCATTGAACGTGATGAAGCAGTTTCCAACGCATTAAAAATTGGCGTATACAGTCATTTTCAAATTTAGCTGGAGGAGGAGGCAAGTTCATCAGCGCACAAAATGTCTGAGCTGCACTTTTTCCAATTCCAATGCATCTCATACCATAAACAAACCTCAAATTTACTTCATATCCTGCTGGCACAGAATTTGAAGTCATTGAGCCATGACTAGAGCCACAATACTTGCAAGTTGCTGATATACTGCGAGCAAGTCCTCTGCGACTACTTTTATTTTCAGCAACATCAAAGCAGAAAGATCTATCACAATATCTGCATTTTGCAATATTGTTGAAAATATCATTAAGCATATTTAAGTCAATAATAACAAACCTGCTTTGAGATTCAGCTGAAAAGTTATCTTCATAGTCAAAATATCCTTTACTCTTCTCAATCTTTTTTTTGGAAGAGCTGACATCACATTTTTCACTCACTACACATACTGAAGTTTTTTTACGAATTAGACGACGTTTCTGATGTCCAAATTTCTTTGTTAGAGGCATTGCAAATATTTAAAATACTTACAAATCACAAACAAACAGAAAGTAAACAAGAAAAAGTAAATAAGCAGTGAAAATATGAAGTTCGTAACTCACGTGTTTGTATCTCAAGCACAAGAAAACAACATTCTTTAAATTTCGCACAGCTTGTGTTATAAACAAGATTGAGTTGAGTAGTTATATTCCTTCTCAAACCACAAGAATAAAATAAATATATCCAGATTAAGTGATATTAAAATACCAATCTACAATCTACATAAAAGCATGTTTCGGTTACTGAAAGATGGGCGTGGCAGTTGATGTACGATAACGTAAACAACAGGTGTGGCAGCTGTTGTTTACATTTTAAAACCGCAATTACGCAGATATTAAGCTTTAAACCTATACATGTTATACATTTTTGGAATCAGCATTAACTCTACTTTTTTTTAATATGAAAATTGAAAAATCGATTTTTTGAAGGTTTATCACGTTTCGGTTCCCTAAGTTGCTATTGCGAATTTACCACGATAACATGTCAGATGTTACACATCGTATGCGACTACTGTAAGGCTCGTTTCTTTTTCTATTTTTTTTATCTAAAACACATTGGAAATTTTTCCACCTAAATCATCAATTTCCACAAAATCCATTTTTAAATCTTGGCAAACCAAAAGATATAACCAAAAATACAATAATTGTTTTTTAAATTTAAACGGGAATAGTTTGCCACAAATGGCTGTAAATTACATTTGTCGATTTTGCACTCACGAGTACACACACAAATTGTTCTTTATACGAGAGGACTTGGAAAAAAAATTCTCTAAAAATTAGCTGAAAAAAATTTGTTTGACGAAAGTGTTCTTAAGGCTCTTTTGAAACATCGGCGAATGTCCCTCATTAATTTTAAAACGATTCGACCAACGGTTTGTAATTGTTTAAGTAACAAATATACAAACATTCAAATTTATTTATGTAATTCGGCCTTCAAAACTCTCGCAGAATAAGATGGGGAAAAACTGCCTTACTGTGTTAAATTGATTAAAGACTGTTATAGATAAAAGTATTTAAATTAAAAAAGTTTATACAGGGTGCCCGAAGTTGATTGGAACAATATTTAAGGGGGAGGTATGGCGCATCATAAGGATTTAGATCTGCATAGCAATCCATGGTCGGAAACCTTAAAATAAAGTAGTATGACAGGTACAAGAAACGAAAAGACGCAAGACTGAGATCATCTGAAATATGTGTTGGTCAAATATGTTACATGTGCTGTGTACTAGGTGATAAATGAAACTGTCACAAAATATGCCCAAAGATTTAACTATTTCTAGCATTGCATTAGTTGCACCGTCGGACCATAAATGGGTGAACTCGCTCAAATACACCGCGATTGTTTTGGATGTCCACGGCAGCACAGACGATTCTTGGTACCAGATACAGACCAGTGACGATACTCTGTGAAGATGGTATGGGTGCCAGCCTTCTCGTTTCAAAATACGATGAACGTTTCTCCAGGATCTTCTTTCGGCAACAGTTCGCAAGCTGGTACTCGGAACCTATCGAACGGTATCCAACACATTTTGTTCCATGATGGAAGTTCGAGTCACTCGTGGCCGCCCTTTCTATGTTTATTACCTCTTAATAATCCTCATTCACAAAAGTTGTGGTGCAAATTAGCAAACATCCGGCGGTTTGGTGCATCTCTCTGGGGGTACCTTTCGCAATACAATCTTTCTTCTGCTCGTGCATTTATTTCTGCCAATCCGTAAATTAGGTTTATTGTCTGCCAACTAGGGTACTCGTAAAACGTCCCCTACTCCCCACTGTGCGCGATGACAGCTAAAATGACTGTGGTAATGTAGGTGTGTTTCCTCGAGTTCTCTTGTGAACAATGCCACGTAGCGCAGAACGAAGATGTTTCCGACTATAGGTTTCTATGCAATTCTGAATCCTTCTAATGTCCCCTACCTCCCCTTTAGGTTTGCATTTATATTCCTAAGACACCCCGAATATTTACATCGCAATCGAACAATAACGCAGTTATATTTTAGAAATATTTATCTGAAACGACGTAAAAAAAACCTCAAATTATTCTGACAACATTCCAAACAACACTTGAGGAACGAACGAAAACAATGAAACTTAATGGATCAATGGGCCATTTTTTCTAAAGAAGTGTTTAATGAGGCATAGACGTATCATCAAATAATTTTGTGACTTGTGATTATTGAAAATAATAAAACTAAATACTAACAACTTTATTTACTACGAAATAATACTTTTTGTACTGCATAGTTGTAAATGTTTCAGTTATTCAGGTAATTCAAATTAAAGTAGCATTAGACTTCTGTTGTTGCAGATTGGATGGCAAATAAATTATAATAGGATTGTAAGATGTTACTTTTAATAGAATGCATGCTGAATTGGAGTCATCTGCCGAACAGTTTTTAAGCAATTCATTATTTTTACTGTGTGGTTCGCTTTTTTTGACAAGAAGATTTGTGATTTGTTTCAGAATGCCATTTTACAGACGATATTCTGCATACCACTGTTCCAGAATATGAAAAACACACCGCTTTGTCACCTTTACTAATAATGCCACATTTCTAGATTTACCAAGTTTGAAATTCTTTGTCACACTCACTATCTTGCATTTTTTTTTTGTTCTTTTATTGAATTAGCCATATTAAATAACAGCTGAAAATCGTAAATATAACACAAATAAACTTCAAATACAGCTGTCAACGAAACTGACTACGATATGTGTAGACAAATGAGCAACTGTTGTCCACGATGTAACTAAGGCAAGACAATAACAAACGAGACTGCTCCACGACCGATTATTCAAGTTTGTACGTAATACTTCATAGTGAACTTTGTTATTTTGAAATAAAAAGCGAACCATTTTGATCACTGGCGTGCCCAAAATTTTGTGTCACGTTCCATTGATGGCATGCGTGCCACTGGTTCGCCTTCCCTGATCAAGACGATTAATATTTATACTGAAAATCGGGGACTATTTCCAAATGTCATTTGCGATTTCATTTCCCTAAAAGAACAGAGGAATTGATTCAACAATTTGTCGGAAATCTCTTGTAAGGAAATAGTCAGCCATCCGTAATTGCAAGAATTTGCGTATGAACAAGATTTTGTGCTTGAACTGGCCATTCGGAGTTGTCCCATATACGCTCGACAAGATTCAAGTTGAATGATTTAGATAGCTAAATCATTGGATATGTGTTACAAAAGCGACATTTCCGTCAAAAAAAATTGCCAAATGCCGCGATATGCGGTCAATAGTAGAAAACTAGTTTTACGAATGTTAAACTCTAATATTCATGTTCGCTGATGCTGGAATATAATAATTTTTATAAATTCCTTGCTTCTCTGGTTCTCACTTTCAAAATCTGTTCACACATTATGGGCTGGTATGTTTGTCACTCTAAATATGTATAGTTTTTTTATTTATGTTTACTCTTTTGTTTCTCTGCTCTTGTCGTGGCACCTCTTCCTCCTGTTGACTGACGTGGAGATCTCGATAATCCTAGAGATTCCCAAGGGAATTCGAACGTAGCAAGGATGGATAAACCATTGAATCAAATTCGAAAAGATGAAAGTCAACAAATCTGAACAATTTTCTTTAAAGCAGTGTTTCTCAAACTTTCAATATTTGCGAACCAATTTTCAATCATAATTTTCATCGACCACCCCCCTCCCCATGCAATAACGTATTAAATGCAATAATAATGTACTTTGCCACTAAAGTTACAATACGACCTTAATAATAAACCGTACAAGCTATCAAGATAAGCATTTTGTATACAACTTTGTATATAAGCTCAAAAGAGTCGTTAATAATTATTAAACTTCTTCTCTCTTAAACTTATATTGATAAATTGTCAAATACATTGTGCAGTGTGATACATTTATAAAGATATTATATGAACGTAAATGTGTATTTTATTTTGATTATGTTAGAGAGTATTTTGTTTCGCTACTTTTCAATAAATTGATTTTTTTTTAAATCTTTAATTTTCGATTTTTCAATCCCACGTAGGGTAAACACCCCTCCTCCTAGGAGGCGCATCCCACAGTTTGAAAAACTCAGATTCGGCCTATTATAATCTTTCTCTTTTTAAAATAATGTTTGCCAAAGAATTAGTATAAAATGAATACTCACCCATGCAGCAATCATGTCAATAAATGCGTAAAAATATAACTGTTGTGTTTTTTAGATTATAGTGACACATAATTAATAATATTTAATTTATATCCAACAAATATAATCTAGCTGGTATACCCTTTCTTCACGCGGGTGAATTGAAAAATAAAACAATAGAAAGAAGTTTCTAATGATTTAATTTTAAGTGATTTGCATTTTGAACAAAAAAGGAAGCTTTTGGCATATAACCACTCAATAAAAAATCATATTTTCTAATCACATTTGTATGCCTAATAATTGAAACAAGTAGTAACATAGAAAAAAAATTAAGTCAATTCCTATTTAGGTCAACAAAGAAAAAATTTATTTTAGTTACTTTTTATTAAATAATTACAATTAATATAAATATGTATATACAATATGACAGTCTCAATATTCAGTGACAAAATAGAAAGCGATTTTCCTTGCAATTTCTATTCTATGTATGGTGTTGGACTACTTTTTTGTTACTGTTTATTCATTGAGTTTAATTATTGTAATAAAATAGTATAGTAAAAAAGAAATCAGATTCACAGAAATTAGGCCATCCCAAGTAGGATTCGAACACACGTCCTTTGGATTAGAAGTCCAACGCGCTATCCATTGCGCTACAGGGACTCATCGAACGACTTTCCTTTTTATATATGCTATTGGACTATTGATTTTGCTTGGTACCATTTATGCATTTTTTAATTTAATTAATGAATTTTTTGAAGAACTGTATTAGCATCAAGTGTATTAGCAAGTGTAAAACTTCAATGGATAAATAGATATTTTATAAACGATTGAAAATTTGAACAAGATATATATAGAGAGAGGGGAAACTAATAGTATAGGAATGGACTAAAAAAAGAACTTTTTTATCTATAATGCCCCCGTAACTTCCTTGTCTGTCGACTTTTGAAAAACCCCTTCTTAGCTAATATCTGCTCAGCGATAATATGTTTTCTTAATTTCAAACATGTAGGTTTAGTAGTTGATAGAAGAGAAATTTTTTAATATAAAGCACTCTCGTAAAACACCCTTTGAGGTATAACACATGGGCTGAAAAGTCCCGGGCCTAACAAAGAAAACACAGTTTTTTTTGTTCAAAATTAGCTTTATTCATCAACGTAATCACTATCAAGAGCAACGCAATCATTCCAGCGCCGCTCTAACATTTCAATACCACTTTTGTAGAACGATTGATCTTTTACCTCAAAATAGTTTCAGCGATAGCCTCTTCATTCGTGCGAAATCTTACCGGCGAGCATTTTTTTCAGGTCTGCGAACAGCCAGTAGTCGCATTGCTTCGCTTGAACGGTATTTTTTCCCATCAAGAAGCAGTATAAAATTAAAACACGAAATTGTTTTTGATCCATTGTTCTGAAAATAACAAAAGTAGCGTCACTCTTAGCACAATAACTCACAAACTAATGAATAGAATATCATGAAACTTTATATATATAACAGCTGTCTTTTGAAGGTTAGTATTAACTGAAAAAAAGGTGACTGCAATAAAACTAGCGCCATCTATGTGCTAGGCCCGGGACTTTTCAGCCCATGTGTTATTTTCGAAAAACCTCTTTTGTAGCGGAACTTTACTCCATGATAGGAACATGCCTGCTAAATTTGAAGTCTGTAGGTCTGACATTCAAAAACGGAAATATTTATCTATGTATTACGCCCCTTTACTTCCTCACAACCTCCCTTGGGGGTCCACTTTTGTAAAATATCTGTTATAGTGGATCCATGACAGGATGATGTCTGGCAAATTTCCAGTAGGAATACTTAAAAGTTCAAAAACGGGAATCGTCGCTAATATCTATAACGCCGCTTTAAGCCCCCGTAACCCAATGGGGGGTCAATTTTCACGAAACCTCTTTTGCAGTGGTTATCTACTCCATGAAAGGAACATACCTGCCAATTTTCAAATCTTTTTCTCAAGTAGCTTTGAAACATGAATATTTATATCTATAATCCCTCACAACCCCCTCTTGGGTGGCGATTTTCTCAAATTTTTCTTAAAGAATATCTACTTCATGAAAGAAACATGTCTGCTGTGAATGTCATGTCTGTTGATCTAATAATTCAGGAGATATGGTGATGAGTGAGTAAGTGAAATAATGATTGAGTCGCGTTTTTCTCTTGTGTATATAGATTATTCATTTGAGAGTTAAAATGTAATTTTTATCTGTATCTCATCGTTCAAGACTGACATTATTTAAATTCTATTCTTTTTGAAATCTGGAATAACATACTTCACGATATTCATTTCTGCTACATATTTATAATGGAGTGTATCTATACTTGAAATATATATGTGTCCAACGATAGAAATCATTATAATGGTACCAAAGCCGTTGAAGCTCATTTGCCACATAAACAAATGATCGCACAAAAATAAAATCGCATGAAAAAAAAGGACCCCTCAAAAACAGGTTCTGCTGTACTTGATAAGTTCCTTTTTCGTGTCATTAATTTTTGCAACAAGAAAGCATAAATATTAGAATTGTTTTAAGACATAAGCTACTTAATTTTACTTTAGAAAATTCATATTAATCACAGTTAAAAAATAAGCCCTCATTTTTTTTTGTACAAGCAACTTGACGAATCGTAAAATTTGAGGTCCAGAAATTCCCATCCTTGAGAAAGTTTTTAATTCCTCGTTTTTAAATGCAACAAGTCGAAACTTTTTTTTCTTCAAATCTTTTACCTACTAAACAATTTTAAAAAATATTTAATGTACAAAATTACAAACACATACGGAATTAACACATTAACAAACCACTGTTTACAGAGATTGAAAATAACTTACTTTATTCATTTTTATACAAATAGTGTTCTAATGTGGATGAGCGTCTTCAGTTTTCATCAAAAAACATACGTAAAAACAAATATTAAATCAACCAATTCAGGGGTAATATTTTTTTACTGATTTTAATTTCTCGCGCGTTTCTTCATTTTGCGGTTTCTTTGAAATCTGCTAAATGTGTTTTCAGTAAGGGATGAAAACGTTTTTAGAATGATAAAAAAACCTAGATTTTGGTGAAGCAAAATAAAAACTTTTGATAAGCTTGAATTTGCTGTAGGTCTTTTTATCTGGAATTCTTAGGACATGATTTTTTTGCACTGGAGGAAATAAAATTTTATATAAATATTTTATTGAACTTGCGTTTAAATTTAAAAGTGTGAAATATCATGCTACTTATACATTTTTAAACAAGAAAATTCCAGGAATTACTGATTTTTTTCTTTAGGGAAGGGAATTGAGCTTTTGATATATTCGAAACAAACCAGGAAGTATTCGAATGAAGTTCTATTTATTTTTCTTTGGCGTGGGCGTGACAGTTAACAAATTGTTCGAATGATTTATGCAGGAATTCCCCGATTCATTTTCGTGCATGCTGTTAGTCGCCGGATCGTTTAAAATTCAAAAGGAAACTACAATAACATTATTTATCTTTTCAAAACCACTCGGAGTGTTTAACTTTGAAATGCAGTCAAGAAAATTTAAAGAAAAGATGTTATATTTCCCTTAGAAATATCGGAAGTTTAGGAGTCACTTTTATGCAAGGTACCTTGGGATGTATCGATGGGGGAACACGGTGTGACCTCTCAAAGGAAATTCGTCGATAAAAAGATGAAAAAATAAGCAATTTTGGAGAAATAAATGGCAATGAAATGCTGTTGGAATATTCACCGCGAGATTTCAGGATTATTAACTTCAAACTCATTTAGAAGAGACGTGAAGAGTCTCATTTCCTGCCAAAACAATACAAACGAGGAAATGTGTGTAAACAGGAGCTCGACTGACAACTCTTCTTACTACCCTTAATTCTGCGCAAATCGATTTTCCATTCGATTTAAAAATGTCCATTTGTCTTGAGCCTCCTTTAAATATTTTAATATTTTACTTAACAGATAACAATCAAATTTCACTGGGCCGTGGTAGCCTAGTGGTTAGAGCATCGAACTCCAGACCAGAACGCTTAGGCTAATCCCAGGCGTAATCCCATAGCCGCGATGAATTTCGTGGACCTTGATACTGTCGATCAGGTGGCATAAGCAACAACAACAACATCAAATTTCAAGTTCATAAAATATACTCGGGAAAATCCATAGTCTGATATTTTATATAAATCATAAATTGCATCTTCACTTATTATTGCCATGCTACCACATAAATATTTAGAGTTCAAAATAACCTAACTAGGTGAATTTCAAAAATTTAACATGATTATTTTTATTATAATTTTGTTTGTTTGGTAAACGATTTAATTGTAGAAAGTAACCACCGTAGCTGAGGGGCCATAGTCATGGCCAATGTTGTCAAGTAGAGTGTTCGAAACATATCACGCTGAGGATCCGCCGTGTAAAGGAGCTTTCTTATTTAATTACTACCAATATATGTTATAAGTTATCTTAAATCCTCCCCTCCTCCTCCTTTTCTGTTTCCTGGCCTTCTGATCATGCCCGCCAACGACTAATACAGTTTACAAATTATCAATGAAACTTTATGTACTATTTGTGAATTACTAATCCATGTATAAATTGTCTTTGAAGTTCTACTAAGAAATTCCTAATTATTATAGTATTGTATATATCTCATGGGTATTACTGAAGCCCTGACTCACTCATTTTTATTATTATCCTGGAAGGAAAGTCTAAAAGTTAGTTAAAACTTTAGTTGGAAAAATCAATGTAGCTTTTCTAATTGTTTTCCCGAGAATCAATTTATATTTATCGAAGTGGAAAATAAAAAAGAAAGAACTTTTCAACTTAAGTTGAGATACAAATAATAATTTGTCTCCTTTCTTTGTTGTACTGAAGAAAATAAGATTCGAAACAAAAGTTAATGATGTCTGGTTTACCTGGTAAAGTTGGCAACGGTGAAGTGGTGGCAGACAGAAACGAATGAATTTTGCACTTCATTGACTTGATAGGACATTTTCGTCTCTTCGTTGGATTATGGTAGAAGGATTTAACAAACCATAAGGACAGGAGTGAAAACAGACACACAGATAAAGTATTCACTTCTTCTTTCAGACCTAGTTTTTTTTCCCTTCGCGAAATTCCAATTTTGGTTCCAAAGCAGACATTTTGTTCTGAAATATTTATTTTAATGTTTCACATATACACATAATAGTGTAAAGAATTAGCTTATAGCGATTATTTCATGGGTCTGCTGCATTAAAGAACTAGTTTTTCCTTCGAAGGGGAAAAAGAAGAATAAAGATAGAGACGGAGTGAAAGAATATGTCTGTAGTAAACTGTAATACAGTGGACCGATACCAATCCGTGGATCAAATAGTACCTGATCGCATAAGGAACATTAAATCATTTCCATTGTGTTTACTATGCAGTATTTCTCTTGGGTTTGTACGACTTTTTAAGGAAATCACTTTATGTATTCCATGTTAAATTACTTAATATTTATTTTTGGTAAATATTAATATTTACTTAATATTTATTGTGTTTTATTCAGGAGCCCTGTTTAAATACATTTAACTAAAATTATTAAATCAAAACTATCTAAAGTACAAACAATCTTCTTCTCCTCCTCAGTGGGCTGTGGCAAAATTATCAAACATTGACCGGTTTGTGGTGATAAAAAGATTAGAATGCGTCGCTGTAGTAGACTCATAAAATGAATTCGTGTACACATATTTGACGATAATGTTGCGCGTTTAAAATAATAAACGGTTATTCCAAAAATGCGGAATCATCTCTTCAATTGAAACAGGATAAAAAAACTACTCTAAATCCCAAATGAGTGCTTACGAACTGCATCGGCAAGTCTTAAATGTACCATTGTTAAGAACGAAGCCAAAAAACACCATGGATTGAGACAAAAGAATTGAACCTTTTGATTTAAGAGAGGACATTAGTTTCAACATTTCTAAAAAGTTCTCTTTGTTGAAGTTTTCAGCAAAAGAGTTAATTGCTTACTGTGACTTAAAGTTGATTTGAAACTTCAGGAAAGTTGAGGATCAATGGGATGTTTAAATATTTAATACATAACCCAATATGTCTGGGGCTAACTAATAAAATAACATTTAGGCAAAATTGAACTTCATTTATCAAGATACCCCCCCCCCCTTTAATAATAATACATTCAGCCCAGCGCTTTTCACAGTTAATACCTTTTTCGTAAAATGACTCGTTTTTGCTCTCAAAAAGGCTTCAAATTCTGCAATCTCTTCTTCATTTGAGCCAAACATCTTTCCCTGTAGCATTCTTTTAAGGTCTGCAAAAAGCCAGTAGTCTCTGAGGGTAAAAACTGGATTGTACGATGGGTCAAAAAGTAATTCGAAGCTCAGTGTTTTGCTTGAATAGTGTTTTTCTCCATCACAAAGCAATGCTAACCCATGAAATTCTATTTTACCCATTGTTTCTAAACAGACAAAAGTTGCTTCACTAAAATCTCTAACTTTTCAACGAAACACAATATTATCACGAAATTTTGACAAACCTGTTTGAAAGTTAGTACTACTATGTTAGACTAAAGAAAATTAGAAGGTAGTGCCATCTATATGTTAAGCCCGGGACTTATTGAGTGATGTTACAATTTCTAACTGAATATGAAGCCAAATTTAAAAGTTATTTTGTGTAAGAGTGTCTCGAACATTTTAAAATTTGTATTTAACCGCTATGAAGCGCAAATAACAAGACATACAGACAACTTAAATAAAAATACATCATTCATGTTGTATATGATATAACTTTTATATTAGGTTGGTACGTATGAAATGTCGAATTTTCTTTACTTGTGAACATCTGTCTCCCTGTTTTAATTATGCTTTTGTTCTTGGCATAATCTCATGTATAGAAGTATCGATTATTTCCGGAGTCACATTTCAACAAAGGTTTTTTAAGAGATCCATTTTGAGATTTGTTTTGAATTTCGTTAGGATATGAATTCAATCGAGAGATATTCGTGTAATTTCTTATGGAACACTTGGAAATCTTGCTGCAAAAGCTTCTTGTAGTTCAGTTTTTAACATGCTTTTATTAGCTTCAACTGCATGTAACATAATTTTTGAACTCAATTTTTATACAGTTTTAAAGGTCAGACTAAATCGAAATTTTGCACACTTGTCAAGGAACGATGACAATATACTAATTTAATAATTTTGATCCATTGTCTTGATCAGGAGCACCATAATTAACGATTTCTCCTTTCCAGATTTTGCGACTAATTCCAGATCCCATTTCCAGATTTGACGTCTAATTCCAGATTAGGCGACTAAAAGATAAAGTTACAACCCTAAAGCGAAAACACTCATGGTTAATACAAATACAACAAGGGCTCTTTATGTGAAAAAGGGAAGGATACGTTGACTGATTCTACATTTTGCAAACCATCGCCATATCGACGCACTGATAAGGTTGCCAGTGGGCATTCCATATTTTTAAGAAATGAATTAAGTTTAATTTATCAATGAAGAAATAATAGTTTAAGAAACTAAAAAAAAACACGATTTTATTGTAGATCGAACTAAAAAAAATGAAAAATAAATTATAGTTTAAAAAAAAACTAAAAAACACGCTTTAATAATTAATCAAACTAAAAAGTAAAAAAAAAATTCTTAATATAAGAATAAAACGATTAACGAAAGAATTAATGTGATTGTGGAAAATGTGTTGGGTGCTTTGAACATTATTTTTACATTAGCTTTGCATTTCGGAATAGAACTAGTTAGAGAAATTATAACAACTGATACCAAGCACCCCACGCTTTTACCACAAAGACATTAATTTTCTCGTTAATCATTTTATTCTAATATTAAGAATTATTTTTTACTCTTCAGTTCGATTAATTATAAAAGCGTGTTTTTAATTTTTGTAAACTAATTTTTTCAAGGTAAACAGTATCAATATGAACAAGGTCTGAAAAATTCTATATCAGAGTTTTTATATTGAATCTATCTATCTATATATATATATATATATATAAGAATTTCTTTGAGACGGGTATACATGCATTAAAATCTCATTGAAAAAAGTGTATTAAATAGAGCCCATTTTAATCGAATAAACAGCGTTTGAATAAAAGATATGCCTTTTCGGTACTTTTTTCCGTTTTGCCGGCGCAAATCTCGCCAAGCAGACTTTATTGGCGACAATACACAATGTACACATAAAAAAATGTTGTAAATGTTCTAAAGGGTGGTTAATCTAGTTTTGATGCATTATGAAAACAAAAACGTTATTGATAAGAAAATAAATCGACTTGTTTTAAAAATTTAGTGATAAAATGTTACCGATGGCAACATTCCATTGGGCGTCGGTTGTATCAGAAAAGAATAGTGTTGTTTTAATAATTTAAAATGTGTTTATTTCTCTGTAAACTAAATCATAGCTGGTATTTGAACATGTGTGTGATACAGTTCATTTTTTATGGTTATGTCATTTAATAATAACCTAGAATTCAGTGGAGTCGAAAAGTGATTTTCTCGTATTGTGTGGATTTCCTAATGATCCTTTCAGCCAATGCGACCCGATATCAGAAAAGATATTGAAAACTAATTATCTGTGTTTTCTTTCCGGTGCCTGCGTTTAAAGAAAAGTTAATAATCTTGACGAGAGAAAGTACGTAAACGAAAGTTTTTTAGAATATTTTGTTAAGGTTCAACTGAGAAGCGAAATATAAGACAAGTTTCCCGATGTTCCTTTCAATTATGTATTTAATTATTTCCTCAAAACACATAACGAGTATTTTGAATAAAGCGACAGGTTCCTTTTTTCTATAAAGAAGATATTGTTCATAAATTTAACTCTAATATTTGTGTCTGAATCATATTTCGAAAGAAATCTCAGCGTGCTACGTAAAATGTCTTTTGTGGTTAAGAGACTAGTAAAATAAATTATTTCATTGCTACTCTTTTTCATAGAAATTTTGTCTTTAACCCCTTCCAGGCTCATTTTATTTCTGGATTATGGAACAAAAAATGTTCTAATTTTCAAACGTACATATCTTTTTAAACACAATAGTACCCCATTCGCATACAAAATAATTTCCTTACAATTAATATTAAAAAAATCTTTTTAAATAAATGAGTAATCACCTGTAAATTTGGCTTTCTGTATGCCAGAAATCATTAGATTTTAGAGTCAAATCGTACTAACTATAAATATAAAGCTTAGAATACCTAGCTTTTATTTTGAATTGCAAATTTTATTTCCATCTTTTGTACTTAAATTAATGATTATGAAATTATTATCCAAAATTTGATTGTGTATGATAAATTCGAAAACATGGTACTGCACTTTACCCAACATCGAAATCTGCACAGCAGAATCTTGTCACTCGTTGAGCAGCACGTGATACATTGTATTGGATAAGTTATTTTCTCTGTTTGGGACGCGCAAGCAAAGTGTCTTCCAGACAAGCGTGAAGGTGATTGCTCTGCAGAAGGACGTCCTGTTTTTGCAGAAAATTCCACCGACTGGTATTATTCAATTATTCGAAACCATAAAAAATACATGTAAAATGGTTCAGGAAAGACCGATTGCACAGTAAAATTTTTTACAACTACACTCTGGATCAAAGGTTCCCAAACATTTTTGCCTCGTAGGCCCCTTGCCATGTTATTCGGTTTAAGGTAGACCCCTTTTTAATTAATATTGAATTTTTGCAAATTTATCAGTTTAAATTCTTTATAACCACTGGTACTACTACTCCAATTTTAAAAGAATTAAATTTCTTACTGTAGTGAAATATATTGTTTAAAATTTTAAAAACATATGTTAATTAATTTAAAACTAATTAATAAATAAAATTATTAATAAATAAAACTAAACAGCAAATAAATTATTTTAACAGGAGGGATGAATCTTTAGCACTACAATATCAAAATTTCTACATTTGGTATCAATCTCTTGTCTGGTTTGATATTAAATCTCCTCTTTTAGAAACATCCAGTTTTTTTTTTTCGAGATTGGCAACCGCGGTGAAACTTTTTCACTCTAGGAAAAGCCATGAAAAACAATATTCCATATGTCAGTACAAATAACAGGTTTGACTTTTTGAAGCCAAAATTGCAGGCATCTGTTTCTAAACTTTAAGATCTTCGTTAGTGCTTATTGTAAATTGACAATTTTTTTCAATATGATCATATTAATTCATTTCCTACTGTGATATTGCCATATAGTCAAAGCATTCTCAAACCTGGTTTCAAAATCTGAATAAAAGGCATTTAAATGTTGAATGTAGATTAAATCATTCTGATAAATTGTCTGTAAAAAATTTAGAAAATTCGGGGCCTCCAATATTATACTTCTTTAGCTTAAATCAGGAAAGAAAAGTTGAAATGGTTCTTGTTTTAATAAAATTTATGCTGTCATTTTGTAAATGCAAATTAGTCTCAAGTATATAAATCTGTTAAATATATAGCTAAAATTTGGTTTACATGTGATTATAAATTTTCTTTTAAAGTTAAAGTCACAACCTAGTTTAATGAGAGCCAGTATCACATAAACCCCCACTTACACCTCATGGACCCTCAAATTAATTTTTGGCTGACGTAGACCCTTTGGTGGTCGTCATAAACCCCTGGGTAGGGGCTATATAGACCACTTTGGGAATCACTGCTCTGGATGAACCAGGATGTTGCGTTTCGCCTGCCCGAGATCAGCTTGGAAAAAGCCTTAAAGGGATTGAAAGGGGAACAATTGAGAAGTTAGAATGTTGAGAGGATATTTATTATTATTTGCATAATTAAGAGAAGAATGGGAAAATTCTTTTCTCCTTTTTTACCTAGATAACTTTATTAGTGAGAACTTTTAAGTTATTGTCTTGTAAAATATTTTCTTAAAATATTTCAATTTTTCTTAAATTTCATTGAATTAATTTATCCATAAATAAGAAAGCAATGGTCAGTTTTTATTCTTAAGCGATAAAAATATATTACTAGTATTACATTATGAAGCCCAGTGGCTGAATGGTAGTGTATTGTGCTTCCACGCCACAGGTTCGAGGTTCAAATCCCAGGCTGGGAAAGGTCAACTCAGCCTTTCATAACTTCAGTGGGTCCATAAATGTGCACCAAGCTTGCTTGGGAACTGAACATTGGAAATTTCGCGTCAGACGGACCACTTGACCTAAATATCACGCGCATGCACACCAGCGCCTAAAGTTATGTATACTGAAGTGGGCACAGAGTAGGTCTTTCTCCCATGGGCTGTTGCGCTACTGAGTTCAGTTCAGTATTGCATTGCAGAGCAATACATTATTTTCTTTAATTTTCAATTATATTTATCAACTGGTATTCTGACGAAAATTTCACACCTCCATTTAAATATTTTCTGTAAAAAAAACTGAAAAAATTATCTCTTCCAATACTAGAGGTAATGTTTGGGTTCTCAAACTTCTAACTATTAAAGCAGCATATGATATTACGCCTTTTTGTTAGATATTTGAAAACGAATTAGCATTATGTGCTGTAAAGTAAAATTATAAGCCGATTTTCGAATCTCAATCGTATATCGATGCGAAATCTTTCAAAGAGCATAAATATCTTTGATTGCTCTCTACAATTATTAGAACGCAATATATTGCACTTTGGTAATGTATTTGTAAGGGGAGTTTTGGCCGAAAAAATAAAAATCCTGAAATGACCACCAAACAATTTTTCAAGTCTCTTGTCGGAGTGTGTATCAGATTTGAATCATTACTCAGTTTAAAGTGCTTTTGCGCGGTCCTTTCTTACGCGATTTTATTCTTATGCGATTTGTTTTGTGCCATTTTATTTTTTTGCGATTTTTTTAAAGTCAGTATATGAATTCGAATGGCTTTGTGGCTCCACTTAATGTTTCTATCAATGTACATATGTACACACTTAAAAATGCCCTGTTAATTTCCCATAAATAGCCTGTTATAACTCCCTAATCTTTAATTTCATGTCCAGTAAGACGATTATATTTCCATTATATTTTTGTAATCCAATGATTCAGTCAATTCTTTTAGGTATTTTAATCTATTGGGTGACACACATAGAAGACATATTTACAGCACAAAGAACTATACATAACTCTAACTCTACAAGCTAAACAAAGTATATAACTCGGATGAATTGCAGTGCCATCTACACATTTAACAATTAATTTAAAGTTCATAACTCCCAATTAATATTGGTACTTGCATTATACTAAATTTAAATGTTAATACATCATAATTTCACTTATAATTATTACAACATACAATATTCATACATTAACAACATTTCATAATATCAATTAAATTATGATAGATTATAGGAGCAAAATTTAAATAGCAAATAAATTTCAATTATATTCAATTTAAAGTTAAAGCAACAAACAATAAATTTCTAAAAGCTTAAAATTGAATACAGTGATTTCAAATAAATGCAATAAAATACAAATAATATCTTCTAATGAAATGTATTTTAAGTTGTAAATAAAGAGTTCAAAATTTGTATCAGTTATATTTAGTTAAGAATTTTTAAATTATGTGAAATTTGCACAGGACGTTTTCTAAAGGAATTTTCCGTTTTTACTGCACAAGCTTTAACTCTTTTATCACGACCTGTAAGTAGTCTTTCAACTACTTTAAACAACTTCCATAAGCTTCTCGGTATATATTATGTATCAATACAATATCATTGATTTTGAAATCAGTTTTTTCGTTGGATTAAAAAAATGCACAGATTTCAAATTTAAAAGATAGTCCTTTCTCCATTGCCTCCAAACGTTATTCAACAATCTTTCGTGGTAGTTGAATCTTTTAATAAGTACCTTTTTATCAACAACACTGTCTATATTAGAAAGTTTCACTGCTGGTAAACTAGTTAATCTTCTTCCTACCAAGAGATGAGTTGAAGTTAATGGAAAGTTTCCAGTAGAATCTGTACCTACGTTTGTGATGGGACGCAAATTTATTACTGCTTCAGTTTCACATAAAACAGCCTCTAGTTCTTTGCCAGTTCTTGATGATCTGCCTATAACCTTGCATAAAATTGTTTTTACGGAACGGACGATTCTTTCGTAGAATCCGCCCCACCATGCACCTCTTTCGATGATATATTTCTATTTTAAACCCCTTGATGTGCAAAATTCTTTCACATCAAGATGGTATATTTTAGTCCCCAATCATCTCAGTTCAGTTTCTGCTCTCTTAAATGTTCTAACATTGTCCGAATAGATAACGGTACAAGGTCCTCGTCTCGAAATAAATCTACGAAATGCTAGCAGAAAAAAAGAACAGAGAGAGAGAGAGAGAGAGAGGCTTCCGTGGTCAAACTTGTAACATTTGATATTTTGACAAATATTGGTCCGGCGAAATCCAGTCCGGTGACAGCAAACGGTGGAAATTGTTCTATTCTGTCTCTTGGAAGAGGAGCCGTAATCTGCATACCTGGGCGGGAATTGAACTTTTTGCATATCAAGCACTTCCTAATGATAGACTGAATTATTTGCCTTCCTTTTGGTACCCAGTACTTCTCACGAACTTGAATCAAGGCATCCGCTAAATCTGAGTGTAACACCTCGTTAACATATGTTAAATCTGATCTTCATTGGAATCAACATTAGATGTCTTTCATGATAGTTCAGTGTTGACTGATGCAATCTTCCACTTATCCGTAACATACCCTTTTCATTCAGAAATGGATTTAGATCTCGGATTTTTGAATATTTCGGTAACTTTTTGTTTTTTTTCAAACAATTGATCTCATTACAAAAATTTTCTGCTTGTACCTTCTTGATCCAAATTTCCTCAGCTTCTTCAATTTCTTCTGCTGTCAAATGAGTTTTAATTCGATCTCTCCTTGAATTTCATGTTATTAATAAACCTTCGAATCTATGCCGTAATTCGGAATACCTTTGATATGGAGCTGACGTCATTGGTATCTAAGGGACGTCGCTCAATAAACAAGCATTTTTAAAAATACAGTTCGCGCTCTCTTTAAGTGAGTAGATAAGTTATCTATAACTCAAAGTTTGCTCATAAACTGTTCAATACACTTATAGAATTACCACATCTTTTGAGGTCATAATTAAAGCTATCCTATCCCACCCATGTATATTGCTATTTATTTTAACATGACTCTTTAATTACAAAGTGTAACTGAAAATTGGTTATAAAAAATATAAAATTTAATAGAAAGTACTTCATATTATCTCCTAAGACGGTGCCATTTTCCTAGTTTGAAAATAATATAAAAATAAAAAAAAGTGTGTATTATTGAATGATTTACGCAGATTAATAAGGAAGGATTTTCATGTACGTACGATGAATAATAGGCAAAGTGAAGAAGATTTCTTTTATAATATAATGTACGTAAAATTTATGAGTTATGTTTAATTTAATATAAAATAAATCGTTTTATTGTTCAGCATTTTGATATATATCGTGCTTTTTGTACGTATTATAATTCAATGCAAATAGTATAAGAAATAAGAGCTACTTTAAATTCGATAAAAGTAATCTTTCAAAGTAAATAAATCATTTTAACATCTCATGTTAAGTGCAAAGCCTATCTTAAAGAAAAGCATTTTACGATATGAATTTTACTATAAAAACTTTACTAAGAACAGCAAAAGATTTAGGCACTTCTATTGAGTTTTTAATTAAGGATTTAAAAAACATATCAGCAGCAATTTCCGTGTCAAGAATTATTTTAAATTCCTAAAAATTCGAAGTCATTTATTTTAACAATTTTTTTATGAACATTTGAATTAATTTTCATATAAATGAATCATTACTCAAAAATTTTATTTGAAAGTATTACATACATTATGATCTAAATAAGAAAATATATATATATAGCAATAAGTATATTTCAATGCATTCTTTCTGCATGGATTCAAAAATTTAATTTGCATAATTATTAATATCAAGTGAAACGTTTCTTATGCATTATAAAATATTTTATGCTTCTATTACATGCAGCTCTTCCGATACGGTTAAGGAGGAGAAAAATATCCCGCGTGAATCGTTTATAGTAAATTTTTGAATGAATTGAATGCAATATCTTAAAATCCAATTTACATTACATAGCTTACAAATTTGAGATGATTTAGGAATATTATATATATATATATATATATTTTTTGCCCAAAAAAACACATGAATCAATTTTCAGAATAAACTTCCCTCTAAAACCTGGCAATTAAGCAAGCGAATATATGAGAACTACATTTGTTAACAATACTTAAGAAAATATTATAAAAAGTTGTAAACAAAGAATATATATTTTCTTTTAGTAAATTTGATTCTCATTTGCTTTATATAATGTCTTCTTTACCGATAAATGGGCTTACTTAACAATGCTCCTCGAGAACTTTTGTATTACAAAAAAAGAGTCATATGTGTTTTACTTAAATCAGGGGTGGTCAAACAGCGGCCCGTCAAGACAGTTAGAGAATCCTCTTTGAATAGAAATTTCTTTCCCGTTCTTGACCAAAGATTTGTCTCATATATTCCACTACCAGGAAAAAAGAATTCCTTTTTCTTTAAATAAAAACAAATCACCCGAACGTGTCTCTGCTAAAATTAGAGATCATCAAGAGCAGTGATTCCCAAAGTGATCTATATCAACCCCTAGGGATCTATAATGAACTGCAAGAGGTCCATGTTAGGGAAAAATAGTTTGGGAGTCCTTGAGGTATAATGGAGTCTACGATAGTGGCCCTCATTATACCAGATCATGACTTTAATTTTAAAAGCAAATTTAATCAAGTGAAAACCAGATTTATTTATTTAATGGATATATTTACTAATGAGGTTAATTTGCAGTTTCAGGGCAAAAACATATGTTTTATTAAAAAAGCAAGGACCATCATTTCAGCGTTTCTTGCCAGAATTAAGGAAGTATAATATCGGAACGTAACAAATTTTCCCAGTTTCTGAATTTGTCACAGACAGTCAGTCAGAAAAATGACGCTTTAATCTATATTCAACATTTAAATGAGCCGGCTGAGTGGCGTGGTTGGTTTGTCGCTAGCCTTCTGCGCACAAGGTTGCGGGTTTGACCCCGGCCCAAGTCGGTGGATTTTCATGATGAAGAAAATCGACAGTGGTCATGTCGTATGATTATGCGGCACGTAAAAGATCCCTAGATTGTCTGTTTGGTGTATATGATCTCGGCAAAATTAAATCCTAGTACTGGTTCGCATCGCCAAGAGCTCAGGTGCCTCCCTCTGTGGAGAAAACTGGGCGTCAAAATTGCTTGTTGTAATTGGTATCGCCTATATGGTGAAGCGCTAAAAAGTGATAACAGCTCCTGGGGAATGTACTAGGTCTGCAAAGGTTTAAAATACCAATGCGCAGCCCCATTGGAAAAAAAAACATTTAAATGCCTCTTTTTCATATTTTGAAACTAGATTTGAGAATGCTTTGACTATGGTGATACCATTGTAAGCAATGAATTCATATGGTCATATCGGAAAAAAAGAATGTCAGATTACAAGAGGCACTGATATACACTAACGTAGATCTTGAAGTAAAGTTTAGAAACCAATGTCAGGATTTTTAGCTTTAAATAAATATTGCTATTTATCCCGAATTATTTTGAAAAGGTTTTTAATTGCTTTTCCTAGTAAAGATTTTTATCGCGGTTGCCAAACTCTCTTTTTCTATCTCTCCGCGAAAAAAAGACTGAACACTACTAACCGATGAGATTTAGAGTTAAATCTGACACAAGATTGATGCCAAATGTTGAAGTTTTTTTATTGAAACACTAGGTTCATCCATCTATTAAAAGCATTTGTTCGTTGCTCAGTTACTTTATGTAACAAAACCTTTATGTATTAACGATTAACTAACACGTGTTTCTTAAGTTTTAAATACTATACTTTACTACAGTTAGAGATTCAAATATTTTAAAGTAGCCCTACATCAAATGTCAAAAAGATATTTAATTTGATACATTTGTGAAAATTCTATATAAGGTAAGTAGGGTCTACCGAAACCCCCCAAAAACATGGCAAGGGGCCTGTGAAATTAAAAAAATTAGGAACCTCTGAATTAGAGATTTTAGAGGACGAGGACACAAGATTTCAGAGTTTTAAGAAAATCGAGCTTAAATTTTTTATTTCTCTTATCCCATTACTCCTAATAATGATACAACACCAGAGGAATTGCAGCAAGAACTTATTAACTTGCAGTCAGATCATAGAACGAAATAAATGTTTGATGTTAAAACATTGACTTTTACAAATCTTTATCTGCTAATAGATCTCCATGTGTTGAAAATGTTGGCTAGGAAAGGGTTCCTTATGTTTGGGTCGACCAATATTTGTAAGTAAAGTCTTTCAAGCCTGAAGATCCGCAAGAGTAACTATACGAGTAGATGCAAATTATGAGAATTTCAACAGCGATCTCACTCCTGATTTTAAAAAACAAAATTGTAGAAAAGTGTGATAGTGTGATAAATTAAATGTGCTTGTGTGTACCTATAGATGATATAAAATTAGCTTAATAAATAAAACTGCCCTTACTTTAATTTATTGATTTTGGGTACAATTTGTACCTCTTCTGAGATGTAAAATTAAGTAACGAATGCAATCTTTAAAAAGATGCGGCCATCCGGCAACCTTTCCTTTCCCAATGTGTTCCATTGAGCCCAAACAATGGCCTACCTCTGATTTTAAAGATGTTCGAAATAACTATCCTGAAGAATAATCGGCGAGGGAAAACCAATGAAGCATTTTTAATTGTTTTCTCAGGATTCATGTTTCATTTATGGAAGTGTTAAGTAAATGAAAAGAACTGTTCAACCGAAATAAGTTGAGATGCAGAGAATAATTTACCACACAATCTCTTGGAGTTGTGCTGACGAAAATAAAATAGAAAATGAAATATTTGATGAAACAAAATACAGTTATCACACCTAAGTCTTTGCAGAATCAGCAGCGGTGAGGATTGGAAACGACCGAATTTTGCACCTCAGCGATCTTATTGGACATTTTCGTCGCTTCGTTGAATTATGGAAGTGGAATTTAGGAAACAATAAAGACTAGGATGAACACAGATTCACACATACATTATTTATTTCTACTTCCAAGAAAGATTTTTTATCTTATTCGAAAGATTTTTTTGTTCTAAAGAAGAGTAAAATTATCTGTTTTGTGAAATATTTATTTTACTGTGCTTCATAAGCATTAAGAAAATATTATGTTCAACGTGTGTGAACTAACTACTAATTTTTTTTTAATAAAAGAGATCAGAGGACGCTGTGAACTGAAACAAATTATTTGGCGTTTTATTTGCTAAAAAGTATTCATCGGTTTCCTTTTTTTAATTTTTCATTATAAACTTTTAACTTTTTCACATTAAAATTGGATTGATTTCTATTCTGATTTTAAAAAAATATTTATTGTTGAATGGAAGTTTTAAGGACGAAAAGGAAATCTTACATAGTTTAAGTAAATATTTGCTTTGGACACATTACTAATGTATCAATGATATTGTCAGATCCTTGCTACAACTGTGTACATTGAAAAATAAATAAATATTTATTCATATACAAAACTATTGCAATGCACTTCTCTACGTATGGACGTATTATTGAAACGGGACTCTTAAAAAGTATTCTATGGTGTTCAAGAAGCCAATATTTATTATTGTGGCGTAAAAATTATGTATTGATGGCGGGAGGCTGAGTCTTCGGGATAAGAGAAGTGAAGTGGCTTTTCACACTTCTTACAAAAATAGATTAATATTATTAAGATGATTTATTTCACAAGTTAGACGATATTTGTTTAAATGTTCCTCATTACGCGAAGAAATATATACAGTTTTATGAGACAAATGATATTTGTTGATATTAGTTGTGTTATGTACAATTTTGAATTATATGTAGACAATATTTTTTAAAAATGCCGTTATATTGTTTTATTTAACCAGCTAACTCTCCGTGGCACCTCTTTGGGTAGCGCTTAACTATTTGTATTACTGAAATCAAGGGATGGCGGTATACTCGTCAAGGCGTTAAGTGTCGCTATTAAAATATTGGATCGAAAAGATGGGTTTATTTCATAAAATTGCCAATTTTATTACTAATACTTATTTATTTGGCTAATATAAACATATATTACATACGAGTACATATTACTCGAAAAACGGAAGAAAATTAAATACATATAAAGATAAAAATTTAAATTCCTCCTAATTAGTGGTGTTTACCGAAACAGGGTCCAATCAACTTTCTGACTTTTGCATTTGTCTGTTGTAGGCTAGCATCTAAAATTCCTGATCGTTATGCAAAATTTCAAGCAGCTTCGGCCGGGGCTTACGGGAATGCATGAGTTCATCTTAAATTTTTCATACTTTTCATTTGATTGTTTTACTCCGGCCTGGCCTCAAAATATTATAAAAACCTTTAAATTTGAGAGAATGCTTTTTTTTCCAAAAATTATAATTTAAATAGCTAATGATCACTAATTTTTACGCATGACGCGTAAACTCGTGATGACGCAAAATTTTGCAACTTCTCCATGACGAGTATATTCATCATTCACAATAAGCAGATAATTGTTTCTTAGGCACAATGACAATAGTTAAGAAATTTTTGGCTTAGAAGTTTGTATTTATTAAATTCTGCTCATAAGTTGCAAACAGAAAAATAAAATTATATTTAAATTATCGGCTTAAACTTATTTTTTAGTCATTAGTTTTCTTCATGATGGTTATTTTTAAGTAACGTTTAAGTTATTTACGAAATTTTTAATTAAAAGGATTCTTTTGGATTTGAAGACTGATTTACCTACACCCATTCACAAATTTTATCTGCTCAAAAATAAAATATTCGGTGATTTTATTAATACTTTTCCCAGCCAGTGAAGTAAATTTTCAGGATTTCTGAGTTTAATTTTATATAATATTCTTAAAAAATTTTTTTTTGTATTTATATATCATTTAGCTTCTTAGAAAGTTTTAATCTACTCTCTCTGTAGATCTGATGTCCCATAAGTTTTGAAGGCTTCTAGGAACTTCATATGTATACTTTTCCCTGATATTTTTCTCAAGACAAGAATTGGGTAATCCTTAAAATGAACATCACTTGTGCTCCAAAGAAAAACTGCTGTCGCGCGCATTAAATTGTTAACAAATCATGCTAGTCAGATCTCATCTACACACTGACCTGAAGGAAGCATGGAAATCCTTAGCATTATAGTGCAGACGCACATCACGGGAGACCATAGCGCCATACAAGAGAACAAATTGGCTATCTGAGGTATATCAATCGTTTTTTCGTGCATTTATTTATTTGCATAAGATGCTTACGTATGCCTCGTGGAAGACACCGAGCGACTTTTGACTAAGTTTCTGAATTCGACCGAGGAAGAACGATAGGTTATAGGGGTTGCGAAATCCTCCAGAGAAATCCGTCAACGTGTTGGACGTAACCAAAAACTGTGATGTGGATCTTTCATTGCTGGGTGAAAGGGGAAACGACAGAACTACGGGGCTTATCGCACCCACGTCGTTGTACTATTGCCCTTGATGATAGGTGGATTGTGTGCATGACAGTGATGGATTGCGCAGCCACATCAAGAACTATGATCCAACAAATTCAATCTGTTACACATCAATCGGTGTCCGTTCTTACCATTCGACGTCATTTGCAGCAAAAGGGAGTATTTGCAAGGCATCCATTGCCTCGTTTTCTCTTGACTGGAAACCACAGTCGCTTGCACCGCTAATGGTGGGCATGGACAACAGAATGGAACGGCATTGTGTTTACTGAGGAATCCCGCTTCTGTCTGTAACATCACGATGGTCGAATTCGAGACACCATGGTTAGAGGCTGATGAACAGTTTTGTTATGCATCACCACACTGTTCCTGTACCTGGTATCTTGTTTTGGTGTGGCATTGTATGTCACTACCACATCCCTCTCGATTGTATTGCCGTTACACTGAACAACCAGCGCTACATCTCAGAGGTGTTGAAGCCGTCTTCCGATACATTCAGTGCTGACCATCAGCCATATTGCAATAGAATAATGCTTGATGACACATGCCACGCAAAATACAAGAGTTTTCATTACCCATCAGATTGAATTGCTTCACTGACCTGCTTGTTCTTCCGATCTATCGCCAATTCAATGCGTTTGGTGATGCTTGCTCGACAGCTGTCCTGGGATACGTCACATGTTTAAACACCAGATCAACTTTGGCAATATGTGGAAGACGTATGGACTTCTGTACTCCAAGGATACATCCAAAGCCTTTTTGATTCCTTGCCGAGGCGTGTGGCAGCGGTTATAGCCAACAATGACTTCCGACTGGCCAACTACTGATTTTGTGTGTGTGCCATAATCCAGACGTCACAAGAGGCTGTAATTTTAACCGTTTATTCTTTGTAGAATATCTTATTTTCCAAATTATTTTCACCATGATATCTCAGGTCCTTCTTAGTGTTGTACTTTGTGTGGCCAGCAGTGTATTTCGTATCAACATTTCTGACTGACATGGCTCTATTCTTAGCGACTTTCATCAACCCATGACAGACGTGTACTCTGCACAAAGTGGTTTTGATTGTATTGTTGAAAAATACAATTAACTCTTTATTAATGACTCATAAAAGTTATCTCGCGTTCTAATGGCATACAGCTAATTTGTTTGTGTGATTTTTTTTTTAAATAAATAACTTTTCTCTGGATTCTTTTTATCGATGCAAGCCTCTATGTTAAGGCAATTTTGTTTGTTCTTTACAGTATTGAAGTTTTTTGTAGGTACTTCTAATTACACATGTGTTCTAAATTATTATTGAATTTTGAATTAAAAATTTCCATTGATATATTTAAAAAATATCGATATTTTTTATGTATATTTTTTTGTGTTCAACTATAAAAATAATTATTAAAAGTCAACTAAGAATCAGATTTTCAATTCCATTTTAGATTTTACTCCTAATAATTTAAGCAATAGAAAATCCTTTGAAATAGTTTAAAATACTAAACATTAATTATTATAAAAAATACTTTTAATTTTTTTAATTTGAAAATTTTTATTTTTTTAATTAAAAAGCCTTTTTTGAAACTGCCATCTTTTCGGAATCGATTTACTATTATAATCTTTAAGGTAACAGAACATCTTCGAAGAAAATTTTTTGAATTAACCTAAATTTTGCCTGTTAATGCATATTTTATGACCTTATGGGTCTTTAAAATCAGAAAAACACCCAAGTAAAGTCTTATTAGTGCACATTTTTTCTGTGAAAGGGGTATTTTATGAAAAAATAAGCAAAAATAAGACTTTACGCAAAACATGATAACTGAAAATAAAATAAATATATTGACATTTTGTAAATTGAATAATAAAGCATACAACCCTATCTAGGGAATAGACACTTATTTTGGTAATATAACCATTACGTGAGAAGCTATTGTGTTTCGAGCTTCTTAACGTTGAAATTTTCTTTAAAAGCTATTGCAATTTTCACTTTATTGCTGTATAAAAAAATGTCTACTCAACATAAAATCTTAAGAGAGGTCTATTCCCTGTATTAGTATTTAAAAAACATATATATAAAATTTTCATTTCATCCAAGCATAACTTTTTGAGATATTGTGTTTTGCGGTAAGAAAAAATGTAAAAAAACTCATTTTGAGAAAACGACAAAAATAACATTAAACTAATCTGATTACAAGAAAAACACTTACTTTCTTATTAAAATGCACCAGATTTATAATTCTCTCCATCTTTAACTTCTAAAACAATATTTTTTTCTTTTTAAGGGCTCTTAAAATTTTCCTATGTTTCTTTGTTTTGGGGTCTGCGTTATGAATCGATTCACGGATTCTGCATTTATCTAAATGTTTATATCCCCGTAAGGTAAACACCCCAGGATTTTCAATATTCATCTTATTAAAAACTTGGAGGCACCCATTTAATCCCTCATTGAAATGTATAACAGCATCATACGACCCAAATTTAATTGTTTTGAGCGAAACAAATACTTCTTTCGGAACTTTTTGCCAGACTATTCCATTAAAACACTCATTTGCATTTTGCGTGCGTCCATGTAAGCACTTACTTAATATCTGTTTGTCGCATAGTTCTAAATATACTGGTTTCATTTTATTTAAAACATCATTTGATAAACCAGCATATTTTGTGGTACATTTTGTTCCATTTGCCACCCCCCGCTGAAAATAACACCAGCTGTCTTTCCCTATTGGGCACTGACCATGCATCGGTTTCTTATCACTTGATGCACAGTGATATAACGCAGCAATTACATTTTGCTCCATGGCATTTAAGTTACCGACATTACTGCGTACAGCAATTCCGTAGTAATTTTGAAGTCGGTCGATAAAATTATCAGTTAATTTGCCTTTACCAGACAGTCCTTTAGTTTTTGTTTTTAGCTCTCTTAGACGCGAGCCCACTCTCTTTTGTACATGGCCAATGCACTCAAACTTTGTCACACTGTTCATTCCATAAGTGTCTTTCACACTCTTGAAAGCTTTTGAATCACCATCCCCGTAATATTGCGTGTATTGAAGTCTGCGGTTTTTTTCTGAACGAAGAAATATTCGTGAAGCCCCCACAATTTCCATTTTTGACGAAGATCCCGTGAAGTTACACTGACATATGTGGTCGGCTTTTGACGACTCATATTCAGAGTTTCTTGGCATAGTCTGAAGTCTCTTACATGTAGGACAGTAGGACGACATAACTTCTACGTCTAACACCTTACCAGTATCAACTGATATTGCAGCAACACAACCATTCATAGACGTATAGCCTCTACGCTGCCATGTGTCATCCACAGATATGCCACATTTTACAAAATCAGATGAAAAATGTTCTTTTATATCCACAATTTCAGTAGCAGCTTTTTTCATGGATTCCTCAGCTACTTCCTGAACCACTTTTAAAAGCTTTGCTTCCTGATTTTTGAAAGCAGTTTTTGTCAGTCGAGGCAAATTTAATGTTGAGCATAATTTAAATGCACCAGCAAAACCCTTGCCTATCTGCCGCATACCATATACTAGCCTGGTATTTATGACTGGTGCATATACAACTTTTTTTGATGAAGCAAATGCAAAGAAAAAGTCACAGCATTTACATTTTAGTGTAAAATGAGAGCATAATCCATACATGGAATCCTCAAAAAGCTCTACTTTTTCAGCAAAACATTTTGGGCAGCAAAGTTGAGAAAATGCATCCACAATAAGCTCAAGATCAATGATTCTGTTACCAAACAGAGGACCAGGCATTTCTTCTGCAGTTGACATACTCTCATTTCCCAATTTTGAAGAACTAGCAGTGCATTCAGGAACAGGTGTTGAATTGCTGTTATTTTCGGAAATTTTTGTGTATTTATTTCCAAAAAATTGTCTCTTACGCTTTCTAGCAATACTTTTAACCATTTTCAAGCAAAAATAAAACAGAATGGAATTATTTTTTAACTTTCTACGCTGTCGATTCTTTCAGTATGAAAATCAAACATATATGTAAACAAAGTCACTAAACAACAAATTTGATGCCAGATTTCCTACATAAAAAAGGAAAAATGTATTTCCAAATACATTTATATTTATTCTCAAATATTCTATTTTAATTTCTGACAAAATATTTGTATATTAATTTTCATATTTCATGTCATATACCATGAAAGAGAAACGTAAACAAACAATTTGGGCCACTTCCGGTTAGCAGAAAGGCATTTCCGGTCAGAGAAATTCATGATCAAGTAATATTAAAAAAGCTGTAACTTGGCTTCTAATTAAGCTAGAAACAAAATTTTTACAGATTTAGAAAGATAAAAGATTGAATTTTAATATTTGATCAAAAATGAAAAATCGATATTTTGACCGAAAATTGAGTTTTAAAGGTGTTCTGTCACCTTAAGGGTATCACAAATAATTTTTAATATTTTTGTCTCGAAGGTTTTGAAAAATGGTATTGTGTAGTCATACCACACTATGGTGTCCATTATAAATTCAGGATTTTAATTAAATAACATCAGCTATGAACTAATGGCCTGAAACATGAAATTGCTATAATACAGAGAAATGCATAGAAAAAAGAGCAGTTTTTCAAGGTTAAGTAATAAATAAAAATCAATACATAGCAGCTTAAGTAAATGAAAATACATAGAAGTTTTTCGGGACCGTTGTATTATTTCGTGTTTACCGGTATTTCGTCTTAAGCGTTTTAACGTAATTCGTAAATTCACAACAGTTTGCATTAATAAAATGATTTTATTCTTAAAAAAGTTTTCAGACGGACAATTTTATATTTCTGAGATTCTTGCATTATTTATTAATAAAACTTATATTCTTTTAACTTATTTTTAAGGGGTTTTTACAAAAGTAAACTAAAGTTGTGTGCACACATTATATACTGTTGCACTTCTAAAAGGTAAATGACCTAAGATATTTCAACTAAACCTAATTTCTCAAATAATATCTTATTGAGATAAAAATATATATTGGGGAAATAAATATATAAATGGTATTTTCAAAGAGTATTTTTTTTCTGAAGAGCAAATGCACCCCAAAGTTTCTGAATACAAAACTTTCCAGACATCCATTAGCTTTGAAAGTAGTAAAAATAATTTTTTCCGAACGATATATTTTTTTAAAACTTAAATCATATTGAAAAGGACAAATCATTCTATAATTGGATTCCATACTATTGTGTCACATTGTGTGCAATGTGTGTTTAGACAAGTATATCAATACTGTAAGGTAGCACTTTACAGACAGTGTAATACTTATACTTGAAACATGAACAACATGTGTTGCCATACTCCTACATGAATTTCTGTTTTTGAACTGTTAGACCAACAGACTTGATATTTGAAAAGAATGTTTCCTTTGTTGAACAAATGTCTGTATAAAAGGGATTTTGAGAAAATCAACAGCTATGAGGCTACGGGAAGTTACTGGAGCGTACAGTTAAAAAAAAATTCCCGTTTTCGAACTACTTGACCTACAGTAAGGAAATTCGTTTCGCATGCGTCTTTTGTTAAATTGAAATCTTCTTAGAACGTCTCTTGCAGAAATCGATTCTCAAAGGAAATACGAAGCTTACTGATAAAAAAAATTCCATTTTTGAACTATTAGATTTAAATTTGAAATTTCGCAATCATGTTTATTTTGTTGAGCAGATATCCACTACAAATGGGTTTTGCTGAAATCCATTTTAGGAGGAGTAAAAGAGAATTCCACTCCAATTTTTGAAATCAAAGTTCTGTCTTTTTTTAATTAAGATAGGAGATTTATAAGAATATTTTTCATTACAAACTATTGTTTAATGCTAGGAGTTATATATGAATAATTTATAAACAGTATAGATCCTTACAACATTGTGAAATAGCCAGCAAAGCCGGTGGGTAATGGCTAGTATATTTTGTAAGCCTTAGATAAGTTTTTCAAAAAGAATGTAATGCAACCTAATTAATTTTGCTTATAAAATTAATAAAGTACTTTGACATTACTTATCGCTTAGCATCATGAAAGAGATGTCAAACTACTTTTAAGATTATAAAACTAAAAACAATCTATTTTTTTATGTAAAAAAAGGTGACAGAGTTTTTTGTTCTCTCTCTTTATATAGCCATCACAGCTGCACAAAATGTCACGATCTTTTATTTTAATGGGTAAAAGTTTTTCAGAACATGCCAATAGGATTTCAAAAACTGGCCTAATTTTATCTGAACTGTCAGGAATAGGCTGAGTTGCTTGTCAGGCTGTGTAATAGTACTTAAAAATAATTGTGGAATTTTTTCTTTCTTTTCACAATTTTTTTTTTTTGTTTTAAATAATTTCTGTCCCATGACTCCCACACAATGAAAAGACCAATATTTAATTCAGAACTTCAGAATTTGTTAATATTTTGTGTGTATGTTTTCAAACTTAGTTATTTTATTTCGAAAATAGAAACATTGTATCAACTCATTTTATTAAAGGATGCTTAATGATATTTCTCTAATTGTAGAAGAAAAGTCTTTGTCCTATACTGGTCTTGCTTCAGCAAATTTTTTTTACTGGAATTGCATGGAATTTTTCAAGCGAGATTAATTTTCAATAAAATATTAATAATATTAATTTATTTATTACAATTTCAATTTTGTAATATTTTGATATTTTTATTACCTTTAATAGTAGAGCAGGATTTTAAAAAAATCTTTTTACCTAAACACTAATTACTAGATTCTTTAAAATTTGGATGTTTTTTTTTTTTTTTAATTTAGAGAAATAAATATATATTGTAGTTTTTTATACGGTGAATTTCGAAATATCTAAAAACTTAATGGCAGCATCATTTTGTTTTATAATTAAAATTTACCTGCATCAATTAAAACTTCTAAATTATTTCTGTAAAAATTAGAAATGGGTATAAGGGAATAAATTTAGTTCCATAAGCGATGGATAAATTTTGAAATTTAAAGCGTTTTATATACTTTATGCTTCCCTTCATTCATTAAAAATTGAACAAGTCAATCATTAATTTTTTTTTAATATCGTTAAGTAGTTCATTTCCAATTGATCGAAGAATTGAAAATATATCAGTTAAAGTTTCTTAAATTCAGTTTCTTCCTCCATGAAATTGAAGGGAAAAAATATCGAAATTTGTTTGGTAACAAAATAAACAGCCTGTTTTGAAGACATTTTTTTATATCTTTTTCAAGAAAAAATTTATATACACAAATTTTAAGTTTTCGAGTGCGTGCACACACATGTAAACACGCGTGCACGTATACTATATAGAACCAATTGGAATTTCTTAAATGTGGAATTTATAAATTAATATATTCGTGTTAATTTGTTCCTGATGCTCTTTTGAAAAAAATATTAATACATTTATATATATAAATGAGAAAGGCGACTCATTAATTCACCCACTCATCACGATATCACAGGGATATTAAACCTATGGACTTGAAATTGGGTGTGCATGTTCTTTTCATGGAATAGAAATCTTCTAAGTACGGATTTTGCGAAAATCGACCCCTAAGGGCCGTTGCGAGGGCTTAAGGGGCGTTATAGGTAATTATTTCCATTTTAAAGCTATTAGACGTACAGATTTGAAATTTGGCAACTGTGCTTCTTTCATGAAGTACAATTTCGCTACAAAAAAGGTTTAGCAACCATCGACCACCAAGAGGCATTGCGGAGGCTTAAAGGGCGTTATAATGAAGGATTAATATTTTTGTTTTAAAACTATTGGACTTAAAGACTTGGTATTTGGTATGTGCCATCCATTCATGTAGTCTAATTTCACTACAATAGAGGTTTTACGAAAATTGACCCCTAAGGTGCGTTGCGGGGGTGTCAGGGGTGTTATAGATAAATATTTCTGTTTTTAAACTATTCAACCTAAAGAGACATGAAATTTGGCAAGAATGTTCCTTTTATGGATAAAAACCTACTACAAAGAGTTTTGCGGGGTCTTAGGATTGCTATAACTGAATATTCCTGTTTTTGAAGTATGATGCCTACCGACATAAAAATTGTTAAGCATGTTTCTTTCATGAAGTAGGGATCTTCTAAGAGCTTATTTTTCAACAATCAGCCCTCAAAAAGGTGACGAGAAATTGAGAGGAGTTATAGGAAAAAACTGTTTTTTGAATAGTTAGACCTACATACTTGAAATTTGTTAAGTATATTTCTTTTATTAATAGAGATCAATTAAGAATGGATTTTATGGAAATCGCCCCTTAAGTGAAGCGGGCGTTAGCAGCTAGTGTTACATACAATTTATATTTTTATTTTTTAAATTTAATATGCGAAAGTTGTACAATACCATTACCTTAAGAACAATCAAATCTATCAACACTGAGTCAGCACAACAGTATAATAACCATTTTTTGGAAATATTTTCCCTTTATTTTTAGTTATTTCTTCGGATATATTAAAAATAACATTCTTGAGTTTGTAATTCATATCTGCAAGTAATAACAATTTGAAATTGAATATAAAAATTGTATTTTCATTTTAAATTATGAAATAAATTATATTCCCATTTGTTCTGTCATTTAAATAAATATTTACTTAAATTAAGTAATAGCCCGAACTTACGCATAGGTAGGGCTGAGTGATAGCTCCCCCCCCACCTCGTAAGTCGGGGTATAATTTCGCTTTTTAATGTATAAGGTAATTCTGGGGGAGATGCCAGTTTGTCAATAGTACTTTTATGCGTCGATAGATGGTAATTTTGAGCCACTTGTGTGAAGAGTCTGGTCCGTGTGGCTAGGGAATTGATCTCAATGAATCGTGTTTAATCGGCGTTATTTTTGTATCTCGTGAGAATTTAAAGTGGTGTGTGTACAACTTTTATAATATTCCGTTCTTCCCATTTAAAGTTCATAAACGTGCTCGTTATTTTAAATAGGATATTAGCAATAGAAGTGAGTTGCGCTTTATGTTACACGTACGATGCATGTAGAGGCAATCGTAACACTGTAAAAAATAAGGAAATAAGCATTTGTGACATTTTCCCTCTATACTTGTGGAAGACGCCACATGATTCAGAAATAAACTTTAAAATTTGTTTTTTTTTAACATTGTAACTCTGTATACTATTGAATAAAATATATATGATTAGTGGCAAAAATTGATAAGTGGTATATCGCCATCGGTTACCTCCATCATCCCAGAACACGGGAACACAGCCCTATGCCTCTGGTCAGAAAATGCAAAGCCACCGAGCGTAAAGAAACTAACATCAGAAGTCTTAATTGAATCAGAGAGGAGAGCAACTATATGTGATGGAAAAGACCAGAAGAAAAATTCATCTAGATATTAGTGGTGACAGTTTTGATGAGGATAATAATGACGATTTTTGTTCTGTGTATAAAGGGTACTTTTATAGTAAAGGTACCAAGTGTGACTGGATTTAGTGCATCGAATGCAACAAATGGTTGCACGAAAATTGCAACGATAATCATTTGCACTGAGTGAAGTGTTGTTTAGGCTACCATTTGAACCTGTACTGTTATTTTTAGCAAGCTAATTATGAAGAAGTTTAATTATTTTTGTTTTTCTGTAGTTATTGTTACTTCATATTTAATTTTGTAATGTTTGCTTTATTTTTAATTTACTGTGGCGTTGCTGCATCTTACTTCATGACGAAAGGAAATAATTTAGAAAAAAGATGTTTAGTAAAATCATAGATAACACGCATACAAAATCTCAAGCGAAGTTATTTTGATGTTGAAGGTTTCATAAAACCTAACAAGTAATATGCCGGCTAAAAGATTTTTTTTTGAAGTGATAACTTTTTTAGGGCGTTTTGCTGAAGAGTGAAGTTGAATAACGGCATCACGCTCGGGAATGTAACGTTCATTCGGCAGTTTTTGTCTTTCATTCGGAAACCGTGTTTGGAGTGTCGGTCAAGATTCAATAGTCCGCAACATATACACCACTAAAGAAATCACGTGACGAAAAGGTTTTTAGCCGAGTTTTGAGAACTACTCAACCTTCCATCTTGTGTGCTTATATATATAGTTAGTTTTTTTCCCCAAAAGGTGCGCTGTTGATACCAACTTCGAAAAAAACAATCCCTACGGGATTTAAAAATAAATCAGATGATATATTTATATAGCATAGTATCAAGTTTTGATGTACATACCGGGTTATTGCATGCATAATATAAAATTGGAATGATCCGATTGCAAATATTTATTTGTTTTAAGAAAAAATCAGTTTCGATTCAGAAATGTCGAATGCTAATAACAAAATATGTGAGTATTCTAGATAGAGGAGGTTTAAAAAAGCCCACAGATATTGTTATGAAAATTATTTCAACGCAACTTTTTATTTTCAATTTGTTAATATCGAAAGATTCGAGTCAAAATATCTTACGGTTGATTGCCAATTATCTTGCTTTACAAGCATAACAGAAGCATATCTGGAATTACATGAATTGTGGAATGTCTTGCATTCGTTTAATTCATCTTCTCTAAAATGTAACACACCTGCATTTTCATATTTTTTTTAAAAATATATATATATATATTCATTATATTTTGGAATATAGGCTTCAATAATTATCCAAAATAGCGCAGTGAAGAAATTTTAACCCCGAAGGATAATCGAAAAATGAAACAATTTAAGGGCAATTAAATTAATCTTTGCTTTTTATATTTCCCTGTTTTATTTATTTAAATATTCAATTATCGATTCGTATTTTATTCAATGTGCATGAACTTACTTATAATTCTTTTTTATACTATATAGTGAATGGGTGTAGCATCAAATACTACAGAATCATTTGGGTTTAATGAGTCATGTATCGGAAAAATTTATGCAACGAAATGTAGAGCAGAAAATGGACAAACAATTCTAATGGTTGCTATTCATATTTCACTAAATTAAAGTGTAGAGAAAATTATCGTATTCATTCACAAAAATTTAGTTGCCTACGCTGAAACCAGATCGCCTCTCTGAACAAATTACCTATGATTTGAAATGCGGATTTTAATGTAGAGTTTTTTTCAAAAGAAAAAAAAATCAAAAACATTAGTTTATTTTTTGAAATCAAAATTCAATTTAATTATGTCAAATGATCCAAGTGAAAGCACGACGAAGTATGGAACAACGCTTGGCGAAGTTTTTTTTTTAGATATTTAAATAATTTTAAATCTCTATATAAAATATTTAAAACTTATTTCAGCTACCTTTAACATATTGTTTCCTTCATAGAATACAATAAATTCACAAATATGATTGTATATTTTGCAAAAAAATATTACTTTATAAATACAGATATATGAATAAATAATTTTATATGACAATACTAAAATACACCCCCTTGTTTTTTATTCACTGAACTAATGCCTGAAATAACATTACAAAATGTGAACTTTTTACTTCTATCCTGTGGTCATAAGCACACACACTTTTTTCTCTCCTGCAAAATTTCCTCGTATCATACTAATAAATTTGTTAATCCTTGTTTTGTTGAAAAAGTATTCTCTTCATTGGAATCTGTATTTTCTAAAAATCTTAACCCTTTTTCAACTAAACGTAGGTCTTCTGTCAAATTACCAGCCCTCATTCAATTTTCTGATTAAACTGGGTCAAAAAACTCAAGTTATGTAATGTCTTGCTCTTGCTCAAGCATTTCTATGAGCTCGTCTATTGCCAGTTCTTGATAGGGGAAAACCAACAGTTATGAACGTCATCACGTAATTTGTCTGACAAGATCGACAAGTTCTTCAATCAAATTATCTGATTCCCCTCCAGAATTTCAATGATTGGGGGGGGGGGGGGAGACGAATTGATGAGATTTTCAAATCACTTAAGTCAGGGTAGCGTAAGTCGTGGCATTACTGTATTTAAGTATTTGTACTTCCAACATGATTTTTTTTCAAACTGCTGGAAACTCTGAATTATTTCAATTTTTACTCTTACGGAGTTGCAATTGAGTTAACTAGAAATGCACCAGATTATACGAGGTGTAATTAAATACATGAAAATATTTAAAAGATTCCATAATCAAAAATGAAAAGTAAGGAAGAATCTTTAGAATTTATGGTGCATGCACGCACTCTAATAAGGGGTAGGCCATCAGGGACGTCTTAAGGCAGGGGTCAACATGGGCCGTCTTAGGGCCTCACCCCAGGTGGGGGCCTCGTTTAATTCTTCACTCTATCTTAATAGGATCATGATACAGATAACTTTAATGGTCAAATATTATTCCCGTATATATTCTCATAAAAACAGGGAATTTCAAACTGCATGTCAACTGGCAAAAGTGATAAGACTATATTGTTTATGTGATGGCTGTTGCCCGTGTCTAGGTCTAGAGCTAATACAAAAAAGAATCAATCAACTTATTTAGTCGAAATGCGGCAATCGTTCGAGCCAGTTTGTGCCTAGATTTGTGAGACTTAGTCGTGAACATTTATTTGTTTCAAATTACCATTTGAACGAGTATTTGACAATGGATGATATATACTGTCGAGTCTTAAGGATCTCAGGGAGGGCCTACTTTTGCATAAAGGCCCAGGGCCTCAATTTTTTTTTAAATTTCTTAGAACTCAAGGCCTTAAAGAGTCATGAGACATCCCTAGTGGCCGTGGTAGCTTAATGGTCATGGTCACGAACTCTTTACCTGTGCGTTATGAGATCGAGCCCTAGTGACGCTGAAGACCCATCGTGTAGAGGTGCTGATGCACATAAACTCTGTCGAAGCTCAAAGTTGTTGATAGATATAATGTGGTAGTTAGGAGAGGGGAGGAGGATGCCAGTGCCGTTATCTCCCTCGTCACTTGACTGAGGTTCGAAACTACGAAGACTGTTACCAACAGCCTTCGTTTTGGTTTATAGTACATGAAATAACACTCATAAAATTGAAATTGACTTTTAGACAAACGTTGGGGTCTCATATTTTCTAAAATTTTAACTAGATATTAAGTCCATTTTAAATATTTAATGCATACGAAAGGATGGAGTTTAATGGATTCAAAATAATTCGTTTTTTTAGATATTATTTATAGGTTAAATCTCAACTGTGTCTCAAACTGTGAGGCGTGCCCCCTTGAGGGGCGTGATAACCCTAGAAGGAGGCCCGAGCATATTGAAAAGTCAAAAACAAGAGATTATTTAAAAAAATTATTAATTTATTAAAAGTAGACACAGCAGAAGCATTCTGAATAATGAAAGATAAAAAAAAAAACTTTTAAGCTGATATAAAACACTTCTAAATGTATCAGTACTGCACAATGCATTTTATAATTAATTTAACAATACTAAAAGTTAAGAACAAGTTTAACAACTGCCAGTGAACCCACGAGCTTGTCATATATTTACGTAAAATTATATGCAAAAATTTACACTTATCTAGATAATTGTACGGTTTATAATTAATCATTTAACTGCCAATTAAAAGTTACGCGATTCGCTCCACAATGCCACCGTTTTGCGCATATGCTGCAAGCATATGTTATGTATTGGGGGGGAGTGAATAAATAAGAAAATCCTCTGAAATAAGTCGATCTTTCACAAACACACATTGCCAAGGTCATTGCATTCGAAAGCCTTAGGAATAATTTTATGAATAGCAGTGAGCAGAAATTATCGTATTTAGGAAAGACGTATATATACGTCCGGGGCAATTTACGCACCGGCTGAGCAAGACGTTTCTATACGCCGGCGGAACTTAAGAAGTAAAAGTCGTATAGTAGCTTTAGCGTCAACGCGTAGAGTAGTGTCGAATGGAAGACATTTTCATTGTATGGAAGGGGCGCGATGAAAAAGATATGATTGAATATTGGGTCACAAGTAGTGAAAGTTTTCGAGAATCACTGGGTGAAATACAAAAAGAAAGTGTTTATAAAACTAGATTTTCTTAAAAATCAATATAATAAAGGATTCTACATTTAATCACATAATCATATTCGTAATTTACATATTTCTCGAATTTTGTACCTATTAAAATTGTACTTATGGTATAGCTTTGTTAATGTTTTCATTCATATTTTCTGAACATTGGTTTTTGTATGATTTTATAAATGGGGGGGGGGGCGGGAAACAAATGCTTCATTTTTGTAAAGCGTATCTGGTACATCTAGAATTATTACACTAAAGAAAAACATGATTTAATTTAGAAGGGAAAAAAACGAACAGCTCTGACAATCGAAACAAAAAAGAAATGTCTTTTTCGGTGAGGGGAGGGATGTTATATAAATGCTCTCAAATAACAGATCCTCCCAAAATCCAACTACATTATACATTTAATAAAAATAAACTATAGATTTAAATTATACAATAAAAATAAGTCTCCAGTAATAAATTTATGAAGAAACCGTGTGTGCACGCTCGAATCTGTGTGTATACGAGCGAGTGTGTGTGAGAGAAATTAGAATTTATCATTTAAAATTTTGAATTTAAACTAACGGAAAAACATGTTTGACTTTTAAAGCTAAAATAATCATCGAATTCAAGTAATTTAAAAATTGAGAATATATACAATTGAATTTAAAATGCTTGACTAAGTTTCCAAAATATGATTATTTATCGATAAATAAATTGCTTTCATTTTTCATTTGATCTTATAGTTTATAATATTAATGGAAACTAATTACGCTTAATGATCCAATCCTTGAATTTTTTTAAAAATTGCTCTTCTAATTACGTTTAATTGCAATTATTTTTCTTAATAATTCATCTTTTTTTAAAAAAATTAGGAATGCATTTAGGAAATACAAACTAGAATTCGTTTTTATTATGTTTTGTTAAAAACAAACATCATTAAGATTGTTGAACTTAGTATGCGTAAAAAATAAGATAAAAATTGTTTTTAATGGTGCAAGTTTTTTTAATAGCACAAAAATTAAAAATATTTTATCATTCTTGATTAATAGTACATTTATTTGATGAATGCTATTTAGTAATGCTAAATAACTGTTCCTCAATTTCCCAAATCTTTTGAATAAATCTACAATAATAAAGATTTTCTGCATTCATTTTTGATGGCATCAAAAGTTAATCGATCTAGTAAGAAAATGTTTTATAATGTTCTTAATAAACAAAAATCAATTTGGGAGACAGAAGTTATAACCAGATCTTAAAATATTTTTAATTAAATAATCGAATTATTTTTTATAAAATTTTTAATATAGAGTTAGATTTAAATGAACTCATTAACAAATGAAGTTTTTAAATTAACTCTTTTTTTTTTGTATAAAGCACTACATAACTATTTCTTGCATTGTAAATTATTTTAGTTTAAGTTTGCATTCCTTAATCTACATAACTTAGAGGACATTAAAATACAATGAGAGGCAAACAAGAAACGTTAAGGGATCTAATGTATAAAAAAAAAAATTAAAAGTTGCTGTAATTTGACATTTGTAGAATAATGTTTTTGAAAAATAATAATTATAACGAATGAAAAAGAAAAATTTTGCAATTAAATTATGCATTATTCAAATATTGAGATGTATTTAATATATGTAAAGTATAAAAAACAAAATTTGCAAAGCCCACTCATAAAAATGGTACAATTTTTTATGATATGAGGTTTGATTAGTGCTAAATATTAAGTACATCAAACAGTAAATGGTGTTTCTAAAAGTAAATTTTCCCAAGTATTACCATAATAAAATCGTTAAGACATTTCAAATGCGAAATGTTTAAAATTCCAAATGTCATGAATAATGCATTTTTAGTTTATACATAAAAAAAAAAAACTCAAGAAAGCTAGAATTAAAAATCCAGACAATAAGACATTAAGAATGGCGCCAAAGATATATTAAATTCAAAGGTTTACAAACGTTTCAATTGTTAAAAAATAAAATATTAATTTGAATTTTAAAAACATGACATATAATTTTTCCATTTAAAGAGAATCGTATTTAGAATAGGTTTTTATACGGATATCTTCATTTTATTTGAAATTATAAATCAAAATTTAATGACACAACTATTTTTATTAAGCTTTTTGAGAAGTGAGCAAAAAAAAAGTTCATGACAATACTTTCAATAAAATGGTTTAAATTGAAACACACTATTTTTCTTGTACAAGTCATTTTCCAATGATGATTTAAATTTAAAATATTTAAGTATTGATTGATGTATGTTTTTTGAATCTGACATACATCAATAAAACTACGACTCACTCAAATTTCGTTGTTTGTTCTTTGCAGTCAAATGAGATTTCGTCATTTTACCAGGCAAATATAATCTACGAATTTTAACGGCCATTTTTTTTTTAATTTGGCCATTATACAGCCACACATCTCACAAAACTAACGTAACATTTAAAAACAACTAACAATATACATTAGTTTCACACCATTCTTTTTTATTCTAGCGATCGATACAGTCCTTTCACGCCTCCCTCTTCCTTGCCAGGTTATCATCTTTTTTATATTTCGATGACAGCTCCACCTATACCCTTTTTCGATTCAGGCGAACCTTACGGACGCAATGGGACTTTTTTCCATTAAAATATACACAGTCCAGTCACACTAATGGGATCACTTGCCAGAAGTCGAAATAACCACCTTTCGCAGAGCGGATTGCTGCGAGACGTGCTGGAAGAGAGTCGATTAGATTCCTGAAGGCGTTCCCTGGGATGTTGAGCCATGCCGACTCAAATGCCGAGGCCAGTTGTGCTAGATTTACGTGGGTGAGGATCCATTTCAATAACTTGATCGAGATGATCCCATAGATTCTCGATTGGGTTTAAGTCAGGTGAGTTTGCTGGCCAGTGAAGAACGGTAATCCTGGTGCTCTTCAAACCCTGCGCGTACACTTCCAGTTGTATGATACTTCCCATTGTCCTGCTGGAAGATGTCATCATCTTGAGGATAAAAACAATGTGCATGTAAGGGTAGACATGGTCCGAAAGGACAGATGCATACTTGTATTAATCCATTGTGCCTTCCACAATGATGAGTGAACCCAGAGAATGCCAGAAAAATATTTCCTAGACCAATGCTTCTCAAACTTTCATTTTGCGTCCCAATATTCAACCATGATTTCCATCACGCCTCCTTCTTCCATGCAAATAACAATATATTGAATTCAATAGTAATATACTTTGACACTAAGGTTACAATATGATTTTTTCTTAAGGTATCCGACTACCCTAAAATCGAAGATTTCGTCAAAAATTGACAAAAAAATTATGATTCTATTTTGTAGATCAACTTATTAGCTTTATAAAATTACTAAGTTTTTTATTTTTCGTTCTCTAGAACAAAAGTTACAACTGTTTTAGAAAAAGCAGATTACACTTCCGGTTGGTAACTGCAAACCAGAAGTGGCATTCTGAAACCAAAACTGAATGTTTTTCGGTTTCTTTCCACTTTTGCAAAAATATATTTTGAAGTAAAGTATGTTTTAATATTTTGTTAGAACTCTATTAAGAAGCCTCACTTATTTTCCTTTATAAAATGAGTTTTCAAATCTTGCAATTTCAGGATATTTTTTTATTTACTTCTTAACATTCAATATTACTGCAAACTTTTTCATTCTAATTTTTACTGAAATGGGTTCATTTTGATTTTCGTATTTGATAAAATTGCTTTTTAACTATCCTTTAAAATTCTGCCATGGAACATGGACGAAAGTTTCGCCAGAAGAAGCGAAAGTTTAAATGGGAATTTCCGCACTGCTGAAAAGGAAGTTAGTGATTTAGTATTAGTTCAAAAAAATTGGAAAGAGGATTAAGTGACGCTTTATTTAATGTTGATTCGGGAACTCCTCCTGGTAATAGGGTTTTTGACATCAAATTAATGATATCAATAACATTTCTCAGAATGTCGTACCGCAGTGCTGTAAGTGTGCCTCTAAAGACGACCAAAGGGGTATGGATGTCAAAAGAAATAGCACCCAGACCATAACTCTGGTTGAGCGCCTGTGTGATGTGCAATAGGGAAAGTAGGTTCGGCACGCTGCCCTAGGTGTCGCTAGACACTTCTTCAATGATCGTCGGGGCACAGTTGGAAGCGGAATTCGTCGCTAAACACTATACGTCCCCAGTCAGCATGATTCTAACTGATCGAGCCAATCACTACTGTAATCTGGCTCGACAGTGTGCAAGCGTGACTGACAGGTGGTGTAGTGGTTGGTGCGAGAATAAATTTCGCTCTATCAGCGTCTTTAAATGGTTATGGTCACTCGTGTGCAGGTCGCACTTCTGATGGTTGATAACGATTAATCAGGTGCTGTGAAAGCTGATCTGACAATCTGTCTTCGCGATCTGCTGTGCCCCTAGGCCATTGTCTACCCTAGGCCGAGGGAATCTGCCATTGCCCACCCATTCTAGCCAGCCTCTTCCAACGTCCGCATCGCTTCAACGCATATGACGAGTGGTTCTCCTATTTGCCCAACCTGCCTCTTTCCATCCAATGATACCTCTTTCAAATTCTGACAGTTCCTCGTAATGAGCTCGAATCTTACGGTGAGGTGTTTGCTCAGTCGTTGAAAGGTACAGAAATTTTGACCATCAGATTGAGAATCGCTTCTTGTAGACACCTGCTGAGAGCGCAGTTCCGATGCACTGTAGTTCCCGCTATTCATTCATTAGACACCAAATTTTAATCATTTGTATGTTCGGTACAAATGTCTTCGCATATGAAATTTCATGACAATCGGACAAATCATTCTTGGTGCGTCGTTGTTTTTTTTATTATAGAGTGTACTTAAAACCAATAAAACAGAAACATCCACAAAAACTTGAAAAAATTTCATTCAAAATTTTAAAGTTTTTTGGGGGGAAAAAGTTTGGCGAAAATAATTTGATATTTTTTCTCGCATTGTCTTTATAGCATCTCACTGTCAACAAAATGATCGATGCCATTCATTTTATTATTTATTTCCCTATTGGAATATGTGTCTAAATGACTGCATATACTTTTTATAATGTTCATCAGCTCGGATGACGTAGGAATAGGAGCGGCATTTTTCATTTCATTTTGGTCGTCAGATTCTGTGTCATATTATTTGAGCTTTGAACAAACTCCAAAATGCATTTGTCTGCCATATATGAAACGGTACATACATAGGCTTGATCTAATGCAATGAAAGGAGATTTTCATTTCATGTTAAGAGAACAAGATGCATGAAAATACTTAGCAGTTTGTCGAGACTATTCTATTATTTCGTGTTAGCAGATATTTCGTCATAAGCGTTTTCGCGTTAAACGTATTTCATTGTATATTGGTTTAAATGATGCACAATAACATACAACAAAAACATTCCACGTAGGACATTAACATTTCACAGAAAAGGGGATTTTCTTTCATCCGTGTAAAAAATAGAAATTTAATTTACATAATAAGGATCTTCTGATACTAGATTGCTCGTTTCACGAGTACTTTATTTACATGGCACATAAAATTGAACTGGGAATTTATAATTTTATCCCCGTCTTTAGTCCAAGTGTTCTCACAAGGATTAAGGGCCAATAAGGGTTTCTTAAATGGCCCTTAAATCACCCATCAATGGGCTTTTAGGGAAAACCGTCGAAATTGCCGAAGAAAAGGGAATCGCGTCATTAAATAACGTTGAAATCAGTTAAGGGAAGAAATAAAATTGGTGCTACCCGAGGAAGTACAAGCCTCCCTCCCTCTTGTGAAAACGTAAAGTGATTTATAAATTATATGAAATGAAAATAGTTAAGAATAATGCAACTTTAATTTAGAATTGAACAAAAAAATATTTAAATTTTAATTATAAGCCAATATTTTATGTTCCGAAAATTAATGATTTAGTATAAAAATAACAGCAATGCCGCCCACCTGGTATAGTGGTTAGTGGCGCTGACTGTTGTGCCGTAGAGCCTGGGTTCGAATCCCGGACAAGACATGAATGTTTGTAAATGTATAGTGCCTTCGCGGCATATCCATCGAGGCGCAAATCCTCTCGTGAGGTTGGCGGAAGGGGAAGACAGGTAAAAGCCCTTGACCACCTCCAGGATGTTCTACCACAAAATTGGAATGGAACCAAACTAAAACATATAATCTTGCATGGTTAATTTTAAAAGCGGAACACATACGCGAGCTAGAAATATAAAGGACTAAATACATAGTTTCATTCTATGTATATTAATTCTGTGAATCCTCCTTAAATATGCGGATTAAGTCTTTTTTCGATATATTTTCAACGTAATAAAATACAATTAATGAGAACTCTTCAAGGAACTGTATGTTTGTAACAAATATAAGAAACAAGCACAAGTTAAATAATTCTTTATTTTATGGAACACAGATTCATTGTACAAATATTTATTATAAATTCGCTCATTCTAAGTAACACAAGATGCATTCTATGTAATAAATATCAGTAATTTTGTTTCAGATTGAGTTTTTTCAATGTTGCTTCGAAATTATTTCCTCGAAAGGTAAAACAGAATATTCATTTCTAATCATTATTAATTTGTCAACATTGCTACATTCAATTGTCTTGTCAATACTCAAAATTAGCATTTACTAGCAAATGTGTGTGCGTGCGAGCTTTTTTTTTCAAATTACCAAGTTTCAATTATGACATATTTAAAATTTGATGGCTGCTTTCAAAATACGAGTAAAAAAATATTGAAAAGAAATATATTTATCAAATATAAGATACTATGCACTTTTGATATAAAGAAGTGCTAATCGTGTATCATGAGTTTTACACCGCTTTTTTTAATGTTTTGTATTACTTGTAGAGTACTTGAAATCCTACCTGGTTTATTTCGTACATAAACTAATAATTTAAAATTTCGAAAGAAAAAAAAGTATTGCCAATTTTACTGTAATTTTTAAATTAAAATTATTGCAAAAATTAAAAATATTTTAATTTTTATCTATGAAAATTTCTAGTTGCAATTTATTAAAAATATATCCAATTTACACTCTGTGGTTTAAATTAACAAGTATAAAAAAACTGTGTGATCGTTATTAATGTTTTTTACTTGGTTGAAAGTAAAGAACCAAATCTCGGGGTAAAAAGTAACACATTTAATAAACTAAAATATCAACCTTACAAAATGATCGGTTATACAAGATTTTACAAGACAAATACAATCAAACATTTAGAGAAACTCTTAGTAAATTCTAGTTAAAATTCCATGATTGGATGGTGAAGCGAGAGATCCTGTCTGGTTGTGATCCGGTTTAGCTCTGATGTTACAAGAAGTGGGTTTCGAGTTCACCCGACTTTTTACAATGTGTTCATAGAGTAGCGACATCTATATTCCATTCTGGAAGCTATAGAGTACATTTCAACAAGATATTTATATTTTTTCAGCTCGTGAATTTTTTATCAAATAATGAGAAGAAAAAAACCTTCTGACATGCAGATGAAAATATTTTGTGACATACAAGGAGGAAAAAAGTTGAAATATTTAAAAATTCATAAGGAAGAAAAATAGTGGTACGGTTATTTTTTTCTCTCTATATTATCAGTATATGAATACATATATCGTACAGAAATTATAATTAGCGTCGTCTACCGTAAACCTCATTTTTCATGTTAAAAAACTTAGCATCCTGTTAATACTTTTTCTGATAAATGCTGTTTGCTATTATTTATTCATGCTTTTCAAAGTACTTCGAAATGTAGGAAGACTTTTTATCGATATCGAAATTTATTATTAGCTTTTCACATGTTAAAATTTTTAAAAAACCCCTTTTTTAATATAGTTGCCAAAACCTTTAACATAGCTTTCGACAATCATCAGTGAAGGGAAATTAATGAACTTCTGTTCACTAATCATGTTATTCGATATATATTTTTGTGGCATTGTTACCATTTTTTGTTCATTCAATTTGGGTAGCAAATATAAAAATGAATGGACTTAGATCCTTTAAATATATTCAATCAATCTCTACCTACCCACACTTACAAAAAACCCTTTTGATAAACAATTTTTATTTTCTTTCAATGAAGAAAGTTCAGTTTCTGAAACTTGCTATCAAAAATTCCATATGGAGAATTATAAAACAGAATAATTTCAAATCTTAAGAATTTCTTCAGACAAACTACAATGGAAAATAAAAAAATATATAATTCCAAAGCTTAAAAACTTGTTAGAATTTCAAGACGATTTTTTATAGATTATATTATAAAACCGGAAACACACACACACAAAGTTAGCTTGCTCTTCCGCTTTCAATTTCTTTGCTTACAAGATCAAACATGTCCAATCAACTGAATGGAATGCATTTACTGAACTACTTTTCGATATTAGATGTAAATAGAAAACGCAGTACTTGCGAACGATTTTGTTTTCTTCACTTCCGAGTAAATGACAATTTGGAATTGCCATTTCATATTCACCGTGCTTTCCTAACACATAAACTAAAAATTATTTTACTTTGTGTGATAGCAATCTTATTAAACTCTTTCGAGTTATTTCCAGGAATGTGAAAATAAACTAATACAAAATTTTGTTTCAATGTCTTGCAGACACGTTTCCGAATATTTTAGTATCTCCATATGAGAAAATTCTAAAGAAATCTGAAATTTTTAAAATTAGTTGAATTTTATTTTGTATGATATTCATTAGTTGAAAATTATTTATGCTACTTTAGTTTTCATATAAGTTGTTTATCTTGATGTGCATGCGTGGTTAATTTTATTAGAACATATTCCTATATATAAAAAGAAATTTCTGATTTACTCATGATTTTACTACCCGATTCTTAGAGTTTTTACTATCGAGGGGAAAAAATGCACTACATATTTTAAAAAAAAGAGCGTGGGAGAGTTAGATATATATATATGGAACTAAGTGCGGGGAAGGTCGTGTGGGGCACAGATTTATCCCAGGCTCACGAAATCTTTAATTCTGAGAAAATTGTTACCAATGATCTCGACAGCATCCTCCTATATTACATGGGATCCTATTATCACATGTCTCCTTCTTTTTCGAGAGTAGCAAGTGTTTACTTATAATTTCAAGGTATTTTGGGTGACTGAGTTTCCCACGCGATCACTTATGTTCCAAAATATTTTCTATGAATTGGTAACACATTTCCCCCCTGTGAACGACTTAATGGTTTGATAGCGGTGTTGTGCGACTCATTATGGCTTATAAATGTAAATGAAAAGAACATAAATATAGAAATCCGCGATCTCTATTGGATGATTTTGATCAAGCAAGGGAAGAACCTGATGAAGTAATGGATATTCATCATGATAGCAAAAGTTAATTTGAGAAAAGCGATTAACATGAAACGTTTGAGTTGAAATGAATATTTTCAAATGTTTCCCAAAGAAATCCATCAAGAAAAGATATGAAACCACTAGTGTACCACAAGGCACATTGTGCCCTGTCAAAGAGACACAAGCAAGGAAAAGTTCAACAAGCTATTTGTTGATCATCTAAGGACAATAAAAGTACAATAACTTGAAAAAATTTTGTCATTTTCGTCTGAAAATATTATTCCTGTAAAGTTAGCGAAGGTTTCTGTGATTTGTGTCCTTTATTAAAGTAACGCATATGAACAACATTTTACGAATAGCTCAGTTTGATCGCATTTCCTCAAATTATCAAAGGAAAAATGAAAAATCCTTAAAGGTAGGTAAGTATACTTTCTCTTAGTTTACTTACTCACTGTAATTGTAATTTTTTGGCGTCCAATAAAAATAATCATATAAAAAGATTTGGGGTGATTCCGCCACCCTGAGTCACCACTGACGTTAGTATGGAGTGCATGACAGCTCCCACGTTAAAAAGTTTACTCACCAAGTATTATAGATTTTAAGAATAAAGTCAGTTGTTTGGCTTGTGTGCTCTCGGCAAAATTAAACTCTAGTACATGGTCAGAGCTCAGGTGCCTCCCTTTAGGGAGGACACTGGGCGTCAAAAATTACTTTCGGCGTTTAATATCCGCTTATATGGTGCCACACTAAAAAAGAGATACCAGCTTCCGGGGAATGTACTATATCTGCAGTTTTAAAACACCAATTCACAGCTTATTAGAATGAATCCAGTAAATGTACACTACTAATGAAAAAACCTTTTCCGTCTAAAAATGTATTTTGATTTTCCCTGCACACTTCTTAAACATTAAAGAAGTATTTAAAAATTCCAAATAATTAAACGAGAATTTTTGTGAATATTTTTTCAAAAGTCAACTAAACTTTGCAAAAGATTATTTATTTTACAATTTATGGCCATTTTATTACAACTATTAAAATATAGTAAAATCTGTTTTTTGTGCAGTCCATTTTATGCAATATTATTTTTGTGCGAACTTTTTTTATACGCGCGTTGTATGAATTTCAACGGCTTTGGCGCCACTATTGTTTTCCATCAATGTACATATATATCTTGAAGACGCTTTGTTCATTAGTTATAAACAATTTCCCCACAATGCATGTTCAATGGCTCTCTCAGCATGCTCTTGATTGAAGACGAAACTGCGCCAATGATAGTAGCATTATCAAAAATTTGATAGATTATGAAGACGGACAAGAAGTACCGGATTCTTTGAGAGTGGATAAAATATACAGGTATGCAGGAATCCAGCTTTCCAAGAAGTCGTAAAAGCATTCTCTTAAAATAAATACCAATTTCGAGGAGCTTGAAATTCCAAATAGAGCTTCGATCATGCATATTTGGTTATTATGACGCTTACAAGCAACTGACCAGCACCAACTGCCGTCGCAAAATCTTATCTCTTACTTCATGGTGCCAAAAAATAAATCAACTGAAATTGTATATTCTAGTGACGAAAGTGATTTTAAACGAAATCATCACAGAAAGATGCGCATTTTGGACTACGTTGAGTAGCAGCGAATTGTGTATGTGCAGTTTGAAAACTTCTCCATGCATAGAATGAGAAATGAATTGTTTTAAAAATGTTTCCATGTGTAATTTTACTCCTTATTTTGTTTGGAAGCATTTTCTCATAAGTTTTGTAAATCATTGACTTATTTTCTAAGTGCGACTTTATGTGGTCACTCTCCGCTGCATAAATGTAAAGTTCTGCGGTATTTAGACAAAGTTATATTTGTTACATGTAATCATTTATGAAATCGAATATTTTTTGTGCGGTTTTACTGTGTGTGCAAAATAAGAACTTAAAATTAAAAATTCAAAATATATATTTGTCGTAAGCACTAAATTCCAAACTAGAGGACGTTGAATGTGTATATAATTAAAATATACTTTTAATGTTTAATTTTATTAAGACATACTGGAAGAGGGCAAAATTTTATATATTTTCATTTTATTAGTTTTTTATATGAACATTTAAAAAACTTAGCTGAAAATTATTTGAAATTTTTTTTCACTTTCAATAATTGCATCCAATGTTTAAATAAATCTGGAGATTAATCGTTTGATAGCTAGAGTTGTGTAAATGTATTAACTTTTCTTTTGCTATAATTTATAACAAACTATAACCGTAACTGATTAAAAAGCGAAATTTTGAAAAGGGATGATTTTATATTTAAATTTTTGTCTTAGAGTACGTAGTTAAAGTAATTAATAATTAATTTTTAAGAGGATTAATAATAATTTATAATTATTACACATGATTAGTTTTTATTTAAGATAATTAACTTTTATTTATGTGGAAGTAGGAGCATTGAATCTTTATTTGGTATTGCGAACAATAAAGCCCATTATTTAAAAAAAATTATACAATAATTTACAATCTAAAAGGGTCAAAATTTAAATGTATCTATTTTTTTTATTTTATTGTACTCAATTTATTTTAAATGCTTAGATAATCATTCAGATAAAATACGGTTCTTTTTATTATTTTTTATTTTGTATTATATTTTTATAGATACAGTTATAGTTAAACTGCTAAATAAAATATATCTATGCTTTGATTTCCATTAAAATGAATTGTCTTATCCTTTTAAATTTTTGAACTATATGTAAAATTTGATTTAAGAAAATGATGCACATTTAAATATTGTAAAAACAATTTAAAAATTTATTAATAATAGACATTAACAACACTTATACTATCATTTTTTCAAACTACTCACAAAAATTAATTATTAACAATCATATAGGAACAAATGAAGATCAGTTTCTTTTATTCATTGCAAAACAGATTTTGAGGCCCAATAAACTCAATCCAGAGAAGCTGTCCTAATCGAAAACTTATCAGAATGAGTGATGAATAAAAATAGAAAATCAGTGGAAAGAGTTGAGTAAATCGGTGGATATATGAAGGACGTGGGATTTTCGACAAAGAATGTTTGTTCTTAGGTGTAGAAAAGATTTAGAATATTCTCGAGAGGCATTTATGAATGACATTCATCATCTGTGCGAATTCCCAGTGCCTCATAATTACCAAGACCGAGAAAATTGGTTCTAGATCGTACTAGAGCTTAGAATTGAAACAAAATTCTTTCTTTTTTGAGTAAATAATTCTTATAAGTAATTTTTACGTTTATTATTTTTTGTTTTTGGTAATATCGAAATTTTATTAGTTCTTTTACGGATTAAGACATTTTTCGATCTTAAGCGGTTTGCTCTTATAATGTACGCATACTGATGTTTTCTTTCTTTCTTTGATTTGAGCTTATTTTTCATTCTATGGTATATTATTATGTGCTAATATGCTGGAAAGGTGATGCAGTTTGTCTATGGTACTAAAATAGTTTTTGTCCGAAATTTTTTTAAAGGCTGCAATTATTATTGTGATTAGTTATAAATAATAAAAAAGAACGTGGAAAGCCACTCGATAGAAGTGAAACTCCTTTGGAGACGTTGGCTGTAAATGCAGGAATAGATCTAATTATATTAAACTGCTAGGGGAACTTACTTTAAGCAAATGAAATTCGAACTTCATATTTATTGTATAAAAATATAATATTTTTATTCAATTTTTTGCATCAACATTTTCCAAGAAAGACACAATAGGTGTATGGTAACTGAAGGAGGATATAAAAATCCTCGATTATATTCAATCAAGAAAACTGCATCAATCATGGTTCCGTATACTGTTGTTCCTTCTCTGGAATCAGAATTCATTGTCAAATTCAGTGTCCATTTTAAGAATTCAATGAGGGGCTTTGCTTCTTCTGAAGCAAAATTAACGTTAAAGTATTTAGTTAAGATAACCGGCTTTTAATCATCACATCGGATCCAATTATTGCAGCAGCCTCTGTTCTGTACAGCACTAGATGGATGACTGTGATAACAGCTGTGACAGCCTGGGGATATATAGACTTTCGACCGGACTTGCTGCTAGTTTTCCTTCTTTTTTTTTCACGAAATTCTTTTCCTCTTTTTGCATTTATTCTAGGGATTCAGACTAGAATTGATTTTAAATCAACGGAAATAAAAATTAGTAATTAAATAATAAAACTTAATGCATCACTCACAGAAGTCACTGCTTACAAAACGCTATCCGTAGTGATTCTCGCGTGAACGTTAATGACACTATGCCCCAGATACTCCCGTAACGGAAAGAGCCTGCTAATGGAAATATTTTGGGTGGGTTTATTTGTTGAAAACGGCACGTTTATTATATAAAAACAACGAAAATACGCCACGCAAATTCGTTACGAGTAGCAAGGGCCACTTACTCTCTCCAATGCCTAAGCGCTTTTCGTCCGGAGCAGCAAGAGGTTCCACTCCATGTTCTCGATGAAACTCCCCCTTAGCAATCGTCCAACTTTTTCACTGATATGACGCAAGTTTCATGCGATACAAAGATATTTCTCTTCATTCCAAAACAATGTTTGCTTTTGAACAGTACGACACTTTTCAGTAGTTAGGTTTTCACTGATTTCATCTTGATGAAGTTGAGACGCACTGTGGTTGAAATTGAAGAAACTATCATCGATTGTAACATCATATATTCTGTACAGTGGAGTAGCTACTAAATAATGCAGCCATGCTTTTATGGTTCTTTTAGTAACCAAACCCATCAGGAAACTTATTCCGTGAATTTTCCGTTTGATGTGAACATTGATACAGTCGTCATCATTAACATTCCGTGGCAGTCGATTGACTATTGTATTGACGGATACATATGTATACTGGTATTGTAATATACTGGAACATTTTGATTATTTGTGCCCTAATATTCCAAACTGACCGTGTGCATGTCTCAATCACCTAATTTGCATGAAAGATATATGAAAGAGGATAACACCTCAGTTGATAACGTATTCGACACAACTCCATAAAAATGTTTTACGTTCTAATAGAATTCAAATGCATTGTTGATACTAAAGGATATTGTTCATTAGTATTCCTACGAGAAATCATTGTTGGTAAAAATATCGGTTACCCAACTCACGAGTTCACTTTCTCTAAATTTGACTGTAAGCGTAGGTTTCTTACACAGCACGTAAGATTTATCTTCCAGCCGTAACGAAGGATGAATAATGGTATTGCATTTCATTGAAATATTTTTTTTATTTATACCTAGAATTCTCTGTTACGAATATCCACTGAAGTGTCTTCCCTTTATGCATTTCGTGACACAATAGGTATCAAATGAGAAATCGTGAAAATATTTTAAACACGTCTAGCTGAAACTTGGAATAAATTCCTGTAAAACGTGGAATAATCTACTTCAATACATAAATGTGTTGAATGGATGAGAATTTGAGTGTGGATTCACAAACGTCTATTTATACGAACAGAAAGAAGTCGTGCAATTGATATGAAGACGATTCGTATTATATATGTTTTATATTTCGAAACATGCGTACTTCAAAAAATTTTCAGTATATACATAACTTTTTTTTATACGATTCTGAAATAACGCAGTACGTGAGTTAAAAAAAGTTTATTTTGTAATAGCACGAATCTTAAAATAATTTAGGGTCTCGTGGCCTTTGAATGATGACGATTTGATTGAATTTACGTAAGTCTATGAGATGTGTGTGATAAAGTCGATAATGATGAAGTTGAAGGTGAAGGTCTGCTATTATCAACAGATTTAGTTCGCGTAGAATGTTTTCTTTCTCATGATCCTGACACAGAGCGTGCATTAAATTTTTAACTATTCTTAAGTTTCATGTAGTAGGATATCAAGAATTACATTAGCAACCTGAAAAACCAGAAAAAAACCCACAAATAACAGACCATGTAACAAGAAGAAAAAAACTTAACAGAGGTCTTTACGAACGAAATTCTTCATTTGAATCAAAGTGGCATTTGCGCTAGACATGTCCGACATATCTGCCAAGGATCGCATTTTTGTTGTAGTTCGTAATAAACATGCTCGCTGGTTAGTAATTTTATTCCTAATTTCGATTTGAATTTTTATATGATGTAAACTATATGATACTTAAAGAATGTATGATACTTACAGAATGAATTTTCACTAGACAATAGTTTTTAAATTTTTTTTGGTATTAAAAATGAATTATTTTTGTTTTATAAATAAGTAACATAGATTTCATTATTACTTTCTTGCCCGTTCTTTTTAAAAAAATATTTGGTGACTTTTCAACCTACAAGATTTTATAAAATTGTGAAACATAACCTCAAATTTACAATATGTTTGCATGTATTTTTACGAGGTTTTTTTTTTGCACGGTTTTCTAAGGAACGTATCTACTGTGTAAAAAAGATTCTTTGTATATAAAATGAATTTCGTTACATTTTATTCATGATGGACTGTACCTGAAAATAAAAGACTGCTGAATTTTTTTTATATAAATCATATTAATAACTGCATTAAAAATATATAATATCTAAATGAAAATAGAACTTTCTTGCCATATTTCCATAAAAAAATTTTGTCTTAAATATTTCGTTCAGTGTGGGTGGAATAACATGTTCTTAGATTTTTCCACGTACCCGAGTTATTTTCTATGTACTCTACGTGATATTGAAAATGTTGTGATTAATAATGTCAGATCGAGAGCCCCATAAAGTTCATTATAAAAAGGGCCATGTAGTTTCAGCCGCAAATTTGAGCTCCATGTAGGTGACAGCACGTTTGGGACCAGTTCTACTCTATTTTACCGAACACGTGCCTGGTAGGTACTGGATCTCTCACTCTTCTTCCCTTACCACCAAACCTCTCAAGAGGACTTCAACTCACCGAATATTTATAGTGCCTCTCATGCCACACAGCCACTATAAATTTACAAGCTTCCATGTTTTCTCCGAGATTCAAGAAATCAGGACATTGAAAATGTACAATCCAGAACTGTCCAGAAACCGAAAAACATTCGGTAAATAGAGAAATATACAGAAATGAACAATAATTATTAATTATTTTGTAATGGTACTCGCAACACAAACAGAGAACAACGTCAGCTCAGTAGGCTGTTGTACCAAAGTCCTCAGATATACTCATCCAGGTACAGAATCAATGAAATTACGGATGGCACCATAAGGTACGCGTGAAACATTTGCCACAGTCCATCTTCAGGGCGTGATGGTGGCAAGGCATACAGGGAGGAACCAAATAACATATGACCAATTTTTACAAGATCAGGGGAGAATATCAGGAAGGAAAGAAGCTGAAGGAATCATGCAGAGTACGTTGGCTGATGTGCGTGGTTTGGTTCCAGGTTAGTAACCCCAACACATTATCCATGAATCATTGGATAATTATAGTGGTCTTAATACGAAACAAATTTGATTTGCTATCACACGTGATGGCACTCAGAGTTTTGACGCCACTTTGTCGCACGGTGGCGTGTTTTAGATATTCACCAGATGCCTACGCTGCCAAACTCGTATACGCCAAGTATCATTGGACAAATAGAAACCTGACTTAGTCAATGCATTGACATTATATCTTCCACGTGAAATTTCAACATGGAAGAGAGTACAGAAAGCAAAAATATCAGTGTGTAAATTTTTCCAGCAGACATTATGCTGATAAAAGGGCAATGAGTACTTCCCGAATGGAAGGAGAATGTCACCGGCTGCAAGATCACCCACGTATCGTTAATCTGACACAGTGTCCTAAATAAGAAACAAGTAACCAATCGTACGCGATGGTGCCCAAATTCTGGAGTCCACTCTGTCGTTCCGTGGAGGCTAATCAGAAGGAGTCGGATCAGACCCATCCTCACATGGATGCCACCTATGGCGGGAAGTGAGTATCTATTTAAGGTTTATTCTACGCCATATAAATAGTAAAATGAATGTTAAAAAAAGGTTAAACACATATATTTAATTTACAGCATTAGAATATTATATTAATTACTAATTAACATGGAAATTGAATAAAGGTAAAGCACGTCTTTTCTCGTGCGAGTCAGAAAGAGAAGTGAGTGCGAGTGTCCGAAAGAAGACAGGTTTTTTGAGTGTCCGTTCATATCAGTTCACTTCTCTCTGCTCGCAAGTTGGTTCCAGTTAAGACGAATCAGGTGGGTGCCGAGGCACGCCACAGTACTCCCCCCAAGTACCGAAGGTACGCAAGTCTTAAAGAGTTTTTCATATGGTGAAAAGTCCTTTGATTCACAGTCTATGAAATTCACAAGTACTTTGGGTTGCATCTGACCCTTCTACCAGAGCGAGTCGTGGCTGGTATGGACACATTTTGATCAAGTCTAGGAGGAAGTTCAACTGGATGGTTACTTTTCTGCAAGGGGAAGGACTCCTTTGTCGAGTCGGTGTCGTTCAACAGAAAAGCTAGCTTAAGCAGATCAATGCTGATTGTGGATGTCCTGTCATTTATTTTGACTGTAAAGTGCTTTTCGGTCCTACTCAAAACTTCAAATGATCCCTGATAGGGTGCTGTTAATGATGGCTTTAATCCCTCTACCCTAACAAAGCCATGAGAGCAAGTTTTGAGGGCTGTGTGCACGAAACATGAGGTAGATGAATGACAGGAAGCAGGAGTTGGGCTTAAGAGTCCGGAATGTTTCTCTCAGCCTTAAGAGAAACTCAGAGGGATCAGTTGGAGTCTGACTTGAAGGTTCAAAGAATTCTCCTGGAAGCACAATGGTTTTTCCAAATACCATTTCAGCGCAGGATGCATTGAGGTCCTCCTTGATGCACGCTCGCAGGCTCAGAAGGACCACTGGTAACGATTCTGTCCATTTGGTATCGTGACATCGAATAGCTTGCTTGAGGGTACGATGAAGATGTTCAACCATACCATTCGAAGAAGGGTGGTACGGAGTGGTTCGAATTCGTTGTATTCCCAACATTTGTTTCAAGCTGTAGAGAAGACGAGACTGGAACTGGCCTCCTTGGTCTGTGATTTTGATGGCAGGTACACCAAAGCACGATATCCAGTTAGCGATGAAGCTTTTTGCCACGGCTTCATTGGAGATATCACTGATAGGAATGGCCTCCGGCCATCGGGTGTAGCGATCAATGCATGTCAACAGGAAGGTGAAGCCATCAGATGGTGGAAATGGTCCAACTAGATCGATATGGACGTGCTGAAATCTCTCAACGGTTGGAGCAAAAGGTTGTATGGGGCTCACGGTATACCTCTGGACTTTGGATCGTCGGCATGGAATGCAGCATCGTGTCCATTTAGCAATGTCCTTCAGCATGGACGGCCAGACGAAGCGGTCTTGGATGAGGAGCTTTGTGACACGAAATACCTGGATGGGAGAGATTATGGAGAGGAGCGAAATACTTCAAAGCGAAGTTCTACTGGCACATAAAGACGTAATTTTTCTCTACTGACATCACAGAAGATTTCAAGAGCATTTCCCATTTTTAAAGGTTTTAATTTAATGGATAAGTCATTGGAAGAAATTAAGGTTTTCAGTTCCTTATATTTGGTTTGACTATCGGCTAAGTGTTGGAGATCAGTGGTTGAAAGATTAAGGGCATTAATTCTTGAGAGGGCATCTGCCACGGAGTTATCAGATCCTGAAACATGTCTGATATGTGTTCTGAACTGCGATATGAAATCAAGATGCCTGAGTTGACGGGGAGAACACGAGTCCGATATCTTATTAAACAACTTGTTAAGAGGTGTTTGTGCTTCGGCTGCATGGGGTAAAAAACGTCTATAAAAATTTAACATGGCCAAAAAACGCCTTAGTTGTGAAATAGTATCTGGCTTGGGAAAATTTGCAATGGCTTCGACTTTATCGGGAAGTGGTTTAACACCCTCAGCTGTTATGAGACAACCCAGAAATTTTACCGATGTTTTGCATAAAGCACACTTATCGGGGTTTAACTTGAGACCGTAATCTCTTAAACGAGAAAAGATTTGATGTAAGTGGGCAAGGTGTTCGTCCTAGGAGGAAGATGCTATGAGTAAGTCATCAAAATATGGAATACAAAATTCTAGATGAGCTAAGACTTGGTGCATGTGTCTCTGAAATGTTTGACCGGAATTTCGAAGTCCAAAGGGCATAGCAGTATACTCGAATAGACCAAATGGGGTAGTTACGGCTGTTTTAGGAATATCGGGTGGATTTATTGCTATTTGATGATACGCTCGGGACAAATCCAAAGTAGTGAATATAGTGTTTCCATACAGATTTTTGAGTGCAGTCTTGAATGTGAGGGACTGGAGAGCGGTCGGGCACGGTAACTGAATTAAGTCTACGGTAATCACCACAGGGTCGATACTCTCCATTAGAGTTTTTAACAACATGCAGTGGGCTTGCCCAGGGACTCTTTGATGGACGAATTATACCTTGCGCCATAAGGTATTCGAACTCTTTCTTAACAGCTTTTAAAATTGTGGGTGCGAGGTGACGAGGTTTTGAAAATACTGGCGGGCCTTTAGTTTCTATGTGATGATAAACTTGATTCGCAGTATCAACATTTATCGGTTGTGAAGGGTTAATTAATTCGGGATAGTGTTTTAAAACCTTATCGAACTTAGTATTGCCGACTAATATTGCTAGGTTAGATGCTAGAGACTTAATTTTTGGAAGTTGGCCGTTCGAAGAAAGTTTAGTGTTGGCCTCGATAACTCTATGATGTTTAACATCGACAAGCAATTTAAAATGTTTTAGGAAATCAACCCCAATGATTGGTTGGCGTACATCTGCGATTACGAAAGACCAGGTAAATTGGCGTCGCAAACCTAAATCGAGTAAAATTCGTTTTGTGCCTTAAGTTGGTATTTTTGTGCCATTCGCAGGCATACAAAGTTAAGACTTGTTGAACTTTAGCATGAGGCGCGAAAGATTTCGGAATAACAGAAATATCCGCTCCTGTATTGATTAAAAAAGTTATTTTAGAGGAAGCATCGGCCAATAAAACGCGGTTAATGAGGCGATCGCCATTGAGGCCAGGAGACGATCGCCATTCTAGTTTTCCGAACGAAAAGAGCGTGGAGTAGCACACTTTTTCGCTTTGTTGCCAAAATTTGTATGGTAAAAACAATTTCCATTTGTGAGTTCTTGGTACCTTTTAAAACGATTTCGCGAATTACTGCGATTGCGGAAATGGTTTGAGTTGCGGGCTGGGCTACGGGAACGCTTCACGAAACTAGTGAGCTCACTTACTTGCTGTGTAAGTTGAGCAATTTGTTGTTCTAATTGCGCAGTTTTATTTTTAGATGTTGCTGCAGCTGAATTAATTCCTTGGGAAAAAGTCAGGTTATTGATTTTATCAGCAACAGTAGCTAGCTGATCTAAGCTGAGAGAGCAGCAAGAATTGTTTGCGTTCCGTTAGGCAAACGTCCGAGCCACAGCAATTTCAAGAGTGGCTCACCAACATTATCGCCGGCGAGGGAACGCATGCGCGTAAGGAGCTGTGATGGCCGTTGGTCCCCTAATTCTAAACCCTGAAAGAGAATTCGAATTTTAGAATCCTCACTTTCTGAATGTACTTCGATTAAACGCTTTTTTAAGGCATCGTACTTTCCGTTTTCAGGTGGTTTTAGAACCAAGTCGCTAACAAAATTTAAAATGTCTGACTCAATAGCACAGATAGAACATAATTAAATTTAGTGGTATCATTTTAAATTTTGGCTAATTCTAACTGCACCTCTAATCGCACAAACCATAGCGCAGGGTTATGTTTCCAAAAAGGTGGTGGTTTGACTGCCACGTGTGATATCTGGTTACTATCACATTCATTAGGCATGTTGGAAGGTAAATAAAAAATTTTTTACTTAAGTATATTTTGCGTTGAAAAACAAACGTAAGGATAATGAAATTATATTTGCAATAACATATGTATACAGGATTAAAAATCTTACATGCATGCGATACACAAAAAATACTTCTTCGCGAAATGGGCAAACAGTTTTTGGAAAAAATTATTCAGCGTATGTTAAACGTGAGTGCAACAGAAATTTTTCAAAAAACATTCAGCACACATAAAAGAAAAGTATAAAAACTTACTGATTTTCCAGCGACAGTGAATTGACGGTGGGAAGAATCCGAGGAGGAGATTAAAATTAACATTATTTTCTTTAAAATGAACTGGATGCTAACGGACTGCGTTCACGGGTCACCAGTTATGGCGGGAAGTGAGTATCTATTTAAGGTTTATTCCACGTCATATAAATACTAAAATGAATGCTAAAAAAAGGTTAAACATATGTTTAATTTACAGCATTAGAATATTATAATAATTACTAATTAACATGGAAATTGAATAAAGGTAAAGCACGTCTTTCCTCGTGCGAGTCAGAGAGAGAAGTGAGTGCGAGTGTCCGAAAGAAGACAGGTTTTTTGAGTGTCCGTTCATATCAGTTCACTTCTCTCTGCTTGCAAGTTGGTTCCAGTTAAGACGAATCAGGTGGGTGCTGAGGCACGCCACACCACCCTTGTACAGATCATTAGGCAAACAGAAGCATTATTTTTCTAACCGCATGGTTCCATGCCATCCTGTCACCTATGTAGCTCAATCCCAGCACCATTGCAAGTGGAATTGACTTTGCTGTGGGGCAAATGACTGTCTTCTTAATGGACTCTGTGATTAAAGTCTATGTGCATGTAAATGACGGGTAATGGTTCTCGTGAATATGGAACATCGAATATTTGTTGCACATGTTGCAAAATGGCGGCATGAGCGACTTTCAGATGTGCCACAGCTTGTTAATGCGCTGAGCTACGCACGTGTTGGGATGCAGAAACTCAACTCGTAGGCTTTTCTTATTACAGATAAATACGTCTAACGAAAGCGCTTAAGACAAATAATCAGTTAACACGAACTAACACAATGGTTTCGACAACCACTATGTATTTTCATGCATTTAGAATTTTTTAACAAGAAATAAAAATCTCTTAACACAAAATATTTCCCATCTGGAGCTGACACTTAACGAAATGTTTGAGAAAATTTCTGTATAATCGGACTGTCCTATACTGTACTATCGGAAGAATTCGTTGCAGTAGATGATGATAATGTGTGTACAGCCCCAACTATAAGAGACGAAGACATTTTGGAGTCTATCCGAAACTCAAAAAATATTACTGATACAGATTCCTTTGAAGAAAATGTATCGAATAACGCAGCTATCTCCTGTTCGTCCGAAATGAGGAACGTTACGAAAAGTATTCATTTTGTTGCTTAGACTCACATTCCAGTGACGGAATGAATAACAAAAGGACAGAAACAAATTTGTTGACAATTTGATTCTGAAAAAGACAATGAAAAGAAAAATATCAGATTTCTTTCCAAAAACTCAATAAATCCTTAGTTTTTCAAAAAATTTGAAAATTGTGTAATAAATTTAATTTTTGTTTCACTTTTTATAAAGTAGATACATATAATTGCAGTTACGACACGTTGTACGTCAAGAGGGTATAGAAGATAGCTGTCTTTTGCTAAAAACATTAACACTTTTCACAGGACTACACAATCATACATGCACACTTGAAAACATCTGACGCTTAAGAGTGGTAACTCAGTTCTTAATTTCCAAGAATAGTTTCACTGGGAGTTCAGGTGGTGAGGGTCCTATGCGTTACTGCCTCTTCTATTTTCGATGTGGACACAGACTGGTACCTTCTCGTACAGTCACCAATCGCTAGATAATTATCGCACTCTCATCTTATTAGTTCGCTGGTGGCTGCGGTGCCAGCGCCCTCTATGAAAAATCCCACATATATAGATATCTATGAAAACAATATGTACTCTAATAAACTCTTTATTTTGTTGAACATATGTTTTTTCGCAATATCGTTTAACACAAAAAAATATTCGCGTTAAACAATTTTTACTTTTTTTTGAATAAATGCATTGTTTTTGGCGTTTTATTTCTCTTAATATTAATATATTTTGCAGTGGTAATGATTTTGTAATTAAATGTTCGACCAAATAAACATGGGTTACATGGAAAAGGCGGAATTTTTTAAAAACAATTTAAAGGGACACGTCAGAATTTCATGAAAGCTCTAAGTGCAGTGACAATAAAATGAAAAAAAATAAATTACTTTTTATATGAATTTAAAATTCCTTAGTACTTAGAAAATAGTATTGGCCACGGTAATCAATTGGCCATGATCACAAACTCATGGACAACGTTGTTTCTGCCGGGTCGTGGGTTCGAATCCTGGTGCCACTGCAGATTCTCTGTTTAGAGGGGATGATGCTCTTTACATTTATTGAAGTTTAAAGTGCGTTGATGTCGTACTGAAGTTCTGGTAGTGGGATGCCAGATCAGTTTTAGTCCCTAAAACGAGATTCAAAACCACGAGGTCCGTCGCCATCAGCCCTCGTATTGATTTGAAATTTAACATTAATGGGCAAATCAATCAATAGAAAAAAGTTTTAATTTTTTTAAGTATAAATCCGAGTCAAAAAGCTGTATTGCATTTTCACGTTTTTGTTTTTAAATAAAGTTGGATTCAAAAGATTCAATATGTGTGTGGCATTACAGAGAGTATCAAAAACAGATTGAAAAATTTTTAAATTATCGTTACAAAGATAAAAAAAAAAAATAATTTCAGTCTGAATGCAACAAAGGATTATTCTTCTAGATGGAATGAATGATGAGAAAAGGAAATGGAATAAAAAATGTTCTAATTTTTTGACGCGCTTCCACTTAATGGAGAGAAATCACCCAACAAACGATTTCAACAAAAGAATAGAAAGACTCTCTGAAGAATTTCGTACTCTTGAAGTAAATATTTATTGAAATGTCTCTTTCTGCTTATTTTTGAAAGCAAACGTCTTTCCTTTTCAATTATATCTGTAAAATTCGGGGAAATATTTCATATTTTTGTAGCTATACGAAATCTTTTATAAAAGGAATAAAAATCAAAAATCTTCTATGCAATATAAATGTTGATGGTAAAATACATAATCACAACGGATGTTGACTTTCTTGTTCACTTAAAGGAAAACTTTTCTCACGTAAAAAGAAATTTAAAAAAGAAACAAGTACATCTTTTTCTGGTACATTTAAAATCAAAAACTTGTTTTGTATTTCTTTGAGATATTCATCGGGTTTATTTGAAGATATTTTTTTTTATAAATAGGCTTACTTTTAATTCCATTTGAATTTTTTTTTAAATTTACAACTTTTGTTAACTGAGTCACAGTATCCTTACTAATTATTTGTGACAATGGTAGCCTAGTGGTTTGCAGCCAATGTGTCAAGAGCTAGTGCCACTCGCCGTGTTTTGTGGAATGCACGTTCTATCGATCGTGTGGTTCAATATCTTCCCCCTTAATAGTAATTAAGAAGAGTGATTTTTTCCAGGTCAGCTGTTGTTCTTGTCACTTGACCATAGATCAAAATTATGAGGTCTGTCTCCAAAACCGTTTACGTTGTTTTTAATGTGACTTTAATACCTGACTCAAAGTATCACTTCTTATTATTTATCCAGGATTTCTAATAACATGACAAAACTGATACATTTGTTCAACGCGCTGCATTATTTTTCATATAATTTTAATGACATGTTATAATCAAATAAAGTAAGAAACATTTAGCAAGAAAAAAGTTCTTTATATTTTTATATTAATCACAAATACTAAATTAAATTTTGCGTACTATATACATAGGATTATAATCAATCAAGAAAAAATGATGGGCTTTGGAGGGGCAGATCCAGTCCCGGAGATCTCCCTTGTGTGCGCCACTGATGTATATACAGTCGACTCTCGCTGATTGAAACCTTCGATAATATGAAGCTCTCGCTAATTCCATGTATATGCCCAGCCCCTAGAAAAACATTTTATATTTCGAACTAAAATAATACGTTTTGGTACGCTGAATAATTCAAAGGGGGGGGGGAGGGATAAAATCTGCTGCTGACCATACTAAAACACGTGATAATTTGAAGTTATCTTATAAAACTCTCGACAATTCGAACACTCACTGTAATGTAGAGTCCTACAGCAAACAGGGTGGGGCGTACATGTTTTGTGTTGTATTGGGGGGTCTGTGCGTGACTCCCCTGTAACTTAGCTCCTTTGATGACGATTTGTCCGCTATCCTTTCTTTGTGTTTTCCAGTTTTTTAAGACACTTTTAATGCATACAAAACAAAAAGACCCTTTTATTGCTTTCCTTCTTCAAGTAGACAATAGAAGGGCCGCACTTGTTGTCAGCCATCCACATCTTTTACGAGCCTTGCTACACATTTGTTCAAAAAGGATAACCCGCTATTGTGAAGAAGAGGTATGTGTATTTTTTTGCGTCTCACTGACATGACGATTTATGGCTCATCTGTGTAACTTGTAGCATGAGGCACCAAACAAGGCATGGACAGGACTAGATCCTGTTTTGAAGAACCAATGGTATTGGGGACAGTATCTGAGGAAACCGATAACAGATTAAGCACATTTTTAAAGAGATTTTTTTCGTTAAAAAAGATTAATTATGCACAGTATGTGTTCTTTTAATAATTGTTTTTAATACAAAAATGTATTCTTTTAATATAGAACTTATTACTTTTGCATAATATTCAAACTGTATAATATGTGCTTTTTAAAAATATTTTAAAATAATCTTATACAAGTGTACACACAATTGTTGTTTTATTACATAGTTTCAAACATAAATATGTTGAAAAAAATTATCTTCATGTATTTTGGGCGTTTTTTCCTACCCTTTTGATAGTTTGAACTCTTGATAATTCGAAGTTTTTCATTGGCCCCTCCAACTTCGAATTATTGAGAGTCAACTGTATATATGAAATGGACATCCATGACCTCTATTGGATGAAAATAAAACTTCGGAAAAAGAAATTAATCAAGCAAGGGAATTAATCCTGTTGAAATAATGGATATTAATTATCTTAGTGAGAGTAAATTTGAGAAACTCGAGGAACATAAAACGTTTGAGTCGAAAGGTAAATTTTCAAATGCTACCTAAAGAACTCCATCAAAACAGATATGAAGCCACACATACCATAAGACACACTGCACCCTGTCAAAAAGAAACAAGCCAGAAAAAGTTTTACATGCTATTTGGTCAATCACCAAAGACAATAAAACCACAATAAATTAAATTAAATATGATGATTTTGCCTGCAAATAAGCATTCTTTCAAAGGTAGCGCAAAGTGTTTGTGATTTGTGGCTTTATTAAAGTCACAAACATTTAAATTATTTTAATTTAATTTGATTTGGTTTTTCTTAAATTTTAAAAGAAAAAATGAAGTGTCTTTAGAAGCAGACACAAACAAGCACACATTCGGCAATAAGGAATGGGCCGACTCCATCACCCTGTGTAACCATTAGCGTCAGTATTAGTTGCGCGACTACTCCCGAGTTAATGGTGCGAAAATATGAGTAATAGAATGCTTAGATGGTGGCTGATTACTTGACCAATAACACGATTCATTGCCAACAGCCCTCGTTTAACTTGAAAGGGTGATATTAATAAGCAATCAACCATCTACGAAGTGTAGTAGCCACGGTAGCCTACTGGTCAAGGTAACGGGCTCGTGGCCGGCTCGTGTCATGAGTTAACGCCTGGTACAACTGAAAGCCCACCGTGCAAAGGGGTCTGATGCAAGTTAAATATATATGTTGTTATGTATGCAAGTTATTATGTATTGAGACTCAAACGGTCTCCCATTAGTGTGTGGTGGAAGTTAGGAGAAGGGGCTGCCAGCTCAGGTGTCATCCTGGCGACCATGGTTCAAAACGCTGAGGTCCGTCCTCAAAAGCCCTCATATAGCTGAATAGTGAGACTTCAATATTCACTCACTTCAAGAGGTGTAGCATATTTACGTAATTCGAAATTTCAAAAAATTTAGTTAAATTACATAACATTTATGTAGTATTTAAATATATATATAGATATATAATAAATTACATGAAAGTTTTTTTTAATTATTAAAGAGAGAGAAAGAGATTTTAGATGACAAAAATATACTTTCAACTATGACGAAATGTAAACTAAGAAAAAAAGGGGTTGAAAATTAATTATGTTTTTTCTTTGAAGCTAGTTGCTAATAAATGCTGGTACTTATAGATTCTTTATTTTTCTTACAGTTAAACATGAAACTGTTGAAATAAAAGCTCTTTCGATACATTTACTTCATTTTGAATTTATTCATGCAAGCAGAACCCTCATCTGTGAGCTTTCCAAATCGTTGTCTTTTAATCAAGAATCTATTTCAGGGGAACTTTTTTTTGAACTGGAAAGAAATATTTAAAGTTTTGAAGATGCTCCCAGAGCAAGTTGTAATTTCGTAACCGAATATATATTACCCGGTTTTAAGCTAATAAAGTTTTCATAGTTTCAAAGCCTATTTAGAAATAAAATTTAAATCTAATTTAAATCAGTGCTTCTCAAACTTTCAATATTTGCGATCCAATTTTAAATCATAATTTTCATCGCGTCCTCCCCCCCATGCAATAATAATGTACTTTGGCACTAAAGCTGCAATACAACCTTAATTATAATCCATAAAAGTTATCAAGATAAGTATTTTGTATACAAGTATTTGTATTTTTGCATATAAGTCAATACAAGTGTAGTAATTACTGTAACCCCATGGGGGTCAATAGTAATTATTAAGCTTGTGCTTAACTCAATATTAATAAGTGAGTTATCAAATACTTTGAGTAGCACTGATACATTTATAGGTATAGTACGTATATCAGTATAAATGTGTATTTTGTTTTTTGCTACCTTTCAGTAAATTACTAATTTTTTTAAATCTTTTATTTTCGACTTTCCGATATGCTCGCCCCCCAACGTAAGTTTAACCTTCCTCGGGTGGTTATCTCCACAGTTTGAGAAACTCTGATTTAGCCCATGTAATCTTTCTCTTCAAAAAATATTGTTTGCCAAAGCATACAATTTATACTAACTCATTTAGGATTCGTATAAATAAATACATAAAAAAATTGTTTTTTTTCCAGATTAATTTGAATCATAAGTAATAACATTCAATTTATGTACAGCAAATATTTGTGCAGTCTATTTTCGAGTAATTAATGCCTTTTTATAGATATACTAGCTGGTATACCTGTCCTTCACGCGTGTGAATTGAAAAATAAAACGATAGAATTTGAATCATAGAAAGTATTTAATGAGTTAATTTTGTTATTTGTAAATTAAGCAAAAAAATGGGCTGTTAGCATATCTCTGATCAGCAAAATTCCTATTTGTCAATCATATTTTTAGGTCTAATAGTTGAGAAATGGGGGTTTTTTTTACCTGTAACGCTCCCATAACCTCCTTTTCCTGTCGACATTTGGAAACTCTTTTTTGTTGATCTATGCTCAGCAAAAATAACATGTTTTCCTAATTTCAAAGTTGTAGGTTTAGTAGTTCATAAGAGAGAAATTTTTTAAGCATTCTCGTGAAACACCCTTCGAGATTTTGTACACACTTTTCTAACACCCTTGTAGATTTTCGAAAAACCTCTTTTGTAGCGTATCTCTACGCCATGAAAGGAACATGTCTGCTAAGTTTGAAGTCTGAAGATCTAATAATTCAAAAACGGGAAATTTTATCTATTTATAATGCCCCTTTAACCCCTCGCAACCTCCCTCGGGGTTTTCTTTCGTAAAATCTCTTTTACATTGGATGGCCGCATTCATGTTAGACGCTATGCTGGTGAACGCCGCCTTTCACAGTGCCTTATCGAACGACATAGTGGCCTAACACCCGGAGTTAGGGTTTGGGGTGATTTCCTATCATGGACGATTGAATTTTCTACGAATTGAGAGTAATCTTAATAGCAACACGTACGCCTGGGAAGAGGTACAGCCTGAAGTTGTTCCCTGCCTTCTAGGCATCACTGGAGCTATCTTTCAGCAAGATAATGCACACCCACATGTTGCAAAGACTGTTCGTGACTTCTGTTCAGCCCAACACATGCAACTTCTTCCTTGGCCTGCTTTTTCGCCGGATATGTCCCATATTGCGACCGTTTGGGATTTGGTTGGTCGGCGTGATCCACGTCCTGCAGCTTCAAAAGACGAAATTTTCTCTCGTATACAAGTAATATGGAATTATCTTCCACAAGCAGACGTTCAAAATTTGTTTGACTCGATGCCACGTCGTATAGCAGCCCTTATTGCACCGCTTGGTGGGTACATCAAATACTGATTTTGATAATTTATTGTTTTTTTTTCTGCTTTGAAAATTTTGTCATTTATTTGTACTAATACAAATCGTTTGTGCATTAAATTTCATTTAATTCTGATGATTCCTTCATGGTGTTGCATTTCTTACAAACAGCGTATATATATATAGTTTTTCTTATTCGAGTACATTTTCCCATAAGTGTGCAGTTTTTTTAATATTATTACTGTGTAACAATTAGAAGACAAGCGACGTAATACCTTTTTCGTTACTTTTACAATTTTATTTTAAAATGATGTAAATTTATTCTTCAAAAGTTCTTGGAATTTATAACTTTTATTTAAAATTATTATATTACTTCCACTGCATTTAAATTTTCTTTTTAAAACATAGTTTTTTTTAAAATCCTATGGACAAAGAAACGTTTTAAATTGCTCAGTTTGAGCAATTTATTGACCCTTTTGACCTCAAGTAATAGAATATAATTCTTCGAGGTAAATGGATGGCAGAAGGACAATGTAAAATGTACACGAAATATCTGAAATGAGAATGCCTGTGCTGGCCAGTCATCCCTCATGGCTTGAAGTGTTTCTTTTTCTCCGTTTGGTATACTACATTGCAATTTTGTCTAGACGAATTTTTCTGGGAATAGTTGGTACAGCTGAGAAAAATCTGTTTCTTTTTCGAACAGAACAATGTATGTAACTTGATGGTCCATAAATCTCCATAATGTTACAAAGTTACTTTATTGACCCAGAGCTATAGCTTTAAGGTGACCTTTGCAATATGTTGGGGAACATATATGTGGAAATATGCGTTATTTAAATTATAAATCAACTGTTTTTTAAATAAATTCTCTTTGTTCGAAATATTAAACTTGATGTTAGTAAATTTTTTCTTGGTCTCAACGGTGGTCTACATAAACTGGAAATGAAATTTTAAATGTGGTATTTCTTTCAATATCTCCAAGAAGTTTAATTTATTTTTTCTCCATATCTGTGTATTTAAAATAAAAATTTAGCATAGGTACAATTTATCAGTCTCCCATCCGGTAAAGTGGTTAATGACGCTGATTGCAGAACCGTTAATTCTGGGTTCGAATCCTGGAGAAGACATGGATGTTTGTAAATGTATAGAGTGTGTGGGACATGGGGCTAAATAGCTGTCGAGCCACGTGTCTTCTCGTGAATTTGGTGGAAGGGTGTTCCATCAAAATTGGGAAGGAATCGAGCCAAATCGCATGTCACCCGTATGATGCTGAAGTTACGTTGAATGACAGGTGTATATGCAACCCTTTGCCGTGAGGAATTTTGCGGGCATTGATCTGATGTTACTGTCGACCAGGTGGCATAAGTAACAACAACAAAACAATGTATCGTGTTTAAAATGAATCTCAATAAAAATTTAAAGAGTATATGTGTGTAGTTTATTAGATTTCTTTAGAATTTAACTTTTTTCTGCGTTTTAAACAAAGTATACCAGAAAAAAGATTCACTCTCTCTCATCTTTCGAACTATTAGAGCTACAAACTTGAAATATCTCATGTTTCTTTTGTAGCTTAAAGATCCGCTCAGAACGGGTTTTGTGGTAATCGTCTTCTATGGCATGGATTACGGAAGTTTGAAAGAGGCTTCCGTTTTAGAGATTCACAATTCTGATCTTTTTAAATCGAGAGGGGAATGCTATAACAAGGTTTCTGAAAGCAGTCAAAAACTTAATGATAAGAATTAAATATTAATAACTTAAAAACAGTGTATAAGCACCACTATCTAAATAAATACACAGTGAAATGTGTGGGTAACAGCTAGTCCAGTATAAACTGTGATGTTTAATATTGTGTAAGTTAATTTATGATTAAATATTTCTTTGCCTATTTCATGTGAATTTCATGTATTCTATCAGTTTCTTAGTCATTTCTCTTAAATATAGTCGGACCCAGAATTAAAGATACCACATTTAACGAATTTTTCTACTTCCCCGATTAAAATAAAGACAAAAAAAGCCCTAATTAACGGGAAAAAAACCCGAATTAACGAATTATTTCAGCAATTGGAATTTTTTTTTATTAGTTTGCATTAGAAAAAAAATTGGATTTTCTTTTCGACTGTCATTTGTCCGTTTTGTCCGGAACAGAAAAAGACATCTTGGAAAATGCTGGAAACCATTATTAGACTTAATAGGTGCAGAAGAGTCATAAGTAAAACCTATCGTGTGAGCCTTGAATAGGACAAGAAATTCCTTTTTTATTCATCCCAATCCCCGACCCAGGAGATATTTTAAGCGTTCGACGATTATTCTATATTTGATGACGAACTGCCTACCTGCGCACCTAAAGCTGAGAAAATAGTTGATTTGACGGAGCCAATGAATAGCGATTCTGATGCAGAAATCGATAATGAAACTCCTATCAAAATTGTTACATTTTCTAGTTTTTACATTGATTGTGGAAGCTATGAAAACTTACCCCTTTCTTATGCAGCAGCATGTAAATGATGCAATATTTTCTTCTCTACCTAGAGTTGAAAAAAGGCTCTTTCGGGTCAGGAATTGGAAAGATTTTCAAACATCTATTAGTGAGTAGTTTAAAAATTTTCAGCTAATTGGTGCGTAATAACTCACTAACAGTATTTTTAGCTGTCTATCTAAGGATAATTTCTGTGCAGTTGCTAATGGAATTTACAGAAGGCTAGCGCAAAATTTGTATTTTATTTGGGCCCAAATGGAACGAATAACCCCGAATTAACGAACAAAGTGTTCAGTTCCGATGATTTCGCGGAATCGGGGTGCGACTGTATGCATTTTTGTGCTGCTTCAACTAATTATTATTATTTTTTTTACAAAATATTTTATTATTTTTTTTAATTATTTTTTTTTTTTTTTTTTTTGTAAAGTGGCCCTAATTTCAGTGTTGTTTTCCCTTACCGTCTTGTTTTCTTTCGTAGTAGTTTTGGTAACTGTTTTGCAAATTGCCTGCATTATATTTCGCATTTCTTACGTCGTTTCTATAACATACTAGATGGTATACCCATTCATCTCGCAAGTGAATTGAAAAATAAAACAATAGAGTTTGAAGGAAAAATATTTTATACATTAAACTTAAGTGAATTGCAAATAAACAAGAATAGACTTTTTTAGCATACATCTGTTCAATAAAAAATCATATAGATTTTAAAAAAATGGCAAATATATATAGGTCTAGCAGTTGAAAAAGAGATTTTTTTAAATATAACACCCCCACATAATACCCATATGGGTTGACTTTTGAAAACACCCTTCTTACCTGATCTCTGCTCAAGAAAAGTTATATGTATTCAAAGTTTCAAGTTTATAGTTTTAATTATTCATAAAAAAAGAATTTTTTTTATATAAAACGTTTTTTAATCCGTCATGGATGTCAATTCTGATAGAACCTCTCTTGGAGAATATCTACTCCTTTAAAGAAACATGCCAACTAAATTTCAAGTCTAAGTTTAATTGTTCGAAAAAACGGAATTCTCTTTTATCTATAGCATCCCGTTTGCCAAATTTACTCCCTTGGGGTTCAATTTCCGTAAAATCATCTTTCGTAGCTATTATTTACTCCTCGAAAGCAATACACCAGCCAAATTTCAAACCTGCAGGTCTGATTGTTAAAAACCGTAAATATTTATCTATCCAACCCTTTGGGGGTCGTTTTTGCCAAAAAAACGCTTCTTAGCGAATCTCTACTTCATGAAAGGAACGTGATTACCAAATTTCTATCCTGAAAATCTAATCGTTCAAAACGGAAATATTTATCTCTAACGCCCCACTAACCCCTCCCAGCCCCTTGGGGGGTTAATTTTCGAAAAACTTTTTTTAGTAGCGGATCACTACTCTACGAAAGGAGAATGCCTATAGCAAATTTCAAGTCTATAGGTTTAATAGTCCCAAAACGGGAATAAATTTATCTCTAACACCTGCTAAGCCCTTGCAACTCCTCTTAGGTGTCAATTTTCGCAAAACCCGTTCTTAGAGGAAGTTTATTGCATTTAAAGGAAGTGGCCTATCTAATTTTAAATCAGCCGAAGGTCTAAGATTTGAAAAACTGGAATATTTATCAATAATGTCCGTTATTCCCCCTTGGGGGTTGATTTTGGCAAAACCCAGTGGATGTTTTCCCTGTTTAATTTCAAGACCTTATATATATCTTGAAAACCTTCGCTGTAATGCGTCTAACCCTTCTCCAAAGTTTCATCGCAATCGGTTGAAGGGCTTAGGAACGCATAAAAGAGACCCACATTTATTTTTATTGATACAAATTAAGTTTCCTTGTAAGAGTAATTTTCGTTCTTGAATATAGCACCCTACTCATTTATACTTAGCTGCTCAATAGGGCTGCTATAGCCAAATGACCGTGGTTGAGATCTCGTGTCTTAGTTGTTTCCATCGAGTTGCGGGTAGGAATTCTGATGTCTTTAAGGAATCGTCGTGTAGAGTAGATTTCGTACTCGTTAAATCTATCGAAGCTCAAATTCTTAAGTTGGAGTAGTATGAAAATTTGAAGAATGAGAGAGAGTGCATCACCCTCGTCACTTAAACAAGGTTCAAAAGCACTAGGTCCATCGTAAGTGCTCTTATGGGACTCAAGAGTGCGACTTTCATAAACATTATCCACTCAACAATATAATATATATTTTATTTATCTGAATATGTAAAATAAACATTAATAACTAATGTTATTATAATATTTTATCTCCATCTTATTGCCTTTTATCATTTGTTCCACTTTCTAAAGTATTTATAACTGTTTTATTTATTTTTTGTGTAAACATTCAGGTATCAAAAATACTTTTTTTATTTTATTTAGAAGCAAAAGTTTCTATTTTGACGAGTTCTATATTCTTATTATTTCGGAATCAAATGACATCCCGATTGTAGTTTAAGATTTTTGAGAGAGGATGCCAGAGCTATAAGATATCACCCTCGTTACTTGACCTTGGCTCAAAATTACGCGGCCCATTGCCAGTAGCCCTTGTGTTGCTTCACAGTTTGGCGCGTATAAAAAAAATAAATTAGAAATCACAAATGCCCACTATGAAATCAGTTTAAAAAATATAAAAAATTGAGGCAATTCTAACTTTGGAGGCGCCAATTGTTGCAGCTAGTTATAACTTTGCTAAAAATAACGCAAAACAATTCTAAAATTTAAAAAAAAATTTAATTAAATTAATATTTGAAAACTGTATTTACATCAAGTGTCATCCACTAAGAGTTTAAAAAGTGTATTTGAACTTCAGTCGATGATTAAAAAAGATTGCATTATAACGGTTAAAAATATGAGCAACATATATATATATATATATAATATAAATATTAGGAGAGTGTGTGAACTAATAGTAGGAATTGAATAATAAGAAATATTTAAGCTGGAAAATTTTCATATTAAGAGCAAATTAAATGTAGCTGTAATGCATTTAAAATGCAAGTACATATAATATAATTATTCCTTTTCTTACGTAAATAAGCATATTTATTACATTCAACGGAATTAAACAATGTACAAATACTGTGATGCACTTAATTAGTTATATTTATTTCAAATAATTTAAAATGAAAATAAATATTAATCAATATAAAATAGTAAGTGTATTTTAAGTTTTGCGATAATTATTGAAATTTTTTTAATTAGTTCTAAATTGATTGCCTGTGTAGTTAGTAAAACAGTTGCCAGTGTAGTTAGAGAATTATTTTGAAATTGTCGTTAAATTTAATTATTTAAATTATCTAAAATTTATTGATAATTTTGATCATTAAGTATTTATATAAAACATTTTTTTTTAAATTAAAACTTTCTATTTTTAGTTTGTGCTGGGAAGAATTTTAATTGTTAATACATTTCTTTCGAGATTCATTGTTAGGCGCTGTGATTGTTATATTTTTAATTACTGAGATGTTTATTGTTTGAGTAATTAATTGTTGGGAGAAATTATATATGACTAAAGATAATTTTGAGATGTTTTTTTGGAGGAATTTGCACAGTAAATACATTTATTTACTCTTTTATATATAGTCGGTATATCTTATGCATTGAATAATAAATGCTTGGCGTACTTCGCTTCATTGTTTGAAACATTTATTTTCACAAGCGTAGGTGAGTTAGCATTTTTAATTCTTGAAAGGAAATGTTATAATAGAGCTCTTTACTAAATGTTGATATTTTATATCAAAAATATTTGAACACTATTTAGTGATAAAATACGTTTCTGAAAAAGAAACTTATATAACATCGAAAACAATATAAAACTCATAAATAAGAACACATATACAAGAAAAAAAATTCTTGTAAAGATGAAAAAATAAAATGATATACTACTCAGATTTTAGCATAATTTTAACTTTAAATTCCCAATCACTGTCGAAGCGAGGCCAAATATTGATGTCCAATCTGAAATGGTCAATGCGAATCATATTCTTTTTCAATTTAATTTGATTCGATTTAATGGAAGTTTGCGACGCTGATTGGCGATTTCAAAATAGGTTACCAAATTCTTTTAAGGTTACAGAAAAAGGTTTTGCAGAACAAAATTGTTATGTAAAGGTTTGCTAGAATAAAATTATATACATAAAGGAGAAAAGCGACTCACTGACTGACTGACAAATCACGAGATCTCCGGAACTATTCATCCTATAGACTTGAAATTTGGTATACATCTTCCTTTCATGAAGTAGAGATTCGCTAAAAACTGATTTTTTTGCGAAATTCAAATCGCAAGGGGCGTTACGGAGGTTAAGGGGCGTTATAAGTAATCGTTGCTATATTAAACTACTTGACCTACAATCTTGATATTGGGTAAGCAGATACTTTCATAGAGTAGAGATCCGCTACAAAACTAGTTTGGTGAAAATTGACCCCCAAGGGGCATTGAGGGGGCTTAGGGAGCGTTATAGATAATTTTCCATTTTTAAACTTTTAGACGCACAGTCTTTAAATTTCAGAAATAGATTCCTTTCATGGAGTAGAGATCAGCTACAAGATGGTTTTTGAAAAAATAACCTCCTCCAAGTGGCACTGCTGGGAATTAAGGGGCGTAATAGATAAATATTTCCGTTTTTAAACTACTTGACCTATCGGCTTGAAAATTCATAGGCATGATTCTTTCATGGAATAAATATTCGCTACAAAATGGGTTTTGGGGAAATTGACCCCAAGGGGTGTTGCGGGGAGTTAAGGAGAGATATAAATAATTATTCCGATTTTTAAACTATTAGACGTACAGTCTTGAAATATGATAAGAATCCTTTCCTGGATTAAAGATCTTCTATGTAATGTGTTTTGTAAAAACGGACCCCTACGTAGCGTTGCGGGGGCTCAAAGGGCGTTATAGATAATTATTACCATTTTTAAACTATCAGACGCACAGTCTTGAGATTTGGTAAGCAGATTCCTTTCGTAAAATAGAGAACCGCTGCAAAATGGGTTTTGCAAAAATCAACCCTCAAGTTTCATTTCGGCGGAATAAGGGGCATAATAGATAAATGTTTCCGTTTTTAAACCATTAGATCTACCTGCTTGAAAATTGGTAGGAATGTTCCTTTCATGGAATAGAGATCTTCTAACAAAGAGTAAAACGAAAATCGACCCATAAGGAGGGATGCGAGAGGTCAAGAGGAGTTATAGAAAAAAATTTCTGTTTTTGAATTGTTAGACCCACATACTTGAAATTCGTTAAGCATGTTGTTTAATTGAATAGGGATCCACTAAGAATGTATTTGAAGGAAAACAACTCCTGGAGGAGCAAAGGGAAATTGAGGTGTATGGACAAAAAATATCCTTTTTTTTAACTACAAGGGCTGTGATAATGGAATTCGGTTTACATTTTTCTTTTGTTGCATTGATGTACGCTAAGAACGGTTATTTTGGAAAACGACTCTCAACAAGATAACGGGGGGGGGGGGGTATTGATAATAAAAATTTTACCTTTGCTCTATTTGATGTAGACACTTGAAATTTGAGTTGCATGTTTATGTTGCGGAGTACAGATCCACCGAAAATTGGTTTTGCGGAAATCCACTTGGTTATAGGGTTACGAAAGTTCAAACATCATTCTATACATCAATTTTAGAGATTATTAGAAAATTCAAATTATAAGTTATTTCCTTTTTTTTATCAAGAGGCGAGAGTTACAGGTATAAGTATATTTTTCAATACAATCGAATTCTTAATGCTAGGATTTCGATATCAATAATTTATGTATTATATATTTATATACATATATAAAACATCATGAAATACCCAGCAAAGCGAGCTGCTAACGGCTAGTATATGAATATATACCTCGCTACATATGATTCAAAATTTGGTGTGTACTCTATAATTCATTTAAAATTCATTTTAAACTGAATTTTATTATTATAGAATCATTTATCATACAGGGAATATGTTTTGAAAAAGTTGTTATGCTTTCTTTATTTGTTGTCAAAAATGGGATTTAAATAATTTTTATTGTAATAATAGTCTCCTAAATCAATTTTATATGTATAATCTAATTCAACTGATACTAAATATATCAAATTCTCATTAATACGGTTTTGCAAAAGAAGGGTTCTGAACATGGTCAGCCACCTAAACCAATAGGTGCCCATCCGAGTGCACATAATTAGCTTAAAATTTCTCAATGGAGCTTCGTAAAGATTTCCCATGAAAAATCAGATCACATTTCCGTTTTTGGAGGAAAAAGGATTAACACGGGTTCGCAAATGCATTCGACTAAATATTCGAAAATCCCATTGTTTAATGGAAGAAAGGGAAGCAAATTAGAGCTCTGGTCATCAAGAGTGACATTTTACAGAAAGGACAAGGGACTTCTAAGGATAATTGAATTTCCTCATCAAGTCCCCTCTCGACGTCGAATAAGGATATCTATTTTTAGTTCGAAAGAAAATTGATGAGATTATGGCTGAGGTAAAGGTACATGTTTTCTTGAGCATGATAGGAATGATTTTATTCGTAATACATACAAGATAGCTGCAACAAAAAACAGAGATTCGATTTTTATTTAAATCCGGAACATATTTTTTTATGAATTAAATTTATTTTTTCCGTTACATGTATCTTTGTTGCATTGCAAAAACCTATTTAAAAACTTATTTTTTTCATTCGTGAGCTTCTGAAAGAAGTGCTGCCCATGTAGAAGAATTGATGCACGTTAAATTTGTCGAAACTCAAAGTTCTCACGTTGCTGTGGTTTGGAAACCGGGAGAGTGGGATGCCAACTCGGAACTACCAATAGCTATCGAAAAATTTCAAAGTGCAACATAAATAATTAATCAACTTGAAACTGTTAAAATCAAGTTTTTAGTATGGTGCATGTGTTGTCAAAGTCATTATATTTTGTTTCCAAAAGGAGAAACATCTTATTTGTAATATTTTTACTCTTTTGTCTTTTATTTTTCGTTAGTAAATTGAAAGAAACGTTTTATATTAACACTCATTTTTCCATATTAGTTTATATATCTTTCCTACGTTTGAGATATTTTCAACCTTTGACAAAGGTCTCAAACGTAGGAAAGGTATATAAACTAATTATTTTTTAACAAATTTTAGCAAAGGTTGCCATAACTCGTCTAATTGTTGGCGGTGAATCTCTGGTGAGAAATCTCCGGCATCGGGTTAGTACCTAGTATTTAATATATCCACTCCAACACTATGGAAAAATAATTAAACTTTTCTTTTTGCGTATTAGATGCGTATTTGTATAATGCAAATTAAATCTAGGCCCAGTATAAAAAATGAATATATGTTCTACATTTTTAGATAAATACTTTTTTGTTAAAATTAATGCAAATATATGCCTAAACCTGCTTAGTTATATAAATAAGATAATTGTATAAAATAACCTCTAATGAAAGTAAGGTCTGTGGGGCTAATTTGGTAGGTGTTTCATCCACATTTTAACCTTTCTTTAATATTTGCAACTGGAATAAAGCAGAGTTTAGCATGTTTTCAGTGTGTTGCCGTATTTTGCGTCACGATCGATAATTATTAAAATTTCTTCCTTGTGACTGTTTTCTGTATGGAAAGATTATAATTATTTAGGATAACTAAACTCTATGAAAAATTCATCGAACATATGTTTACTGTTTCTTGTCATGTGTTAGTAGTTTTTAATATAAATGAATAAGATTTTCATTTATTCCATTTTTTGTATCATACATGTAACACTGAAGTTATGATGTGCGCACAGGATGTCCATCTAACCTTCCAATAATTATTCAATTATTTCTCTAAAGCATTGCTTCAAATGTAAATTGCAAGCGAACATTCCATTGGGTTTATGCTGAAACGTCATCTTATGTCACTATCGAAATAAAAGGTTTTTGGTAGAAAAACTTAATTTGATTTTAAAAAATTTTTTAAGCTGATCCTTGTTACAAGCAATGTTGCTATAAATAATGTTTGTGTTAAACGTATGAAATTTTCTATCTTAAATTAAATAAAAACTGTGTGTTATGCTCATTTCACCCATTCATTCAATATTCATTCGATCTCAAATTAGAACCTTAACTTTTAGATATTAGAAATATCTTTTGCATTCCAATTGCGATATGAAGATCACATGAAATGCATCTATTTGCTTCAAAACTCAACGGATCTATGAATCCGCACTACACTAGTTTAAACAGGTGCTTATTACTTATGAAGACTGACACTCTCCACGAGAACATAATCTCCAATGAATTTTAATCTAAAAATATAAGCCAATTTGGTTGGATATCATCCTCCCAAGAGGCATTTCCCGCTCTTGTGAGGAAAACCAATGCAAGAGATTTATAGTTTAAAGGAATATTTTCATTCAAGATATTATTCTTGGAAGGACTCATTTGTGTAAAGGGACGAGTTTGTTGTCCAAATTGAGCAATATCTTCTGATGCGAAAGTTAAATTTTAAAGAGATGGGGAAATTTATCGTCTTTTATGAACACTTCCTTTCTAGGTTGTGGTTATTGGTTCAAATTTTGTTGCTGAAGTTCTTAAGTAGTTGATGAATATTCAATATCATTTATTGTCATCAATTTTTCCATCGTTCGTGTTTAATGTATTTGTGGTTGGATTCACATAGAGCTAGCTCATCGGATTACTCTAATGAATAATGTTAAATCTCCCGTCTTCTGGACGTTTCAAATTTATGAATATTGACAGGAATTTTGTGTAAAGAATACTTAAAATAGTGTAAATAATTCATATCTTGATGTGTAATACTCTATGAAGTATTTATTTTATATTTAAACTGTAATATATTTGCAAGTAACTCCGTTCCTTACATTATAATGGCGATTCAACGGATACTTGGCAAAATTTTGGTAATAGGGTCAAGTATTGGCGATTTGGCGACCATTTTGGGTGAGTTCGTGACCCTATGGATTCTTCTGAAAATTTGTGGAGAAATATATTAAGATCACGATTTATGACGCAAGCGGAATTTTTCGAAGGATCTGTGAAGCCTATGAATAGGGAGTAGTTCTCCGAAACTTGAGTTGGTTTTGCTTTAACCGTTAAAGAGAAGCATTGATTTTTTGACTGAGAAGAGTCGACCACTGATTAGAAATACGAGCGAGTGCTTGTGAGTAATCTAGCATGCCTGTATTTTAGACACTGATAGTTGTGTCTGAGCGCTGTAGAAGGTGTGGAGACCTTCTGCTATTTTCTAAATTCTAAATAATTACCATCAAATGTTTTTCATCTAAATCTTCCTGTAAGTTTTGAATATCTTACTCGCACGAGAAATTTCCGGACATTTTAAAGTATCAAAGGGAAAAAAAGTGAAAAATCCATCTCTTATGGACAGCGTAAAATTATTGAACGGAATACTTATTTTAAAATTGTAACCAGTAGTTTTTTAAAGTCGTCAATCATAAGGAAAGCGCAAACAACCTAGTAATGTTGGCAAAAATTATTCCCACCCAACTACGACCCATTGTAGCAAAGTCGTAAATGGGTTATAAAAATTATCTTAGGGTAAATAGTTGAGAGATGAACTGTCTCTACAGCATATTGTCTTGGTACAGCATATGTACCGCCAAGTTCTAAGGGTTAAGGTATTTCAGTCAAGTTCATCGACAGAGGCTTGATACGTTATTTCAGTTCCGCTAACTCAACAGAAGAGGGGCACAGAAAATCTTGTTCCTTATGTTTCCTCATAGAACAGACATCACAAAATGTTAAGTCAGGACTTCTGGAGTTCCATTGGCTGAGTGGCATGTTGTAGTGCGCGGCTTATCTCGTCCTTTGTTAAGGGAGATGTTTATCGAGATTATCTTGCACGTAGAATGACCAATGTCGTGGCAGACCAACCAATTGGAGAATGCGGTTGCTTATGTCGTCCTGCAATGGTGGCATCAACCAAAGTGTTAACATATCTAAGAAAGTGACAGTTTTCTCGTGAAAAAAGCAGGGGCCAAACACTTTTTTTCTGGATACTATATAGAATACATTTATCTTAGGAGAATCTTGCATGTGTCACTGAGGATATTAAGTACGTCCCTTCTGTCAGATACAAACTTGTGCATAGGCCTTACGGTTCGCTGAAGTGATGTATGTTCATTATGAATCACCCTGTATATATATGTGTATATATATATATATATATATACCGGGTGTCCATAATTAAACGACCTTACTTCAAAATTGTGTACAGACGAACCTATTGTTCAGAAAGTTGTAAAATTCAGTGTGCGACATAAAGAAGGGTTGGGAATTTGTTTGAGCAAATAAAAAATTAGTTTAAAATTTCGCAACAAGAGGGCGTTTTTAATGGAGACCATATTTAGCATACATTTATAACAGTTTACAATTTTTGTTACAACAATAATTGTTCAACATGATGACCATCATTTTCAGCTACTATTTGAAATCGTAAGATAGCATGTTCCACTTTTGTCCGCAGTGTGTTCTGGGAAATGTTAAGAACATGTCATGAAATACTGTCTTTGAGATCAGGTAAAGCTCTTGGTTGATCACAACTTACCAGCTGTTTTAAATGACCCCAAAGCCAAAAATCGCATGGATTGAGGTCAGGCAATCAGGGAGGCCACAGATGACGAAATTGGCGGCTGATCACACGTTCTTCTGTGAAGTGATGTTTGAGAACGTCCTTAACACAACGTGTAATGTGTGGAGGAACTCCATCTTGCATAAAAATTATGCGTGAAAGGCACTGACATGCTTGCAGATCCGGAATAATTTTATTCCGTAATAACGATGTATATCTCTGTCCAGTGATAGAACATGTTACTGGACTTCCAGCATCTAATTACTCGAAAAAATACTGGCCAAGAATAAAAGACCCGGAAAACCCACACCACACCGTTACTTTTGGTGAGTGTAGCGGAACTTGTACGGTGGAATGAGGATTGTCTGTTTCCCAAATTCGGCAGCTATGAGTATTCACTGAACCGTCCAAATGAAAGTGTGCTTCGTCTATCCAGAGGATTTTCCAAGGCCATTCTGGATCAACTTCCAAATGAGCACGAAACTGCAGTGAGAACAGATATCGAGTCTCGAAAACATGTGGAAGCAATTCCAGCACAAGTTGAAGCTTATATGGATAGTAACGGATGATGTTTCGCATGATCTTCTGGACAGTTGAACGAGGCAGATCCAATGCTTCTGCCACACGGCGAACACTTGTACTAGCCTGTACATTGGATGCTTTGTCCTCTTCCACCTGAAGTGCAACTATCTCTACTGCTTCCGCAGAAACAGGTTTTCTTCCTTTTCCAGAAAGAACAGTCAACGATCCTGTTTCTTCAAATTTGGTTACCATTAATCGAAGATTTTTAGCAGTCACTGGACCTTTTTGCATCCCCTTTAAAGTTCGAAATTTCTGTAGAGTAACTATTTCAGAATTATCGTTTTGATAGAATAACTTTATTAACAACGCTTGATCTGGTAAACGTAATGACATTCTGATTAGCAATACGTAGCACACTGAAAATAAACTAATCTCCCGTGAAAGTTTATTGCTTTTATAACAGTTGCTGTGTGACGTCGAAAAAATTTGCATATTTTCGTCTTCCTTCGTGTAAATCCTTTGAAAATTTATGATCGAAGAAGTTTAATTAAAGTTTGCAGTTCATTTTAGAGATAGTGTTTTTAATGAATATCAGTTATTGTGTTACCGTGTCCTTTGGATAAAAAAGAAAGCGATAAAATACAAAAAAGAAAACCAGTAATAAATGTCGCGTTCATTCAAAAGCGCCCTCTAGTGGCGAAATTTTGGAAAAATAATTTTATTCGCTCAAACAAATTCTCATCCCTTTTTTATGTCATACACAGAATTTTAGAACTTTCTGAACAATAGTTTCATCTGTAGACAATTTTGAAGTAGGGTCGTTTAATTATGGCCAACCGGGGTATATATATATATATCTGGTTATTCTAGCAATTGTGCTATTCTTTTAAGTATTAATCATGTTAATTCATCTCTCTCTTGTGGAGAAATTTTGATCATATATATATATTAAATTTGAACAAGTAAGTTTGTTTAATTGTAAAATTAATAATGTTCAATATATATATATATATAATTGAAATAGAGCAGACAACTTTACATACCTATTAAATATAAATCAATCTCAGTTACAGTCAATGTAGCAACACAATCTCAACATTATTGCGGAAGTTTTTAAAATTGTATTGTTCATTATATTTATGTAATTTAATTCAATCATTCGTTTTTTTATTATCTTGAGAAAATTTTAATAAAAAATTTGTTAACCAACAACACTTACTTGATTAAATTCCCAGATTGTGTCCAAAAATTTAGTGAATGTCTCAAAAAAAAACCTATAGAATTTTATTTCATTCAAAGAAAGAAGTATATTATAATTCTAGGAAGCTTTTTAACAGGCTTGAAACAAATTTAGAAAGATCTCGAAGCTTCTTATTTCAAGTTATTCAATTGGAACTTGTCAGGTTTGTTTCAGATGTATCATTAACTGTAATGCTAACTAGATACTTAAAAAGAGCTCCAAGTTTCATATTTCGAGTAGTCAGTTCGTCAGATTTTGGTTTTTGTGATAAATTGGAGTCACCGGAGTACTCTTGTTATGCTTTTGGTGAAAGCAGACATCATTTGCGAAAAATAAATCATTTTGGTCGCTGTGTTTTGGCCCAATTATTAGAGTGTCTCTTAAATACTTTATTTAAGTTATTTACTGTCATTTTTTTTTTCTTTGAAAGCGAAAGAGAATCGACAAAATTCTCTAACTTTTTCAAAGGAACATTTGTTGCATTTTTGGATTTTTCATTCTTAATAATACAATTTGTTGTATTAAATTTAACATGTCTTAAGATAATTTTTTATACAAACATTAATTAGTAGCAAATTTTATAAATATGGTTCAATTCAGTGAAATTTTATTTATTATTATAATTTATTACTATTGTACAAATAATAAGTAACAAATTGTAAATTTCATTTTTTCTTTCCTTAAAACATATACTTCGTCTAGTTTTAAATGTCAAGTCAAAACCACTTTTACTTTCCGAATTTTATCTGTATGTATAATTTTCTCCATTGGTGTATTTTTTATAATTTACACTTTTCATACAAGTGACACATTTCATCCAAATTTCGTGTTTCTTTGTTCATTCATTTTCAATTATACACAAATAAATTATAGTTTGAAAAAAACTAAAAAACACGCTTTTATACTGCATCGAACTAAAAAGTAAAAAAAAATAATTCTCAATAAAGAATAAAATGATTAACGAGAAAATGAATGTCATTGGGGTAAAAGCGTGGGGTGTTCTAAAAATGTATCAATTGTTCTAATTTATAACTTCTATTCCGAAAAGCTGAATTAGTATAAAAATGTAGTACAAAGCACCCCACGCTTTTACCCCAATGACATTCATTTTCTCGTTAATCATTTTATTCTTTATTAAGAATTATTTTTTTTTTACTTTTTAGTTCGATATAAAAGCGTGTTTTTTAGTTTTTTTCAAACTATAATTCATTTTTAATTTTTTAGTTTGAACTACAATAAAAACTTGCTTTTTAGTTTTTTAAACTATAATTTATTCATTGTTGAATTTATCCTTGAGTTTGATATTTGAAGCTGGAATTACGTGGCTGTAAAATTAGTCTTGCTCTTCAATGGATATTTATTAACGGGTCTGAAGTGCATTTATTCTCTCCGTTTACGAGGCCTCGGATGAGTCCCGTATCGTTATATTAGATTCCGTCTCTTTTGAACAGGTCAAACAAATAAAAGTGTGTAAAGAAGAAAAAGTTCGAATTAAAAAAATTTTTTAATGTACCATGTTTTTTTACGGACCAAAAATTTAAAAATTCCTCCTTTTTGTATTTTGTTTTCTTTTTTCACATTTTCATGCATTGTCATCCACTTCCAAGCTATGGTCCAAATTTCAAGTCTCTAGCTCCTCGGAAAGTCACACAGTTTAAAATCAATTATAAAATTCCACCCGGACAGATATTAAAGAAAGCGAGTTAATAAAAACATGGTAATATTAAGTGTCAATCGTTTTTTCACCTTTTAAACGTGTTCCTTTCATGTTAATTCGTATCATCATTTCTAAACGTATTGCTTTATAAAAATAAAAAAATATTTAGTGGTTAGAGCGCAAATTATTATTTTTTCCACATGCACGAGCCTTTTATTTTTTATTTTTACTTTCAGAAAAATGTTTATATTATAGTTAGAAATTGGTAACACACACCCACCCTCCACTATCTCAAATACAGAACATTTTTTTTTATTTTTATTTTATTTCTCTTAACCGCAAGTGTATTTTATACTAGCATATAATTAGCTTTAAATTCAAAACACTCGCTTTAGGTTACACCTTATTCTTTCAGTCTATAAATCTGAAATCAGTCTCCAAATCTGGAAATGATGTATGAAACTAGTCGCCATGTCTGAAAATGGTATATGGAAGTAGTCGCCAAATCTAAAAATGATATATGCAATTAGTCGCCAAATCTGGAAGTGGTAAATGGATTTGTCGCCAAATCTGATTATCTTTATTCCTGACGATCCTGAAAAGGACAATGGAACAAAATTATGAAATTATTGTATTGTCATCAGTTCTTGACAAGTGTTTGAAATTTTGAATGAATCCGATCTTTTTAAGTAGGTAAAAATCGAGTTCTAAGATTCCGTTACATGCAAGTGAAACTTATAAAAGCGTGTTAAAAATAAACTTCATCTTAACATTTGGATTGCAATGTTCATTGAAGACGATACTTTAAAAAAATAACTTTATTAGACTTATAGATATATTTTAAAAAAAACTCATCACAGACATTAATAAGATTATAAATAAATTACGTACAAAATTCAAAAATATTTAACTATCAAAATATGACTTCAATTTAAGTTTATGCATGTTAAGAATTTTTATTAAGAATTAAATTAAAACAAGCACAATCAGCAATAAATGGCCATGAACTAAAAGTTCTGACAAAAAAAAACTTTTAGACATAGCCAATCATTTTGTGAATCCTAAAAAAACAATCAACTTATACGTTGTTTATAGAAAACACTTTTTTCGTTATAGAAGTATTTTCGTAATTTTCTATTGTCCTATTGGACCTCGCATTATGACGTCTAGGATAAGGTCCAAGAAGAAAAATCAAACTACGAAGAATTTATAAAATATTTCGAAGTTATAAGATAAAAGCCTTGAGAAAAAAAATAAGGTTAATTTTCCTAAAGAATAATTTATTTTCATGCCCTTTTCTATTTTCAGCAAAAACTGTATGATTAAAAAGAAAAAAAAGTCTTAAATAAAATTTGCTTTCTTCTTCAATGGTTATGCCTAAAAATGGATAGTTGATGAAAGATGCAAAAACAATTTTAAAAATTGGAAATTGTTCAGTATAAAAAGCGAAAGTATGTAAGCGTCAATATGTATTTCTAAAGAAAAATAAACTTTAAAAAAAATTAACAAAACACCGATATTCAACTTCTACGAAATTTTTGGTGAAAAATAGACCTTATCAATTTCTTTCGGAACATTTTTTTCGGTCAGAAAGTTGTGGCGAATATTTTCTATAAAACTTTTATATTACAATTTTTTTTATCGTATGGCTGCTTCAAAATGAGAAGAAAATGGTATTTTGTTAGAAGAACATTGTTAGAAATAAAAGATAGTGGAAAAAATTTAAGTAATGTTTTCTCTGAAACTTGTAGTAGAATGAAAATGAAGTAAATTGCGGAAAACATATAATTGATAATTTAAACTGTGATTCAGCTATTGTAAAGTTCATTTTTGTTTTTTGTAAGTTTTAATATCAGTTTAAATTTCAAATTCCTGATTATAAATTTAATTTAAATTATACTAATCACTTTTTTTTTTCTTTAAAAAAAATTTCGTTCTTAAGGTGTAACATTTCTGAAATTTAGAGCTTGGGAAATAAGTTCATTTTTATATCCTAAAGTTTTCTTTTATTACACTGTTTGCTTCTATTACTAGTCAATATTATGTAGTATTTATCCCAGTAAGGCTCCAAATTCTGAAAGCATTCTATTAATATTTTTAGCACAAATTTCTATTCATTTGGATTAACGGAAAAAAAACTTTACAATTTTCAAAGTGTTCAGTTTTTCTCCCTAAATTTATTGAAAATTGTATCACTAAAGTTTGACAAATACATATTTCAGAACAAAATAATAGGTTCAGATGAAAAAGAAGTTCTGTTTTCAATTAATTCTTTTATCTCCAGTGATTAAAAAAAATATGAAAATTATGTATCCTCTGCAATGGTGCAAAGAATTATAAATTCATTTGTTTTTCAATTTGAGAATGTTTTTATTCAGATTACTTTTCACGGTTTACTAATTCGTAAATCGGAAATCATTTATCAGCAAAAGAAGTTATGTTTACCATCGTATTTGCTTATTTATAATTGATAAATAATGTGATTTATTTAATTTTAAATTGTAATGTTAAACTAATATTTCCGCGGTTCTATCCTCGGACTTCGCCAACACCTCGGAGGTGTTGGCTGTGCAAGGTCGACTCAGCCTTTCATCCTTTCAGTGGGCCGATAAATGAATACCAAGCTTGCTTGGATACTAAACACTGGGAGTTTTCGCTTCAGACTGATCACCTGATCGGGACATTTGCTCTTGCACCTCAGCGCCCAATGGTCACGTATACTGAGATGGGCACAGTAGGCCTTGGCCCTCATGGACTGTTGTGCCATTGAGTTTAGTTTAAACTGATATTATGGGGAAGAGGTTTTGAAAAAGTTTTGTATTATCAAATGTAAAAATATTTTAAGTTCTAAGGAAATGCTCTTTACTAAAAGGCCAACAACGGGGGTGTCAAACTCACGACCCACAACGAACATTTTTGCTTCTCGGCCAGTATAACGGCACACTATAATAAAAAATAAAATACCAGAATTTCTCCTGAAATAGTAAAGATAGTATCAGAGAAGTCAAGTGTCAGGACCTAAACATTAAATTTTTCTTGTTCTTTTATTTATGTTTATCATAATGTATTTTTCGAAATGAACCTACGTTTCTATAAGTATCGATTCTTTTTCGGCCAACTTAAAGTTAAAGCTTGTTTGCTAGGCCCAAATTAGCCTTTAAGTTTGACACTCTTGGTTTACAGCATATTTTACATCACTACAGCATATTTTACATCACATTTTTAAGGAAATTTTTATAATTTTTGAAAAGGTTTATAAGAATTGTAATGAACTTGGCAAAACAATTAGCAAATAAATTTGATTTAGGTTAAATAGTTCAGAGCTATAGTCTCAACCTCAAATCAAATGAGACAGTGCGCGAGATGGTGGGGAAGCTTAGAACGAGACTAGAGCGTTGAAAGAATTCGAGATCGGATAAATTTTGAGAGAATTTTGAAATAAAAACTTTTTTTTATATGAACTGTAGACGTGTGCTGCATTTTATTCCTTAGACATTAAAGCAGCGTTTCACAAACTGTAGGGTGCGCCCCCTAGGGGGGGGGGCGTGATAACTCTGCGAGGGGGTGCGAGTGTATTGAAAGTCAAAAACAAAACATTATTTAAAAAATTATTAATTTACTGTAAGTAAACAAACAAAATACATTCTGACACAATAGAAAATAAAATACACATTTACACTAATATAATACTCTCATATATGCACCAAAAGATTTTCGCCAATATGGTCAACGGGTTGCCAGAATGTTCGCCAAAAATGATGCCAAGTTTCCATTGAGAGAGAGAATCACCTTTATAATGTAAGGAATGGCGTTGCTTGTGAATATTGCAATGTTAACATAAAATAAATACAACACAGTAATTTAAACGTATTGAACATTTAAATATAAAATATTTACACTATTTTAATAATTCATTACACCAAATTCGTAATAATAATAAATAACTCGAAATCCAGAGGAAAATGTTTAGTTTCGATAAAATGAATGGTATTTTGTACCCTCTATCGATCAGTGTGCGTGCCTGAAAGAATAGTTACCTTCAACAAACTTTCTTAAAGACTAATATCTTTTTCCTCAGCTAAAAAAGGTAAACATCAGGGAATATTGAAAATGATATGAAAGTCATGCATCTTCAGTGTGAGAACAAATGATGGACCCAATTCTAAAAAATCCTATTTTCGAGCATATAATACAATGAGTGATATATGAATGTAAAAAGAAATGTGCCAAATTTATTTTCCACCAAGGATCAACAGTACATTCAAGATTGTTTTGATTGATATATAAACATGACGACAATGACAGAGGAAAGTTTTGCTTATTAGAGTAGGCAGTGGTTTTTTTCAGTTATTTCAGTGCAACGTGCATTTAGAAATCCCTACAAAAAAACAAGCACCAAGCAACAAAAACATTCTGTGATTGTATCATCTATTTGAAAAAAAATAACATGTTTCTTGGGTAAAAAGAAAAGCTGTGGCTGGACAAGATCCAGCCAAGGAGGAAGCTGTGGAGAGGATGAGGTAGAGTTGTGTTTGAAGTTCAAGGAAGACTATGAGAGTTGTCGTCTGTGAACTTGGAATGCCTCAAAAACCGGAATAGAGAATTTTACGAAAAAAACTAAATTTCATTTTTAATTCAATTCAATTAGGGTCAATTGACACAACAAATAACAGAGGATTTGTGCAGGATTATAAGAACCATTGATAGAGTGAGGCTACAAAATGTATGGAATGACTGGGATACAAATTGTACGTATGCTGTGCAACAAAAAGGTCACAGATAGCACATTTGAAACAGAAAAAACATTTGGTATACTTTTCTTTATACTAATGAATGATTTATTGTAATATGTGGACAAGTTTCAATAATATGATATTTTAAATCAGATCCATCATTTGTGCTCCTCCTTTATTTAAAATTTAAATATTATAAATTTTTTATAAAATTTAAATGTTGCAAATATATTAAAAGATGATCAATATATCCCGGAATAAGAATTACCTGTTAAAACTTCACAAAAAGGAACAGTTCACACGGAAACAGAATGATCATGAATCGTCAATGAAATTGTTAGGTTCGTTTCTCGAAGACCCACGATGTAGATGTCTGCCATGCACGTTAAATCTGTCGAGGCTCTCAGTAGGGTAAATCTGAGGAAAAGAAGCCAGCTCGTATATCACTTAAAACAGGAACAAAATTACAAGGTCCGTTCGTTCTATACAGTTTAAAAGTGCGACGTTAACACTAAACTTACCAACATTTCCTGCCAGGAGCCATCAGAGGATCACTTCAAAAATGAAGCCATATACTTAATATGGAATGGAATTTTAGACAATTGGATAGTGAACAAATATGTTTTTCTCTTTAGATAAGTTTTTTTCAACGTCAATAGCGTTTTTTTGAAAATATTTTACAACTGTTTTGTAATGCATGTTTTCCCCACACAAGTGTGCTTTAACTAAGCATTTTACATCAGTTTTATTAGTGTATACTTGACTAGAATATCGTATTTGACAAGCTTTAGGTAGCCACATAGACTAGTGGTCAATTGTCCCTGGTAGCCTAGTGTTCAAGGTAACGGTTTCGCGGCCAGCGTGGCATGAGTTCGATCCCAGTACCAGCCTTGTTGGGGAGCGATGCACGTTAAATCTGTCGAGAGCTCAAACGTCCTCCCGTTGGTGTGGTAGTTTGGAGAAGGAGGTGTCAGCTCAGGTGTCAACCTCGTCTCTTGACCATGGTGCAAAATTAGGAGTTCAGTCGCCAAAAGCCCTCGTGTAGCTGAACCGTGCGACATTAATATTAACTCACTCAATCACTCAGCTTAGTGGTCAAGTTCACGGACTCTTAGCTTGCATGTCAAGAGTTCGAGTCAAGAACTGCCGACGACACGCCACGCAGAAAAGTTCGATGCACGTTAAATCTGTCTAAGCTGAAACGTTTTCCCGTTGGCATGGTGCGAAAGTAAGTAGAAGAATGTGCCAGTTTAGGTGTCATCCTCGTCAATTAATCATGGTTCAAAATTGCGAGGTTCATCACCAATAATCTTCGTACAGCTTTATAATGCGACTGGAATTCAACTCTCATTTTCTTTGACAAGCCTTAGGTCCAGATGAATCTGAAGTTGTATTTTATACTTGTTTTTGATGACCATTCTTCGTTTATCTCTTTTTAGTAATAAGGCATAGGCTCTTCCAATTTAAATAAAAATTTGGCGGGTCTTTCTTCGCGGTCTACAAAACAGGAGGGAGGTCCAAGAGTCCAGCCTGGGACAGGCCTGTAATATTGTGTTCCTGAACACCCCAACCCGATGCGGCTTCTTCATCATGGAGCTGACTTAAAATTAGAAGACGGCCCGATGGTAGAGTAGTTAGTGATGCTGAATGCTGTGCCGTAAGCCGAATCCCGGAGAAGGCATGAATGTTGGTTTTTGTATAGTGGACTGCGCGGCATGGGGGTACTCTAAATATTCGTGGAGCCCCATCTCTTCTCTAGTAGTTGATGGAAGAATAAAGGAGGTAGGAGGCCACAAACACTTAACAAAACCCAGGATACCCTTCCTCAGAATTTGGGGTGAAAGCTAACAACATTGCACTGGTGCTCAAAGCTGTGGCTAAGGACAATCGTAAAACTAGCCCTTTAATTTCGTGGTCCTCGGTCTAACTACGTCAGTCAGGTGACATCAGCTACATCAACAACACACAACAATTACATATTCTTGCTTCGAAAGTTTTTCGCCCGTCTTTTCTTTTTATAAATACATATGAAGAAATGAAATGATAATATGTATAGATACATATTCGTCATTTATGACGTTCATATATAAGATACTGAAAAATACTCTTAAAAGTTATATTTTATATTTATCTCAAGATTTTAGGTTATATTTTCCGGCTATTTGATCAGTTCTCGGTTCTCTGCTAGTGTAAAATCAAACTGTTTATGGTATAAGGGCATTTTTTTTCAATTCCATTGCAAGAATGCATTAAACCAAATAAACTTTTTTATAGGTTTTCTACTTCATAAATTATTAGAATAAAATTATTTGAATTACATAATATACGGACTATACTTTGGTATCGTTTACCTGTCTCGTCAATTTTAATGGAACTCATTTATTATAAAAATTATTATGTTTTATTATTATTATCAATTGATTCGTAAAATATTTCGAGGAATATGTTTTTCAAAGAATATAGCTCTAAATAATATGAAATGTTCCAACAGTCAAACGACCACTCGGGGTTAATTGGACAGGCTATGGAATTTTTTTTAAGAAATAAGCAAACAAAAAAATTGTGATTATAGAAAAAAAATTTGTATGCATATTATAGGAAAATCAGTAATTTACATGATGATATAGTAACTTTGCATACAAGAAATTCTAAACAAAATTTCAGAAATGGTCATTTAATCATGCGAAGTAGTTTTGGTGCTAAGTAAAAATAAATCAAATGAACAAAAAAAAGGATTTTAGTAATATGAATAATTAAACAAGAATTTAAAAAATATATGTAAACAAGAAAATAAAAGGGAATGTACTTGTTTTTTAGAAATCAAGAACCTACATTAAATAAGACTTAAACGGATTTTTAAAAAAACATTAAATTACAGCATGCTATGTTACTTTGATAACTCTTTCAAAAAAAATTTCAACAACAGAAAGTGTTTCTTTTTTCTCTTTTTAAATTATAACAATCGATGGTATCCTTAACTTTGATGTTTTTATATGCGTTATACAGGGTGTTGCCACATTCGACGGACAAATTCAGAGAGGTAATAATTGGCAGCAAAGAATCAACAAATCACCATAGAACCAGGGGTCGTAAACCAGGTTTAGTCGGAGTAATTCGCAAAAACAGTTTTGAAGGGTGTGATGTAGAGTGGAATGAAAAGGGGCAATAAAAAGTAAGACATACGTTTATTAGATGAAAAGCGTGTTTACGAAACGAATAATGCCTACCAGCTTAACGTCAGAAATAGAATGACAAGGGATTGTCACAGGGACACATGATTTTAAGGCCACGTAGGTCATAGCATAGGTAGTATGACTTGAAAAGGGCACCATGCGGACATCAGCTCCTGGGAAAGTGGCTCTGGTACATTCTATGTGCTAGGCGTCTATTTCGTTGGGCCCGGCTGTTCATAAAATGCATTTCCGCATATTTCTCGATCGTGTAATCCGACGACGTCACCAAATTCAGTTTAACACCCGCGCTTTTTATAACGCCCTTTTATGACAACTTGCTGGCCGCTTTTATTCTCCCCAGACGAGTAAGAAATTTGCATATGGGCAGGTTTCTTCCACCCTACCACGACACTCCAAATCTCAGCATTCGTTTGGCCACTCACCTCGTCTGCCGCATCCTCATTCTGATGGATACTATTACCGCGATTTTCACCGACTAAACGTGGTTCGCGACCCCATGTTCTAAGTTGATTTTTCGTCTCCATGCTGCCTACTATCTCCTCTCTGTTGGTCGAATTTGACAACATTATGTATACAATCAACGAAAGAACTGCAAATGTTATAAAGTTCTTTCCATTTGATTAATATATTGATTATTCCCTTAGTGGGAAGTGATCAACTAACACTTTCAATAGTAGAAAAAAAGATAAAATTTGAGCATTCCGATGGTTAAGAGTACTTTAATATTATGAATTAATACCAACCGAATCTTAAGTAAATTTACAGCAATAATATTTGCATAAAATGTGTGGCAAATCTCTTTGCATTTCTATAGAGAATCTATTTTCCAAAAATGAAACTTCAAAACACTTTGACTTTGGGAATACATTATGTAACTTGCAGAAAAATCTTTTTTTTTCTTTTTGTGTAAATTACACTTCGAAAATTTTAAGAGAAATTTACATTGTGCTTTTAAGAACCTACAAAAAAGTAATTTAATTTTAAAAAAAACTGGCACTAAACTAAATTTGAAAAAATGAGTTTTGCAATGGATTTTCCTTAATTACTTATATTGCTCCACATTTTTCAATACAAATTATGTTTGATAAAAATTAAATAATCAATTGAATTAAATTGCGAAAATATAAGCTTTTTTTTACATTCAAATTAAATATTATGCATATAGCTGTACTTCTGACGTATAACATTTACCCAAAATGTCGTGGAAAAATATACGATGTATGAGTCCTCCAAAACCGTACCCATCATTTTTATTTATCTTTCTATTCTGTCTGACAACCTTTCGTGTGTGTGTGTGTGTGTGTGTGATCCTTCTTTGTCGAACAACCCCTCTGTAAGCCAGTCTTTATCCACCCTTGCCTCAAAGGTACACTCTGTGGTCTTTGTCTACACTCTCTTTTATCCAGGGTCTTCGATCATCTTTTATTTCCAGGCCTCTCCTGGGATTCTTCAAGTGTCCTCGGAAGAATCGTTTGCTCATTTGTCTCTTGAGATTCTCTTTTGGAAAGACTTAAAAGATCTTAGGGTGTACATATGGAGAGTGAGTGGAAAAATTAGGGGAAATATTGGATAAAATGTATGCAGACTCTTTTGTAATGTTTATGTTGAAAATTGGCAATAATTTAATACATTCTTTCTTTCTGCTCATGTAATTCAACAAACAATAAGTTACTTAAAATAGAGTCTAGTAAATTTAATGGGTAATAGTTTAACGAAGCAATTACGCATTTCTAAGTTCGAAAAATGTTACAGAGAAAATATTGCAACGTATACATCGTTATTTTAAGGTTTCCAAAAAAATTCATTATATACGAGTAGAGATCACAGAAATATATCATGTGAAATATAGCACGTGTTTTTTGATTGATCTTGGAATTGAAACAATGAAATCTGAATTTATTGCAAACATCATTGCAGACAAAATGTCACGTATGGACTAACTAATATTTGTTCAAATTCAGTAACTAGTTTTTATTTCTCTTGCTTATAGATTTAGAATAAAATTTTGATTAGAGTAAAAGTATATATTGTAAAGACATAAAATATTAAGATAAAAGCTCGATCGAATACATGAAATTAAAACACAGAGTAATTTTTTTAATCTATCAATATTTAAAGCCACCTTTAGCTCGATCTAACAACCCCTAATGGCACCAAACCTGGTATGGAGACTAATAATGACATGGGAAGTAAGATTCCGTGAAACTCGCAGATAGGAATATTCCTGGCGCTGTTGAAGCTTACCGAACCGAGAACCAGTATAAAGCACGAATACACACCAAAGCAAAGACCAAGTTTAGGCCTTCATATCCGTCCACCGCGCTAGTCATTTGTGCTATAAAAACATGCAAACAGCTTCGATGAATAGCTGGAGGGAGCCAGCTCAAATGAAGCTCGAATTACCAGAACGCGCATTAGAGGAAAAGCTGAATCCTCCACATGGTACTCGTGAGCTTAGAACCCGATAGATGAAAAGAGAGTTGTATCACTTAATGCTTTAAAAAGAATGTCAACATGTTCAGGGAGGAAAATTCAGCTTCTGACCTCCGAAGACTGGAGCGCCATGAGTTTATCTATCCTGCGAAAAATAAAGCTGATCTCTCTCCCACCATCACAAAGTACATCTTCCATGGATCCCATCCCATGTCTATATCAACGGAAATGAATTGGTTGACACTCTTGCAAAGAAGGGACTAGACTATACTGTCCCTTCCACCTCAGAACTAACATATTTAGAATCATTCTCAAGGCAAAAGGCCCAAAATAAAGAAAAATGGTTAAAACTTCCGTTTCATAAGTGGTATAAAAGCAAAAGACCAGAGCTTTCTTTATCTCTTCCTTGCGACAGACAGTCCAACACTTGTCTGTCCCGACTTGCCACAGTGGCTACTTAAAAAGTCTCACTTTTTCTGGAGGGATTAAGTGGTTTTGTTCTAAATGCCATCTAGAACAGGCTTTTACTAAGCACATCTTGGGCTGCCTTGAACGGAAAATATTTATGATAGTTCACTTCTAGTATCGGACTTGATTAAAGTCAACGGTTTCACAGATTTGGTCTGACCAGACAGGAGATTAGTAACAACCATAAAAAATTCTTAAAATGTTAGAAGAAACAAAATCACTGGCAATACACCTAGGCAGAGGACAGTGTCAAAAGAAGTGGCATTCAATTTTGCAACTGTCACGGGGAACCATTACATATCACAGAACAGGGGTCATTGCAGTGGTGTACCAAACCAATCTACTAATAGGATCAGGGAATAATATATATTAAAACAATTCGATTCCCACAGCTATGCACTCGTATGTAGAATTACAGGCAAGAGTACAAATGATCTATATTATATATTAATTATTCATTAATTAATGCATATATTAATTTAAGGATATTTATACTGACATAAAAATAAACAAAAATAACTATTTCTTCAACATTAATGAATTGAAATTTTGTATATATACATATATATACAAAATATGTACATATATATGTATATATATGTACATATATATTTTGTATAATGTATCTTTTATAAACTGAACTATTAAAATAAAAAATGAACAACACAAACTATAAGTATTCCTTCAATATAGTTGAGTATTTTAATGCGAACCTTCTGTCCCTGCACTTCTCTGTTTTACATTGCATTATCAGGGATATACTTTACGACTTTATACTTTACGCGATTCGGAATGTTCAGGTGAGTCCGTAAAGAAGTTGTTAAACAACATCTTTGCAGTCTCAAAATACTTTCGTATGAGAAAAGATTTATTCATGTACATAAATAGAACCGAAAGCGGAAAGCAAAGCTCATGAAATTTTCTCTTTCAATAATTGAATCTCTCAAGAAATGACATGCAACAATTTAAGATGGCTGTTGATTTAATGTTCATTATCTTCTAGGTCTTTAAATATATATAATTTCGTAAATTTTCATTTCCATAGTTCTGAAAATGTTAGTTTAATAAGTTCCATTTCAAAATGATCAACTTTACTCAAAAAGGGACTAATTTCTAGAGGGAGGTGTAAAGTGCCAATTAAGAATTGTACTTGCGACCAGATTTGACACACATGTCACAGGTTTCCGACCCTTGGTGCTGAATATTCTTTCTGACATGTTGTGTATGACCATAGAAAATACCGTGAAGTATCTATATATGTATATACAAAGAAAATCGGTTAACACGAGACTGAAATATTTTTGTGTGTCAAAATAATTTTGTGTTAAAAGATGTTGGGGAAAAAAATTTCATTCAGCAAAATTAAGTTTATCAGAGAACATTTTATTTACATAAATGTGTATATATGCATGTATTTAATTAAAATAAATAAATCAATGAATCAAGAAGATTCTCAAGAACTTAAGGAAATTTTATTCAAGATTTAGCGATTCCAAAATCTTTACAGATTTTCGTTTTGTATTTGAGATCAACAGCCTTAAGAAATTCCATCTTCATTTTAAACAAAATAACAGTTTGCTTTCTCTCTAAGCTCTTTGACATTGTGTTGGTTAAAAAAAACTCTTCTGAAATCGAAGGGAAAAAATACCTGAACCCATTTCACCGATTCTTATTAATTCTGGGAGGTGATCGTCACCGAATTCCAAAGCCAACTGATGAGAAATGAGACACTTTTTTGGGCGACTTCTGTAGGGATGGAATGTGAAAATAGCTTAGATAAACAAAATTGGCTCATATCACCGGCTATTCCGAGGGTACTTCAAAACCAAGAGTTAGCCTTCTGTGGGGGTCTAATCGGCACCCCTCTCTCTCCGTCCTACGCGGCTCTAGGTATGGGGGGGGAGACAAAGCATCACCAACAAACTCCATAATAACAAGTAGTTTTATTAATCTTTGAACACACACTTAAACAATCACAAGTGAAGCTACAAGAGGAAACCTAGGAGTGATATCTAAAGCGTTGTCTATTCTTAATACCCAACTCTAAGTAAACCTGACTACGTGAAATAGATAAGGAGAACAAGCACTAATGAAACGATAGCTAATTCTAATTTTGCTATCTTAAATCTTCAATCAAATAATTTAATCTAAGCAATGACTTCCTTAACTCGCGCTAGGTTTGTGAATGAAATATTCCAATATTCACACTTACGCAACGGCTTCCCGGCTCCTTCTAGCTTACATCTACAAAACCTATATATATATATATATATATATATAGTCAAACTAATTTACATAACACGTGTTCTTCTTGAAAGGCTGCGAATTAATGTGAATGCTAGCCCCAATGATTCTCCAAGAGGATTAATAGAAAAAATATCGCGAATAGACCCGTCACACTTCTTTCTTCGAAACATATAAAACCACCTCTATTTTATTTCATACTCCTCTTAAATCTTGCCTGTATGGTTGGTGTTTTCCGCGTTTTGTTCATTCCCTGAAGAGTAATTTTTCGTCCACAGTAGTTTGTCGAGACCATTTTATTGTTTCGTGTTAAACGATATTTTGTCTAAAGTGTTTTCGTGTTAAACGTATTTTACTGTATTTTGTATACCTAATTTTATCCAATAACCGCACTTAAGTGGGCTTCCTCATAACGGTTTTAATTCAACTATCCAGTTAAAAAAATAGCTGAGCTAAATTACGTTAATTAAACAAGTTTTTCAAGCAATATCATAAGGCATCTAATTAGGAGCTCATTTTATTAAAAATTAATTCATTGGCTAATAATGAATTTTTAAAAGTGTTTTCCGTACCTACTTGGAATTTTTTTACTTGGGTTTCAAAAAGGAAATATTTGGGAAAGAGATTCATTAACTATATAAGCTTAATTAAAATAACCATCTTTCGAAAATTTATTAAATTTTATAATACTTTCATTTTTTTAAATTTCGGGTATTTTTCCTTTACATTGTACCAAATATTTAAAAAACTTATGTCATGCGATTGTTATATACCCATTGCCTAATGTATTTTAATATTTTGTGATATTTTCATAAAAGGAACTTTATTTTCTTCGTGTAAGACGAAAGCCCCCAGATTTCCAAAAATCCTAGCTTTCGATATATCTGAAACATGCAGGTGACACTTCCCTTGAATAACACCCTTCGTGTAGAGAGGTTGATGGATGTTAAATTTGCTGTGGCTCTGTCAAGTGATATGTTGTGGAAATTAGGAGAGAGGGATTCCAGTTAAGCTGACGTCCTCGTCACTAGATCGTGGCTCAAAAATTTGAGGTCCGTCACTAATAGCCAATAGTTTGCTCTAAATAAGTGTTAATGTCGCCCAACAAAGCCACACGAGGGCTAGTTTATTTTTTAAATCGTTCTTTCGCACAGTTTAATTTGAAATATGCTTGTAAATATTAATTAAATTTTGACCTCATTAAATTTTTTGTACTTCTATCTCGATTGCTATATTTTTCAATTCAACCGGGTATACTTATTAGATATTTATAAGTCCGCAAATGATCTAAGGAAATGTAAGTATTAAAACTGTCGTACATTTGACGAATTACATTCCCCCTTATATAACAAATCCGTTGCAAAACGTGTGTTTTTCTAAATCTCGCACACCTTTATGTATCAGCCTGGCATCGCAGACCCCACCCCCTAAGATTTTGATGGATGCTATCAATATCGTATTGTTGCTCTATGAATTCTGTTCTTAATTCTTGCACATGTGTTTCTACTATATTTTTTGAAAATATTACGTTGTAGTAATGACTATGTAGTTGCAAACAAGAACAGAGAGTAGAGATTTTTCATTGTGTTGTCTAGTTATCTAGTCTTACTACACTGCTGGCCAACGTAAATGAAACACTCTGAAGGAAGCACGCAAATAACATGAAATTACAACATGCATTAGCGGTGGTGAAATATGCAAATGATTAGAATTTCAGCGCAGATACACATCACGCACGCCTGTGGTGCCACCTCAAAGCGATATTTAAGGCTTGGAGATTTCGACGGTTTCAAGTTCGGCAATTGTGTTTTTCTTGTGATTTTTTCAAAAAACGATCAGTTATGTCTCGTAGAAAACAGCGATCAGCTTTTGATCAAGTATCGGCCGCGGTGGCCGAGTAGTCTAGGCATCGGATCATGGCTAGCATGTCATGAGTTCGATCCCAGTACCACAAAAGACCCACCGTGTAGGGGAGCGATGCACGTTAAATCTGTCGAGAGCTCAAAAGTCCTCCCATTGGTGTGGCGTGGTAGTTAGGAGAGGGGGATGCCAGCTCAGGTGTCGTCCGCGTCACATGACCACGGTTCAAAATTACGCGGACCGTCGCCAAAAGCCCTCATGTTGCTAATCAGTGCGACGTTAATATTCTCTCTCTCTCTCAATCTTTGATCAAGTATCCGAGTTCGACAGAGGAAGGCTAGTGGCCTACCGAGATTGTGGATTATCTTTCAGGGAAATTGGTAGTCGTGTTGGACGAAACCAAACAACTGTAATGCGGATATGGGACCGTTGGATACAGGAGGGTACGACTGACCAAAGTGGTCGATCGCATCCATCTCAGTGCACCACTTCACGTGAGGACCGGCAACTTGTGCGCATGGCAGTGACAGATCGCTCAGTCACATCACGAATCATAGCACAGCACATTGAGTCTGTAACGCATCATTCAGTGTCTGCGAGTACCATTCGACACCGTTTACAGGAGAGTAGTTTGTCCGCAAGACGTCCATTGCTTGGTCTACTCTTGACGCAGAACCACAGACGTCTCCGCCGCCAATGCTATGATGAAAGAAGAATGTGGGCGGCAGAATGGAATGAAGTTGTCTTTACTGACGAATCACGCATCTGTCTGCAACACCACGATGGTCGGGTTCGAGTGTGGAGACACCGTGGAGAGAGGATGCTGAACAGCTGCGTTATGCACCACCACACTGGTCCTGCATCGGGTATTATGGTATGAGGCGGTATTGGATATCACTCTCGCCCTCCTCTAGTACGCATTGCGGTACTTTAAACAGCCATCGCTACATCTATGAGGTGTTGGAGCCAGCTGTCCTTTCTCACTTTCAGGGCTTGGTCACAGCCATATTTTAACAGGATAATGCGTGACCACACGTGGCACGCATTGTCCAAAGGTACTTCGTCAATCACCAGTTTGAATTGCTTCCCTGGCCGGCTCGCTCTCCTTATCTTTCACCGATAGAAAACATGTGGTTCATGGTTGCTCAACGATTGACCCAGATTACAACCCCAGCTGCCACACCATATCAACTTTGACAACGTGTGGAAGCTGCTGGGTCTGCTGCTGTACCCCAAGAACACATCCAAAGTCTCTTTGAATCAATGCCGGGCGTGTGGCAGCGCTGATCTCCAACAATGGCGGCTACTCTGGCTACTGATTCTGGCAGGAACCGCACTTCACAAAAATCTATATATTTAATCATTTGATACTTGGTCAACATGTTATGTACAAATTATATTTTGTTGTGCTATCTCTTGTCTTTCTTGGTGTTGCATTTACGGTGGCCAGCAGTGTAGATAACTAGTTAGACTAGAAAATAACATAAATTAGAATTTAGTTATCTAGTCTAAAATTGAACATTTTTCAATTTTTCCCAAGTGACCTTTGATTGTCTCTAAATGGAAGAGAGCTTAACATTCAATCATAAACTTTCACGGACTATTTAGAAAGGCGCTGTAAACCCCTGAGGTTCTCTAACCGCAGTCTCAGAACTGTTTCTCTAAGCCAGTGGTTCCCAAACTTTTTCAACCCATGGACCTCTTTTCATATTCAAAGCTTTCCCACGAACCCCATTTTACATTCAGAACTTCCCCAAGAACCTCCAAGCGAGAAAAAGCTACATAAATGCCCAGTAAAAAAATCACACATTTAAAAAAACTATTTTGTTGAAGAATTATTTATTGAAATTGCAACTTTTTTTTTTAACCCGACATCACTCGCATGAAAAAACGACCTAAAGTTCACGCGCAGGGTATGTCATACCCAAGGGGTATTTACATGGTATTTTTACCGTAAAATTTGTATACAAAGTTAAAAAAAGGAAGAAACGTAGGAAATATAACATGTTTATTACATTTTTCATACATAAATTTGGTTTTACTGTTCTTTTTATAAGAACATTCAGGGCATTGTTTATACACTCCTTTTATCTCGCCGTGAGTGAGATGTTTTCACTGGATCTTAATTCTTTTTAATATGCATCTTTTTCAAACTAAACATATAGGAGTAAACTTCTCTATTCATTAAATTTAAAAATTTTGGAATTTCCTTTTTATTTTCTCTTATTTTGTTCCAGAAATATTTTTTTTTTCAAAAGTTCATTTGTAAGTGGATAAGATGTGTACTAGTTATCTCCTTTAAAATTAAGTTCTTCTTAAATGTTTTTGTGTCCCTACATATAAACATTTATTTTCAACAGCGTCTTCCTTTTCTAAATCTGGATCGATTTCAGTGGAGAAACCATACTTGCTATTACACTCTTCATCATTTGATTTTTTCTCATCATAACCGCGAAGGGAATTTCTTCATCCGAAAATACTGTTGTACTATGTCTATTAAATACTGTATCTATTAAATTACTTAATAATCATGTTTTCATCAAAACTACAATAGTACACCATAGCATAAGGAACATTTAAAACGTACCCTTGTATCCAGAATTGTAAAGGTGATTCACGCGCAGGGTATGACATACCCGTAGAGGCGATATCCAAAAATATATATTTAGAATTCACCTACAAGCTAAGACCCTTCAAGGGATATGACCTTAAAGTCAGCTACACGAGAAAATATCCATTTTCAAAAAAAGATTTTGTGAAGGAGCGTTGAAAAAAGTTAGACGTTGGGTATGACACACCCTGCGTAAAAAGTGCCGGGATAAATAAAATAAAAATAAAAATAATTAATTAATTGGATGAACTTGATGAGATATTATGAGTGCATTTGCATTTATATCCGTTTCAATGTTTGTGAGTAACATTTGCAAAACCCCAGGAGCATTGGTTTTTAGTCGGTTTCTTTTTGAGATAAGGTTTTTTTACGGCACATAGCATCCACGTTCTACGAAATTGGAAGACTGGAAAGTACTCAACTACTTCTGTACAATAACCAATAATGCTGGATATAAAATGAGGATCTGTTTTTGCGACCAGAATTTGTGGCATCTTCGTTCAAACATTGGTTTAAGTCCCTCATTTGTGGATTCCTGCATTAGTATGGATTCATTCATCTGTTTTGGGGATCTGAGTTAATACACGCGCAAAAGAGTCCAGCACCCAGTCAAAATATCCAAGGGTATTATTATTTAAATTTAAAATAAAAATGGATTAAAATTGTTTTTATTTTAAATTAAATTTTGCGTGGACCCTTTGACGTTGTTTAGGTACCCCCAAATCAATTTTAATTTTCCATGGACCCCCTGAATAATATCGGGGACCCCTGGGTCCTTAGGGACCACTTTGGGACGCCCTTCTCTAAGCCAACGAGAGATAATTAATTCTTTTAATTTGTACCTGTCTCTCTATCGGAAATTACTAATTACCAAAACTTTATCTCCTCAAAAAATTACCGCATTGCCCAATTCAAAGCGAGGTGATGCAATATGGCATCAGCCGTTGACTGGAGCCAATCAGCGTATCAAACATCGAAAATCATATGATTATCGAAGATACAAGAAGCTTCTGGTAGAATAAGATATACTAAAAGCTGGTACCTCAGGAATTGGATAGAAAACTGGCTTTTTGTACATTACCATAACTCCGTGTGTATTTGCTTTGTAGCTTTTTTCTTTGCTGGGGTTAGTCATTAAAGTATGGAACTAAAATAAAAATGATTTTTTAATTACTCGACTGCGACCGAATAAAAATGTTGTAGTAGCACTTTTGTTTTTAATGAAATAATTACACATGCATACATATACGTAATGAAATATTGCAATTAATTGAACGAACGAAAAATAGTATTTCTATAAGGCCGCTAATGAAATAAGGAAACGAAAATGTTAAGACATGAGAGAGCAATTACCTGGTTTTTCTCTCTGTAACAAACCCCTTACAAGATATTTTAACGTATATAATTGCCCATCAGCGCAACACGTAGAATGAAGTAAAGAATTTCTAAACTTGTATCAAGTTACTTTCGAACTAAAAATAAACTCTTCCGCCAAAAATTTAGAATTCTCTTTGGAGTCCAGTTTAACAAAGTGGTTTAGAGTTTCCACCAAATTACCGACTTTAAGTTAACTGATGAGTTGCTGGAAAGTTATCAAGTCATTTGACTTGTATTACACAGTTTGAAGATAAAAGCACTCAAGAGGCTTCATTTCCTTTTCCTTGAAGCTGAAAGTTTGGGAATTTCTCTTAAACTTGAGAAAAAGTTCCAACATTATTTATATTTATTTATTTAAACTGAATTAGTCTTTTGGGTAGTTATTTATCATGTGAATGCAATGGTGTGTGTTTTAAAATATCCTGTGATAGGGTTTAATTCGAGAGTTCAGTTATGTTAACTTCAGGTCGTATGATTCTCCAGAGGTTTAATGTCCTCCTTATTCTTTAAATATTCTTTACTATATTTTTATTTGCATTTAACTTTATGGGAGTACAAGTTTATATACATTTAATTATTGGAGCTTACTTCTTAAGGGGCATAGTACAATGCGAGAAACAAAAATTGTTCGTTACCATATACATGTTACGATTCATCATAAGTTAACTAATTTTGCTTATTTTGATCTGAATTTTTTATGTTATCTATAACAATGTATATAAACTTTAAGAAAACAAGAGAAATTTTGTTCTTAAATAAATACAATATTTTCAAAGAGATAATAAATATGTATACCAAATTTTTTAAAAAACAATTACTTACCTCATGTTCCCTCAAAAGAATATTTAAATTTTACACTTTAGAATCTCAATTATTGCATTAAACTGAAGCTAAATGTAACCTTCATTATGTATACCACTGAATTGAAAGATATCTTATTTTTTTATATTTTTTAAAATAAAAAAAATGTGTAAAATTTTTTTTAAAAAATCTCACTTTTTATACTGTTGCACACAAATAAAAATGTATTGATCCATTTTCCATAATAGTGGCATACAGAATAAAGATATATGACTAAAATATGCATGGCAATTTTTGTAGCTCTAGAGTAAAACCTTTTTTTACAATCTTGCGGGAAAGTGTAAAAAACTGAAACTGAGAAAATCAAGTTTAAAGATCGACTTTTCAATAATTCAAATAAAACTTTATACATAATACTTAATGATCCTGCTTCATATGTAGGACCTTCTAGTTCTGCAAAATGCTCATTTGTGGCTTTTCTTCTCATTCTGCTAGCCCTATGGGCTTCTAACGTATATGATTTTGATTTAATTTCCGCATTTCTTATGCGTGCATAATTGACCCGAAAGGCAGAAGTAACAGCAAAATGCCCTGTATTAAAGCCAAGAGCTTTCATTATCTTTATACACCCTGTCATTCCCTCGTTAAACATTACTATTGCCTCATTTACAGCTATGTCTACAATATTTTTAGATGATCCAGAAGTTTTGGGGCAGTACTTCCAAATAGTCGAGTTGAACAACTCAATAGCATTTTGCGTTTTACCTCCCAGACATTTTTTGAACAATTTTGGCTTTTTATTATCCATTATGGCACTTGGCACAGTGTTTTTATGCTTAAATAAAGAAACACTATTTGTAGCAACTGCCTTTTGATATTTGCACCACGAAGTATCACCGACTGGGCAGAAGTGATGCATAGGTTCATCATCAGTGGACCTATAATGACAATAAATTGCCCATATGGCCTGACGCATATCTTTAGCAGAGCTGCAATTCTGTCTAATAGCATTGCCATAATAGGTGGTAATTGTGTCAATTAACTTATCAGTCAGTCTATTTTTACCGTTGATACTCTTACCATCTGATAATTTTTTGCCACGACTCATTGTTTTTAATTTTAGTAGCCTAGCACCCATACGCTTTTGTACGTGACCCACACATTCAACTTTTTCGACAGCATATGGTACTGTCCTTTGAAGCTCTGGGAAGGTTTTTGTATCCCCATCACCGATATACTTGATATATGTGGCATTTCGTTGTGGGACTAATATTTGAAAGATCTGCTTCATCCCGTTTACTTCCATTTTACTGGAAGAACCAATATGGATCTTTATACAGTGTGGTTGAGGTTTTAGTTTCCTCTCCTCATATGAATGTCCAGATTTTGGACGACGCCATTTTTCACATCCTTTACAATTTGAAGAAAGAACGGCAACATCAAGCATTTTTCCAGTAATATCTCCAATGACACTACACACACCAATGCGTGAAGTGTGTCCGCGTGTTTTCCACGTACCATCGCCACTGACGCAGATTTCGTTGCTTCCAGAAGCTAATATTTCTTCTTTCGCAGCATTCTTCATGGAGTCGTCTGCTACTTCACAACTGGCAAAATTTATTTTCCGCATGATCTTTTCATATGCCTTTTGTGACACTGGTGGTGGCAAATCCATTGCTGTGCAAAAATGTTTTATACCACAAAACCCTTGCCCTACTGTGCGCATAGCATAGGTTATTCGTCTATTTACTTCATAGTCCTTACCTGAAGCAATAACTGGTGAATTTTTGAAAGTGGACAGTAGCATGAGTAGCATTCAACATAAAATTCAGATACCAATCCATACAAAATATTTTCTTTTAGAACTGCTTTATTCAATAACGCCATCCGTTTGAAAACCGAAACATACGAACACGGTTTGTTTACATTCGGTTTAAATGGACAATCTACTGGTGACGTTTGACATTTTTAATTGCTATTGCCGTAATTTTGGTCGGATTGTGATGCTGTTTGTTTTAAAATGCTCCTAGTAGTCTGTATTAAATTTTAAAAATATTTTTGAAAAACCGATTTTTTGAAGGTTTAAAGATACCATGGTTTGAAGGTTAAGGATCGATTTTCATATAAAGTACCCCAGTATGAAAGTTTTATGAGTGAAATTTGTACAAGCGTTAACAAAAGAGCTTAACGCTGTGTTCTGCGAATGCACCAAATCGCTGTCGGAAGGAAGAAAACAGAGTTCCTACTTTTTCGACGTTTTTAAAATCATGATTCTTCTCTTTTTACCGAAATCTGACAAAAAATAATTACAGAATCGGAAAGATCATTTATTTCGCCACAACATGGTATAATTCTTTTTTTACACAATAACGATATTTTGCATTTCCTAAGTTTATTTTTTCAAAAATGAGTCAATATCAGTGCATTTCTATGAAAAGAAATTTTCAATCGTTTTAAACGGATTTCTTATCACTTTAATGAATCGACACTCTGAACAAAAAGTTTATACTTTGATCTCTGACAATCAGTGATTTAAATATAAAATACCAAATTTTTTTTTCTTTTTTACGATTTTTTAAAAAATACTCAATGTCCATTAAACATTTAATAATTTCATTTAAAAAATAATCACGCGACACTTTTTTTCTGTGAGTTAAACGTTATTATACATGTTATACCCAAATATAGATGAAAAAATCTAAGAACTTTTTTAATATCCGTAATTTTTAAGAAATTTTTTTCAAGTACCCTTTTTACAAGAATTTATTTACACAGTATTTCTTTTTGTCATTTTTGTTTAAAAATTATCGTTGTTTGTTATCGATGTGTGAAATTTCGAAAGAAAACCCTAAATACTAAGCCCTTTAAAGAATAAAACTTTAAAACAATTTCGCAAATTACGTTTATCGTCGTTTATGTCATTGGCGTCTAAAACCGGTTTTCGACTACTTCTTCACAAGTTTTGACCATTAATATTATTTTAAATGAGTTTATAAAAAAAAATTACCATTTACAATGCATGTCAATGTCGTTTTTGTACATTATCTTGAGATATAATGAAGTATAAAATAAAATTTTGAAACTCACATTAAAAAATTTATCTCAATATTACAATTTATTATAATTCATAAAACTTTTGGTTTATATACTTAAAAAAATAATTCATGGACATTTGAAAAATTACGTTACTGCCGTAATAGGTGAAATTGAATTTACAGATTTATTCTGTTCACTAAGCATAACTTTCAAAGGAAAAGTGATCGATTTAAAGCAATAATAATTATTCTTTATTTTAAAATTTAGCCTTTTTTTTCTCTAAGAAATTTCATTGATAGATTTAATAAGTTTTTTTTTTTGCCTCTTTTCATAAACTAGATTTTTATTTTAGCACCATTTTGTAAGCAAACGGTTGACACGAGAAATTGGAAAATAATTATTAATAAATTTTATGATTTCAAATCCCAAGAAGGAAGTTATTATTATAAGATATTGAATGTTTGTTGTTTATAATACATTTTACATAAAATACGTTTCCATTTTTAGATAAAATTTTCTTCCGTTTGACACACATTCTCTTAATTTATAAGGTATGGAAAGAAATAATGGAAAGAACCAAATGTTGAAATATATATATACTAGCTGACCCGGCCATGCTTTGCTGTGGCTTTGTTTCAATACGTTAGTTCAATATTATTCTAAGCTCTTCGATGCAGTCAGATTAATCTTCGTTTACATAATTTTGGAGGGTTGAAATAAAGTATAAAACAACAAATTATTTTAATTTTGCATTTCATTCATGTCCTATGTGAGTATAATGCATGAATTACTAACGAAGTTGTTAAGTAACAACATATGAAGATTTAATTTTATAAATATGGTGAATAACGTTGATTCTTTGCAATTTTTAAAATTATTTTTATCATTTTAAAGTATAACAAATAATAATTCTATACAACTAATTACTAATCGGTGCAAAATATTTTTCGGTAACCCGTATTTTGCTAACTCAAATAGATTCAACGGTTTCCGCACACGTGAGCATGTAACATCTAGTTGCCCATTCGAGAAACATGGATTTTCTAAGTATCAAATGAATAGTGTTCGGTTTCAGATTCATTTATGGTCATCGCGAAAGCCAAACGAATCGGAATTGAAGCCTTTTGAATGGTATTAGAGATTCTGAAGGTATCAGTGGAATACGTGGCAACAAATTCCATAGTAGCAGAACCGAATTTTCGATCAAACTTTACAGTCAAAATGTTTGCTTCAAGAAGTTCCCGGTATAATTTTTTGATGATCAAACATGCACTGTTGCATTATCTAGGTGAATTTAAGTTACGCAGATAATAACCAGGGAACCAACCTAAGATTATGTGGTGACATTCCTGATATATCTAGAGAATTCAAAAACTCGGTTGGAAAACTTACGGTTTTGTTTTCATCAACAATAGTGTCGATTGGTTTAAAAAGCATTGGATCAACAGGCAACAACCTTGTGTCTGAAAGTTTATTTCATCACAATATCAACATTTTTTCTGATTAACTAACAGGATTCCAGAGGCAATAGTTATCAAGATAATTATACAATATATCCGGAAAGACACTCTCAATCAGTTCCTTTTTGCCTAAAGAACATTACAGAAATCGTCTGGTTCAAGCATTATGTGTTGGAATGAAGTTCTACTTCACCGTTTCCGATATTCAGTAGTTGGTTAGGAAATATTTGCTCAGATTGATCATCTTGAAAATGTATTCGCGTGTTTATGGTCAGTCGAAGTGTGTCCACGTTTTGCCATAAAAACGATTGTTTTAAGCAGGCATTAATCTCGTGAGCAAAAGTAGAGCGTGTAATGGCTGTTAATGCCTGTCGGAAATCACCAGACAATATTACAACAGCAACACCGAATATTTTCCCGTTACCATTTAAATCTTGCAAAGCTTTATGTAATGCTTTGAGTGAATGTTTATGGTTCATGGTACACTTATCCCTGATCATGACTGAATTCATTTGCAATACTGTAGCCAATCCACTCTCTTTTTCAATGGTATACATTGCATCTTGTATTTTCTTGCTGATGCGAAATGTGCAGTTTTTTCACCATCTAATACAGTGACAACAATGCCCGAAGATACAATTTCCTATTGCAATCATATTTTCCCACGACTGCACCTGAAAGTTAAGTTGCTACAGGGAATGAAAGTCCGAAAGTGGAACTGGAACACAAAGACATTTGACCTCATTCAAGCAATATCCAGAAAATTTACGGAAGCTTTTGAAATCCGTATCCATATTCTCGTTCCCACCCCGAGAAGTACTCGGTGCCCACTTTCGACGCCCTTGCTTCTATAAGTTCAGTCTCTGAAGGGGGACATTACGGCCGGTCGGCATTATCCGGCAAAGTTACGGGAGTTTCTAAATTCCGATTTCATATTATTATTGTTTCCTATCCAGAAAAACACCAGGAAAGCATTTCTCTTTCCTCAAGAATTTTAAAGCACGCCTTTTCCACAGTTCGTGCAAAATACTTTCATCTGGCATTATTTGACTTAGATATGAGATTATATTGAATTGGATTGAGAATATTCGGATCGGCAGTTCCGAAATACAATCAAGATCCAATTTTGCGTCTCTACGTCGGCAAGTGGCCGCGGTAGCCAAGTGGTCAAAGCATCGATCGGATCATGGCTAGCATGTCATGAGTTCGAGCTCAGCACCACTGAAAACCCGCCGTGTAGGGGAGCAATTCACGTTAAATCTGTCGAGAGCTCAGACGTCCTCCCGTTGGTGTGGTGTGGTAGTTAGGAGAGGGGGTGCCAGCTCAGGTGTCGGCCGCGTCACTTGACTAGGGTTCAAAATTACACGGTCAGTCGCCAAAAGCCCTTGTGTAGCTGAAAAGTGCGACGTTAATATTCACTCACTTTACGTTGGAAAGATAGGCTGGTACTGCTGTCCGAGAATATTCCGATCCCCAGACATTATCTGGCAAAAATGCAGGAATTTCTATATTTCGATTTCAAACTCGCTTATACCATCTCAAATTACACCAGGAATACACTTTTCCCTCGTCAAGACTTAAAGGGTCAGCTCCTGCTCCGGTTTGCGTAACAGACAGTCATCCTGAATTATCCGGCAAAGTTACTGTTATTTCTCAGATTGAATATCAGATTCGGATTATCAGTTTTGAAATACACCAGGGACAAAGTTTTCATGATCTAAGGTTTTTAAGGCAAGTCCCTGCTATAGTGTGTCTAAAATACGGTCGACTGGCATAATCCGGCAAAGTTATCGAAACTCCTAAAATTCAATTTCAGATTTTCATTTCACACTCCGAAATGCACATGGAGCTGACTTTTGATGCTCCAGCGCGAGCAAGTTCAGTCGCTAGAGATAATGAAAATCCTGATGCGGGACTCAAATCATTTGCCATTTCTCCTTATTCATACAATATCCAGCAAGTTTAGTTGAGTTTCTGAAATATAATTTCAAGTTATCGTTTTCTGCCCCTAGATACAACTGGAAATTACTTTTGTTTCCCTGAGCCGGCAAGTTCAGTCCCTGGAAGGGGCATTAGGGTCGTCCGGCATTACCTGGAAAAGTTACAGAAATTTCTAAATTTCGATTTCAAACTCTCGTTCACCATCCCGAATTACAACAGAAACGCACTTTTCCCGAACCAAGACATTAAGGGTAATCTCTTACCCGTAATAAATGGTCGTCCTGAATTATCCGGCAAAGTTACAGTTATTTCTCAGACTGGATATCAGATTCGGATTACCCATTTTGAAGTACGACAGGGTCCAAGTTTTCACGATTCAAGGCTTTTAATGTAAGCCCCTGTTATGGTGTGTCTAAAATACGGTCGACCGGCTTTATCCGGCAAAGTTACAGTTATTTTTGGAAACTGGCTCGAAAATCGGATTCCACTTCCCGAAATACGCCAGGCACTTAATTTTCGTGCATTTCGGTTTGTAATATCTGCTTCCACATACACATGAGCAATGCCACAATTTGCGATTATTCCCTTACGGGAATCTGGCAACCTTTTCGGATTCTTCACATTTCTGGCAATAAAAAAATTATAGCGTGTTTAATTGAACTAAAAACCATCCTATGTTTTAAGTTGGACGAAATGACACACAATATGCAAAAATATATTATGATCAGTTGAGTAGTTTCGGAGTCTATCGCGGACAAACACTGTGACACGTATATTTTATATATATAATATATATATATATATGTATATATATGTATCATATCTTAGTGTAGATTTTTTTTATCTGGTAGAACACTCAGAGAGGAGAGAACACTGGTATGGTACAAACATTGATTAGATATTTTCACGATTCGTTAATGACGCATCTACCCACGTTCACGTATCATACTTTAACTGCCCCAAGCCTCTTGTAACAGTTGTCAATAATGGAGAGAGTATTAATGTAGATGATACTCAGTCATATTAATAGTGAAGTAAATCAACCTTCTTAACAGTGTATTCATGTACTACGAGTAACATATACACTCACTTCCAAAAGTTAAGCACGGAAAGAAAATGCTAATTTCGGGAAGCCAATCAGAATTGAAGAGGATGCAATTCACTGCAGAGGTAGATGGAAGTATGCAAATATGTTAGGTAACAGCCAATCGTGCTTTCATGTGAAGAAATATGCAAAAAGGGCAGTCTTATAAGAAGCCAGCTTTATGAAGGGTTACAGAAGTTGATTGCAAGTGCTGATTAAAACTTCCGTACAATTTGTTTTCAAGACATTCGTGTTTCTATGACTTCCAGAAAACGAATGGAAGATTCTGAGCGCTGGCGTGCTGTGGGGCGCATTGAAGCAGGATACTCGATCACAGATGTTGCTCTTTTCTTCGGCATTCATCATTCTATAATTTAACGTTTATGAAAACAATTCCAAACGACAAAGGCAATTGTCCGAAGGCCCGTAGTCGGTCACCCAAGGTTTACAACCACCGCGGAAGATCTATATATATATATTATTATTGCAGCCAAGCGGAATCACAGAGCGACCTCCACACGTGTGACATCTATGGTTATAGCGTCCATTGGTAAATATATATCTGCAACTACTGTACGCCAAAGATTACATATGAATAGACAGTATGCCCGGGTACCTCGAGTTTGTGTTCGTTTATCCGTCCAATCAATAGAGGCACGATTAAAGTGGTGCCAGGAATATGGCAATTGGACTGTGTCTGACTGGGGCAATGTCATGTTTACTAATGAGTCAAGATTTGCTCTGAAGTCAGATGACAAGCGTATAAGGATATGGCATAAACAAGGAACACGCAATCAGCCCCAAAACATCACCGAACATCACGCATTCCGAGACGGAAGCATTATGGTGTGGGCAGGGATTTCATTAGGATACTGCACCGACCTGCACATATTTAAACGGGGTTCTGTGGCGGCTGTCCAATATCGAGATGAAGTTCTAGAACCCATTGCGAGATTGTACACTGCAGCAGTTGGCCCTACTTTTGTTTTAATGGACGATAACGCACGTCCCCATAGAGCTGACATTGTCGATGACTATCTGGAGAGTGAAGGGATTGCGCGTATGGCGTACCCAGCATATTCGCCCGACCTTAATCCCATTGAAAATCTTTGGGGTGCTCTCAGACGTGCTGTATCTTCACGTTTCCCCCCTCCAGTCACTCTTATTGAGCTAGAAACTGCTCTACAAGAAGGATGGCGATTTCTTGATTCTGCTGTGGTTGACCACCTACTTGAAAACATGGTCAGAAGGTGAAAACTTTGCATACAGATGAGGGGGGGGATCACATACCCTATTAATGTCCTTTTTTCATTTTATGCTGTTTATTTTCACTTTATACATAATTCTGTTTAAGTCTCCAGTATGACATTATCTTATAGCTTACAAAAATTTAATATTGTTTTCATTTCTGTATATAATTGATTTTGTTTTATGTATAAAAATTACTGCCAAATGTTGTGTCAATCAAAGCAGTATTTGTTGATTTTTGATTATATATATATAATATACATATATTATACCGAATCAATATGAAAAATGTAAATAAAATAAAGAAAATACATGCATGCTTTCAGCATTATATAACTCCTTTATTTACCCTGTTTGCCTACTGTATAATCATAGACAACTCTACTTAAGGAGTAAACTCCAGTCAAGCGTCGGAGTGGATACACACGCTTTTTTTTTAACTTTCTGTTTGTAAAAAAATTCTCGAGTATACGCTAAAATAGGATATTTTTGTTGTATTTAATAAATCATTTCGTTTTTAGGGGAAGATTAAACTACTATACATCAAATATTTGTTATTCCTAGCAGATATAAGAAAGAATTTTCTCTTTCGTTGTGTGCTTAAAATAAATTTGTATTTTTTTCCTTAATATTTAATGAAATATTTTCAGTTCTTTTTCAAAGTAATACTCAAACGTGAAGTAAAATAAAATCATTTTAAAATCAGGAACTATTAATTATATGCACAAAGCAAAATAAAACTATATTACTGTTTATAAACTTATACATTCTTACGTGGATTCACATGCCACGCACACACATGTATGCTCAATATATATATATTCGAAAATGGCATTTAGAAAAATAAAATTTTATAAAGTACATTTTCCAAGTGTTTTCATACATTTTTGTTTGTTTGTGCGAGAAAAGTCTAACCTTTTTTTAGTTACTTCCACTACACAAACCTATTCCTATGAAACATATAATGATTTTAAAATATTTTTAGCTGACCAAATCTAGCAAATTTTTCATTAAATTTTAATTGAGTGGATTTTCTTCATTCTTATTATTCATGTACGAAAAACTTTCCAGTCCCTTCGCTAAAAAAGACAATCAGGAGAGAATGCATATAGGACGTTTTCTTAAAACTACAACAGTATTTTTATGTTCTATTTAAATGGGCGTTCTTAGTTTGTTCCTAATGTTAGTCTGCATTAATACAGTATTTTTCTTTCTGCTACATATCCAGTATATATTACAGATTAATGATATTTAATGTATTGATACAATTTTGTGCCTCGTGTATTGATGCTATTTTTTCAGAGGAGCAGACCCTGAATGACCACTACTTTATGAAGGATGTCATGTAACATAAACAAATTGCTCAATATTTAAGTATTGGTGCACGGCTAGGGTCTTTTTCCTCATGGGGTTTTCTCCTGGTCCGAGCGCGAATGGGGTGAAGTATATTATTGAATGTAATGGAGTGCATTGGTTAAAATTTAAATATAGATTTAGATTAGTTGTTTATTTTTGCGTGTTGTCGTGTGTCCGAATCTGATCAAGAAGTTGAATAACTTTAAAATTTGTTGGCAATTCACGATTCAGTTTTAAAATTTACAAAGATAATTTATATCGGTTCGTTGAGAGACTTATAAATCACGTCCTCTTCTCGGATGGGGTTTTCAAGGGTCTATTCGGATATTTCTAACTAACAATCCGCTTTGGGGAAAATGGGTCTTTAAAATTTAATTTATTCAAGGCCTTCATTCTAAGAAGAAGATGTGAGTATTTAAGTTTGTGACGGATCTATACGGTTTCCACTAACCTTCTCTATTTTTCTTTAAAGTTTTATTTATTTCAACCAATCTCTACCGGGAGCCAGAGCGTGATTTATGCAAATGAGATATATTATATAAGTTCGGGTTTCGCGAGTTAACAAAAAAGTAAAGTGAAGAGTTAGAAGAGTGAAGTCCAATGAATTGAAGCATCAGTAGATCAACCAGCAGTTGTTGACATTAGTAGATAGCAGTTAGGTGACGAGCTACGCCGGGGAGCAGTAGATTGAAATTGGAAAAGATCCCGTATGACCGAGTGTTGATCCTTCTCCATTATCCTATCCAGCCAGTAAGGAATTTATCATCACGACGGAACAGCTGATGTTAAAAGATAAGGTTAGTGATTTAGAATATTGTGAATACGTGTACGTGTTTTAGCTGTAATTGTACGTGTTTGATCTTTCGTGGATTCAGTCGTGATTCCGTAGTTCCGCTCGTAGTAACTCTCTTCTCATACTCCACTGTGTTTTATTTCTCTTAAATTTTAATCGTGTGATTATATCCTTCTGTGATTAATAAGCATCAATAAATACAGTGATTTGCAATTATGTCTCATGATTATTCAAATCAGCCTACATGTCCAGAAACATTTAATGGTAGACGGGAAGATGATAATCTGAGGGGAGGATTTAATTCATGACACTGGCGCCCAACTGAAATACCGGATTTCAGAGCGAGTGCTGGTTTTAGGGTTCTGCCGGAATTATTCTTTTCAGGCCCAGAAAATTTATCGGAGTTCCTTGATAATATTGATGATAATATAGCTTATTATGAGATACCGGCTAATCTGGAGTGTGCATATTTAAAGGCTCATTTAATTGGGAGAGCATTAGACTGGTTTTAGGTCATCGGATTTGCGTGTGTAAACGAAGAAGCGACTGCCTTCGCGTCGCTTAAAAAGAAGTTGTCAGATAGTTTTCCAGTGGTAAGGAATAAGTCGGAGTTAGAGGCTCAGTTTTTTTCATCCAAGCAGCAGAAGGGACAGACCCCATCGGATTTTATATATAAATTATTAAAGATCCATAAGACTTAAGGTTTGAATTATGATGATGCAAAATTGGTCGATCACATTGTAATGCGACTAGAAACCCCAGATTATGGACTATTTAGAGGTTCGAAACCCCACGACGAATGTACAGTTGTTAGAGTTTGTCGATCGGTATGACGAACGTCATAGCTGCAGAGAAACCCAGGGTTCGAGTGATAATTTTGCTAGACGAGGTTGGGATATGAGTAGGAATCCTGTGGAAAGATGGAATAATGGAAATTGGAGAGCTACAGGGGTCGGAAATAGACAAAATGATCAGAGAGGAGTAAGCAGAGGGGCAAACAATTTTTCTTGTTTGGATTATCGAAATCAGGGATTCGAGGAAGGAAACCGCAACAACCAACCAAATTATAGACCAGACCGTTATCAGAACCGAAGAATGGTGGTTAGTAAGGGTCCTATTGATAATTCAGAAAGGCGGAATTGGAGGCGTGGTGATGGCACCAGCGGAAGGCAAAGAAATGCCAATTTAAAACTTCTAAGCGATCTTGTTGCAGGAGGTAAGCGGTCGCTAGTTGAGCCAAATCCTCCTAATCGGATTAAACTTAATTCATTACAGTTATCACCAGTAGATCTGCCGTATGTGCCGATTCTTTTACATGACAGGTTTGTAAAAGCTCTCTGGGATACAGGTGCGGAGAAGTCATTTATTTCAGAGGAAACGTACCGATCATATTTTTCTTTTCGTCCTATTAAGAAATCGTTAGCGGAAGTAGTTACGGGACAAGGGTCGCAGTGCACAAATTTGGGCACCGTTGAATTATGGATTAAGATAAGGGAATTTTCGAAGTTGTGGAATTTGCATGTGATTGCTGAGATGCAATATCCATGCATCTTGGGCATTAATTTTATGTCGCATGCAAAGATAGGTTTTGATTTTTTTACGAAATCGTTAATCATTCCGGACTCGCAGATTGAGAAAGTGGCAATTTCAGACGAACCGATATTTTAGCCTACGAAATTTCATCACAATCGTAACAGTCCTTCTCTTGGTGCTTCAATTTTTTTTTGTAAAAGGGTTTATATTCGTGAGGTTGGGTATTATAAACCGAGGTTACATAGATTATTTCATGCTCATTTCTGGTTTTGATCTAATTGAGTCCATCATGTATAACACATCAGTCTCTCAGGGTATCTAATTTTTCCTATCCTCACTAGGGAGCACATTCCTAATAACTTCTCCATTAAGAAAGAACGTTTCTCCGTGTAGATTGCTTTTTGACTCCGGTGGTCTGGGTCACATAATTGAGAAATTGGGCTTTTTATTGCGTAAACTGTGTTATAAGCAAAAAAAATATGCTTCTTTCTTTAAGAAATATGTATCTTGGAGGAACTTTAGTTACCATCTACAAAAGAGCAGACACTGTAGCCGAAAGTCCTGGCTTAAAGATCAATTTTATGATGATTTTGATAAATCAACTTAGTTTTATAGTTTATTATATAGTCAAATACAAGTCCTTTTTTGAACTCTTAAAATATACGGGAACAATATTACACACTGGGAAAGCAGCACTATATATTTCGCCCTATTTTTTTACTTAGATTTATGGCCATCATGTTTCTTTACTACCGATTTACTGCGAAAAAATTTTCTGATTCACATTACTGTTCAAAAAGTCATTATAATATAAATCATCTTCCTTCACAGTTTTGTTGATACTTGCTATAACCATAAAAATGACGAATAAAGTTTTATCAAATAATGCCAGTTCATAATTTTATTTCATTCCCTTGTCATCTAGCCCTCCTTATAGTTTCGAATCCCTTATTTAATCAGAAAAACATATTAAATATTATTATATATTTGATTTCATCACTTTAATATTTATTGTTATAATTCTGCTTAGTCTTAAATCGGTATTCAAAGAAAATTCAAATTTTATATAAGGAAATTCATCATAACGAATTGATTTCTTAGTATGCCGAATAAATCACAAAAATCCTTGTTTAATAATACATACCAGAAAAGCATTAGAACATCCCAATTTTGAAAGAACTTCCAATACTTTGTCAGTATTTATTGATTGCGGCTATGAAGCTGATTGGAGAGTGCAGTCTATTATTTCAGAAAAAAATTGTATGCAATACGTGACTGACAACAGAGAAAAATTTCGTTCTTTCTTAGCTGTTGTGAACAAAATAAATTTGTTGATTTTTTGGTGTGACTTGGAATTGTTGTTAAAATTTATCAAATCGTGATGATATTAATTTTCCATCTTAATGCATATGCATTAAATACACACAATAACATGTTTCTTTGCATCTGTATTTCAAAACAGAACTTGATTCCTCGGTTTCTAAGAGATGAATGAAAACAAAAACTCTAAAGAAGCTCCTTGGATAGGGGAAAAAAACATTTTTTCAAATTTCTTTTCTTTCAAAAGCACCCCTTTATAAAGACTATTCAATGTGTCATTCTTCAGATGTCTAATATAAAATGTTTAATATAGTTTTTCTTATCTCTATCTAAGAAACAAGATATTTTAAATTTTTAAAGGTCAATTTAAAGAACTGAAATTAAAAGAATTGTTTTACAGTAATCCTGCTTTGTTTCTATAGTTCTCTTTTAGCATTTGAATATCTGCATGTTGTTAAAATTAATTTTTATACCAGGTTTAATTGCTCCCTTAAAATTACAAGCTATAATCTTTCATGCTTTCTCGATCTTGCAATACACCAAAAAAGCAGTAATTAGTGTTTATTATACTACTGTAGAAATTTTCTTTTTTTATGGATTCTATTCATAACAACACAAGTATTTGGTGAAAATAAATTTTTCCAGGGTCCTTTACTTGTTCATTCTGCTCATAAATTATTCACCCAAGATTACTGGTCACAGTGACGTATCACTTTTATACGAAGCAAGAAAATTCGTCTCAAACCTACGTGTTAATACTTCCTCCTCAATGCACATTGGAGTATTTGTGTATCCAAATACTTTAAGTAAATTCGATGGAATTTTACAGGTTTTTCGAAAAATAATGCATTTTCTACTCTAAGAAATATTTTCCCATGTTTTACAGTATTCTGTTTTCCTTTTTGTATCGTCCATCATTGGTTGTTGGCATATTTTTGAAAGGTGTTTAATAGTATATGAAAATATGTGACGCATTTCTATGCTAAAAAAAGTTTCTTAAATGTATTTTGTTTTTCACCCGGAAATATCGCAAACAACTTTATGAATATAAATGACAGACTTTTTAAGAACTGTAATTTATTTTAATTTCATAAAATAGTTCACGAGTTAATTTCAAGTCTTTAAAAAAGATTCTCTGCTCGTAATCCTTAAAGCATGTTCCATTTAGGGCAGCGTTTCTCAAACTCTGGAGCTTGACACCCCGAACAAAGCATTTTGAAAAGTCAAACGTAAAAAATTTAAAATAAGTATTAATTTATTGAAAGGAAGCAAAACAAAATATTTTCTCATACGAACATTAAACACACATTTACACTGATATAATACACTGATAAAAGTATCAGTACTGCTCAAAATATTTCATAATTAATTTGTCAATAAGAAATTAAAAACTAATTTAAGGGCCATGGGCTTGTCATATACAGCATTTAGCACTTATCTTGATAATTTGGATGTCTTATAATTAAAGTCGTACTTAAGCTTTTTTTTTTTTTTTTTTTTTTTAGCATCAATGTTCATTTTTATGGCATTCAATACATTGTTATTGTATGGGGCAGTTCTTGTCACATTTTCAATATTGGTGACCCAATTTTCAATCAAAATTTTCATCGCACCCTCCCCCCCCCATACAATAACGTTATATTGAATGCAATAATATTGTACTTTGACGCGCTGAAATACAATACGACTTTAATTTTAAACAACACAAATTACCAAGATATATTAAATTTTGTTTATATAACAAGCACTAGAAAGTCAGCAGTAAATATTAAACTTGTTCTTAATTTAATGTGGATAAATTAATCATCAAATGTATTGTACTATGCAGATAAATTTATAAGTATATTATAACAGTGTACACATGGGGATTTTATTATTTATTATATAAGAACGTATTTTCTTTTGCTTTCTTTCAGTAAATTAATATATGTATATATTTTTAATTTATTCCACCCCCCGGGGGGCGCCCCACAGATTGAAAAATGCTGGTATAGGGGAGGGCGCGTTATGAAAATTATGAATAAGAATCGGGTCAAAAATATTGAAATTGTGAGAACTGTTTAAGGGGGTATTCTAATCTGGAGGCATGAATTTTAGGTATTTTATCAGATGCAATAAAAAAGAATATTTATTCAAGCCATTATTTACCAGATATTTATTAATGTTTGAAAAATACAAAGAAATCGAGTGAAAAAATTAAAAATTTAAAAAGTTACAATCTGATGAAGTGGGAGTTCCCAAAAAAATGGCGCGTCTGGCCTGTCATGATTGTAACCCTCCTTGTAATCTAGGGGGGGGGGGGATTGTCCAAAATTGCTGATGTCAGCCAAACTTTGAAGAAGTAAAAAAAAAAAATTCTGGTAAATATTCTCTCTGAAATAAAGACATTTTTGTATCAGTTACATTTTTTTTAATTTTCAGAATTTTTTTAAAAAGAGTGCAAATTTAAATTTTAATAAGATTTTAGTTAGTGCGATAAAGTAAGGTATAAAGAATGATCACATCAAATTTCAAGCAAATTGGTTCTATAGAATTTCAGATATCATGACAAGAGTCTCGAAAAAAGAAGTTTCGAAAAACGCGTTTCAAGTTTCAAGTTACGCGCAGACTAAGCCATATACAATGGTACATTATACTTAAATTTTCTTCAATCTGAGATTCTTGGTCCATACATTGGTCCTTCCTCCACTTCAAAAAACGCATTCTCTGAAGTTTTTTCTTCCAAATTAGCAGTTCTGACCTACTCTGAAGCTCATATTTCTAAACGCTCAATGTGGATTTTGCCACGTTTAAGGGCGAATGTGCGTGAGTTTCTGAAACGATTTTTATTCCCATAAGTGTCAACATTGTTAAGAAGGGAATGAATGCATTTTTCATTTAAAAAAGCAAACTGCTGTAAAAGTTGCAATATCAGTTGCGTGAGATCCGGCATATATATATGTTAGGCGCAAAAATCCATATTAATGTGAATTCAGAGATTCTTTATTATTTTGGATTTCTGAAACTAAACATCGACTCAGTAAGCAACAGAACACGATTGCAGGAATAAGGAGGATCCCTATCATCTATTGTCAATTCGTTCTGACCGAGCCGGTTTTATGTGCCACGTCACTAAAATACCTCTATCTCCAAAAATAATTACAATTTTGAAAAATCCTCTTAAGTGTATACTCTAAAATGTTTACGCCTTAAAAATGTGGAAAAAAATGATTTTTTTAGTTGTCTAGACTAGAATACCCCCTTAAATGATTCCGAGTAAATTGATCATGTTTTTAGTAGACCCTTTAGTACGAGTTTCTAGAAACTGCAGCATATTACATTGAAAATAGACTCAGACCCCTCGCATGGCGTAGTAGGGACATCAGAAGTAGGAGCATTAGCTCGGATATTTATGCTTATTTATTTGATATTTCAATATTAGCCATAAATCACCGCCACCTTGTTTAGCGACACAGTTTAAATCAACGTAATCACGAGAACTGCCCTTATAAAAGCATTCTGTATTCATGCTATTAAATCTGTACATTTTTATATCATTCAATGCCTATAAAAGAAACAATTTAAGTTTCTTTTCATCATCTTTTTGAGATGCATTAAAAATATATTATTGTTTGTTCATAAAAATATTCATACTGATATACACACAATAATCTTCACTAATCTTCAAAATAGTCTCTCCAGTCTGGCATATAATTTTCCCAGTGATATTGCAATTGTCGTTAATAGTACTGAAATGCGCCTTTTGCGATAACGCGCCACGGGTCCATCGCATTCTGCTTAATGTCGTTTTTTAGTCTATTAATGGTTTTATGATCCCAGAGAATTGTCAAACTTTACACAAAATTTTATGAAGTAGAACCTTTATTTTTGTCATATTGTCGAAAGCAGAAATCCAACAATAATCCTTTACACTTCTTCATTTATCAGCAGTTGACCCCTCTTCATCCAAGAAAAATATCAAACTTAAGAAAAGAGATCACATGCATACGTACGAGGTGTGAAACAAAAAAAAGACTGTTTTTGAAGAGCCTTTCTTTTTTTACAAGACAGTTTCTTTTCTGGCCTAGAATGCCTCGTTGAATCAACAATTCTCATTGTCCAGGTACCAAAAATATCCCTTCATTTCAGGCCTTAATCCCATTCCTAACTTTTCAAGTAGAGGTAATAAACCAGCAAACATAGAATTAAAAAATATTATTTTCAATATAAATCCCTAAGCTCAGTACTTGTAACTCAACAAGTGTCTCTTTAGGGCTTATACTCCACACGACATTGTTAAAACTTTCATTGCACTTCTGAGTTTTCCCATGAAGACATTTTCTTAGAAGATTTTGATCGCAAAGATCCATATCAGCCTTTTTAAAAGAATTTATAACTGAATTTGGAAGATCAGTTGATTTTTCTTTCAACGTATCTCCAACAAATTCTGCTCTCTGGAATTTACACCAACTGCTCGCATCTTTTGGATATTGACCATGCATTTGATTTTTTTTACCAGAACAGCAATGAAAAAAGGCTGCAATAACAGCTTTTTGTAAGTCTTCCAAATTGCCAACATTGTTTCGAACTGCAATACACCTTAATAGTTCTGCAACTTTTTTATCAATTTTCCCCTTCCCCAAAGACTTTTTATGTTCTTTTTCAATTTTCGCAGACGTCCTCCAACCCCCTTTTGCACATGTCCAATGGATTCTAACTTTGTAACTGAGTCTTTACCGTATATGTATTTTACGGCTTCCAATGCTTTTGAATCCCCATCACCGTTATACTCAGAATACTGCAATTTTCGTAGATGTTTTGAGCATTCAAACATTCTGAAAACACCGACAGGTTCTATGTTTCCAGAACTGCCAGCGAAATTTGAGCCCACATGATTTTCCTGGGAAATATTTGGTTTCGTTACGTTGCATATTCTGCAACGCGAAGATAAAATTTCTGTAGCCAACACTTTGCCTGTGTCAATGGATATGACTGTTGCACAGCCATTTTAAGAGGAATAGCCTCGACGTTGCCACACTCCATCCACTGACACATCACACATGATGACTTCTTTTCTAAATTTTTTTTCACCTCATGCACAACACAAGGCAAACAATCCAAAGGCTCCAGCAATTTAATTTATTCTCAAGGTTGCAATCCTAAAATTTTTATTTATTTATTTTATTTTTCAAAAATTTTTCTCAATTTTTATTACCTCAAATCTAACATGGCAAATTAATCAGTAAAGTCAATAACCAATCTGCGAAGATAGGGGATAAATACATCTTATGAGATCATGTGCCCCGTTGAACATTCTACATTCTACCGTGCTTTACTTCTCTCAGCAGCCCTTGATATGTTTTCTTCGGCAACAAGGGATATGCTTTCTAATATGGATGTCTCTTACAGTCGAAAAGTGAAATCTGAAAGGAGTGGAAGACTAAGTGCCAAACACAATTTTTTCCTGCGATCTATCCTTTGCCCACAAGTCTTACGTTAAGAACAAAACCCATATTAATAATGTTGTTCTTCTCAACTTTTTCAGAAGTAGAAAAGCATTTTGTAAAAGAACATTTACTAAATTTTAAAGAGAACTTGGAAGACAAGCCAAATCGTGAGTCCTCAAAATGAGCAGTAATCCAGTTGAATAACAAGAAGGACAGCATAACATGGAAAAAACAGACATTAAAATTTTTAAATTAATAATAATGCGGTTTCCCCAGTATTCTTCAAAAATATTGCTAGGAACATCTTTACCTAAAAGGAAGCAGCTCTCAATCAGTTTGGTCACACTTGCACTGAAACTCGAAGACTCCAACTCACGATTGAAAGTGTAACGATTTCTATGAAATCGCTTCTTTTTTGGCCTCACTGATCTTGTTTTTGGCATGACAATTTAAATTTAATAAAAAATAACTATAACTATACATAAAAGTACTAACAAAAAAGATCTAAAGAGCACTAATTAAAACATATTTGATAAAAAAGATAGCAACTCGTTCGAATCAAAATAAACATTGTAAACATTTAACTGTTGCCAATTTGAAAGCAAAATATATCTATTAAAACATTTATAAAGTGAAATAAAGTTTAATGAATACGAAAATAATTTGCCAAAATATTTTAAGGTGAAAAAAAATCGTATTTTGCGGTTGAAAGTCAACCGAAAACTCCCACTTCCGATTTCAGATTTAAATTTCCGATTTCGATTTGGGCTTACTACCTCAAACAAAAAAAGCTGTAACTTTTTTTTCTATTTGACACAAAGTTAAATGTAAGAAATGTTTAGAAAGCTTACTAAACAAGCTACAAAAATAGACTAAAAATAAATTTTGATTTTTTTTTTGAAGGAAATGATTTTAAAACAGTTTGATACCTTAAGAAGGTTAATTCTTTATTATTAGTAGTAGTACTAAGTATGAAATAAGTATTTTGTAACATTTTTATAAATATCTAATTAGATGTTTACTGAAATCTTTAAGGGAAAAAAACGAAGTGTTATAAAAGTCTGAATTAGTAGTAATGGTAGTCTTATGATTGTTGTGGAACCTTTGAATCACTCAGCCTGGGTTAGGGACAGATGTTCAAATCTTAACGGTTCGTGATATCAGGTTGGCCGTGGTGTTCGAAAGTGTGCATTGCCATACACGATTACCCCCACCATACATCACCATAAAGAACCGATACCATACACGATTTATAGGTGTGTTCATGGATGACGGAAACTCTAGTCGCACACAAGGGACTAGTGTGTTTCCGTCATCCATGAACATGATACCGGATATTTATATCGCATAACAGCACGTACTTCAGTTGACAGCAATCTTATTCTCACTGGTTTGTCTGCATCGTGGTTTGTTCTCGAATAACTTCGGGCATGCCGGATTGCTGCTGCTCCCTGTTCTTCAATGCTCTGCACATGCGTCATTCCTCCTACTCTGACGTTCCTTCCGTCGTTGAACCCACAGCGGATGTGTTTTATTACAGTGATTGTTTTTTTTCCATCTGATGTACTATCTTCTCTTTGAAAAAATGATGAAATTTAATTTCAGAACGTTTTTCGTAGCTTCGCAGAGTGCCGCTATTGAACAATCTATCAATCTGTCATTTCAGGTCCAGGACAGATGTTCTTCTAGCTTCTCCGCGAGTTAAATTCTTTAAATATAGGAAAACCTTCAATCTAACAATCTAAAATAATGATTAAAAATAATTTAATGATGTCAAGTTAAAAAATATTTGGCTAGTCAGCTCTGAATATTTTTATTTTACATCCCTCGTCATTTCTATTTGATTAATGTTACATTTCCTGTGGAAGGAAAATTTCTTGCATCTGATTTTCCTAATATGTTTCATCAGTCTCCCATTAACTGAGTTTCTTTTTCTATTAGGATGGGAAAGAAATTCATTAAGGATTTTCATTTTGTACAAGTACAGGTTGAAAAAAACTCTCTTATATTGCGTGATTAAATTTTCAAGAGATTTATTTTTATTCTTAACTTTTCTTTCTCGTGTCTCATTCTTTAGAATATACCATCAGTTGCTTTAAATATATTCATTAAGAACCATTTAATTAATCATACTGAAATAAGAAGGAATTTACTTACCTAAAAAAGAATTTTGATTACTTCTCCGATTACTTTTTATTGTATAATACAACTTTTTTATTCTTCGTTTTAAAAATGTAAGTAATAAAAATTTTCACAGACATCTGATTGATAAAAAGGAACAAAACTTTAAAAAAATTGCCGAAGATTGATTAGTTTTTTTTCTGTTTTTCATCTCATACTATAAAAAGAGATTCTTTCTAATTTAGGAAATCTAAATATAGGTTTCGAGACAAAATAATTATCCAAAGAAGATAAATACAGCTAATGTCTGAGACATCTTTTCAAAAAATAAATAATAATAAAGATTAAGACATCTTTTTAAAACAATTGAATTGAATCAAAAAAGAAGTAACTTTATCTTTAGATAAGGTTAATAATACTAGATATCTTTAATTTTTTTTTAATGATACGTTTGTTTTAGAATCTTTATTTATCCATGTGCTAAAATAAACTTTTTTAGGATGATTCTGCAATTACTTTTTAAAGTTTAATTGCATTATATACAAACTTACCGTATGTTGGGGGATCCAGCCCAACACATTTTTTAAATTAATCAAGGAAACACGAGATACCCTGCACACAAGTTTTTATTAATTTATATATTTATATAAAAATGTTTACACATGAAACCCTCTTTCTACATACTTTCGAATTTTTTAAAAATATTTCAATATTTTTTAAAATCCTTACTCTTTATATACAAATTTTAATATTTTCGAGCAACTTTCTTCTAATATTCTTAGAAGCATTCCACAAAATTCTGTGCATGGGATTGGTATTACGAGTGATAATTTTATAACTGAACACTATGTGAAACAGTAACAAAACGGCAATATCTAGCTTTGATGATTTTTAAGAAAAAAGCTAATCACACACAAACCCTTGTTCCATCAACCGAACCATCAATATGGAAACAAATCAGAAAAGGTTTCACAACTTTATACTGAATATTAAAGAGCTTTACATTTAAAATACATTATTATTCTGAAAAATAAGAACCCCTGAAAAAGTCATTTAAGATCAGTAAAATAAATGAAAGACCTAAACGCAGACCTCCGGTGTTTTAGTTTTAGCTTCGAGATACAGTAAAAAAATTTAAATAACTACACTGATTAAATAAATTAAGAGAATCTGCAAATTTTATCGAATTTCATGAAAAGAACTGAACTGAATGAAAACCTCTACTTCTAGATAAAAATGCAAATTTTGTATGGCAAATACATAAGGGTACACGTGTGTGTTGGTGGAACCAGCAGAAGAACAGGCTTTATAAGCGCGTGTAAGTCAAAGACGTGTTTTGTTCGCCAGAACACCTCGGCGAATTCCTCAGCTTCTTCTGCATCATAAAGGTTCACTTCTTTGACTTTCATATGGAGAATGAGGCCGCAGTAGCCAAGTGGTCTAGGCATCGGATCATGGCTAGCGTGTCATGAGTTCGATCCCAATACCACTGAAGACCCGCTGTTTAGGGAAGCGATGCACGTTAAATCTGTCGAGAGCTCAAACGTCCTGCCGTTGGTGTGGTGTGGTAGTTAGGAGAAGGGGTGCCAGCTCAGGTGTCGTTCACGCCACTTGACCATGGTTCAAAATTACGCGGACCGTCGCCAAAAGCCCTCGTGTTGCTAATCAGTGCGACGTTGATATTCACTCACTCATTCATATGCAGAATGTTTCATGGATTTTTATAATTTTTTAAACAAAGATGTTTGATAGCTTAAAGGAAATTGATGTTTCAATTTCATCAAAAAACAAAAAGTTAAAATAAAAACAATGTAAATAAAAAATCTGTAATTTTGAATAGTTAAAAAGTAAGCGATACATTCAAAGCTCCGTATTTAACAAAACTCCTTTAAAACTTTTTTGCATTTTGAAACTGAAAACATATTACCTGATCTATACTAAATTATATTACCATATTGAACTCATATGTTTTTTCTTATAATGTGAGAATATATTCTTGGAGGTTATATACAGGCAAATATTTTTATGCAGGGTATAAAGGTTAGGATATATATTTCCCCTTTTTTGAAATGTGTTCTCTAAAACGTGACAGGAAAACATACTTATTCTTTGTAAAGCTGAAAATATTACTTCCCCTTAGAGTTTTATTATTTTCTTTTTATAACACTTTCTGCGTTGTACATCAGCCTTTACAGGATCTGCCCCAATAGTTCCCGGAATTACTTTTTTGTAGTTGGCAACGCTGCTAGGTCGTTTGGAACTTTGGGTAAAAAAAGTTGGAGAGTTATTTAAGCTTCGAAGCTAGACCGGCGTCACTCTCGTGGACAATTGTAGAGGCTGTCAGGATACGCTCAGAGGTATCTATTCCTCCCCCCTCGTCGAATAAATCATGGACTACATGTACCACCTCTAGCGTTCCATGGCAAGTTCCTTTCGGGGTTATTTTGATCCTTGATAACAAAAAAAGTCCGCTGGTGTCAGATCGGGGCTGGATGGCAGCTTGAGCAGCGGTCACACCTATTTTGGCCAGCAACTCGTAGACAAAACTGCTTTGGGACTTGTGCAAGTTCCACAGCGTCATGTCATGATGAAAGATCCAACTGCCATGCAGATTTTTCTCATTTGAAGATCATCCGTTAAAATACAATGAATGATAATTTTGTTATTCAAACTCCTCTATGATTGTCCAAACACTCAATTGTCAGTCCTTCTCCAAAACTTGACACACTTTTTGCACCAAGTCGTCTGTGATGTTGACAGGCGTTTCGAGCGGTCGTTCGTCGTTAACGTACTCTCGACCGTCCGGAACCTCTTGTGCGGCACAAAAGTTTGTCTTTGTTTCATCACTCAGTCACCACAGACTTTCCGAAGCATTTAGAGCGTCTCCACCCCATTTTTACCCAGTTTCATACAAATTTTTATTGCTTAAAGCTGCTCCAAAGACTAGTCCATTTTTTTCTCGATGAGGAGGCAGTAGATACCTCTGCCTCGAAAATTTCCAGAAGGTGACTGACACTGGGCTTATTTTGAAGCTTAGATACCCCACCAGCTTTTCCACTCGAAACTCCGCACTTTCAGCCAGCATTGCTAACTACAAGAAAATCATTCCAGGCACCGTCCCCTATCAGCAATTTTTGGAACTAATAATTTTTCAACGGAATCCTACTTGTTATGATTCGTCTCTATACCAAATAGGGTGTTATCGAGCTACAGGAGGCAGTTAATAGTGTCAATTAAAAAGGCCATGTAAATGTATGCTAATTTCTTTTTTATTTGGAGGGAAAGTTCAGCACTATAATGAAAAAAGATGAAAAATCTAATATATTTTATACAGAAAACAAAAGTTAATAAATTGTGCTACTCTTTCTATTGGATAATGATATTAAATGTGTTACACAAATCTCTCTCTCTCGTGCTGGATATTTCTTCAGTGTGTGAACAAATCTGAAGAAATTTGTATATTTTTATAGTAAGAAAATATGTGTTATTACAAACCACAATCAATTATAGCAGGGAAAATTGCATTCTACCATTCAAAATTAAAGAGAAAAAGATCTTTCTGCAACAGATTTATACACATTCAATACGAAGAATAATGCACTATATATATATATATATATAAAAATGACTGGAATATTCCAAATTTTGAGTCCAAGTATTGAATCATTGATATCAGCGTTTATTGATCTGTGCTACAAAAGGCAGAATATGTAGAAAAGAATAATGCCCGGAAGAAACCTCTGAAATACGTGACTAAGAAGCACGAAATAATAGCTATTTCTACTTTTTGGCCGTCTTGAAGGAACGAAAATCGCTGATCATCGATGATTTCGGTTCTGAAACCGGATAGTTCATTTTTCTTTGTCTTCAACAAATGCATAGCTCAGACTGAAGGAATCTGTTTTACATATCTAAATAATGTAAAGCTATGTCAAGGTTTATTAATTGAATTGGCAAATTTTTATTGTAGATTTTTTTTAATTGCATTAATATGAAATATAATTTACAATATCGAGATATATATCGTTTAAATGCTAAAAATTTAACGCTATCAGAATTTAAGCTTAGTAGTAAATTCAAACAAGAACCGATAAAGGATCATTTAAGCATATTGTCTATAGACCGTAGTGTAAAAATGTTTGCAAGTATACTTTCAAAATCATAAAACCCACAAATAAAGTTTTAAAATATAAAAACACATTAAAAAATCTGAGGGGTAATGTAATACAAATCGATATAATAGTCTAGCTTTGTGGAGACGGACCTGATAATTTTGAAACTCCGACAAGAGATGAGGACGACACATGAGCGAGCACTCTCTTCTCCAAACTTCAACATCAACGGTAACTAGAAGACTACATCTGTCGTCGCTGAAAGTGCATCACCCTCTCTACACAGCGGGTCTTCAACGACATATCTGAAGCTACGGTAGCCTAGTGGTCGAGATCACTAGTTTGAGCCCAGTGCCGCTGAAGACCCGCCGTGTAGAGGAGCTGTTACACGTTTAATCTGTCGATGCTCAAACATTCTCACTTGGGTGTGGTGTGGAAGTTAGGAGAGGAGGTGCCAACTCAGGTTCATCCTCATTACTTGACCATAGTTCCAAATTACAAAGTCTGTCTCCAAAAGCCCTCGTGTAGCTGAATAGGATGACGTCCTCTTTTCATTCCACTCGACATCACACCCTTCATAACAACTGGTTTTGTGAATTACTATGACTTAACGTGATTTGAGATCCCCTGCTTTTTATTGATTTGTCGTCAGCATGCTGCCTCCTATCCCCACTGTGGATTTGTTGGTCGAGTTCAGCAACACCCTTTATAATAATTTTAAAATTTTGACTAAAATGTAATCATTATGATTATATATATATATATATATATACAAGGGGTGATCAAATGAAAAGGTACGAAACGACATAAAAATGAAACAGTTAAATATTTGCATATTCCGCCAAGGGAGAATGTAGCGAGACATCTCGGGATGCCATTGGAGACTCTGACTGGGATCGGATCATGCGCGGGTGCCCGCATGCGCAGGAGAGAGCAAAGGCTCTTATAAAAAGAGGCGTCCAAATGATGCGAGCACAGAATTACTCGAGCACAGAAAAAGCATTAACTCCGATGTGTACTGTGAGACACTCCGACGCCTACGCAGGTCCATCAAGAACAAAAGACCGGGGCTGCTCACGGAGGGTGTGGTTCTTCTCCATGATAACGCGCGTCCACACGTCTCCAGAGTCACACAAATGGAACTGGACAAGTTCCAATGGGAGACGTTGGACCATCCGTCCTACAGTCCGGACATGTCACCCTGCGATTTCCATGTGTTTGGTCCACTGAAGAAACACCTGAAAGGGAAAGCGCTTCAACTCGGACGACGTACTCAAGGACACTGTGAAGGACTGGGTCTCGTCACAGCCACAGGAATTCTGGGAACAAGGAATCCTGCGGCTTGTTCATCAGTGGGATCGTTGTGCTCAGGCCTATGGTGTATATTTTGAATAAAGTCTATATTTGTACCCACCGTGTCGTTTCGTACCTTTTCATTTAATCACCTCTTGTATATATGACTGTGTGTGAATACTGGAACAAAAATAAGAAAAATTATCTAATACACTGAAAGCGAGTTATTTAAAAAAAAATATTTACACTTATCAACACAATATTCTCTTAGTAACTTATGATAGCAATTAAGTAAAGTTTCCCGTCTACTGAACATTTTGAATTCGTATAAACGTCATGTTATAATCCTAGGGAATTTCTACTGTTCTTCTCATATCTAACATCAATTTGAATGCAATAATGTATTGCATCCCTTCTAATATGAAAATATCTGCATAAATGATTCATATGTCACTAGTATTGTTAAAAAAATATTTATAAACATCGGCAAAAAAAGTAAATTCCTGAAGTCCGAATTAAATTTTTAAAAACGATATTAAACTTTCGAATTTAATTCCTCTTTTAGATGAATTTTATTGAATTTAAATCGATGCTCCAGTTTAAGTTTGATTAGAAAAGTAGAAATCCATAGGTTTTACAATATTCTTACGAATTTAAAATGGATGATTGATGGAAATCTTACATAAAGAGCCTAGTTCTTATGTGAAGATTACAGCTACAGTTAATTCTTTGTGGGATTTGAAGCAACAATTATCCCGTAAGTGAAGGTATGAAGGGAGGACTCTAAACTCATTGATGCATTTGCTTTAAAAGAAAGTAACTTTCAGATGTCAAGTTCTCACGGCTCTCTTCTAAGTTTTGTGTTTAAAGTAGGTTTATATGTCGCCTTTAATTGCCTACTATTTTCTTTAGTCCTGTGTTGTATCGTAAAAAAAGAATCTTTCAACTATTTTTTAGGAGGTAAAAGGTAGCAAAAGGCTGTGAAAAAGCTGGTCTATCAGATGGTCTTGAGATTTAGAGATATTTTATTATTTTTTATTCAACTAAATTATTTAGTTCATTACAAATTTAACATAAAGTTTAAAATTTTGTATTTCTGCGTTCACATACAATGTTGAAATGCAAAACAAATTAATGGGTTTTTCTCTACTCTGATATGTACTAATCAAAACATAGATGAACCATAATTATTGCTAAGTTTTAAAATTATTGGAATACCATAATAAAAATATATTAAACGTTGAAATTATTGCTTAGTTCTTTTCCTAAATCTTTACTGTAAGAAATATTATTCACTTTACTTTATCATAAATTAATGCTTTTTATACGGGCGTTGCCAAATTTAACAGATAAATTAAGAGGGCAGATAGTAGACAGAAATGGAACGACAAATCAACAAATAGCATGGAGTCGCTAACTACGTTGAGACGGTGAAAATCACGATAATAGTAGCCATCCCCGTTGGTGTGGTGTGGTAGTTAGGAAAGGGGGTGCCAGCTCAGGTGTCGTCCGCGTCACTTGACCATGGTTCAAAATGACGCGGACCGTCGCCAAAAGCCTTCGTGTTGCTAATCAGTGTGACGTTAATATTCTCTCACTCAATAGTAGCCATCAGGAGGAGGATGCACCGTGGTAGGATTAAAGAAACCTGCACGAATGCAAATTTCCCACTGTTCCCTGAGTTGCTGCAGGGAGTAGCGGTCATTACGCTTCCGAACGTGCAGCCTACGCGCGATGGAATATCATCCCATTTTTCGACTGCGGTGCTTAATTGCATCCATGCTACACATACCATGAGATGGACTTGAATCCCTTCTTCACTGTGACCCAGATAAAGATGTAGAAGGATCAAACGACATGATGAATTCCAATTATTTTATTTGTCAATCTAATCAACTCAGACACAAATAACACTCTAAATAAGATAATTTAAATCAGTAATAAAGCAAAAAAAGGGAGACGAGATTCGCATTGGGGAGAATATATTCAATCATGCAGCTCTACCTTTAATATTACTTTACTCAGAGTTACGTATTGAATGACCGCACTATTAGTTTAACATTCTAAACATCGACTTAATTTAAGATCACAGTACCTGAACTCATGCAGTCTTCTATTTCATTCAAGTTGATATTAACACTTCTGGTTAGCTAATCGTATTACGTTCTTGTTATCTAAACTTCTGGCTTCCCTACTTTTTAGCGCGTTTTTCACGTAGTGGAACAAAAGCGCTATTAGGACGCAAATTTCATCTTCGTTCCATATTTTGTCGTACCTTTTTCTCAGCCAATAAGCAACCAATTGACCTCGGGGTTTTCGGCATTGGGTCACATTTGTGCCCTAGATGAGCCGAATCATATTTAAATTTTCCCATAGTTTTCCCAAATTTTCCTACAAATTTTCCTGAATTTCGCTAGTTTATAACACAATTTTCTCAAATTTTACCTAGTAAATTTATTGTTTGCAAAAAGTTTTTTTAAAAAATCTACATTGTAAAATACAACATGTGAAAAACGCGCTAAAATTACTTGGCCATGCCACTGATTGATATCTTGTTGTTTACGTATACACTTCACTGTCCCTTCGCTAAATATTCATTATTCACTTCACTTTTTATCTACTCACAATTCACTAACTATCAAATACGCGAAGAAGAAAATATAAATTAAACTTAATTTGATATCACGTTTTCTTCTTTTAGGAGAAGATTGGTTAACATTACTGGCCCAAAAGGAGTTAGTTGAAGGTCGCGTATAGATCCGTCACAAACTGGACGCGGCAAACCAGTTGCTTGGCATTCCCCGGACCTCAATCCCTTGGAATTCTTCTGGGGCCACCTGAAATCGTTTTTGTATGAAACACCGGTGGTTACAGAGAAATCTCAAGGTACGGATTGCCGTCGCCTAAGCTAACACCACCAGCAAACTGGATTAGTTTGAAAGCCTCTGACAATCCTTCGTCCGTCGGTGTTAGCTGTGTTATAACTTACGCGGATACAACTTCGAGCAATGCCTGCGACAATGACTTGTCGTTGCATTTTTGTCGTCAATTTGAGAAGCATTATTTGTAATGTAAACTAGCTTTACGTCTAATAAATGTATTTCTTGTCTCTTATTCCCCTTTTTCATTCCGCTCGTCACACGCTCTTCTTTTTACCCCCTTACTAATCTTACGAATTACTCAGACTAAACGTGATTTGCCCCCACATGTTCTTGGCTCATTTGTCGTCCCCATGCAACCTACTATCACCTCTCTGAATTTGTCTGACCTATTAGGGGCAACACCCTGTATAATATACTTAATTTGCCATAGTAGCCAAGTGGTTATGATCACGAACTCTTGTCTGGGTGTTATGAATCCAAGCCCTAGTGTCCCTGCTTATCCCTACTTACCTTATAAAGAGACTAATGCATATTGATTTTATTGTGGCTCAAAGTTCTCCCGTTAGCGTGTTGTGGTAGTTTGGAAGAAGGAGGAGCCAGTGGAGGTGTTGTCACTGTCACTTGATCATGGCTCCCAATTGGGTGGTCCGTCACCAATAGCACTTGCGTTGCCATAGAGTACAACGTTAATAAGCACTCACTTGCTGAAAGAAATGTCTTAAAGAGGTTGTGTTTATCTATCATTTCTAGACACCTTTTCTTCTTGTATCAGTTATATTCTCAAAAGCATGTTGTAATGGTTTCCTCTAAGTTTTATGAATCAATTCATTTGACTTCATAATCGTGTGGATGTCAACCAAAAAAAGAGTTCTGCAAGTTTTTAAAAGGAAATCCAAAAACTTGACCATTATTCTTACTCTCTCGTTGGTCAATGGGTTAATTACTTTACCATGTGACAAATGCAATCATATGTTCTCTGCTGAAAGGAAAACTGGCATCAGTCTTACACTTGCCGTTGTGCTTTAATTTCCGTATATAATCTCAGATTTAATGTCCTGTGTGTGTGCATCTAATATTCTCCTAAGCTTTTTTAATACTTGATATTTCTTTCTGTTTTATTTCTTTCTGTTCTAATACTTAATATTTTCCCCTTATACAATGTGTCGTAGCCTATCACTACCTCTAAGATTATCAACTCCCCTTCGGTTATCACCTGAATTTAGATGTGTTGAATTCATAATAAATTACTACTTATTTAATAAATCAATCTTATTTATTGACTTTTCTTAATTAAGAGATTACACAAATACTATTCAAATTTTAAGAACAATAAAACACAGTGGAGTATGAGAAGGATTCAATAATCATGAGCGACAGAATCTTAACTGAATCTACGGCGGTCGACGCGTACAATTATAGGTACACACTTATACTTAATTTGTGAGTAAGTCAAACTAACCTGATTCCTTTTGTTATGGCAGGTTCGTCTAGCTGCTTCTTCAATATCTGGATTCCTTTAATGGGTGGTTTCAATCTCAGCTATCTCTCAGTTCTTCCCGAAATGATTTTATCTACACTTTTCAATAGACTTTACTCATGACGACTATGTTTCCACTAGAAAAAGTACTTTCTCAATTCCTTCCTTTCTCTTCATTTCATTTCCCCCTTTCATTTCATTTTCGAACTCGCTAAACCCGAACTTATATAAAATATCTCATTTGCATAAATCACGCTTTTGGCTCCCGGTGGAGATTGGTTGAAATAAATAAAACATTTAAAGAGTATATTTGAGAAGGTTAGTGAAACGCGTAAGCACCCGTCACAAATGTACTCTATAATTTAAAAATAAGTTATTTTTATGGGGTTATATGCGTTTTTAAAACTTGCTTTCAGAGTCAACTCTTCACAAATAAAACTTATTTGGTGAAAACAGATGACGAAAAACTTTTTACACGTGTACGTAGGCGTCTTTTTAATAGAGCTTCAAACCGTTTTTCTGTCCGGTTCAACTAAAATATATGTACGGGTTTTCGTTCCATAAAAAGTAACTGTTTTCGGTTCAGTTATGAATGAATCCTTTTACTATAAGTATATTCCTATTTGTACTAAAAATATTATTTTATCATAAACAAAAAATGTAGTTCTATGAAAATTTAGAAAATTTTATATTTTTAATTGGTACACCATGTGAATTGATTCAATCAACCAGCATGTATGATACGAGCGGTGAGCAGAGAATGGCAAACATTGGCATTGTTATAAATTATCAAAATCGCATTATAATGGTTGACGCTAAATTAGAAAATATTGATAAGTTGGTTGAAGCAACAAAATAACTGAATATAAGTCGAACAATACATTTTTCGGTTCAGTTCTGGTTTTCATTCCGACCAAAATAACGATTTTTTCTGGTTTTCAGCTAAATTCCGGTTCGAAGATCTGCTTTTTAACAGAGTTTTCTTCAAATGGGTTGCACGTTTGATAAATCTGAGTTTTCAGTTTCAATTTTAAATAGTTTACTGCGGAGTTTAGATTCTTTAATTGCGGAAACCAACCCTGCTCTCTGTTTTGGAATGAATAAACTCTCTTGATTCAATAAATGAATTTTTGGTACAATCCATTATTTCCATGCTTACTTCTGCTCGTATGTTACTATTGTCAACAAACGTGTATTTTTTAAAGGCTTTTATAAAAGTGATAAATTGGCAACACTGAGAATTATAACTGGCTATAAAAAGATTTTAATAGTTGTAAAGCAGATTTTTAATCTGCTTTTTAACATCATTTAATCTTTTTGCGTTTATTTTTTGTTAATTTATTGCTTTAGTAAGGAAAAAAGGAAAAAAGTTTAACAAAAAATTCTGCTTCCTGGATATATACAGGGTGTCCAGCCTTAATGTGACCCAACAGGTAATTCACGAACCGTTCGGTTTAGATATGCACTTCCAATTTAAAAAATGTTTTAAAAAAGGTAAGGAATGTTTTTAAGTGCTTTTCGAACCAAAAGACCCATTTACAAAAAAAATTACAAGAATTAAATTTTTATATGGTCCCTCGGTCCTATCACTTGTATTTAGGAAAAAGTGCAGCACACAGAAACAAAGTAAACACAAAAAGTTTCATTTTATTACGATAAAAACTGACCGAGTTATGCCTACATAAATTTGAAGCATCAGAGTAACACAGAAAACGGGTTCGTATATAAATTGAGTTTAGAGCACAGTAATTCACTATCTACAAAAAGAGCAACAAAAAAAATCATAGAAAAATTAAAACATTGTAATAAACATCATAGATTGACAATTTGTATTGCTGTATGGCAAACAATAAAAATTAAATTAAATAAATACAACTTGTACCGACCAGATTAAAACACCTTGTTTTAACAAATAGCAGCAAAATAATACAGGATTTGCCGTTCAAATTATAGCATAATGTGGAATGATGCGCCAATCATGAATCAGGGGTTTTATTATATCAGAATGACCAAATTAACTTAAATAATGGTGAAGGCACGAGACACAGGGAATACGTCTATTGCAACTCCCAGTTTTATACAAGCGCTGAACAGCACGAGCAATTGTGCAATAAGATGGATGTCTTCGAGTGGGAAATTTAATGGCGTAAGGTCTTGCCGCCTTTCTCTTATTTCGATTATATTGCCCATAAAACAGTACCATTTCGCAGTTTCTTCATCTGTATACATCTCGTTCTGCCCTACTAGAATTCGTAATATTGGAAAAAAACTGTATGCAATTGCAAGCGACTACACAACAGATTTTTAGCGTTCGTCATGATCAGCAAAAACGCAGCAAATCATACTGAAGCCGTAGCAATTATAAGTCTATTTTACGGAACTCCTTTTGAAATGTTTCCTTCGTCCAAAATATTTTTTTTCTACGTTTTACACGTACACAGAATAAATTTTATTTCTTAAGTACTCAATTATTGTATTATTAACGTATGCTTTTAAATTTAAAAACGATTTACATAAGAGTGACGTGCAAGAGCTAAAGTTTCCTAGCAGAGTTCCAACTAATTTCACTTTGGAGACGGCCCCTTACTAGCTTCTTGAAAATAGCCGAGAAATCCATATAAAGTATGATTTTCAAAGTTCCATAACTTGGCCAGTTTTTATCGTAATAAAATGAAACTTTTTTTTGTTTAGATTGTTTTTATGTACTGCATCTTTTTCTAAATATAAGTGATAGTACCTGGAAACCGTATAAAAATTAATTTTTGTAATTTTTTTCTAAATAGGTTTTTTCATTCGAAATGCACGTAAAACACTTCTTACCTATTTTAAAACATTTTTCAAATTGGAAGTGCATATATAAACCGAATGGTTCGGGAATTAGCTTTTGGGTCACATTAAGGCTGGACACACTGTATATTTGAAATATTTATACACAAATAAAGTCATAACAAATTGAATCACGTGTACAGTTAGGTACTTCAACCAATAATAAATGGAACAAAAAGTTCTTAGCAATAAAATTGTGACTCCAGCATGATTTCTTTAAGTTATTTACTTTGAGAACTTTCAAGTGTTAATATTAAATGCACAACACCTCTCATATACCAACAATGCAGTAGATTTAAAAATCACTTAATCTTATCTCAACTTAAAACTTAAAAAAGCTCAATTACCTTAAGATCGGATACTTAAAAACAAAAGCAGAGCGTGGTGTGAACAAAATCTTTAATAAAAGTACTTTATCAAATCACTTTTTAAAATGATTTTTTTAATGTTTGCCATTTCACGATGGCGAGAAAAAAATTAGAGATTAGACATTTTGAAAGGAAAGTGTTGAAAGGTTTTTAAATGGTATATTAAAAGGGAAGATATAAGTGTGAAAGATTTTCTTCCCGTAATTTTTTCTTCCGAATAATCTTATACGGGAATTTTGCTCTACTGAGTGTAAACAACAATTCAATAAAAGCAGAAAAATAATAGTATCGGTCGGTACTTGAGATGTTAAAAGTATACTCGATTAAGAGGGTGTGTGACACTTTCTGAAGTCTCAAGATCCTAAATTTAAAAAAAGAGAGACTTAAAGATTTTTTTTCTTTTTCCCCTAATGAAAAGTGATTTATTAAATAAAGATAATTAAATATATTCTGATTTAAAACATGCTAAAGATTTGAAAATGATGGAAATTACATTACATTCTTCCATACTTATAAAATGTACAGCCATTATTTTATTACTGTAATGAAGTTTGGGTGATTGCTTCCATCAGTACAATCGAAGTTTAGGCACTATTACAAAACCAATCTCTTTGCAGAATAATGGGTGCAGTTAAATCCACCCCTAGTGTGGCTATGGAAGCGTCGTTATATATATATAATCAATATTTATCTTCTCATAAATGACTTTCGTAAAAATGCCGTAATTTTGTTTCAAAACCTTTGCAGGCTTCCAAATAATAAATACCGGAGGAATTACAATTTTGACAACGATAGAAATGTTAAAGATATAAGTGAATTTCAAGCAAATTGTGGTTATCATTTATCAGAGGGCCTAGATCTTTTTAGAGATAAATGTGATGAATGTGCTCTTGAATACGGTGATTACTGTGTATATCTTGAACTTTACGAGAAATTTGATAAGAGTGAAATGCCTTCTGCCCAGATCAGAGCCATTGCTTATGAAAATATTGAGGGAAGATATCCCAATAACTTAAGTACTCATCTTTACACCGATAAATCCGAGATTGAGAGGGGCTGATGCATGAGTCTATTGTAACCAGTTTGCATTCTGTATGGCAGTGGGAAGAGATACTACCAATTTTGATGGTGAAGGTGAGGCTATATTTATTGCTTTGAATAAATTAAGTGCTTGGAAGAGTTATTTTTCTCGGGCTGTTATTTTGTCTGACAGCAAAACCACTTTGCAGGCTATCTCCAACAATAAAGTTTGCTCTTCCCAACGAATTTAAAAATGTAGAAAAATTCTTAACATTCTGGCTAACTCAATTATCTTGCAGTGGATTCCTTCTCATTGTGGCATCGAGGGACCTAAAAAAACTAACTTCCTGGCAAAGAAGAGATACCACTAACTGCCATATGACTTTTAATTCCGTAAAACTCACAATTAAACTGAAATTTAAGAAGAGGTTTGTCTCCTAATTATCAAATGAAGCTAAGATAAATGCCTGGAAGTGTCTCAATAGTTCAAAGCCAGTTATTCCAGATTTTTCTCGTCCTGTAGTTGTGGCGTTATTTAGTTTTTTTTACTGGATAAAATTGTTTGAATGCCTATCTTTTAAAAATTTGACGAAAGGGGACATTTTAGTATGTACTCTGTAACTCTGGACAGCCCATGGATAGGGATCATATTCACGAATGCAATGCATTATTATTTTTTAATTGTACTGCCCTTAAGTAATGGGAAGCTAGATCGCGAGACTATGGCCTAGAGGTCAAATGTTTGGTATTGCATAAATAACATTACATTCTTGCATTTAGCGACAAAAAGTTCTGAATTGTTTTTATGTGTCTTAATTAAAACGAGTCTGGAGGCTAGAAGGTGTTTGGAGGCCTGTGAAATTTCTATCATACGAGGTGTGACACAAAAAACGAGATTGGTCCTATAAATAATTTTACGGGGGGGGGGGGAGAATCAGTTCTCTGAGACATTATCAGCTTCAAAGCAGTTCCCTTCAGCATTCACACACTTCTGCATTCTATGCTGTCATTGATATTAAAAGTTCTGGAACGAGGTTTTTGGTAAACCTTTCAGTAGATTCTGCGTTTTTGCCTGGACTTCTTCAATTGAGGTAAAATGGCTTTCCTTTAAGCAAGATTTAACTGTAGGAAATAAAAGAAAGTCACATGGGCCAAATTAGATGGATAAGGAAGCTGCCCCATCACAGTAATTTGTTTTGATGGTCAAAAATTGCTTGACGGATAGGGCAGTGTGACCGGATGCATTTTCTTGGTGCAACAGACATTCATCACTCAACAATTCTGACCTTTTATTTCCTTATTTTTTCACGAATTCTTTTTAGCACTTTAATGTAGTAGTGTTTATTAGCAATCTGACCACTGATGTGGGTGGAAATGGACTCATATCAAGAATTTGATAATGTTTTGGTCTGTAATCGCTTACCTAGGTCGTCCACCACGTTCATTGTCTTATACGCCATCCCTTCTCCCTGAAAACCCCTTATGCCATTCAAACACATGAGCACGAGTCAAAGCTTAATATCCCTAAGCCTCGGCTAATATCTGAAAGGCTTTCGTGGATGATTTCTTAAGTTTCACAAAAAACTTGATGTTGATTCGACAATTTTTCGGCAGAATGCAGTTGCACGTGTTTACTCAATGACGTAGTACTCCTAACTGGCATGATCGATTAGGCGAAACTTGCCACATGGATAATGAAGTTGTGTGGGATGACGTCACCAAAACAGCTGCTGCCAAATCCACTCTTTTTTCGATCAACACACTTATTCTCGATTTTTTGTGTCACACCTTGTATAATACTGACATATTTAAGAGGATTCACACGTAAAAGGAAATAACATATCATCTCATAGATTTCTTCCAGTTCTCTTTTATCTTATTCCTTTACATTCACCATTTAGAGAGGTGGATGCAAATTAAATCAATTGAAGATCAAATTCCTAACGTGGGTATGATGTGGAAGTTTGGAGAGTGATATGACAGTTCAGATGTTGTCAACATCATTTGAAAGAGCAAATTTAAGAGATCCGTCTCTATTTACCCTCGTATTCTTTCCAAATTCGACGTTAATGTACAAATAATCAATCTATTCCTTTTCAGTCATTGGTCTGATCTATTATATATCAGCTTTTGCTGTTACCTACCCAGTTTCAGTGTATTTAATCAATTAACCTTGTGTGGGTTCTTTTACTGATCGGTGTGTTCGAATTGGTAAAAAATAACAGTCGGTTTTTCGTCCCATCGATTTATATTTCTCTTGTACGGGACACATCACAAAAATGAATAAATTAGGAAGATATTAACAGATTGCAAAATCCATCGTCCAGCAGTCTTTCTTCCTCCAACCACGTTTTTTCTTGTCTCCGGCTTTCTCGCTTCCGCTGCCTTCTTTCTGCCGCGTCCGGTCTGGTCTCGTCTCGTCTCCTCTCCCTTGTTGCCGGGTCTCTTTCTCTATATATGCCAGACCCGCTGTCAGATCCCCCATACATGGTCTCACCTGTTGCCAGGTTCTCCCATGTATGTTCGATCCATTGCCAGGTGTGGGTATCATCAGATCCTTACATTATCATTTATCATTCCTTATTGCGATATATATATTATATTTTATTCAGTTCCTACTATATTTAGCTTGCTCACTCTATATATTTAACTTGTTCAAATTTCCAATCGTTAATAAAAGGAATTTAAGCAATTGAGCTGAAATTTTACATACAGGATTATCTGGATATGACAATACAGTAATTTAATTATAATTAATAAAAATTAATTGATTAAAACTAATTATTCAAAAAATTACAAATATAACCACGTTGGCATCATTTTTTGCGACTTATGAGAAAAAACCTTTTCAAGTTTTAACACATTTTAAAGCTCTCATTTTAATTGAAAAATTCTATACACCATTGCTTTTGGTAACAATACGATAATTTAATTATAATTAATTAAAATAAATTGACTGAAATGAATTATTTAAAGAATTATAGATACAGCCACGTTGGCTTCATTTTTAGCGACTTGGGTCAAAAGTTTAAAAAATTTTCTTATGTTTCAAATCATTCAGTTAAAGTGAAATTTTATAAGCACGATTGTTTTGGATGACAATACGATACTTTAATGATAATTAATGAAAATTAATTGCCACTTAACCTTGTAATTCTGTCATGTATATACATATATACATATTTATTTATATTGTAACTATTTAATAAAAAGTAATTAAAATAAATTTTTTTTGTTGGTCTAAGTAGGAACTGACTTAATTTTTTTATATTACTTGTTTTTTAAATTTGTTCATAATCCAGACACCTTAAAGGTATAACCAAAAAAAAAGAAAATCAAGACACGTTAAAAGTCAACCAAATAAATTTAATTTATATGAAAGAAATGCAAATTAAGGAAAGAAAAGAAAAACAAAGCAATTATATAAAATGGAAAGTGAGAAGGCTTAAAAAGTGTTTTTAATGTTGCATTGCTACCAAATGCTCTATGTAGTGAAACAAGACACTTTATATACGGGAAGCGTGATGAGTGAAAAGTAACTCTCTGTGTGTTTGATTTACAGTTAACTTTCTAGGATATATTCTATTTTGTTTTGAACAGACTTCGCGCTAAGCAAACACTTTTCGAAACGACACAAAAAATACCCACAAACAAAAACTATTGGAGATGGAGTGTAACTTAGGTGTTTCTACTCGAGAGAAGAGTCTAATGGCTCATCAAAATCATTGAAAGAAATAGTAGAGTTTTAAAATTACTTAAAAAAACAACTATTAAAAAGCGTCATTTAAAATTTAATATCTAATATAATAGGGTTTCAAACATAACTCCTGAATTATACGAGAAAAGGGAATAATTCATGCTTGATAGTACGTATGTAGTACCACCAATTCGTATTCGTTTATTGTGTGGTGGTACCTAAAACATACCACTTGCGTTTGAGTGCCTCAAAAATTGATGCTAGATGGTACATTCTGTGAACCACCACAGAAGTCACCTCCTAGCAGTTATTCAAGTTTCGAACAGACGCCAGAAGCTAATTGTGGGCAATAAGTTTATGCATTAGTTCATTGTTTGATTAGCTGTGAGTCTGCAAAGTGGTATTTTTTGGAAGGGACTGTGTTGTGTACTTTTTAAGTGTAAATGAAAGTGATTGTCATGATATTTGATACAAATCCGGGAAGTACATGTATTGCGTATCTAAATAAGCCAATGTTACAATAATTAGTACCTCACACGTGCATGGCTAGTATGAAAATATGAGAATTCAAAAAATGTACCATCTCGCTATTGAAGGCCATCTTCTTTACAAATACAAAATGCATTACATTTATCTTTTCGCAATAATGGACATGTTTGTTGTGCCAGATAGAGTTGTTGCAAGTTACATTCTCTTAAAATAATAATGTTTATTAAATAATAATACAAACAAAATTATACAAATGTCCTGATTGAGCTATAGTTCGTGTTCAGGATAAAAAATAAATATATTTAATACACTTATTATATATGTTGACTAAATAAAAACTATAGGTAAAATAAAATAATGAATTGAATAGAATATTTAAAATTAAATCTAACATTAGGTACATCAGAACTAAACTAAAATTAAACTTACAACATTAGATTAGGAATAACTGAAAACATTTTAGTATATAGGATGAATTACAGTATAAGGTGAAGAAAAGTGTATTTATTTATTTTCCAACCATAAAATAACTAGCTAAAGCTGCAATTGTACCTAGGGAGGAAAAACTCATGCTTCCAGAATTATCACATTGCTTAGAGCTTGGTGGTACAAAATATGTACCACCCACTTCTTAAAAACTTGGACACCTTTCATTTGAAAAAGCGTTAATATTATTAATATGTACCAGCTGTTTTGTTCAGTAATTATAGTTTTGTAAGGTCTATCTAAAATATTTGTTAGTATTTCCCTCTAGTGCATTATTTTTGTCAAAAATTCAGCGTATGAAAAAGTTAAAAAGACATGGGAAAATGATGGGAATTTATTTTATCTGGCAATATTTTGCCTGTGATTGGTAACTACATTTGCTGATTTATCACCGCCGCTCAACTAACCGAAAAGTATAATTTTATTTTTATGGAATATTTTTCCATTTTCAGCTTAATATATCTTGTTGGGAAAAAACTGAAAAGCTAACATGCGTGTATGAAATGTTTTCTACGGATATTTTCTATTTCTAAGAAATGTATATCGAATTTTCAGACAAAAATAATTAGATATAAGAGAATTTTAATTATAATAGAATGTAGCAGAAATGTATTTTTTAAAACAAAAAAAAACTTCCAGTGTTTCCATTTTCTCTAGAAAAGAAACAAACTTTTTTAAGGAATCTTGGTTCAAATCAGACAAAAAAAAAAAGGAAAGGAAAGTTTCTTTATTGATTTTTCAGCACGAACAATTTTTCCGGGACGGGACTCTGAGATTTATTATTCACCTCGATCTTTTACTGCGGGTCCTATCAAAATTCTTTCTTCTTGTGACCCATAACCACGGGGACGGCGCTACTTAATCGCTTCTGCTCTTCCCAACCGTAACTTTGATTCGAAAGGTTGATGGTAAAAGTAGCCCTACGCACAAAATCCAGGCTTTACTTTCAAACAGAGACGTGATAAGAAGAATGTTTAGAAAAGGGCTGCATTCCAATTGCTTGTAGTAAACAAAAAACATAAATGAAACTGTACATCTACTGAACTATGTGCTATCTGCCTAAAACATTTCCCCCAAAACCTTGATAGAAATGTATACTAGTTACACATTACTTTTCTTCTTCAAGAAGTGAGTTAAATTGAAGCAAAATTAACTCAAATGTTTGGAGTTTTATGAATTGAAGATAATTCAACTTGAAGTTTCCCTGGTAAAATCAAAATACCATTAACTGAAATAAACTGAATAATTTTCGTTTTCATTAGAAATAGGATAAAAGATCTAAAAATAACTCAATATATTGAAAGTCAAACTTTTATTTAACTAAATAAAACAAGATATCAATCTTTGGCATGGCCAAGTAATTTTAGCGCGTTTTTCACATGTTGTATTTTACAATAATGCAACTAATGAACTTTTTACTAACAGAAAGTAGTGTACTGTACTTTAATAAAAATTAAAAATGATTAAATTTAAATATGATTTGGCTCATCTAGGGCACAAATGCGACCCAGTGCCGAAAACCCAAGGTCAATTGGTTGCTATTGGCCGAGAAAAAGGTACGACAAAATATGGAACGAAGTCGAAGACGAAATTTGCGTCCTAATTACGCTTTTGTTCCACTACGTGAAAAACGCGCTAAAAACTATTCAATAATATTCAGCGTTAGATAATGATGAAATCCGAATCTTATTCATGCAAGATAACATTAAAATGAATTCAAAATGTCTACAAATACTTGAACCAAAAGTAAAGTAAACAAAGCATGGTTTTCTGTCGAAGATTATGTTAACCCAAATCAAAGACTTTTTTAAAAATATATAAGTGCTAGTATAGAGTATTTTATCTTAAATTCTAAAATATGAAGCATATGAATATGAGCAGCATGTAAATACACAAAAATGGAAAAATGTGTACAAAAATAATCTTTATTAATGCTGCTTAGCCCGAGTATTCAACAAATCGTATTGTAAATAAATCGGGTATTTCATTCTGTCATTTTTCTTCAACCCAAATGTCTTTTTAGGTAATATTGTAATTATGTTAGGTGTGAATACATCCCATTTTCTGTGTTTTGTATACCATGAAACTATCATGGTGGGAAGTTCAGGCTGTGATAACGGTCGGTTCCTGCTTATATCTAAACCCTCTTGTCTACCTGTATACCCGGCTAGGTGTGTGGGAGAAACTGAATGATCCGCAAACATGATTTCAATCTAATTAATTTATTGTTTCCAAATATCAATCACACACAATAACAATCTAATTAAAGTAGGTGATTATAGATAGTAGAGTCTGGAGGTGAGATTTTATAACCCATACTACTACAGACTCTCAACTGAATCTAAGATAGCTTAAATACGCTCAAATATAACTACGTCGCACACTAATAAGCTAACTTCTACTTAAACAAGCTCACAATGCCTGTACTTTTATGCATCGGATCCTACACTGGAAACTTGCAAGGGATTTCTATCGGCTTGATCAATGTCGTTGGATCCACGCTCTGCAATCTTTTTCCTCGACAACAAGACCTCTAACTCTCTTTCAATCTTCAACTAACAGCTAACACGCAGACTCTATGTTAACTCCAACTTGCCAACTCACAAACTCGTGAAAACAGAATTTATATAATATATTTCATTTACATAATCACGCTTCCTCACTCGGTGAAAGTTGGTTGAAATAAATATTTTCCTAAAAGAGTCATGAAGGGATTAGTAGAGCCGCGTATAGATACGTCACAAAGTGTCATCCTCATCACTTAACTTTTAACCATGGCGTAGCTGGCATCGTATCTGCCGAAACGTGAATTTGAGTTCTGATACATCTAAAGTCTCATCATGTAAAGTGACTAATGCACATTAAATCTATCGAGGCTCAAAATCAGGGGTGGCGATCCTTTATGGATCAACGTGCCCTTTTTTTTCTAAAAAAATGTTTAATCAGGTATAGGCATGGCGTCAAATAGTTTTAACTTGTGATTATTGGAAAATTAATACAAAAAATACTCTAATAATTTAAAATTCTTTATTTACTATGAAAAAACACATTTTGTACACTGTAAATTATTAAATCTTTTAGTTATACATGTAGTTAAAATTAAAGTAGCATTACTATGACTTCCGTTGTTGCAGATTAGATGACAAATAGCTTATATTAAGATTGTAAAACGTTACTTTTAGCAGAATGCATTCTGAATTGGAGTCATCTGCCGAACGGTTTCTAAGCGAATTTATAATATTATTCATCCCTGAAAATAATGATAGGCAGCCATAGGTAGATGAAAGCATGGTTAAAATAGCCCACACACATACACATGAGCAAGTTTTTTAAACATTTCAATGTGTCTGGAATTAAAATTCCATGTTTAAAGAATTTTGTTACTGGTATTTTTACTTATACTGCTTGGTTAATCTTTCTGTTTCAATCAATTCCAACCTTTTCCTCGTTTCAATAAATTTTTGAAACCATATTGAACTAGACTGGAAATCCATCAGTGTCATATGAAATTCTTCTCTTTCTAGCCATCGAATTGGGACATGTTCAGTTTATCAAATGAAGTCACATCAGGGTGCATAATGAACTTAAGAGTTCCCGATAATTCTTTAAACTGAGAAATTCTCGCTGAAAATTCCTTGGCAGACGAATCAAACACGGAAATAAGTTCTTCCATAACCCTTTCATCATTTGGTTTCTCATGTACATCTAAACCTTCGATATTTTGGGACTTGTAATTTCTCGCAATAATATTGTTTCTGAAAACATGCAGTTAAGTATTAAAAGCTTTAATGATGATAACTGTTTTATTCATGTCTTGAAGAGCTTTACGTTCAATTCATTGAAATGTTTAAATATGTCTGTAATAAACATGACATGTTGCTTGGTTTGATCTCGCTTGTAAAATAAAAATATCTGGCTGGGTAATTTCTTTTCTGGGTAATTACAGATGCTACTTCAGGAGCCATTGGAGCATTGAAGCGTCTTTCATGCTCATTTGATAGAGCTTTATCTGCTTTGATAATGACTTTCAAGTCATCTGATCTCACATCCTCTAAAGCGGATTTAAAATCTCTGACCAAACAGTTGTGGTCGTGGAATAGTGATGGTAATTTAGCAATAACTTCTCGATCTGTTGCTATACTGAACATGCATCGTTATTTTATCTCTTTCTCTACATTGCCCGTAAAATAAATTTGCAAAAATTGTGGGTCTTGTTCGAGTACTGGAAGAAATGAACCAATCTGATGATACACTTGTCCTTGTACTTTGAATGTGGACAGGAAATTATCATACCTCATAATATAAATTATCTTATCAATGTCGCTACAAATAATGTCATTTTAAAACATGAGTTGTAATTCAGAATATTCTGTAGAAAGTGTTTTGACTCTCGAGTATTTCCAGCCACATAAGTAAGAAATGGCTCTGGTGGTTCGACAAGTGGTATCAAATTGACATTGACATCGGAGCAGCACAAACCAGGCGTTTCTTTCTGAAATTTTACAATGCAACAATGTATTACCATTGGAGAAATGACAACATTCCAATGCATTCCATAATCGTAGACTTTATCGTAATTAAATGCCACATTCTTGAGATTGGCTCTAGCTCTTAACAGAGACTATCACGAGCGTTGAGCTTCACGTCGTGTGACTCGCTCTTCAAGTGTTTAAGAAGATTTTGAAGTAGACGATCTTGCTTGAAGATCTGCAACTCGAATATCGTGCTGTTGAGATGTTTCAGCAACCCTTGAAGTAAAGTCTCTGATCCGTTTAGTTTCTAAGTGCGTCTCTCGGTTTTCAAAATTTCAGTAACTCTGCGCACTGCCATTGTCCTTCCACTTTTAGTTGACTTTCCAATGCTCGATATTTTTTATGTGCCATTTCAAATAGTTCTTAGTACTCACTCCTCTCTCCCTTTGAGGGAGGATTTTCGTAAAAACCATTCTTAGAGAAACTCTAGACCATGAAAGGAACATGACGGTGAAATTTCAAATTTGTAGGTCTAATAATTCAAAAACGGAAATATATTTATCTCCAACCCCCTCCTCTCCAATATATTCCCCTTAAACCCTCCCAACCTCCTCACATGGTTCGATTCTCGTAAAACCCGTTATGCAGTGGATCTTTACTTCGTGAAAAAAAACCTGTCGGAAAAATTTCAAGTTTGTAATTCTCACATAGTTCAAAACCAGGAATATTTATCTATAAGGCCCCCATCCATCACAACTCCCGTGGGGATCGATTTTCAAAAAAACTTGTTCTCCGCGGATCTCTATTCCATGAAAAGAACATGCCTACCGAATTTCAAGTCTGTAGGTTTATAAGTTCCAGAAATATCTTGATAAGTAAGTCGCTTTTCTCCCTTATATATAGAGATAAACATTGTAAATGCATTTTTTTATGATGAGTTTCGGTAACATTTTGTGTTTTAGCTTTTGGAGGCCAGTATATTTTTATCACTCGGTCATCAATAATTTACTCATCATAAATATATTTCCTTTTTGTAAGCTTAAAGCTATGCATAGTAGCGTGTGTTTATTTTCCCTAGTTCTTGAAGAATTAAGGGTGGATGGGGTTAATAGTGCTAAATAGTATATTCAAGAAGCGGTCATTTTTTACACTATATAACCTTTTTCTAATAATGATGTAAGCAATATTAATTAGTGAGAAATAAAGAGACTCTCTCTCTCCTTTTTCCAGCTAATTACTTTATCTTCACCTTACTCCTAAATTGCCTACCAATTCTCTCAAACCTCTTTGTATGTTCAGAGTTCTGGCATTTCTAGAATATTTAAGAACGTTTTACGAAAACGATTGGAGGTTCGTATATCTCTTCAGCTCAATGCAACCGTAAGTTTTAACAACACATTTGCAAAAATATCAATTTATCTAAAATGTCGATAGAAACAATTTCCATTTTTATTTCAAAGGAAATTATACAGTTTTTATTTTAAAAATGTCGATTGACAATAACTGAAATATATAGAATAAAGTCTATTCAGCGAATGTAGTAGGTACACTAATCCCACTAAAAAAATGAAAGAAAAATGACAACAATAAAGAAGTTCACCAGGAAATAAAAACTTATTGTGAAAAGCACAAAGGAGAAACACTCGGGTGAAAAAATTTCACCGTGTAAAGAAAATAAAAATTTGTGACGGTGAACTGTAGAAAAAGTTCGAACTAAGAAAATATTCAAAAAAAAATTGAGTAAAATGAAAAGGTGGAAATTGCCAGAAACCATCTTTCTCTCTCAATACTCCCTTCACTCACGCAGAAAGAGAGAGAAAAAACACCATTAAGAAATGCACAGACTTGCCGATGGGTCGTAAAGTGAACACCAGAAAAAATAGTGACCTTCTTCCGATTGTGTACTCGAGTATTGTTTGAAAATCAACTAAGAACGTTCTTTTTTTAAACACCCCTTTTAAATAAGGATATTTTTTTTCACAGTAGAACTCCAGAATTCTAAATGTTTTGAGTTTTAGTTGTTTACGAAAGGTCTCAATTTCTAAGACAAGTAATTTCAACTGGATGGATTTAATGGCTTTCATTTGGCTCTAAATGGTATTGCTGCTCAAACAGATGTGTATAATCACGTAACGAACTTTTCAACTAAGATGATGTTTACATTTTTGTTGTTGTTGCTAAAAATAAAATATAAGCCTTTCGTCTAAAAACTAAAAAAATTTTATTTTAAAAAAGATTTAATTTTTATATACAATAACGAGTATTCCTAATTAACATTATTTAAAACCTTCTGAGTATTTTTCCTTTCCCCATTTTATTTCCTTCCAGTATTTTAGAGTTTTTTAACACTTTGTCTCGTCTGTTTATCTAATTAAAACTGAAATAGGGCATTTCGAGTAATTTACACTTAGGGCCAAAATTTCCAATGCTTTTTATCTCAGAAATTGAACTCGTCATTTTACCATGATTTAAAATTATTTTATCTTTCACTAACAGACACCAATTTTCAGATCTAAATGTTTATTTAATCTCCTATTTTATTTATTTCGATCGTTAGTCTCGAGTTACATCAATTTTCAGTAGCATACACAGACTATTTTCATTTTTCTAAGAAACCATAGACGAAAGTACCGAGACATAATATTTAAGCTAAAAATTAAAAAGACGTTTGTCTATGGGAGGAGTTTAAGCCCCTAATCTCCACATGTAAGGCATACTACTGATTAATTCATGATGAATATCATCGACTTCCACTGGCGAAATTTTCCAATCGCTTTGTATCTCTTTCTCATATTTGTGATCAATTGAACTTACGAAAAAAAATGCAAACTTTGCTTTATTTGGCCCATTAGCTTAAAAATCGAATATCCTTTTTCAGATTTTTTTGAAAATTGTTAGACTTAAACTTCGCAATTTAGGAAAATAATAGCATGACACGTTTTTTTCGTGTTTCAAGCTTTATTACCCGTGTTTTTACTGAAGATTGAAATATCTAATAAAAAATTGCAGATTTGTCACATATTTATGTGTTTGTTTGGGGAGGGGTGGTATTTATGCAATAACTGTTGTTTGCTGTCAATGTGGGAACTTTGGAAACTTCCTCTGCTATTAACATATTCATCTCCCTCCCCCCCGAATGTGTGAACACTTTTATGCAATCACACCGTCTCTTGACAGTAATAATGTTGAGTGAACAATTAAATTTGAACTGATTCACCGTTCATCAGATTTAGACTGAACAATTGCGCATGCGAAAGGTCTGTGCCAAAATGGGGCCGAAAAACCTCACAATTAAGCGGAAGAACATTCGAAAATACAAGTGTCTCTATCTTCTTGACAGAATCGCTAATGAAGAAGATTTCTTTAGTCTGGTGATCGCAGGTGACGAATCATGGATTTTTGAATACGATCTTGAAACCAAGAGGCAAAGGGAATTCTCCTCGACCAAAGAAAACTCGAATGAGCAAATAAAAGATCAAATCAATGCGGATTTTTTTTGACAAAAGGGGAATTGTCCACAAAAAATTTGTCCCTCCAGTACAAACTGTCAACCAAGTTTTTTAAAAAGACCTCCTTGAAAGAGTCTGAAAAAGGGTCATTCGCGCTAGACCAGACATGGCAGACAAATAGATTCTCCATCATGACAATGCCACATGTCACACTGCCCTCTCCATAACAGAATTTTCGACATCAAAGGCATTCCTGTGGTTCTCCAACCCCCCCCCCCCTATTCACTTGACCTCCATCCCTGCTACTTTTTCCTTTTTCCTAAGCTGAAAAATGTCCTCAAAGGACGTCATTTCGGGACCTTAGAAAACATCCAAATGAGTATTACGGACATGCTAAAGACCATACCGGTTGAAGACTTCCAGTGCTGCTACAAATAATAGGAACAGCGTCCCATCGGCGTGTAACCTCCCAAATGATCTACTTTGAAGGGGATAACATTGATGTTTAGATAAAATGAAAACTTTGGTAAATAAAAGATTTTTCTCATTATTTTTCTGCCACGTCTCATTAATATAGAAATCACCAAGAAATGTTGACTTCGAGAGAGAAAGTAAAGGAAAGTTTTCATTGGCGTTTCATTGTTTAAAAGGAGGAAAACGTTATACAAGATGTGGTTAGTAAATAACGAGACTGCCGCTGCTAAAGAAGTAAACGTGCCCCAAATGCCAACGACATACAACTATTTAGTTTGAAGTCTTCTCTTTCGAATGCAATTACTGATGTCTTTCTGATATTGTGGCAACACCTTAATTTATGTATTTAATATAGGCCTATTTTATAACTAATATATTCTTTTGACAAAAAATACAGCCAATCAAATTAATAATACGCTACAAATCTACCACAGACATAGAATAGAGTATAAATAGAAATCATTAATTATTTTCAAATTATTCTCTGAATTTTACGGAAAAGAAAATCATTGTAGATAATGCAATTACTTTCACCAAGTGACCACCCTATTTCTCTTAGGAGACGAGTTTTGATGCGAAAAGGGTAAAATTGCTTCGATTAACGAAATAATACCTTGCAAAATCATTTAATCATCTCGCAAAATGAACTTAAATTGCAAAATTTTTCTTCATTAAATGACAGATATGGATAGTGTCCGGTTTATAAATGTGCCTTTTAGAGCTATTTCAAAGTAGAAATTAGGAGTAATTTTTTTCCTTCTCCATTACCATTTTTATGAAAATTAATTTCGTTATTTGTTACCTCCCTCAGACACTTTTATCGTGTTGATTAAAAGCCATTTCAATTGTACCATAAATTCATTTGGATATTAATGATATCATTGTGTCATATAATTACGAAAGATGAACGACATGAATGTCTGTAATTTGTTACATACATAAAATGACTTGACAGAGAGAGAAATTTATGAAGAATCTTAAAAGTTTTGTTTTTCATTGTTTGTTTCAACAGCGAAATCATGATACAAACGGATAAGTTTCAATCAAATATTATTTGCATAACGTTAACATTATGTTTAAAATGACTCTTAGATTAGAATTTTAAGTTCGACTATAAAGTCGCTCAAAACTAAGAACATATTTAGATGAATTACTGGGGACAAGAACTGAACAAAATGTAAAACTAATGCTTGTAAGCGAAAAATTCAAATTTTACTATCCATTACGGAAGATTAAACGCAAAATCCTCATGTCGGTGTGATATGTAATTATGGAGTTCGAAATGCCTGCTCTTTGATCACTTAACCTACGTTGAAAGCTACGAAGTTCATTATCGTGTAGCATCAAAGTATGGCCCTAATGGCCTCACAACAACGATCCGGTGTAACATAAATACTTAGAGCAGTGCTTCTCAAACTTTCAATATTCCTGATCCAATATTCAAACATCATTTTTATTGTGCCTCTCTATACTATAACAATGTATTGAATTCAATAATACTCTACTTTGACACAAAAGCTACAATACGACTTTAACCTAGTATTTGCTACCGACGTATATAAACGTCTCGCTCAGCCAAAGCATTAATTTTCTAAATGTATATATACGTCTTTCCGAAGTATGATCTTTTTTGTGCACTGTTATCCATAAAATTATTCCAAAGGCTTTGGAATGCAATAAAAGGACCTTGACAGGGTTTGCGAAGAATTTACTTATTTCAGAGGATTTGCTTATTTATTCCTTTTCCCCTAAAACCCCATCAAAATACGTGCATCTACGTGGAAAACGGTGGCATTATATAGGGAACGAATCGCATAACTTCTAATTGGCCGTTAGGGAAATAATTATAAACCGCACAAATTATCAAGACAAGTGTTAATACAAGCCCATAGGGTCTCTGTTAATTATGAAAGTTTTTCTTAACTTAGTATTGTTAAATTAATAATAAACCACATTATACAGTACTGATACATTTATATGTGTATAAAATCGGTGTAAATGTGTATTTTATATTTTATTATATCCGAAAGTATTTCATTTTTTGACTTTCAGTACATTAATAATTTTTAAATAATTTTTTGTTTTCAACTTTTCAATATGCTCGTGCCCCCCACCCCTCATAGAGTAATAACACCCCTGAAGGGCGCCCCACAGTTTGAGAAACGCTGACTTATAGAGAAAGAGAGAGAAGTTAATTCTCCCTTTAACGTCTCAGTAACCTCCATGATTTTACAGAATCAGGACTTGAACTTATAGCTCTACTTTATCAAAGCCAGTTTCAAAATATGTTATATAAACCACCGAATTACCTCAATTTCCTATTAACAATGCTCTGTATTTATTTTGCGCTAGTGTGAATATCCTAAGATTACTTTAAGATATTTGTGTTGATACAAAGATAAATAATATTAAAGAAAATGAAACACTTTAAAAAGATGAGCATAATCCACACAAGGACATTCCATTTATATGTTTTTCATGTTTAGTGAAAAATTTAGCACCCTCTGCAGCGGTGCATAACTCTATGTATCGAAATCTAACGACTCGCCCTATGCCCTTTCTAAATAAATATATCTTGCTGGTTGTTGAAAGGAAATGTGTCTAAAATGGCCAATAACTGTAATCCTTGAGGATGTTATTTTACCTGTGTAATTCGTGACCTGAATTCTGACACTTTCAGAGGCTAAGCAATGGTCATTAGAGAGATTACGTACGATCTATAGAAAAACGAAAGATCAACTGCTATGGGATGGTATTTTGTCTTCAGTAAAATTAGGCTTTAAATCCACAAATAACTATATACAGTTTAGATTTATGTCACATGGTTCGAATTTTCATGTAAGTTTTGCATTCCTGACTACCAACAAATATAAGTTATATTTCACAACGGAATTTGTGTGTGTATTTTTATTTGTCAGTTTGTTTTTAGAGGCAAATCTTACATCTTGGTTATAAGATATTAATATTTTGCTAGGAAGTATAATGCAATTAAAGTACAGTGAATCAGTTTACTCCCAACTCTGTATTTACACGGTTTTATAATAACAGGATCCAAAAAGCAATTTGTCTCAATTAACAGCTATTTCAATTTCCCAGAAATTAAAATTTTTTGCAAGTCTAGAAAGTCATTTTCTCAACATTGACCCAAATGTAGAAGCAAGTAGCGGCAAGCGATAAATTAATATTTCTTGCATTTTTAATTAAGATGAATTTTTCTTTTCTAATATATAATATACACTTTTTGAAACTTTCTGCAAGTTATACCTTATTGCTATTTTGCAGAGTTTTTTGATTAAAAAAAATTTTATTTCATCTTGCAAGAATATTTAGGATAAAATAGAATGCATTTTATTTTTTATAATACGAATCGCATACATGTTTGTGCAATTTTAAATGAATTCATTTACCGTGTAAGAGAAGGAGTAAAATGTAAATAATAATCCGATCGTAAATGTATTTGTGTTTTAAACTATATTTTATATTTTTGAAAGTTGACCCGAATTATCGTTCTTTTGCTAGAAAAAGAAGAAAGATCCTAAAAATACTGTTGCGTATTTGATCGTCATTCAAATACAGGAAAGATGAACGCAATTTCCCAGCAGGTTCTTTCTGAAAAAATCGTAATAGATTCCAAAACCCTCCAGTGATAACAAGAATTTCTTCAAACAGAAAACATAAAACGCACGTTAAATCTGCCATAGGAAAGATTCAAAAATGGCTATGAATACTGTATACAGTAATCACAATTTTACATAAGGCTTATGAAACGCATGATCCACGTCAGTCCAGGGAAGCTTCCTTCCATCGACCTTGTAGAATCTAGAAGAATTTTCTAGGACTTCGGAAATTTTCCAATCAAAGAAAGATCACTCATTCTAGAACCTTCTAGATTTCTACAGAGACCGTTACTTTTTTACACCAAATTTTTCGACCAATTTTATCTTCAAAGTCATTACATTTAGTAACGATCGGTCATTCCTTATGGTTTATAATTGATTTTGTTGGCGGCAATACCCTTTCAGAAAAGAAACGATCATTGTGTGTGTGTCCGAAATTTCTGTATCAATTATATTAAACTCTTAAATTTATAATTCACACACAAATTAACCGTGGAAAATATTCTGTTTTGATAAAGTCCTACTCCTAAGTATAATTTCAAATTTACAAGGTCTGATGCCAGTGACCCTCGATTTGCTTTATTTCAACGTTAGTAAGAAAGAAAATCAAATCTTCCTTCACCAAATATCTAGATCCCAGATTATATACAGTTTTAATAACTAACACGTACATCCAGCTCTTTGTTTGTTTTTTAACCCTTAAGTCGTTGTGGTTTTCCCTCCAGAAGAGGCTTTTGTTTGCTTGTTTGTTTGTTTATTTCGCTTCTTCTAAGGAGTGTTTTTTTATAGCGAGTATTGGAAAAAGCGTTTTTTTTTATTTCTCAGAAACGTGAGTTTAGTATAATTGTTGCAATTTAACCCTAATCAAATAGTCAAAATAATAATATATAATAAAGAACTAATCAAAATAATTCATTCTAAAAATAAGACTTTTCTTAAGAACACATAATGCAGTTGTCACTTGACATCTCATTCGCCTTTAGCTTCCAAAAGCTAGAAAATGATGCCATTTCACAACTAAAAATGAAGTCATAATTCTCACGAAATACTTTATTCGAATCTTTTTCATTCAGTCTTGTCCTGCCATCTTTTCGTAAAAGAAACAACTACTTAAGAACAGCGCGTCCGTATCGATAAGAGCTCGAACCAGATAAACGCTTTTAGCACGGTCGTAACGGCCTTATCAAAATTAGCAGCCCTATTTTCAGTTATTATTTTCATTACGCTCCACTTATATAATAATAATGCATTGAATGCAACAATAACGTGCTTTGACGCTAAAGCTACAATATTACTATAATTATAAACCGTACAAAAATTATCAAGACACGTATTAGATTCTTTATATAATTTTGATTATGACAAAATCATCGGAGTGGCTAGTAATTATTACACTTACTCTTAACTTAGTACTGTTAAATTAATTATGAAAGAAATTCTGCAGTACTGATACATTTATAGCTCTATCAGTATAAAAGTAGACTTAATCTTTTATTGTGTCAGAGTGATTTTTTTTTTCTTTCAGTAAATTTTAATATTTTAATTTTTTTTTATTTTCGATGTGTTCGTGTCCCCCACAGTTGAACAGAAACGCTTCCCTAAGGGATAATGAATATTTTACTTAAGAAAGCAAAACTTTTGCGACAAAGAGATCAACTCCTATAATATGGAATTTTACATTTAGTAATGGATCTTAATCATAATGTTCCCATATCACGATGATAAAATAGGCTACAAAGTCAGAGATGATACTTTCTCAAACAACATTTAAACAAAGTACTACATCGTTTGTTCCAAAAAAATTAACCGGGTTTTCTTACCTGACCAAAAAAAAGCTTATTTGGATCAAAATCTGACACTTAATATTTCGACCCCATTCTCCGAAAAGCTAAATCAATTTAGATTTTAAATTATGGGACATCTACGTGTCAAAGCCTGACGGTGCGAAAGAGCACAGAGTTCTGTTAATTGAATAGAAATTCTGTTCCACGCATTCTACTGTAATTTAATTTGGCTAATGGAAGCTCTTTTCCCTTCGGATGCGTATCCTTTGAAAGCTTCCCGAAAAGCTCCCGTGTGTGATCTGCTTTTACCACTGAAAAGATTGTTTTTAAACAGATTTGATTGTTTCGAGTTCTGAATGAGATTACTTTAAGTCCCCTTTTCCATGAAATTTTAAAACATGACTCTTCCTTTCATGAGAAGATTCATTGAGACATTAGATTTGAAGTAAGTAAATCACCTTAAAAATTCCGTAGTATCTTCATTCAATTAAACATAAAAGGTCATGATTAAATTTTGATATCAAGCAGAATACGTTTAATAAACCCAGAAGTTTAAAATATTTTGAAAAATGTTTTCTTTGTTATATACTATGTAATTTTAAATTGATCTTCGTTATTGAGAAGAAGAAAACTATTAGGTTGTGGAAGTAACTTATTTCTGAAAAAAAACACGTATTTAGAGTGTTTTCTTGGAGAGAAAGTCATTTCCAGTAAGAACATCTCTGAAAAAATAAAGCTATACTAATAAAAAGATAGGGTTTATAACTTGCGAGTTTTGGGTGTAGCACAAAAACTAAACAACCCAGATGTGCGAAAGTTGGCACGCTGAAACTATAGATCATGATATTGTACACTTCAATGAGATTTTACTCGAAATTCGCGTTACGTTTTTTTTATTCAAATTTTAAGGAATTTTTCAGCTTGCAATACGACGTCGCGTTTATTTCAGAGTGTAAAAATTCATGCTGCATGCTTTTTGCGAAATGATACACATTTTTACTATAAATATATTTATTTAAAGTTGTATTTTTTTGTTTTATATATTTTTTGTGTCGGCTCAAGTACAATTGTTTTTCAAATAAATCATTGGAAGAAGTATTCTCTCAAAAGTTTGCTTTTTCGTTTAGCAACACAGGTTTTTTTTCACATTGCTAATTTTGATGATTTTTCTAAATTAGTCACATATAATGCAACTCCACATCTAAATATTTACTGGATATTTTTAAAGTATCTTAATTTTATAAGAAAAGTGTGTGTGTGTGTGTGTGTGTGTGTGTGTGTGTGTGTGTGTGTGTGTGTGTGTGTGTGTGTGTGTGTGTGTGTGTGTGTGTGTGTGTGTGTGTGTGTGTGTGTGTGTGTGTGTGTGTGTGTGTGTGTGTGTGTGTGTGTGTGTGTGTGTGTGTGTGTGTGTGTGTGTGTGTGTGTGTGTGTGTGTGTGTGTGTGTGTGTGTGTGTGTTCCTTAATTAGTTATGTGTAAAAAAATGTGAAAAATTATAAAATAAAACTTTCCTTCCATGTTCATCTAAAATTTGAATTAAAATTCATGGGGTATTAATGCAAGAATACTTAAGCGTTCAACACTACCTACACTAAAATATTTCGTTCGAAAAAATATCTTTATTAATAAAAGAAGTTTTATGTTATTTTTATTAAATCCCTTAAAAACATGTTGCTAAATATAAATCTAGATTTATCATTCGAGAAAAAATTTTATTTTCTGAATAAAAAGTCTTTTTACTCCACACAATCTGTGCTACTTTTTTTTAAATAAATGTATTTTATATTTTTAAACATATTTTCATCGAGCTTAAGCTCACAGTATCACATTTTTTTTCTGAAAAGGATCTTGTGTAGGTAGAAAAAAAGAGGTTTTACAGAATACTTGCCACACACCCATATGGGGATCTGGTAATGGTTCCATGAATCTTCCGGGTAGTTACAAAGTCACTGTACAGTTTCGGCGTCGAGTCATAAAGATGTCCTGGATAATATGTGGGCAACTATATTTTTACGGAAGTAGATATTATCATTACGATGTTGTACTTTTCTTTTACAAACTGTATCAATGTTCCTAAAATACAATTTTATTATATCCACAAATATTCTCTTCACTCTAGATCTTCATATTCTCCTCACTCTAGATTCACTCATCATGATCCCCAAATCTTTCAACACTAGATTTTAGTGTATGGGATTTCGTAAAGTATCAGGTGTACACTCCGCTGTTTCCGGCATCCATTCCTTAACCAAAGAGTCTAGGCTGCAATTAATTTGATCGATAGCAACACACTGACAAATTTGTGGCAATAACTTATATTCCTATGGGACATTTGAAGAAATGTTGCTGTTGCTAATCTCCCAGGGTCTCTGACGAAGCCATACAAGATCAATTAAATAGTTGACTCTCAAAGGTCCAGGGCAAGAAGGGGATCAGTGTAGATATCTTCGCTTGCGAAATCCATGCTACGCATTATGTGTTCGGGGGAAGCCTGATGATATCGAAACCTTACACAGATGGATGTTACGGATGACGATGCACGTGCATTTTAACTGCTGAATGCTTTTGTACGCTGAGAATGAGAGGCACTTGATACGACCAATGTCAAAGCGAGAGAGTGTAGTCTTAGGATCTGACACACTTTAAGGCAAAAAAAAGGTCAGACCTGGTCTATTACCTGCATACCAATGCTAAATGGGAGGCACCCTCCACTCCATCAAATTTTAGATTTTTTTTAAGAAATATAATTCCAGATAGGTAAGGATGGATGTGGAAAGAGATGAAAATTACAGCCTTCCTTCGGCAGTTTGTCCATCATTCCATTGCCATAAAATTCGACATTAGATGGGATCCAACGAAAATGGATATATGTTTCAGTTGGTGTAATATGGAGACGCTGGTTTTGTCACCAACAATAAGCCATTTCTGAAGGTATTGAAGTGAACTATGGCTATCGGAGAGAATCCAAGGATTACCGTAATTCTCTCTCTCGCTCAATTGGACTTGCTCTAAATTCTTCTGAACAGAATTAGAGGCACAGCAATGAATCGGAAATCCGTATTCAAAAATCAGGCTAATGAGCGTCAAATAAGTAATTCCAAGTATAACCGAACAGCTCCCCAATTTTTGCCATCCATGTATTTTAAGATGTTCCTGCTTTTCAAAACTATATATTCAATATGTTTGTAAATTCAGGGCCTAAAAAAACCCCAAATATTTAGGATGATTCTCATAGGTAATATCCTGATTATTTAGTTTCAGTTTTGGCTAGTAATTGTATAGATGCTTGTTTATCGAGGAAAAAGTGACAATTGACTTCGGAAAGCTAAACTGAATTAATGTTTTAGCTCATCTGCAAAGTTCGACAAGCTGTCAGAGATTTGTTCAGTTTTAATTTCAAATCAGGTATAGCAGTACTTCTTAAAACAATGTCGTATCTGCAAGCATTCCGATTCTTATCCCAGAAGAAAGCACTTTCTCTATTCCAACTAGATACCCAGAGAAAAGTATAGGGCTAAGAAAATAACCTTGAGGAACGCCTGGGCTTGGCTCTAATATTTCGAAAAAAGTTTTTTTAAGTTTTACTTTGATGAATCTTTTCTGCAAGAAGTCTGAGATCCATGATAAGGTTTTTCCGCCGATATTGAAGGATTCTTGTAGTTTTAAAATCAACTTCTGTTTCCAAACTATATAAAAAGTCTTCGTGAGGTTTAAAAGAGAAGCTACAGTCTGATGAATTAGTTCATGGTTATGAGTGTCCCTAATAGTTTGACAAATACAGTATTTGGTCTGTTGCACTGTGTGTGTTTGGTGTGTTGCACCCCTTCTGAAGCATTACCCTATCCTACTGATTGCCTCATCATCGCAGGTGTTCCTGGTTGGATTGGACAATGTAAATTGGGAGTTCGCTCCTGGCAAGGTCACCAGACGAGAAGGCCATTCAATTAGGTCCAGCTAAAATCAGTAGGCATTGGAGCCAAAACAGCCATTTGGTGCTCCGACCCTTGGATCAACTGAAGCCTGCACATTTCCTCCTTCATATCAATTCGTTGACTCGGATTTGAAGAGTAAAGAAAGAAAGCCATATCAAACACTTGTGATCATCAACTTGTGTGGACTATTTTTCTGTCTTACAACAATATATACTTTAATTTTTTCCTGTAAATTACAAGCTCTTTTGCCCAATTAATTTGTAGACACCCAGTATATAATCTTATCGCGAGGTTCTGTCATATTTAGTGGACAAAATCAAAAACTTTAATGATAAATTATCCAACTGAATTTAATTGGCCTTCTTTAAAACGTGATCATGACCACCATAAGCGATCAACTGGAATCCCACAATTCATTCACTGGTCATCATTTGCGTTTTGATTGAAAAGATATTAAATTAAATTTTATTCTAAGCTGAATAACTGTTTATGGATCTTCTTTCTCTCCTCAAAAAATACATTAAAATGTATGCAATAACTTACCTTTTAAAATGTTTTATTTAATTAGTATAAGAATGAAAAAAAGTTTAAATGCATTGTTATTTTAGGGTTCGCATTAATAAAAGTATAAAACCTCCAATATTAGAAAATTACGTATGAAGAAAGATCCAAAAAACATTCTGAAATATATGGTTCTTGTCATAAATCTCTTCGAACTGACATTTTGTTAAAGTTTATGAACCATTTGTTAACCCTTCTTCTGTCCTATTAACTGTATGAATAAAATTACTTTTTCATGTATTTGGAAGCCTAAAAGTACTATTTTCTGCATGGAATGAAAAATAAATTGATATGAGTTGTTTTTTCGAATTTCATTTCTCAAAGAAAGGGCTTCGTTACAAAAAGTCTCAGAAATAAAGAATTTAAAGAACTTTTTTTTAGAAGAATCGAATATGACTCTGGAAAATGAATGTTTACTCAAGTAACAAAATATAGTTTTTCTTACTCGCTTTCTGAACGTCGGTATAATTTTCAGATCAGAATTCCATTTGCAATTCGACCACGTGTGGAATCGGGTGATTTTAGATTGAAAGGAAATGCTTTGGAACTTTCAAATTTGAGGAATTTGTTGTTATGTAAAGGCATTGTAGTTGCACTGCTTTTCTAGAACGGAAGGCAGGTTTCGCTTTTCTGTAGAACTTTTTTAAAATAGGAAATTTTGAAAGACAAAAGGGGATTTTATGGTTACTACTATTATAAATATTTTACGAAAATGCGTTATTCGTATCTTAGTATAGACTTCCGAAAACTCTGTACCATTATTTTTACCCAATTTTCTTAAGATTCCGTTGCTGAAAGCATTTTTCTAAATTTTTCTAATAATGTAATGTACGACAATCATGGAAATTTTAATACACATTAATTGGATATGAAAATCCTTTTAATCACTACTGGAATGAAAATTTTAATTTTCTGCAATTTGTGTCAGAATTCGCTCGAAAAAAAAAAGGATATTTTTGAAATTCCGCATTAACATAATAAGATTTTATAAGGAACAAGAGACAAACCTGAACTCACATATACACTTATATTCAAAATTAAGAGAACTTTTAGATTTTGTCGATTATCTCTAGAACTACTGGACAGATGTTAATGAAATTCTTGTCAAAAAAGAAAGAAAAAACTTTCAACATTTAAAATATACGTGTATCATCACGCGTAACACACATCGGGGTCGGAAGGTATGAAGCCGCAGATACAGAATACAGCAAAAAAAATGGTTAATAGGATTTATGGTACCCTCTTTCAGATAAAAAGGCCGCACACCGTAATTTTATACCGGAAAAAATGAAATTTTTGAGTTCCTGTGCCAATTAATCCCACTCGTTCAGCAACTCTGTTTTCAAGCCTTGGATGGTTCTTGGAGGGGGTTTGCGAGCTGCATTTCACCTTCCCAGGCATCATCTATTCGGATGAGGTCTGGAGATCTAACTGGCCAATCCATTTGGCGAATATCCTCACTTTCAAGAAATTCATAGACTAGATGAGCTGTGTGTGCATTGCGTTGCCTTCCATTAAAATAAAATCAGAACCAACTTCACCCGCAAAAAGGTGAACATTGGGTTTCAAGACCTCATCTCTAAAACTCAAAGCAGTCTCTTGAAAAGACATAGTGGTGTGTGCGACCATCGAAAGTCATGTCTTCAGGAAGCCTCCGCTATTGTAAGGGTCGATTTCTTTGGCATTGGAGGGCAGGTAGTGGGTCTTTGGTTCTCTTCAATGTATTATCACTGTATTTCTTATGAAGAAAACCAGGGACCCCCGTTACCTGTTCTCCAGTGCCTGAAAAATCAACCATTAAGCAGCGGAGGATATAGATCTCCAGACCTCATCCGTATAGACCAGCGTTTCTCAAACTGTGGGGCGTGATAACTCTACGAGGGGGCGCGAAACAAAAAGTCGAAAACAAGAGATTGTGTTAAAGAATTATTAATTTACTGAAAGTAAAACAAAATACATTCTGACATAACAAAAATAAAATTTACATTGTACATTTATAAATGCATCAGTACTGCACAATGCATTTTATAATTAATTTTACAATACTAAGTTAAGAACAAGTTTAATAATTACCAGTTACCCCCTGGCCTTGTCATATCTAAACAGAACTTAACACTTATCTTGATAATTTGTACGGTGTTTAAATAATCCCTTAACTGCCGATTAAACGTTACGCAAATTGCGCTTTTAAATGCTTCCGTTTTCCACGCAGGCGTACGTATGTTAAGGGGGAATAAAAGGAATAAATAAAGAAATCCTTTGATACAAGTAAATCCTTCACAAACACTATTAAGGTCCTTTTATTGCATTCCAAAGCCTTAGGAACAATTTTATAGATATCAATGCATAGAACCGATCGTACTTCGAAAAGACATATATATACGTTCGGATATTTAACGTACCGGTTCAGCTAAAGGTATATATGTGCCAGTGGCTCTTAAGATATCCGACTACCCTAAAATCGGGGATTTGGTCAAATATTGACAAAAAAACTTTTATGATTCTATTTTGTAGACCAACTTATTAGCTTTATAAAATTACCAAGTTTTTTATTTTTCGTTCACTAGAACAAAAGTTACAACTGTTTTAGTACAAGCAGATGACACTTCCAGTTGGTAACTGCCGACCGGAAGTGGCATTCTGAAACCAAAACTGAAACTTTTTTTGGTTTCTTTCCACTTTTTCAAAAATATGTTTTGAAGTAAAGTATATTTTAATATTTTGTTTAACGTTATTAAGAAGCCTCACTTATTTTTTTTTTTATAAAAGGAGTTTTCAAATCTGGCAATTTCAGGATATTTGTTTATTTACTTCTTAACGTTCGATATCACTGCTAACTTTTTTCATTCTAGTTTTTACTGAAACAGGTTCATTTTGATTTTAGTATTTGATAAAACTGCTTTTTAATTATTCTTCAAATATCTGCCATGGGACATGGACGAAAAATACGTCCAAAGAATCGAAAGTTTAATGGTAATTTCCGCACTGCTCAAAAGAAAGTTAGTGATGCAAGTATTAGTACAGAAAAATTGGGAAGAGGATTAAGCGACACTTTATTTAATGTTGATACCGGAACTCTTTCTGGTAATAGAATTTTCGACATCGAAATACTGGTATCAATATTCTCTATTCTTTCTTGCCCTGTTTGTTTTGATCAAGAACTGTACTTGGTTGAAGACTCAAGACTTGGTTTGCAGTCAAATTTGTGTCTCAAGTGTAAGAAATGTTCATTTTCAAAAGGATTCACTTCTACATCAAAGGTGAATAATTTAAATACAGTAAACCTTCTTCTCGTCTTTGGAATGAGAGTTATTGGCAAAGGATTTTCAGCTGGAAAGAAACTGTTCAGTATGCTGAATATTCCTTATCTTTCAAAATGTACATACAGACAACATGAAATTAAGTTGCTGCATGCTACGTCACAAGCTGCAAACAGTTCTATGTTGGAGTCAGCAAAATCCATTGCGGAATGTTCAAATGAGTGTGGCGTTAGTGTAGATGGTACATGGCAAAAACGTGGCTACTCTTCACTGAATGGATGTGTTTCGGCAATTTCTGTGGACTCTGGTAAAATATTAGACATTGAAGTGCTCAGTCAATATTGTCGAGTGTGTACAAAAAACGAAAAAACATCGGGACCCTCCAAAAAATGCGTAGTGTCACATTTTTGTAAAAATCACAAAGGATCAGCTTCTAATATGGAAACTGTCGGTGCTTATAGGATTTTTGAAAGGTCTGAAGCAAACCGCAGTCTTCGATATACATCTTACTACGGAGATGGGGATTCAAAGGCGTTCAATAATGTGAAAGACATGTATGGTATTGAGAGCATAACTAAATATGAGTGCATGGGACATGTGCAGAAGAGAGTTGGCTCTCGTTTACGAAAGCTGAAGAAATCCACAAAAGGTTTAGATGGGAAAGGCAAATTGACCGACAAATTTATCGACACACTTCAAAATTATTTTGGAATTGCTATTCGAAGTAATGTCAGCAATTTGTCTAACATGCAGACTGCAGTCATTGCTGCATTTTTTCATTGCTGCTCAACCGACAAAAACCCCATGCATGGACAATGCCCTTCTGGATCCGATACGTGGTGCAAATACCAAAAGGCCAAGCAAGAAAGAAAACTGCATAAACATAGAACACCTGGCTTACCAACTGCTGTATTGAACACGGTGAAAAACACCTATATGGATTTATGTGATCAATCACTTCTCGAAAAATGTTTGCATGGAAAGACCCAAAATGCCAATGAAAGTTTTAATGGTGTTTTGTGGAGCATAATCCCAAAAGAAACTTTTGTTGAACTTCTGACATTACAATTTGGCTCATTCTTAGCTGTATTACAGTTCAATGATGGATCTAAAGGGATTCTTTCCGTGTTGGAACATTTACACATCCCAATGGGTTGTTTCATTGTGAAGGGCTATTCAAGCGTTGATGACGAAAGAATTGTCGACTCCGAGAGACATTCATTGCCAACTACAAAAAACAAGAGAAAAAAACTCAGAGGACATAAAAAAAGGAGCTGTGCATTATCTGAGAAAAAGGAAGGTGTTACGTATAAATCTGGGGAATTTTAAACCTGTAGGTAAGTATTAATATTTAGAAAAAAGTGTTTCAAACTTTAAAATGTGTTCTACACGAAATGTGTTTTTTTGAAAAAAATCAAACGGGGACAAGGATTGCTGAAAAAGTTTCTAAAATAATTTACTGAAATTTTTTGTGTATGTTCTGTATAATAGTAGAATTATTTTGATCTTCAGATTTATAAATCACTGCATTATTACAAAATTTACAGTCCCTTATGTGAATATAACCACTGTTTTTTTAAGCGATTTCGTATAACAACTAAGATAAAGTGCTCTATTTTTTGTAAAAATTAAAATATCTCTTATTCTGAAGGTCACTTCAAACATTAATAACAAAGTAACATATCAAAACTGAAAAATTGAGTATTTGTTTATAAAATTTTTGTACAGGGCGGGCCCCGTTTACGTAATTTTTTGTAAATTTTTACCAGTTTTTTCCCATTTTAATAATAATAATTTTTTTTTCTCTTTTCAATTTTAGGATTTTTTTCTTAAAATATACCAAATAAATATAAAAAATCACAAAAAAAACCCCATATCTCCATTTTTTCAAAAAAAAGTTGTCGCAACCAGTCGGATACCTTAAGAGGTTAAAGCCGTGTTGTAGATTCAGCATCAAGGTATAGCATTATGGAATTCAATGCATTTTTTTTGTATGGAGGGGGTGATGAAAATTATGATTGAATATTGGTCGCAAGTAATGAAAGATTGAGAGGCACTGGTATAGACCATGCCTGCAAGCCACCCGTATATTCTGCAACTACTGTTTCATACCTTCCAAGTCCAATGAGTATTGCGCACGATGATGAGCGTTTATTTTAATTGTTGAATGATTAATTTTTGCATTATATCAGTGCAATATGCGTACCAGCTTTAATTTAAATATGCCCCGTAGTTCCAGAGGTAATTGACAAAATCTAAAAAGTGCTCTTATTTTCGAGCACCAGTGCATGTACCGTATATTTCCGAGTATGAGCTGATAAGTTTTTGAACATTTTTAAAGTAAAGATAAAAGAGTCGGCTTGAATACGGATCCGGTAATTTCGAGAAAAAAAGTTTAAATAAAAAACAGTTAATATTTCTTGTTAGTTATGTACAAGCAATTTCAATTCTTTTCTTAGGGTGTTTTCATTGTATCTTATTCTAAAAGAAGACCTCAATCGCATCGTCGATTCGATTTTTCGAATATTTCGTAAAATTCACATAAACTCATTGGGATGTCTGAATGCATACGACTATTAAGCAGCAAGTTTATCCTCGAGGGCCCGAAACAAATATTGACGATCACGTGCCGTATACAAATCGCTTTCGACTCATTTTCAAAAAATAAATGGGAAATAGCACAGGAATTGTGACTAGCTTAGGTTTTGTAAAAAATAACAAATGAATTATGAAAAAGAATGTATAACCTTCATATAGGGTTACCAGAAATAAAAATTATCGACATTGGCCATTTATTTTCCCTTAATTTCATTCGATATACACCTTTTACCCGCTTTTCGCCTTCATGACATGTTTGCAAATATAAGAATTTTCCTTTAATGTGTTTTTTTATACAGGTTTCAAATTTTGGGTGAATTTTTGAAGAAAAAACACACTTTTGGCTAAAATTTGGAAATATACAATGTATACATATATATATATATCGTATAGTTTTATAAAGTAAAATAACAAAACACTGATGGTAATTCCTACAAAGCTAAGAATGAATGAAAATGGATTTTAAAACCTATAAAAACCCGCCAAAATATAAGTAGACATTTAAAAAGTCAATAGACCAAAATAAAAAACTATAATGTTTTCTAGAGCTGTCGCAGATTTAAAACAGTTAAATAGGGCAAAGCTTACTTTACAGGATCCAACCTTCCCCGTCCAGCTGAAAATTTCGACATAATAGCGCAATAGAAAGTGAAGAAAACCTCGGAAAGAATAATGAATCCAAGCCTAATAATAGCATGTGTAAGCGAAAGGATTATTTATAACAAATAAATTAAATTGAACGACTATTGTAAAATTGTACAATGTTACATATTGAAACAAACATATATATAAGATCTTAACTTACCGAAATTCTTAAAGTTCTCGAATAATACAAATAAATATAAAAGAAACCTGTCAACTGCTGTAACACCATCCGCAAAGTGCTTTTATAAAATATGCCTATCTAATTCTCAATTTAACTGTGGCACCATCCACATGACCCTAAATCAGGGGTGGCCAACCCGCGGCGTGCGTGCCACATTGTGGCACGCGGGAGTCGTAACTGTGGCACGCGAAGACTTATTAAAAAATTACAAAAATGTTTGAAAAGATTACTGAATTAATTGAATTAAAATAGAAAATTATCATGAAAAGAATACGTAAAAAACAGAATTTTTCAGCGTGAGGTCTTAAAGACGCTAAGCAAGACTTTTTCTTTTCTTCAGTATAGCGCCAAAAATGAGATCATGCTCCAAAACTTACAATTCCACTGCATTGTAACGTTCCGAGAAAAGTGTTCAGTAACGTGAGACTAAAAACAAATAAATTCTCTCTCTCTCGGACGGTCGAATCTGCCCAAAAATTCACTTCTCTCGGGGGCGGTTAATTTTTAACATCTGGGATTCCTATTCGAATTTCAGCTTACCCTTGCAGTTCTAAAGTTTAGTGTAAAAGTGAGTGAGTGAGTGATTTTGGGGTTTATTGGCGCATGAGCCGATTTCGGCTATACTGCGCCAAACATTTGTTTTAATATCTGTGGTCTAGACGGGAAGAGAAAGAAAAAATGAATTGAATGACAAGAAAGAGGGTCGAAAATAGAGAAGGATCACTAGGGTGCCCCGGGTTCGTGAAGCCCATGTTTACCAAAGACAGTAAACCCCGTGGGAAAAGGAAAAGATCACTAGGGCACCTCGAGATTGTGACACCCGTACTCACCTAAAGAAGGTGAGCCCCCTGAGGGGGTTTAGTGTAAAAAGCTGTCAGCGTGATGTCAGATAAAAAGATTTTTCCAAAGGTGTTGGTTATTTACGATTTCTGTAATGTCAAGAAGTAATTCGCCAATATATTAGTTATGACGTGATGAAATCAAAATATCGCTCAAAATTAACTGATATGCACCTAATTTTGTTAGCATCTTCACGAACTAATCCAAATATAGATAATTTAGTAAAAAAACTACAAATTCAAAAACCACATTAAGAAAGCACTGACTGTTTAATAATCATTTAAAATTAAATGTTTCAAGTTGTTTATTTTTATTTTGTATCTAAGCTTATTTTTATCTTCTATTTATTGATCTGGTAAAAATTTATCAACAATAAAATATATAAGTTTATACTCTTGTTTCATTTGTTACACCATTTTTATTTTTACATTTCACTACATAAAACTTGCATTTAAAAATATGTTTTTGGTAAAATAACCCATAATAAGCCTATAAGTAACTTTTTCACTTTTGTATATTTTTTAGTTTGGTGGAGAAGTTGGAAGTGGCACGCGTAACTTTTTTTTACCAGATTGTGGCACGCTTCCCAAAAAGGTTGGCCACCCCTGCTCTAAACCAATAAATAGTAAAAACCTAATTGTAATTGAATAGAATAAAAGAAGAGTAGTTGATGAAAAATGTGATAAACTATTTGGTTTTATTATTGTAATTATATTTAAATAGAAAGCTATTTAAATATTCACACTGTAAGCAAAATTTATGAAACTTATTAGAATTATAATATTTTTCTGATACATCTGAAACTAAGTCATTATTCCCTTCTACATAATTAATTACTCTATTTCTAAATACAGAAGTGTGTAAATTTCTTGTAAAGTTAATTAATGTTAAAATGAAAGACTTCTCTTTTATCAAAGATATTAGATCTTAAATAATTATTACCTACATTCAATTGTAGGTCTAAAAAGTTTGCTTATCTAATTGATAATTGATTGCAATTAATTTCAGATACCAAGAATGAAAACTAAAGTTAGGAATGTAATTTAATTTAATACTAAAAGTAATAAGATAAATATTAGCTAAAATTTTTCTTGCAGGCCCACCTTAATTTGTTTACAGCAAAAACCAATGTTAAAAATACAGGTTTCTTTTAATACTAATTGAATTTTAATTTACATATTTTACGGATTTATTTATATGTATTTGATTAATTATATATATAAGATAGAGATTCTGAAGTACAGCAAAAAATATCTGAAGAGTTTTGATACGCAATAATTCATTCGTGTAAATTCTCTCTCTATCAGAACAATGATTTACAATGAAGGAAACCCGTCACTTTATAATCATTCTTATATTTTTACATATTATTCAAGAGCAAAAATACATGTTTAATGTGTTGAAAGTAGTATACACATATAATATAGGAAAGATATTGCCTTGAATTTCAACATTTTATCTAAGAAAAGTCATTTTGCTACAGAATAATCCACGGTTTTCCTTCTAATAAACTATTCCCTTTTATACCAAGGCCGAGTATCTTTTCATTTTGCATTAGTATAATAGATTGTTACGCATTAAAAGTTAATAAAATATTAGGATACTATGCATTAATGTTTAAATTTCCTATTGTAAAATGATTGATAAGACTTTTTCAACATTTTAAAGCTTTGGCTAAATGAGAACTTAATAACAGAGGAATCAATATTCAAATTTTAGAAATTTGGGCAAATTTAAAATTCAAATGAAGTATTTTACACTATATACTTTTCAACTACTAAATTTCACAAAATTCCTTTTAAATTTTGCATAGTTTGCTTTTAAAAGATAATAAATAAGGAAAATAAGCTAATAAATATGGAAAAATTCGGTGATATGTAATACAATTTGAGATAAATAAACTAAATATCATTACAAAATTAAAAATATTTATTCATTAAAATATTAAAATATTTCTTCTATTTATATTCTGGATTTTGAAGATCTGATCAATTCAAAATTTATATTAATATAATTATTCAAATACTTAAGCAAATGTGTAACAAAAATGCTTTTAATTAGGTCACAAATTATACGAAATGAAATTTAACACTCCGTTATGGGTGTGAATCTCTCCGATGCATGATAAATAAATTATAGTTTAAAAAAAACTAAAAAATACGCTTTTATAGTTTATCGAAATAAAAAGTAAAAATTAATTCTTAATGTCAGAATAAAAAGATTAGCGAGAACATTAATGTCAATGCAGTAAAAGCGTGGGGTGCTCGATATCATTTGTTATAATTTCTTACTAGTTGTATTCCGAAATGAAGAGTTAGTGTAAAAATGTAACATAAATCACCCCCCTCTTTTACCACAATGACATTAATTTTCTCGTTAATCATTTTATTCTTATATTAAGAATTATTTTTTACTTTTTAGTTCGTTTTACTATAAAAGCGAGCTTTTTAGTTTCTTAAAACTATATTTTTCATTTTTTTATTTCGCTTTAACTATATTTTTTATTTTTTTTAAGCTATCATTTATTCATTGATGAATTCATCTTAAATGCGTCATTTCTCAGAATGTAGAATACCCATTGGCATCCTATCAATGCGTCAATACGGCCTGGTTTGCAAAATGTAGGATCAGCCAACTGAAGGAAATCTGGAAGAGCTAAGTTTGAAATATTTAATGCGGAAGCAGGTGCTAAAAATCAGTAATATTTTTCCCTAGAAAGAGATCAGTATCCTTTCTAAAGCATGCATCAGCATTAGACATAAAATTACACGTGCGAATCGATGAGTTTGTGAGAATTTATTTAATCCGGTGACCTATGAATCAATTCTCAGCTGTTTTGGTAGTCGTCAAATCCGGAAATGTGATCTGGAGTTAGTCGCCCAATCTGGAATTGGAAAATCGTTAAACCTGATGAACCTTATCAGGACAATAGAATAAAATTACTAAATTATTGTATTGTCATTGGTTCTTGGCAAGTATGCAAAATTTCGAATTAATCTGATTTTTTAAAGTGGGTAAAAATCGAGTTCAAATAATCCGTTACATACAAATGAAGTTTACAAAAACTTGTTAAAATAGTCTCGGTGCTGCGTCACCACGGTGGGTTGAAACACTCCCCTCTTCTATCTGCCTTTCGTCACTCGCCCTAAGTTTCAGTGTCAAATACGAGGGTGGATTCTTGGTATTTCGGGTGGGATGAATCTGATAGATGCAGCACGCTTAACAACATCAGTTTTTATGACTTCCTATTATTTTGTTAATGTTGATTTTTTTTTTGTAAAATAGTTAGTTTTCAGTTTTATACGAAAATAATTCGAAACAGGTATTTTGTAACTTCTGTTTGATAAGTTTTTCCCCCCCTGAGTGTCGAAGTACATCTGAGGTATGTTACGCACCTAGAGTGAGTGACAATGTACCTGGAATGAACTCCCGAATTATCTATATGGGAACACGGTTAGATCACGAACTTTGGAAAGAGCACCTGCGAGGACTGTCTGATTGTAACATTCACATGCCTCAGGATTGAAGAAATATATTATATACAACGCTCCATTCAAGACCACAACTAAGAGAAACATGACCAGGAACATGGAAAAGAAGGTTTTGTTCCTTCTTTTGTGAGGACATCAAAAAAAGTTTATTAAAATTGCGTAATGCTTTATACGAAAAATCCATGTCCTTTGAACATTGTAAGGTAATTTGTGAAGACTGCAACAAGGGGCATCTGAAAACGTACACAGTGGTGACACAATTATAACTAACCATTATTTTTTTGATGTTTTTCGTATAAATACCTTCATTTCTGATCCTATTTTAAATATTTCATGTCAAATATATTTTAATGACAAATATCACGAATAAAAGGATCCTCTTCAAACGCAAGAATGACTTGAAGCATCTGAAAGATGCCGCGCGTTTACGGATGGAGCTTTTTGAAGCGCGCCGAACGGAAGGTTGACTTTCTTATTAGTTTTCACAATGGAAATCATTGGAAGAAAGCCGAGGGCTTATCAAGAGAAGGGCCAGCAAATAATTGTATAGCCAATATCTATAAACTCTTCTATGAATAAAAAATTATAATAATTACGTGTATGATCTTATAATTTTTAATCTTATAATCCAAACCTAATAAATGCTATTTTTTTATCCCGAATATCTTAATTTGAGCTTAACGAACAATAACCATAATAATTCAGATTTTCTTGATAGATTTAACTATAAATAATAGAATATTTACTCAACAATAACATTTCAAATAAAAGAGATGATTTTAGTATAGTTCTTTTTTGGAACAGTTTCAAGTATATTTCTATTTATAGAAATATAATACTACACTATATACAACGTAACAATAATTTAGCTACACAGAAATCAGATGAACTTTAAAACATATTGTAAGGTCATGTTGAACTTAACTAAAAACTGTTGAACTTAATAAAAATACTCTTTTGTAATATAAAAATACTATTTTAAGGAAAATGTGAAATATAGGAAGTAAATGATACTCTTTTTTTTTTAATAATAAATATATTTATATATATATATATTATTTTTCTTATAAGTTACTAATTTACAAAAAAAATTATTTCATTTTTCATTGTCTTCTGACTCTTATTCTGACCCTTTTATGTATATTAATTACAAATTATTTAATATGAGATACATATATGCCTTAAAGATCTGTCTACATACAAATACCAGCTTCTGTTCTTCTTTCTTCAACTTCATCTTTTCAATTTCTTTAACTATCTTAATTATGTACTAAAATATAAGTTTTAAAATTTATCCAAGCAATATTAATTTTCTCAATATTTCATCTTCTTATGCAAGCATGTTTTTAAACAATTCCCATTTAAAACAGCAAAAAAGTATATGATGATGATGATGTGTGTATAGGATGACTCTTAATAATTCCTTAGCATAAGTATGGATGTTGTATAAGAATAATTATATATACCAAACACTTACGTCAACTCTGAAAACTTTTTTAGTTTAGCTAAGGATTATGAACTTTATCCCCTCCAAATTATTAAAAAGAGAAATTTTATTATATAATTTTATAATTGAGGTAATCGATATAAAAACTTATAATCAAGAGAATCACTTTTATTTTTTAATATTAATTTTTTCAAACATTTTATTTTTCTCATACCCCTCTTAAATATTACATGATACTAATGGCTTTGTAATTTTTTTTTCTGATTGAATTTTTAACATAGAGAGTAACTTTAGAAAAATAAAAAAATTCAAATAATGTTTTAAGAGCATGAATCAATTCTTACTTTTTGTTCGAGGTCCCGATTCGTAATCGCACAGCGACTTTAGGAACGAATATTATGATATTATCAATGAAGAAAGCATTAATAAAAAAATCTGCTGAGGTGCGAAACACCGCGAGTGAACACCAATAAATAAATAAGTTGCATATTCAGCGAAAGGGCTGATTGGTACTCCATGTATAGATTGGTTGAATAGCCTCCGAGAAAATGAGATTGGTCCTAGATCTGTGCCAACAGTCACTGAGTAGCTTTGGCTCCACATGATCTTTGACAAAAAACAACACAGAAAAAAGAAAGGAGTTCTTTTGGAAGGGTTACAATGAGAGCCAGTAGTGGTGAAGCAACATACTCCGAAATGATTTGATATACAAGACCCTAGATTAAGTTTATCTGAAGAAATACCAGTTGATTAAGTAAACATATTATATGGTGGATCAGGCACATTCATCAAACAGGATGGAGAAATTGTTAGCTGTTGCCATGCTGCTTCCGTGCAACTGAAGAGTTTGCGCTAAGCAAGTCATTACAATATACATACCGCTACACTTAAGAATATTATATTTAAAGGATTTGTGTAAATGAAAAGAAGGCATAAGCACAACAAAAGCATCTCAAATTTTTACTCTCCTTAAGATATAAATCTAAAAATTTTGTTTGAATAGAGCTGCCCCAGTAGACGAGAGCTCATGGACGCGAACTTGTGCCTGGCATTGGTTTTGTCTTGTCCTGGGTTCGAGTGTTAATACCACTAAAATGAACCCGGTGGCCGTAGTAGCCTAATGGTAATGGTCGCGAACTCGTGGCCGGCGTATTGTAGGTTCAAGCCCTGGTGACACTGAAGTTCCACTACGTATAGGAAGCCACTGCGCATTAAATCTGTATAAGCTCAATGCCCTCCCGTTGGTGTGATTCTGTAATTAAGAGAGAGAGGTGCCAGCTCAGGTGTCATCCTCATCGCTTGACCGAGGCTCAAAATTACGAGGTCCGTTTCCAATATCCCTCGTGTTGCTTTATAGTAAGCTGTTAAAAAGACTCTCGCTCACTCACCACTAATGATACACCGTGTTGAGGAGCACGATAAATCTGTCAAAGAACTGAAGTCTCACATTAACGTAGTTTGGAAGTTTGGAGAGTGAAATGTCCACTGAGGTGTTATCCTCATCCCTTTACCATGGTTCAAAATTTCGAGTTTCGTTGCCAATAGCCCTCATTTTGCTACGAAGTACGACGTAAGTAAACGAATAATCAATTAGTTCTTTTAGACATAAATGGCAGTTGCAGTATCCGAGATTGCCTTTATTGCCCATGCTTAATATACATTGCGTTATGGTTGGACCACTAAATGGTTGACTGAAGCCATATTTAATCATTTTCCAACGAAATTATTGCTAAAAATGTTACGTATTGAATTTTATGTTAGTTATTTTCCATTTGCAAGGCTTTTTCTGAGAAATCTCATATATATTATAACTAAAAATAGCGCATGTGTGTTTGATAACTTTCAATTATATATATATATATATATATATATATATATATATATATATATATATATGTTGATAAGTAGCTTTTGTGCTAGAAAATCGGAAATAAAATCGGGTGGGAAAATTCATGCACGTACATTATACTTATTTTTCTTACCAATTCAATATTTTAACGCCACATCCGTGTGAAAAGAAATTGTTTCCAAAATATACTCATTTTCTATGAAATTTAAGAATATTTTTGAAAGATTCATATGAGCAGAAGAATTATCAATCTCAAAGTAAAAGAATGGGGAAAAAATTGGACGAGTCAACGGAACAAAGGGAGTAATTTCCTTTCAATTCTGGAGCATTCGGTATGTTATGAACAACACTATAATTAAAGAAACAACTTCTGTGGAACACGTCAGAAAGAAATTTCTATATTTTTCCTCGGAATGTATATGAAATGGTTTTCTTTAAGAGAGAGTAAGAGACTTCCATTCTCTTGACAAAAGTTGATATTTTTCCTATAGAGTTGGTGTTGATAAGAACACCGATAACTGTAGTTTTATGTTTTTCGGAACTGAAAGCTTTTTCCGATAAATTCGTCTATATATCCTGTTAGATACTGTTAGTTAAATATTTTCTGCTGAAGAAATGTGTTCAATAAAATGAAACCTTGAGTCAAAAAACTGTGTGTATAAATATCACTCTGTTTGAACTTTATAAAATGTTTACCACCAGATAAATTTTTGATATGTATTTTCCAAGAAAAATATTGCCTTACAAATTATTTGTGCTATTCAATCTTCTTATGAGTTCTTTACAGTTGTAAAGCATGTTTCTTTCCAATAAATATAACATTTTTTTGCAGTTTTCAGCCTGTTTAGGAGATAAATGTTGTTTTAACAGTTGTATGAAATATTTCTATTCCCAGTAGAGTATAGGAGCGAGAAAGATGAGTTGGGCAGGCAAGGCGGGGGAAAAAAGTGAGATAGTACTTGGAATGATATGATTTGTGATTGCAGTATTTGTATAGTAAAGATTTTTGTTTCGTAATGTTTTCAGTTTCAATACAAGTGCAGTCCAAACTCCATTTTACGAGCCATAATTTTATGAATTTCTCTATTTTGTGAACTTTTGGGGCGGGGGGGCAAAGAACATTTTACTGTTTCCTTCGTAAAATAAGCCCAAAATAGCGAAGGGAATTTTCCATTTAATGAACTTTTCTTCTTGTAATTTGACTTATTTTTTTTCTCACATTTTTTAAAACATTTCTGGACTTTTCAAATTATTCTTTTTCGGCACATTTTATGGTTGTGAATGACCTTGAACTGGTTTTAACAGGCACGCAACTCACCGAAAACAATAAAAATGTTGTAATTTTTCAAACAAAATAAACAGATTTCATCAGATATTAAATTTATAGACGCATGTGATAACGCATGTTTAAAATTACTGGTTGTAAAGTAATGTATGGTTAAAATTACTTTTAAGCTAAAAATTAAAGAATTTTGTTAAAATTCATAAAATTTAATACAAAGCTATTTTTTTAATTTGAAAATATTGTGCTTTCCTGGACAATGTTTTTTTTTTTCTTGTTTTCCTTGCAGATATCTTTTTGATGGGTAAGATACATAAAAAAATAAATAGATATTAATTTACCAGAAATGAGTGCGTGTGGGGGGGGGGTGAATAATCACTTTTTTATAATACAAAGTGTTTATGTATTTAAAATTTGTTTTATGCAGTTTGTAAAGTATATCAAAAAAGGAATTTCGATTTAACAAATTTTCCATATTAATATTTTTTTTCGGGATTAAGCGATTTCGTTAAATAGATGTCCGACTTTAATAAGATCCTCAACTAGCTCGCAGTTTCTTATTCAAAAACAAGTGAACTTTAATAGAATTTTTTTGCAAAATTTTGCTTATAAAATTAACTTTGAAATTTTTTCTGCCAAGCATTCAAAGGAATTATCACTAATAAATGTGTTTTATTATGTTAAGGATAACCTTTGAGGCTTTTTAACGGAATCTTAAATAAAGAGAAAAATAAGAATACGAAGAATAATCGAATAGAGTGTTTTTTTTTTCAAATTCATAAATAATTCGCAAAAAATTTTGCAATAAAATACTTCTGACGAATCGTAGAAACAATTAAGAAAGTTAATAGTTAGAGATTTGGGAGGCTAATTCTGCACCTCTGTACCCATGGGCAAATAAATAAATAACAGAATGCAACAGAGTAATGCATGCTTTAAAAGTAGGGATTCCTGCTTTTTCTGGAGAAAGCGACTGAGAATGCTGTAAGGCCATATTTTTCCGAAAATAATTAATAGCTGAAACTTTAAAACTCAGCAACTGGCAACAGTCCAAGGTAGAATTCTTTAGTACTTGATTACTCCCGGAGTAGAAATAAAAACAAACCAAAGAATTACAATATTATGTTCAATAAACTCACAATGAGTTTTGCATAATCTCTAAATCGTACAAAAATTTATATTTAAAGAGTATATTTAAATTCTAAACTGTAGTGGGTTCTTATTGTACATGCTTTTCCTTTACTACAGTGTTTCTCAAACTGTGGGGTGTGTCTCCCTAGATAACTTTACGAGAAGGACGCGAGCATTTCGAAAGTCGAAAACAAAACATTATTTTAAAAAATTATTAATTTACTGAAAGTAATAGAATGCATTCTGACATAATAAAAAAACAAAATTCACATTTACAATGATATAATACACTTATAAATATATCAGTACTGCTTAATGTATTTTATAATTAATTTAACAATACAAAATTAAGAACAAGTTTAATAATTACCCTATGGGCTTGGCATATGTAAAATTTTATACAAAAATTAACGCTTATATAGATAATTTGTACGGTTTTTAATCAATTCCTTAACTGCCGATTAAAATTTACGCTATTCACTCCCTAATGCCAGCATTTTCTACGTAGGCTTACGCATGTGATGTATGGGGGGGGGGAGAGAAAAGTAATAAAAATTAGCAAATCCTCTGAAATAAATAAATCCTTTTCAAAGACTGTCAAGGTCCTTTTATTGCATTTCAAAGCTTTCGGAAAATTTTATGAATAGCAGTGCATAGAAAAAAGCGGAAAGATGAATATATACGCCCGAGGCATTTAACACTTTGGCTGACTGAGTTAGACGTTTATATACGACGGTGGCACTTAAGAGGTTAAAGTCGCATTGTAGCCTTAGCGTCAGTGTAGCTTTATTGAATTAAATACATTGTTATTGTATGGAGGAGATTGCGATAAAAATTGTGATTGTGAATATTTGTACGTAAACATTGAAGCTTTGAGAAACACTGGGTTAACATTAGAAAAGATAGTAACTCATGTAATAATGTAGGGAAAATTTGGTACACATGCTTGAAATGACATGAGGTTTTACTTAAAACTTAAAAAGTGCGAAAAATGGCCTACATATGGTGCTTAATAAAAGGAATAATAATATAGCAAATGCTTTTTAACAATAAACGATGATCCGTATTACAAATGTTCGATCTATCGACCTTCATTGATCAACAATACCTGTAGTTAATGGACAATCTTAGGGAAAACATTGTAGACAGCATTTGTGTAAGTATGGTGAGAAATTGCCGCTGGGTGTCGACCCTATTAGCATCCTCAATGAGGTCGGACGATCGCGTTCGACTTGCGACCAGGTAACCCCACAACCAATAATCACATGGATTGAGGTCTGGGGACCTAGGAGGTCAAGAATGACGGAAGTATTGGTTCAGTATGCTATTCGTCACCAAATAGTTAGAGAAAAAAATCTTTCACGCCCTTCTTTTGTGTCACCCTTCTTTGGGAATCATAAACTAACAGTTCCTTATCTTCTAAAATCAATATGTCGCAATCGTAGGTGCATCTGTTTCCTCTCTGAGTACAGCTTATTTTATATATGATTTTTAAGCAACGTCACGAACGTTTTACTGCCCAGGGCCATCTGTTGGCTATTTTCCAACCGTTATTTCCCATTTTTTGATAATTTGGAACAACTTTTATTTTAGGCTTAATTTTGTTTTTACTAATTCTGGTTTTAGATGGGATAAGGTAACGCGTTCTGCTATTTTTTTAGTATAATTTCTTATACTATTTAGCTATTATTAATCCTTTCATTTTATAAAAACAAATATGTTGATTTAAAAAGAGAAGGTATCTTTTTTTTTTCTCGCGATGAATGGAATTCAACTATTTGTTTCAAAAAACAAAATAAAGAAGAATAAGTTTTTGTTGAAAACTATGTTTTGATTTTATTTTGGAACAAAATACTTTCATTCGCTAATTTTTCATTGAATTAACTTACCGAGGAATAAAATACGAGTTATTTAATAATAAAAATTAGTGTCCGATTTCAAAGGGAGCTGAAACATCAATAAAGAATTCAGGAAACTTAGGTGCGTAGGAGTCGAAAACTTATTCTTTGGAATGGTATTATATTTCCTTAACAATTTACTTGTCCAAATAAAATATTTCTTTAATTACAAGCAAAGTATAATATTGGATTTTATTTTGTTGATAACTTCTTTCTAAAAATAATTGCTGCCTCGAGCATAATATTAAGTTTGTTTGGCAAAATTGTATCTTTTTCCATTTATTTGCCAAAAAAATAAGATGAAGGTTGTGACAAATTCGCTTTTTTCGTTAGTAGAAACAGACATGTTTATACAATAAAAATCAGCTTTAATCTTTAACCAATTTATTCAATTTTTGAACAATCCATATCAAAATTATTTAAGTGTGTGGAATTTTTTACTTAACAGAAGGTTAACTAATAAAGGTAAAAACAATAGGAAGCGTCTCTGGAAATTATATACCGTTTTCGTTCTACCGCTACTACTGTGGTAGTATCAGCGTTCAACCCTTGAGAGCATATGCCTCTGTTTGATTGTTAGTCCAGTGACGCCAGTTCAGCAGGATTGTGTTGCTTTTTCACGTGTCAGTGAGCGTTCAGAATGTCTAAGGCGATTGCCGACTGTAAAATGCATTTTGTAATCTTTTTTTTTTTTTTTTTTGTACTCAAGCAATGCAAACAAGTTGGAAGTCATGGTCAACTTGTAGAGATTTTCGGTGAAAATATAATAAGTAATAGAATGATGAAAATGTGGGTTCAATGTTGTGAGCGCCATTGTTCATGGCGAAGCACGGAACCTACTTCTGTTAATGGTGGTTTGGCTGTAAAAGTGAATGAGAAAATTCGTGCAAACATACAATTCACAATAAGATTGCTTGTAATGAGTTATCACAAATTTCAAACCTATTTACTCGCGGGATCTTTCTTTAAAAAGGGTATAGACAAGTTCATTTCCCCGTATCTAAACTACCTGAAAAGGGGAGGTAACTATGTATAAAAGTGGCTTCCGAAATGCTCTTTCATGTAAAAATAAATTTCTTTTGAAAAAAAAAAGAATTTTTATGCGAGTTTTTTGAAACCAGTTCTTAGTTTCCAGATACATCTAGTCACTCACTTCAGTCTACCTGATTGGACGAGGATCTGTCACCCGAAGAAGCCTTTAAGCTCGCTGTTTCTCGGCGACCTTGGTACCGGGTCTCCCCGGCCGCCGAGCTAGCTGCCGCACTTCCATGGTTTAGTCCGCGGATCTCAAACCTCTGGTCTCAGATAGACTATCATATCTACCTTCTTAAATTTTTCACACCTCATGCACAACGCAAACAGACCAAAGGCTCCAGCATATAATTTATTCTCAAATTTGCATTCCTAATTTTTTAATTATTAAAATTATTATTCAAAATTGTTCTTCTCTATTTTTATTACCTCAAATCTAACGTGGCAAATTTATCAGTAAAGTCAACAACCAATTTGTGAAGATAGGGGATAAAGACCTCTTATGAGATCATTGCCCCAATGAACATTCTACGTTCTGACTTCAGTAAACGCTTCTGCAACGCCTTCTATTTTATTCCCTTGTTGTAAATTAAATATATAGATGGCGCTGCAAGTCATCCAAGAGATGTATACTCGTTTGGCTTGTAGAGACAGAGTCATGTAATGTTCTTTGTGCTGTGTACTTGTCTTCTGAGTTGTCTGCAAAATAAACAAAAATGTCAAAAGAATTATTGAATTGAGAATGAAAGATACAATGGAATTATAACCGTGTCTCTGAGCATGGAATATAATAACTAAGGAAATACAATATCCCTCTCTTTCCTTTCTGTTTCAAGAGTAATTTTCATTTGTGAATACATATGAAGTTTCTTCCACAAAGCGAGATAACAGATAAAACATAGTAACAAGACATTAAAGTAAAGCACTCTCAGAGATAAGTTAAGAGAAATGCGCATGAAAATTTGCCACATATTGTAATTCAGTAATTTTAATGGAATGAAATATTATTAGTATATAAGTATTTATTTCTACAGCAATGGCTTTTAACCTTTATCCCAGTGGTTCCCAAACTTTCTGGGTCCATGGACCCCCTTTTATACCAATAATTTGGCCGTTAATTATTAAACTATTATGAGTGAGTTTAATACATAAAACAAAAATTATAAATTTAACTTGGGTGTCCTGAAAATAAGTGAAAATGATATTGATAGATATTATATTCTAAGACACTATTTATATATTTTATAAAATTAACTTTACTAAAAGTATAACTTTGGTCAGTAAATGTTTGCACAAGATAGCAATTGTATTAAAAAATACATATATAACGTACTTTATTTTCCAAACAATACAGAGAATAAATATGCTTTCTATTCAAAACTAATAAAAACTTGTTGCATTCCCCTAACATCTCGTGATTGTTCGCCAAAGATAACTAAACTGTTGACTAGAGGCACAACTTTTTTGTACTGTCATATCTTAAACAAGTGACAGCATGTAACGGTGAGATTCCGTTCCTATTTAAATCGGAATAAATGACTGCATTCCGAATAAGCTTGACTTCCATCGTAAAATGCGAGTCATTATTTGTATTTTATGTGTGTACCTATCTATTATATTTTAATCTAATATTTTTAAATGTTTACTCTAAAAAATTTTAAATATAAAATTTTAATACTAAATTATTTTAACTTTCATATTAATATAAATGAATCACAAATATTTTATTTGACATTAAACCATTCCGGGGACCCCCTTGCCCATACACCCTTAGATTAATTTTAATTTGCCACGGACCCCCACAGCAGTCACGAGAACCCCAGGGAATTCGTAGGAACCACTTTGGGAATTCACGTTTTATCCTTCAGGAAAATGCTTCATAGCTTACAGTAAAAGGAGTTCCTTGAGGAGCTGTTAACGCCGAATTACTGATATGAAGGCTGCGTAAGACGCATTGTGATGCTCGTGATCTGGAGCCTTGAGAGGCCAATGTAAGGGGGAGTGAGTACAAGCCAGTTTGGAAACCAGGCTGATAGAAGTTCTGGGAATCTCTTGGAGAGTCTGTTGGAACACCTGAGTTCCCACTTTTCGTCTCTCTTATAGGTGGAATATGTCACGCCTTCAAAAGAGACACGTGGCACAGAATCATTTCCGTCTGAACTTTTCGGTTATCCTTATCACCCCTCGTATGGTGGACTTTGAAGACGTAGATTCGACTTTGAAACTGCGCCGATCACTTTTCTGTCGCTTGGATAAAGGAAGGAAAATTGTTTGACTTACCCTAGAACTTAAGCGTCGGTATTGTCCTGCCTTGGATACTTTCTCACGCGAAACTACATGACCGTTGAGACGTCATAAGTTCCCTGACCGGAAATTGGTCCTTTGGGGGAGACTACCGGGAGTTCTTTCCTAAAAAGTCGTGTAAAATATTTTTTTTTATTATATTAAGCAATTGTACTGTCGAAGGGTAATACTTTCTGGTGGGATAACATAATTCCGAATAAATAATCGAACAAGATTTTTTTTTTGTTGATTTTGTAAAATTATTTTTTGTCAAAGCTTATGACACATTTCGAAATTTTTTTAAAATCATGAGGCAACAATTTAAATTTCATTACTCGTTAAATGTTAGATGAACTGATAAGGAGAGAACACAGACACGTTTAACCTTTTAAAATGACATCGTGATGACACATGGAGTGGCTCAGACAACTTTGACGGTTGTTTCTATTTGATCGATTGAATATCATTAAATGAAAGACATTTGATTCCACTTTTGACATAGGGCCGCGGTGGCCGAGTGGTCTAGGCATCGGATCATGACTAGCGTGTCATGAGTTCGATCCTAGTACCACTAAAGATCCGCCTTGTAGGGGAGCGATGCAAGTTAAATCTGTCGAGAGCTCAAACGTTCTCCCGTTGGTGTGGTGTGGTAGTTAGGAGAGGGGGTGCCAGCTCAGGTGCCGTCCTCGTCACTTGACCATGGTTCAAAATGACGCGGACCGTTGCCAAAAGCCCTCGTGTTGCTGATCAGTGCGACGTTAATATTCTCTCCCTCCACTTTTGACATTTCATCCTAACAGAATTCTCTGAACTTTGCAGCAATTTTGAGGGACATGTTACTTGAAACATGTCTAGAGTCTTTTTCGAATACAAAAATGGCGGAAACCGACTCCGTTTTCTTTGAATAAATTCTGAGCATTCAGATGCAGGCATTGTATAAATGTATAATTACTGTTATCATGGTAGATGACTCACTCAATATATAGATTTTCCGTAGTATAGTTTTATTATACATTATTTAATAAAGTTTTGAAATCTTAAATGTTATTTTTAGAATGCAAATTTTTCTTTTAGCATCTAGGCCAGGTTTTTCTTAAGAAATGTTTAATGAAGTATAGGCCAATTCATTTTGATGTGAGATTATTGGGGAAATCATAAAACCAACGACTCAGAACTCTTTATGAAAAAATACATTTAGAAATGTAAAGCAGTAGCTGTAAGCAGTTGTGCATGTAATTCAAATTCAAGTGACTCCTGTTGTTGCAGATTAGATGACAAATAACTTATTTTAGGGTTGTGTAAGATAATACTTTTAGTAAATGCATGCTGAAGGGAAGTCATCTGCCAAACAGTTTCTAAGCGTGTCTGAAAGGGATCTCTTGAAATAATGACTCGAAATAAGTTTGATTTTGTTCGAATACTTAAATGTGCCTGGAATCGAATTCCATGTTTCCAAAATGTTGTTACTGGAATTTTTACTTATATTGCTTGTTAATCTTTCCGTTTCAATCAATTCCAACTTTTCCTCTGTTTCAATAAATTTTTGAATCCATATTAAATTAGACTGAAAATCAATCGGTTGCATTTTTAATTCTCCAATCTCCAATTAATTGATTTGGGACAAGTTCATTTGATCAAATCAAGTCGCATCAGGGTACATAATGAACTTGAGCGTTTTCGATAATTCTGAGTAAATGTAGCAGAAAATTCCTTGATTGTAGAATCAACCACAGCCCCGAGACCGATGACTCGCGTAATACTTCTTCGTAAACTTTGTTATTTGGAACTAAAATGCAAACCGTTTTGATTGATGTCGTGCCCAAAATATTGTGCCGCGTGCCATCGGTTCGCCATCCCTGATCTTGGCGAATAGAATACGCGGAGGAAGGATTCCACATTTATCCAATCAGGAAAACTGTACCTATAAGCCACTGGCTCATTTTTAAATGCAAAACTGAATTAATTTGACATTTGCGATTCAAAATGTATTCGTTATCAATTTTTGAGAAATATATATAAAAATTAGTCCACATCTAAATTAAAAAATTCTCAAGTCCAACTTCTGAAATAAAGTTATAAAATTTTACTTTTCTATTAGAGCAAATTTGAAAGCTTGATTTAAAACAATCTCTTGGTAAAAAAATATTGCTGTTAAAATATATAATAAAATAACTCATATAATGCACAACTGTCCACACAAAATGCAACATCCTGAAGGAAGTATGCAAATCATACAAAATTTACATCATGCGTTGTGGTGATGAAATATGCAAATCATAAGAATTATAGAGCATACTCAAATCAGGGGCAACCGTAGTGCCATCCACAAGTTCTAGGGGAACAGATTGGCGATTTGAAGTACGGAAATTTTTTTCGTGCGAATCTTTTTGCGTAAGCTCTTTACCTGCGCCTCGTGAAAGACATCGAGTGCCTTTTGATCAAGTTTCTGTGTTCGACCGAGAAAGATTAGTAGCCTATATTGATTGCGGATTATCCATCAAAGAAATAGGTCAACGTTTTGGACGAAAAAAAGCAACTGTAGTGTGGATCTATTATCATTCGATGGAGGAGGAAACGACGGACCGACGGAGCTGATCGCACTCCCTCCCCTCATGGCACCAATGGCCGTGGAGACAGGTGGATTGTTCGCATGACAGTGATGAATCGCGCAGACCCATCACGAACCATAGCACAACAGATTTAGTTCGTTGGGCATCATTCATTGTCCAATCGTACCATTCGACGCCGTTTGCAGTACAGTGGAATGTCCACAAGGCATCCATTGCTTCCTTTACCCTTAACTGGAAACCACAGGCATTTGCGCCTCCAGTTTTGCGATGAATGGTGGACGTGTACAAAGGAATGGAACGACATTGTGTTTACTGACGAATCCCGCTTTAGCCAGTAACATCACGATGGTCGGATTCGAGTTTGGAGACACCATGGTAAAAGCGGTTGAACTATTGCGTTTTGTACTGCCACACTGGTCTTGCACTTAATATCATGGTTTAAGTTGGTATTAGGTTTCACTGCCACACTTCTCTACTACGCATTACCGGTACACTGAACAGCCACCGCTACATTTCTGAAGTGTAGGAGCCCGTGGTTCTCTCATACATTCAGCGCTTGCCATCAACCATATTCCAACAGGATAATGCGGGAGCATACGTGGCACGTAATGTTCAAGAGTTCTTCTTTACCCATCATATTGAATTGCATCCTTGATCTGCATGTTCTCCCTATCTGTGTGGTCGATCCTTGCATAATGACTGGCCCGGGATGCACCACCCGCTGCTACACCAAATCAACTCCAGCAATATATGGAAGCCTGCTGTACTGCAAGGATACATCCAAAGCTTCTTTGATTCTATGCCGGGGTGTGTGGCAACCGTTACAGTCAACAATGGTGGCTACAGTAACTACTGCTTTTGTCATTATATCAGCACGTCACAAAAGGCTGTAATTTTAATCATTTGATATTTGTGCAACATGTTATCTGCCAAATAAATTTTGCTGTGATAACTCTGGTCCTTCTTGGGGTCTACATTTTGTGACCAGCAATATATATTCACAATCTAGTAAGTGTAATTTTTGTGGGTTCAGAATTCTAATTTTAATATTCAAAGAATTATGTGTTTTCCATTTTTTTTATTTAATTTATTGGCCATCAAGAGTGCTTTGCTTTAGATCAGGAGTGAGCAATTGTTTCGGATTCGTGGGCCACATTTTGGAAGTGGAGGATACTGAAGTGCTGCACTTTTTAAAAATGACTGCATTCATTCGTTAGATTTGCATCTCCGAATAGGTACAAATCGTTCCATGAAAATGAATAAATCTAAATAAATTAAACTAGTGTCAGTTTTATTTATTTTATTTATTGTACTAATTTCTTATCTATAGATTCAAGCATTTTTAAATTTAGAATCAGATTAATAAAATAAATGAGCATATTATAACACACTTTTCTACATTTTTTTTAAAATCAAGCTTGTTTAAATTATCACATCATAGCTGCAAGTTAACATTACCAGCCCACGTAAATATCTTCGGTAATGAGAAAGCCGAAGGAGCCAAGGAATCCAGAGCTCGTCTTCAATCATATAACCCCACGACCCTCATCGACGCCAATAGAGTTGCCAGCCGAAGGCTATTTAACGATAATTTTAAATATTCCATCCCAGCTCTAAATAGCAACCGTACAATAGCATCAATAATAACTAGACTTAGAACAAAGCTCGTAAAGGAACGAAAATCGGTACTGACGGACAAAGAAATTACACAAATCGTTGCCCAAACTGCCTTAATGTGTTCAACTGTCTCCCAAACATATCCTCAGCTGCCCAACAATTCAAGCCAGGCTTTTCAAGATCGGCCCAGAAGACTCAGAAAATTTGATCTTCTGTGATAAAGCTGTTGAAGTTGATGAAGCAGTTTTCGACAGCTTCGGAGTGATCTAAAGCTTCTTTTTTTTATTAATCTGCACATCACGGACACATCAACAACAAGTTAACATTAGCCAACATGCATCTATTTTTTCTCTTGTTGATCTTCACGCAAAAAAACCTTGCTCGCAAATATATGTCGATCGAAATATGAAGAACTTTTTCCCAGCATATTTTTTCAAACATGGAAATTTTTCAGAAGACAAATATTAGTAAAAGTTAGTGTCATACCATTTCCTTCGCTTGATTTTACTGCAAGTCAACATGTTCAAGCCACAGTTTCTTAGGGGCTGTGTTAATATTAGCAGCGTACGGGAAAGAAATCTCGGGTTGTGGCTTGTTTTCTCACTGCAATGTTACTCAAACTGTAGGGCGCAACCTTTTAGGGAGGCGTGGTAGTCCTACAAGTGGGGCTCGGGTATATCGAAAAGTTGAAAACATAATATTTGGAAAAAAATTTTAATTTACTGAAAGGAAGCAAAATAACATTATGACATAATAAAAAAATGCGTTTACACTGATATAATGCACTTATAAATGTATTAGTACCACGCCCAATGTATTTCATAATTAATTTAACAGTACAAAATTAATAACAAGCTTAATAATTACTAGTGACCCTATGGACATGTCAAAATTATATACAAAATTTAATACTTATTTTGATAATTTGTACGGTTTATTATAGAAGTCTTATTGTAGTTTTACATCAAAGTCTATTATTATTGAATTCAATGCATTTTTCTTGTATGGAGGGAGAGGGGGGCGATGAAATCTGTGATTGAAAATTGGGTCGCAAGTATAGAAATTTTGAGAAGCACTGCCTCCCTGGTATGGCGGACCGCAAAAAATTTGCCCACCCCTGCTTTAACGATATCAATAAACCTTCGGGCATGACCACACACACACTTTTCAAACTTAAGTACGGCAACACGTATTACGCTCGCATAAAACTTATTTCTGTCTGTTAATGTTAAGAACCAACCAATTCAATTTAATACAGCACAATATTGCTACACGTAGTAGAATTAAAAGTTTCCGTACTGAGTCTATAACCTGAAAAATGTTTGCAGTGGAGCTAATATGATAACATTTCTCTCTCTCTCTATTACTGCATCCTTCCCCTCTTTCTAAAAGTGGTTTGCGCAAAATCAAAGGGTCGGAGGCTCGCCATGGCGTTGTATTTTGTAGGCGGATGCAACTAGTCACAGGAGATTGAATGAAATGGTGTTTGTTGAGCAGAAAATGAAAGTCAAATTTTTTGTTTTTATATCGAGGTTTCAGAGAAATCAAGGAAAGTTTCAAAGATGGCAAATTTTCTGGCCATCCGTAGACTTCCCGCATCGTTAAAAAGGGCAAAAAGGTGTGTGCGACGGTACACAAGAAGAGGCGTCAAACAATAGCGCCAATATGAGAATCAGTTGGGATATCCTAGGGCACATGCGAAAGGATACTGACTAAGGATCTTAATATGCATAGGGTGTGTTAGCACATCTTTCCCCGCATATTAAGCGAGACCAAAGGAGAATTCGAATGGAAATAGCAAGAAATTCAATCTACGGTTGATGACAAAGATCCTTTCCTACTTGACTGAATTGCTTCTGGTGACGAGAGAAATGGTGTTTTTTTATACGATCACAGAGAGCATAGGCAACTTAGAAACACCACAGTCTTCATGTCGTCCATTTCAATCCGCAGATGAAGTTAAAAGGGCATCGCAGGCGGAATTAAAGGACATGGCTAAAAATGGACTTCAGAAATGTTTCCATGACCTTCACAAGAGATATTTGCCAAGGGTCTTCTTTTGATGGAGGATGTGTTTCAGCAGTTTAATTAATAATATTATAGATTCAGTCCGGGAAATGTTGAATCATACTTTGCATATATACATTTTATATTGTGTATTTGAAAAGTGTGAGCTCTTCTCTACCGACAGGGTATTGTAACTGGAAAGTCGATTTGTGCATACTAAGAGATAATACTTCTGTGAACAGATGGAATGACCTTGGTGAGCTAATTTGGCTGTCAAATATTGTCAATTCCTCAAATACATGTAAAGTGAGAAAACTACTAGGGACTTGGATGACGTGTAAGCAATAGAAGCCTCTGGAGTATGCTTTGCAATCTATATGAAAACGATACAGTAAGCCACATGAAATGTCAGATTTTCATAGCGAGTGTATATTTTAATTGCCTCTTGCGATACTGCGACTACTTATTTGAATTGTTGTATTCTTAAGTGTCTAAAAAAATATTGGACCTTTGGCCTAGAAAATTATATTGGTTATGTGTTAGGATAGGAACTGTAATATCCATTAAAATAGGTCTATTGTGCTTCCTAATATTGAACCCATCGATATTTCTGCTGTTGGAAAACACTTCTGAAAGGCTTTTGAAATAGTGTTCATTACCACCATCGCGTTCTGTATTATCTCTTCTCACTTTCAAAATAAAACTTTTCAAAGGCGTCTTTAATTTCGAAAAGAGTCAGAAGTCGAAAGGTCAGAAGCTGGGGAACGACTGGAATTCAACATTTTACTAAGAAGACAAAGTTCTTTCTGTTCTCTCAGCAGCAGCTTGGGGATACATTTTGCTGGCAATCTGTGCATAGTCAGTCATCGCGCAAAACTGCATATGTGTGGTATTTTTACTGATCTTAACTTCTTCAGAAATTTTTCGAGTGGTCAAACGACGATCTTCTCCCTTTACCCCTCTCAATAACAGTTGCAGTTTGTGGCCTCCTAAATCACAGGTCACTCTCCACTGATGTGGAATTATTTTTAAATCAAGCGAACCACTCCTTAAATATATGTTATTTCCACATGATCCATTCGAAATATTCTACATTACTCCATTGATATTCGATTTCCAACTTTCTAAGAAAAGAATTATTAATTGACGAATTTTCGTTTCTGAATATGCATATGAAATGGTAGTTTGATTAAAAAGAATGTTTTTTTTTATTTTTATCGGTCAGAATTATTTCCCCCAAATTAAAAGTCTTATTCGGTGAAATAAAAAATATTTCATTTTAGCCCCTTTATAAGAAATTTCCCTTATTTATATGTCTTTATTTTTATCATTTTTTTTCTGGAATAATAAATTTCAAATAAATATAATATAAAACAAGTGCTTTAAATACAAATAATTTTGAAAATATTGCAACGCAGATTCAAAGATAAAAGCAACAAGAAATATGTGTGTTAAAAAATAAAGTACAATGGGATAGTCTGCGTATTTTAGACAGATGGTTTGATTTATTAATTCTTGATTAAAGTTAACATAATTTGATTGTTATTTTGAAAACAGAACATGATATATAGAATTTTAAAATCATCAACTGAAGTTTATAAAGATCTTGGCGTATAATATACGATTTAATAATTTTTAAACAGAGGAAGATTAGGTTTTATTTTTTTTTTCACTCATTTTTAAGTTTCATGTCTGGACGTCTAGTTTTACATCTTTTATGCGTCTAAATTTGAAAAATGCATTCATTCTACTGGTACTTACATTTAGAAACCAACAAAGTTGATACGTTTATGTCTGGATCCAAACCCTTCATCACTTTTAATGATGCCATGGATTTTTTATATCGCTTGAACCAATAATCAATAATATACACAGAAAATGTATAGGTTTTGAATAGAAACTTTTGTGTTTTATTTCCTATTTTTAGGAATTTATTATACAAGGCTAATGTACGAAAAATAAAGCAGAATACCATTATTGATCTCAGAGAAAATGCTTTCTCATCTTTTATGTTTTTTCACTTATCTTTTTTTGATAGAATCTAGTTATTGCGTAAATAAGCTATTTTTCTGACATATCTATCTATCTATATATATATTTATATATTGTGGCTTACTCATTTCATAATATTTCTTTTACAATATTGTGATTTTTTCCAATATATTGTTAAATATTTGTTTTCAATGTTTGGTGAAAAAGAAATCTCAATATAATTGCAAGGCAAAAATGAATCATTTATTAAATACGATACACATATATTACTTTTCCGTACCATGTTCCATTTATCACATCTGACAATGGCGTTGTGAAATACACTTATGTTTATTTAGTGAATTTTCCAAGCTAAAAAGAAGTTTCACATTACTTGTCCTAAGTAGAACGCAATTAGGGGAAAAAAATGAAAAAAAGATTTATCATGCACGAAAAAGAAATAAGAAATGAGATGAAACAATCCTTCGATTGTAAAATGAAAATAAAAAAACAAGAGAAGAATTTTGTGGATGGTTCAAATAAATGTAAATCGTTTGAAAACCATTAAAAACAGAAAAATCTTTCTTTAGAAAATGCATTGCACTTGATTTTAATTTTTGCAAGATGTGAAATGAATTCGGAGAGGGAAAAACTAAAATCAAAAACAAAAACAAAATATTGCCACTTAACTCCTTTAATGTTTTTTTAAAAAATAAAATGTTAAAAAAATAATAATAAATAAACTGTGTGTGATGCATTTATTTTTCTATCATTGTTCAAGCTAGAAGAAATAACATAGTTGATTGTGGCGTCATCTAGTGATACGATTTTTAACTTAAAATAAAATCATAAAAATGATTCCATAAAAACGACATAGTTAGAAATTGAAATATTAATTTCTCTGAAAATACAAATAATGTATTTAATTTTAAGATTATAATTTAGAATTTCTTTGAAAATTCAGAAATCTAGAAAAAAACTGACGCAAGTAGAAACAATAATCTACATTTTAAATGAGTATTTAAATTTTTTCTGTCATAGTGAAATTGCATATTTCTCAATTTACAAATGGGATTCGTTAGTTTGTTCAGTTTGAGGTTTTTTTTAAGTAATTTAAAAAATTAGGTCTCCTTATATATTGTAAACGGGAAATAAATCATTAATATAAAACTTGCCTTCGCTTCCCGTTTATTACTTTTAAAATACATATTATATATTTTTTCGATGTTAACTCGTAGATTACTGATTTATTCCACATCTAAGCAATAATTTTCTTAAGAAAAAGAATTGAGAATTAAGAAACAAAATGAAGGCATTACACTCATAAAAAAATTGAAATGCAACTATCAATATGATTAATTTTCCATTTATTTCACACTTGCACTCTACATTAAAAACTTTTTCAATGTGGATTTTAAAAAAAACGAAAGATAGTTTTACATTTATTGAAGTTTATATAAAATTTACACAAAGAAATAACTTGAGCCAATAAAATTTTCCATTTCATTTGTATCATAAATTAAACATCATTCAACTCAGAATTTTAAATCATTTTTTCAATTCTTTATATTTTCATTATTTGATTTATATGCATACAAATACGAGGAAATATGGTTAATTAAACCATAAAAAAAAATATAAACTAAAGGTACAGGACTGATTTTTTTTCCCCCTTGCGATTATCTTTCCTTTGTAGAATCATTTTAAAATCTGTAGATGGCGACACGATATGCCATATTTCATATGCGAAAATGTGAATATCAAAAGAGATGTATAGTTAGTTATTACTCACAGTTCTGCTTTAAATCAGATTAAGATAAGGATTTAAATATAAATAACATTGCAACAATCCACAAAAATACTTAATATTGATTTATCTAGATAATAGGCTTCCTTTTTAAAAAACAAAATTTGGTTAATTATTACAAAACCAGATATCAATCATTGGCATGGCCAAGTAATTTTAGCGCGTTTTTCACATGTTGTATTTTACAATAATGCAACTAATGAACTTTTTACTAACAAAAAGTAGTACTGTACTAAAAAAAATTTAAAATGATTAAATTTAAATATGATTCGGCTCATCTAGGGCACAAATGCGACCCAATGCCGAAAACCCGAGGTCAATGGGTTGCTTATTGGAGGAGAAAAAGGTACGACAAAATATGGAACGATGAAGAAATTTTCGTCCTAATAGCGCTTTTGTTCCACTACGTGAAAAACGAGCTAAAAACAAATTAAGTAGTAATATTTCTTTATACTGTTTTCGTACATGTGAAAAATTAAACAAAGCTACCATTATTCTAAAAGAAAAAGAGTCAAAGCCAAGTAATTTTACTTCTGAGCTTAGCTTGGTCAATTTTAAATGCATGAAATCGGAAATCACTTCATTCTGGGTGTTTTCTAAAAACACTTTTTTTCTAAATCATGGATTGTAAAAGTATGTTCCCTGACAATTTTCTCATTATGTGATTTCATAAGTTTACTCTTTCTTAAGTCTTATTCGTATAATGAAGTGATCGTGAAATAAATCAATTTAAAAACATAATAAAAAGCGCATTTTCTTATTAAAAAATGCGCTTTTCCTTTTTGTATAAAAAAATACTATAAAATAGTAGTAACTGTTAGCAACACATAAAGACTGTTCTCTAGCATATTTCAATTACAGCTGGCCTTATTTAATCTGTAAGCAAGAAAAAGGACAACAGTTAACCCAAATTATATAGGTGCAAAAGTAATATTGAATAAAGTCTATATTTTTTGCCATGAAAGATGAAAATTTTTGTCACTTGAATTTTTTTTTTTATGAATAACTTTTTTTTGTATAAATTAATGCAATTTTTTAAATCAAAATGAATTAAATAAAATCTATTTTCCTTATTTTTTTCATTTTATTACTTGTTTAATCTTAATCTCTGTTTTGAACTAATTGCTACTAGTATTATTTTCCCTTTATTCCCTCTTTTCTATTTTTCAGAACTTTAATTTTGAATTATTTATTCACTCCTTTTAATGCTTTATTCACTTATCTTTTATGTAATATTATTTTGGTTTTATATGTTTTATTTAATTTTTATTTAATTCAGTAATCAGTAATTTTAAATTTTTTTAAAAAAAATGTCTGATTTATTACATTGAATAATTTTTTTCGTCTTTAAGTTTTATTATTTAAGAAAAAATAAAAAAAATTTTATTACGTTAAAACATAATACTTTTTGTCATGTGAAAGTTTATAGCACTTAAGAAATGATTCCGAAATTTTAAAAATGTACAAACATCTCAGGTTTGCTATTTTCTGTTAAGTTTATTTTGTAACCAAAATAAACTCTTAACAGAAAACTTGAAACTTTCGACTCAACAATAATATCGTTACAAATTTTGTATAATGAATGCATAAAATAGTGTAAATAATTTATACCTGTGTGTGTAATACGTTCTTATTACTCTATGTTGTATTCATTTTAAGTTAAAATTGTAAATACGCAAGCAACGCCGTTCCTTACATTACAATGGTGATTCAATGGAAACCCCATGTTCTACCAAATATTTCTATTAACTTCAATAAACGAAATCGGAATTCTGTAAATGAATTTTCTTTCGTAAGAAGATCGTTGATTTATATTAAATTTAAAATTTATTGATTATTCTCCCTCACAATGTTTATCACTCGCGTATTTTTTTTTCAGTAATAAAAACGTTTTTTTTATAAGCAAATACGATAGAGACAACTATCAGTAGCGTAACGTACACCCCGCATTCCGGGGGGGGGGGACTCTAAGAAGCCCAAAGACTGACTGAACCTAAGTACGTATTTGGGTTTGGATTCCAAAACTTGACTTTGCAGTCCTAATATTGTCGTGCAGAGACTAATATTGTCCGTTTAGCCACTGAGTTAGTTGTATATGAATACTTAGCAAAGGCAATGCTGTCTGTAAAACTGTTTTCACTTCATGAAAGAGTCTTCGGCAGTGAAAAGGAACATTAAGTTGGAAAATTCTCAGCGAAATTCATTTAATATGTAAATTAATACAGAATGAGGTTTAAAACTTCCTTTTGTTTTATAACTTTCTAAGAAAGTATGAGTAATTAGAAACCAGTAAAGTTCAAAATAATATATGAAGCTAATAAATTATATCAAAGAGTAGAAAGAAAAGATATTTTATGTCTAAAAGTTATCACATATAAGATGCGTTTATTGAAAAATCGCAGTATTAAAATCTCCGTATGACATTCAACATATAAAAATACATTAAGCACGACAAAATTATTTGGGTTTTGACATTATGTGGAATTATATAGTAAACTTATAAATTTTAGAAGTTGTATCGTCAAAAATTAATTAGTGAATACTTTTACATTCATTTGCATTTTAAGCAATTACACTCTTTCCTGACATATATTTTAACACTCAAAACTACTTGTGTTCAAATTCAAGAAAGTATCACACAATTTTGATAAATTCTGCTTTTGTTTCACATCCAAACGAGTATTGGTCATAGTTGAAACAAATTGGCATTTTTCAAAATCTACTTTGAAGGTTTTCAAGTTGAGTTTTTGACTCTTATTTCTTTCCATTGTCAAAAAGAACCGAAATTGTTCAATGTTCCTACAAAAAGAAATCTGTACCTGCCAGGGCTCGAACCTGGGACCTTCCGCGTGTTAGGCGGATGTGATAACCACTACACCACAGGTACCTATTGAAGGGTGAATGTAACATCTATTTATATGTAACTTTAAGGGTTTTTTCCCCCCTTTATATTGTGGATATCAAATAAATATTAAGCAAAATACTTGAAGAAAATTTTTAAACGCAATAAGATTTCAGCATGTGTTCGGAAAGAAAAATGTTTATGATAAAAAAAAACTAAAGGAAACCGTGCAATACTCAACAACTTTAAAAACTCTTATCCTTAGGTTTTAAAGTTTTTTTTTTTTTTGTTTTTTTTTTTTCTTAATGAATTTCAAAAAAATAAAGAAATACAGATTTTTTTTTTATCAGTGCATAGATTAATGCATTTTTCATAATTGCAATATAATAAAAATCTTCGAATATTAAGCAAGCCACACAGAAAAAATACACAGTTCGGAAAATTTTTTAAAAAATAACTTTAAAAATACTTTGAACTGTTAAGATTTTATCCGAAATATTGAGGAAAAATTAAATTAAGATATTTTAACAAATGCAAAGTGATAAAACAAACTATATTGAAAAAATTAGATTCCAGATAGATTGTTCAAAACTTTTCATAATTTTTCTTAACACTAAAACGCTAAAAACATCTGAATGAAGATTCAAAATTTTATAAGTTTAATGACGACGTTTTAATAAATAAAAAATCCACAAAAATATATTCTTAAGAGTTTCCATCGGTTACGATAGATGGCAGCATATACTCGTATTTCATGTGAGCTGTAAATTCCGCAATTTTTTTTATTATTTTGTATTTTCAACTAAATTTTTTTTAAAGTAGTAACTCATTTCTAATGATGGATAGAAGAAACTTCTTTTTGAGATCAAGTATCACAGACTTAATGACTTAATTTTCAAGTATCCGACTACTTGCGAAAGATTTTTTATTTTTAAATGGAGAAATGTGGAATTTTTTTTTTTTTTTTGCTGTTTTTAGATTTGTTTAGTACTTTTTAAAAAATATGCTAAAATTAAGAAAAGAAAAAGAAATTATTATTTCCAAAATGGGAACAAAATTGGTAAAAATTTATAAAAAATAACATAAAAGTCGCCATTCTGTACCAAAGGTTAAAAAACGAATTTTCAATTCTGATGTGTTGCTATGTTATTCATTTTTGAAATGACCATCAGAATAAGAGAGATTTTAATTTTTCAAAAACTAGAGCACTTTATCTTATATATTAAATGAAATTGCTTAGGAAAAGGGACTATAAATTTCGTAACAAAACAGGGATTGATAAATCTGTAGGTTAAAACACTTCTGCTATTATAAAGAACATACACAAAAAATTTCAGTTAATTACTTTCAAAACTTTTTTAGCAATCACTAGGCCCGTTTGAGCATTTTCACTTATAGTTTTTGTTCTAGTGAACGGAAAGTAATAAACTTGGTATTACTAACCTAATAAGATGGCCAATAAAATAAATTCATTAAAAAACTTGTCTGTTTTTGAAAAAATTCACAACTTTTGGGTAGTCAGACACCTTAACAGTAAAGAACCTATTACGAATATATTTACTGTTATTATATATATATATATATATATAGTAACATAAAATGAAAGAAATACATGGCATAATAAAATTGATAATACAAAATAATATCAATGTATAATATAATATCAATATATCAATGTATATATATAATATATCAATATATAATATATCAATAATATAATATGTATATATATATATATACATAATCGTTATTACATTTCGATTCAAAATTCTGAATTTTTAAAATGCAGTTTATGGCTCATTCTGGAAATAAATATATTTTTGAAGTATTAAATTTTATTAAAATTGCTTTCAAATAAAATGTTCTCAAAAGTTTATTCAAAGTGAATATTTTAATGTACACGTCAAATCCATAATTTTTATATTTCTTTTATGTTGTTTTATAATAACAAATATATTCATTATTTGTATTTGTCGTCTAATAAATTAGATTAAAAAGAATCTTCAGAATCCTCTTTAATACCCTGAAGCATAATATCATTTGTAATGATATTTACTCTTTTTTTATTTCTTGTATTTGGTGTAGTAATAAATTTTTTACAATAATTACTTTAAAGTATTTATGAGAATAATTTTCAGTTTTTATCTAAGGCATATTTTTCCTGCTTTATTCATTATCGTCCAAAAAAGTCATTTTCCTTATAGTTAATAAATTTAAGAAATCTTTCTCCTCTTTTTTTTTTTTTTTTATAATAAAAGGATAAGTTATCTAGCTTTTTCTTTCTAGCACACACGAGTCATTCAGTTACAATGATTAAAAAAAGAAGAAAAAAAAGTGCAAACTTTTTTTTTTTTGTCTGGTTCTTATATTAAGTATTTTTAAACATATTTGTTAAAATAAGTACAATTTTTATTTTTGTTGAAATAGTTATTTTTTATGCAAAAACTATTTTTAAACGACGCAAAATTAATCTATTATAAAATTGTAAATCTATATTGTTGACCTATATTCTCTAACTCTGCGTGTATCATCGCGGGAATCGAATTGTTTCAAAAATGCCCAACTATGTGACACGCTGAATCATATTGGTGGATTGGATTGGCTCGCCGTAGCTAGAAGGTTGCCGACCCCTGTCTTAGACGAATACGTGTTGTGATTAGCTGAAGATGGTCCAACGAACTATACAGAGTGTGCGACTTTTTGATCGGAACAGGATAGACAGTGTATAAAGTTCATTATGTGGCTACCGAATGGTCACAGTCGCGAAATGTGTGATCGGTGTTGTCTTTGTCAAGTTGTGAGTTGGAATACTTGAGTCATGAAAAATCCACTATATAGAGACACACGCTAAATCTGTCGAGACTCAAAGTTTGAAGAATCGGAAGAAATCTCAAATATCATCACTTGACTATGATTATCTCTCTCCCGATGCTATGAGGTTCGTTACCAATACCTCTTTGACTGCATCTGAGTTTGACTCAGGGGGGTCTTAAGGCTTGGGCCCAGGGTTTCGCCCTCGGTGGGGGCCTCAATTCATCCTCGATTGCTCTGTTTTCTAGTATCCGACTGGGTTCAGAGACAATTTTCTAAAAAATATGACTCAAATAATTATTTAATATTTATTTTATAAGTAAGTATGTTGCAAAACTATAATAATACAGCAAAAAGAATTTTTTGAAGAATCATTTTTCAAAATATTGAGAAATCTGAAAGAAAATATTACAAAAATTTGCTCTTCTGCTAACAACTCTAAAAAACATATGTACTACAAAAACAAATAAAATTTATACCAGAATACAATTTTTTATTATTTAAGTATGCTGTATTCTTAAAATAAACTCAAGTTTCCCAATAAAGTTATGAAATGCAGGTGTTCAACATAAAAAAAACCCAGAATTACTTTTTTTTAAAAATAAATTTTTTTCATATAAAATTACATTAAATAAATAACTTAATTGAAAAATTACCCTTAACTTTTAGCACAAAGCATTCATTATGATACAAAGAACAAACTCAAAAATTTCATAAGAATGTTTTAATTACTTTAAGAGATATCACTGTTATACCTTGAACTATTATGTACAAAAATAACATTCTTCAGAAAAGGCAAAATAAAGTTTATATTTGCAATAAAACTTTTTTAAGATTTTGGAAGGTATTAAAACTCTCTAGGTTTGTACTGTTGATCTTAATAAACATGATACTTCAAATTTTACATTTTTGAAGTGGTTTTCTTTTTTTTTTACGGGACAGTTTCTTGCCTGGTTTAAAATACCTCGTTGAATCAACAATTCTGGTATTGTCGAAGAACGAAAAATATCCTTTCATTTCTGGCCCTAATTGCTTTCCTAACTTTTGAAGTATAGTTAATAGACCAGCAAACCCAGAATAAAAAAAGCATTATTGCAATATACGTCCTTAGACGGAGTGTTTGTGGTTCAACAAAGGTCTCTTTCGGGAGTATACTCCACACGACTTTGTTAAGACTTTCATTGCAGTTCTGAATTTTTCAGTGAAGACATTTTCTTATAGAGATTTTTGCGATCAAAATCTCCTAAATCTTTTTAATAGAATTAATAACTGAATTTGGAAGATACATTGATTTTTCTTTCAACGTATCTCCAACAAAGTCTACTCTCAGGAAATCTCTTCTTTTTTGGCCTCATTGATCTTGTTTATTTCACTAAGTTAATAAAAAATAACTAGAATTCTACATAATAGTAGTAATAAAAAACTAAAGAGTTCTAATTTTGAACGCAATTGATAAACAGTTAGCAACTCGCTTAAATCAAAAGAAACATTGCAATCAGTTACCTGCGTCCTATTTGAAAGCGAAATCTATTCGATAAAATATTTTAAGGAAGTACAAATCTTATTTTGTAGATGAAAATCTACCGAAAACTCTCACTTCCGGTTTCGGGTTTAAATTTCTGGTTTTGAATTGCGTTTACTCTCCAAATAAAAACAGTTGTAACTTTTTCTCAAATGGACTCAAAGTTTAAAGTAAGATATTTTTAGAAAGCTTATTAAACAGGCTACAAAAATAGACTAAAAATAAATTTCGATTTTTTTTTTATGAAAATTTGATTTTTTTAGAAACTAGTCGGATTCCTTAATAAGATCATGATCTAGATAATTTTAATGGGCACAAATATTACTCCCGTAACTATTCTCTGAAAAACAGGGAATCTCAAACTGCATGTCATTTAGCAAAAGACTGTAATATTATTATTATTGCCCATGTCTAGGTCTAAGCGTAATACCATAACTAATCATTGAACTTATTTGGATGAACTGCGGTCATCGGTGGAGCCGGTTGGAGTCTAGTTTTTTAAGATTGTGAGTTGTGCCCATTGGTTGGACTCAAATGACCGATGGAACGAGCATTTGACAATACATGCAATACATAGTTTTAACGATCTCAGGTAGGACCTACTTTTGTATAGGGGCCCAGGGCTTCAAAATACCTTTACTGGGCTTCAAAGAGTCTGAAGACGTTCTTTATTAAATAATCAATAAACTAACCCGTACTGTAGCTTGAAAATGTTATCATCCTGTAAAATATTTGGATTCCTTGGATAGAAACGAAACATAACTTTAAGTACCCAATGAAGTTGCTTAAAAATTTTAGGAAAATGGCTCCAGCTCCCATGATGCCATAGTATCTGCTGCTTTCTCTGCCTACAAGCAGACTGAAACTAGCATCCGCACTTTTAACAAACAACTTTGCGACAGTTACGAACAAAACATCATTTCTGATGTCACAATTTGAATTCTCTCCTTTTAAACTCAGCTCTCTCGTACTAATATGTGGCCGCGGTAGCCAAGGGGTCTAGGCATCGGATCGTGGCTAGCGTGTCATGATTTCGATCCCAGTACCACTGAAGACCCGCCGTGTAAGGGAGCGATGCACGTTAAATCTGTCGAGAGCTCAAACGTCCTCCCGTTGGTGTGGTGTGGTAGTCAGGAGAGGAGGGTGCCAGCTCAGATGTCGTCCGCGTCACTTGACCATGGTTCAAAATGACGCGGACCGTCGCCAAAAGCCCTCGTGTAGCTGAACAGTGGAACGTTAATATTCACTCACTCACTCATACTAATATATTCTGTACAACTCTCTCATAAAATTGTTAAACAGCGTCATCAGTCTTTTAAACGTCGATTGTTCAAGTTAAAATTTATCAATCATTTGCCAAATCCACGTGTGTTATTGTAACGGAACATTAAGCAAAAAATTTCAGAAAACAAATTAAATTGATCAATAGATTCAAATATGCAATTTTTCATTGGGTTAAACATACTGACGTGTGTAAAACCCATTGTGAAGGATGATTTTCTCAATTCTAAAGTGGATATATGATGGTAAGTTAGATGAAGTAAAAATTAAAATTTACATTATTAAGCTTAGTATGAATTCTTCGAATGGAAAAGGGCTTGTAAGAATTTAAACTAAATTTCCAATAAATAAAAGTTATTAAATTCGGATTTGAGCAAGTTTGCTCTTTTTGGTATCAAAATAACATCGAGAAACACTTAGAAGGGACACCTTAATGATCACCTTCCTATTGTTAATACGAATCATTCCTCAAGTACAGTACTTGATGCAAAAAAAACAACTTTTCTTCTCACATTAACGACACATTTGACCAAGTAAAATAAAAAAAAAATTAAGTCAGTTCCTACTTAGGTCAACAAAGAAAAATTTTATTCTATTACTTTTTATTATTAAATAGTTACGATTAATATAAATATGTGTATACATATGACAGAATCCCAATATTGATAAAACAAAAAGCGATTTTCCTTGCAATTTTCCATTTTTCTTCTATATAGGGTGTTGGATTAATTTTTACCATTTATTCATTCATTAAATTTAATTATTCTAATAAAATTGTATAGTAAAAAACAAATAACAATTTCAAAAATTAAGCTATCCAGAAGGGATTCGGACCCACGACCTTTGAATTAGAAGTCCAACGGGCTATCCATTGCGCTACAGGGACACAACGAACGAGTCTCCTTTCTATATATGACTATTATTTTTATTTGTTACTATTTATTCATTTTTTAATCTAATTAATGAATTAATATTTGAAAAACTGTATTAACAATCATGTGTCATCCACTACAAGTTTTAAAAAATGTATTTGAACTGGAATTAATGAATAGAAGGTATTTTATTAACGATTGAAAATTTGAACAATATATATATATATGCAGGGAGAGAGTGACCTAATAGTAGGAATTGAAAAAAAAGTATGTTCCAAGAGAGAGATTTATCTAAAATAGGAGAATTTATTTATTAGTAAAGAAATGCAAATTAAGCAGTCGTTGTAATTTTCTTACAAATTAACTATTTAGCATCTAGATATAGTTAAGTTATGCTTTAATAAGACATTTTATGAGTATTTGTTTTTGTTTCAATTTATTATATTTGGGTACATATGCATTGTGTAATTAATTCTTCTAGTTTATTTATAAAATAATTTTGTTACACAACACAAGCTTCCCGTATATATTCATTATCCTTATAAACACTTTCTAGAAATTTTACTGGTACTGTAGATTTTTGTGGAAATTATATCATTGTAAGAAATAATTCTATCTTTATCACCTCCATCCCACATAAAAATACACCTAATATTTAGAATATGATTTTATTTCGTTCTATCATTTTTTTCTTCTGGCTAATCCAGGGATCAGCAACCTACGGCACGTGGTAAACTTTTTAGTGGCACTCTGCACTATTCTACACATTTGTGAATTTTTGAGTAGTTGGAAGTTGTTTAATTTGTAAAGACCTCCTTAACAAACATCCTCAGAATTATGGACATTTTAAGGCCTTACGAAAAATCTGAAAAAATAAGTCTAAAGATAAATTTAAAGCTATTTTGTTTATTATTGAATGTCATTGCTGGATAGATTGAATTGCTTGAAGAGAAAAAATTGCACGTACTCTGCTTACCGCTTTTGGTTCTACATATCTGAATGAAAAATCTTTTCTAATATGAAAAATTTTTCAAGTTCACCCAGAAATTGTTTAACAACTGAATGCTCAGAATCATGTCAAATTGAAAGTCGCACATTATAGCCCTGATTTTACGATATGAAAGTAGAGCGGTGCATCACTAGTTTCGCATAAAAATTTTTATCTTTTTATTTAATAATAATGAAGAGAAACACTTATATTTTATGGTGTATATTTATTATATATATATTGTTGAAAAATACACATAATACTTTTATTTTGTTTAAAAATACATAATATACGTACATATTTTATGTCTTTTTTTCGTGTTAAGAAATATATTTTAATGATGCAAAATTAATACATAATGAAAAACTGTAAATTTAAATTATTAACCTCTATTCTTTAACTATGCATGCATGATCGTGCGAATCGAATTGTATCAAAAATGTTCTACTGTGTGGCATTTTGAATCCTATTTTTAGATTGGTTTGGCACGCCACAGCTAAAAGGCTGCCGACGACTGGGCCAGACCAAATTAATTATGCAAATATATTTAGAGATAAAGAGTAAAACAAACAAATTAGATTTCCATTATTTTTATGTAAAAAAAGAGAGTTAGTGTAACAATTGAATATTGGTACTGTGAGTAAGAGATTTAGTGTTTAATTTCAAAGTAAGAATGTTGATTGAATTTGAGCCACGTTTTTATTTAGTCTTCAAAACTCCCGTCGGTTTTAGTCTCAATTTATATAATTTTTCTTTACTCCTTATCAGTGTTATTTATTACTCCAAATTGAATTTTATTGTGATTACATCCCTCCAACTTAATAAGTATGCTAGGAACAAAAGAATTCTTTCTGTCTGTGTTTTCAATGCTGAGCTTGTTTTTTTTTTAACTAATTGAGTTTATTTGACTGTAAAACAATACAACATCATAATTTTGTATTAACTTTAAACACGATAACTCAGGTCATGTCACGTGGTAGCCGAGTAGTCATGGTTGCAAACTCGTTGCCAACGAAATACTCGCTTTGTAGAAGAGCTGATGCACGTTAATTGTGACTCAAATTCCTCACGTTGGCAAGGTGTAAAAATTTGAAAAAGGGAGGGCCAGCTCGATCTCGTTGTCTGACTGAGATTCAAAATTAGGAAGTACGTCTTCTATAGCCCTCGTAATGCTTTAGAATAGGATCTTTAAGAAATAACAAAATTGAATCAAATGACATTACATTTTTTCTTAACTTTCACATTCTATTACATGAAGATAAAGGAAGCCCTAATCGTACTTAATATGCGTAATCTGTAAATGTTGTTTGATGATGAAATCTGTATGATGTTTATTGATGTTATCCTGAATTTAATGTGTAACTATCTCTATTAACATACATTTCGGTCTAATTAATACTTTTCGGAATAACTAATACAATAAGTTGAGAAAAACTTTTCATTGAAAACCATAAAATTCCTTGTGCAATATATACAGTCTAGGTTTTCAAGCTAGAGAGGGAGAGAAAGTAAGGAGATAGGATAGATTGCTACTGATCAGGCATTATTCCATTTTATAGCTTATTTCAAATATTGATATGTGAAAGAATTAAAGTGACGTTTGGTCACTAAAGTTTAATTAGTGTTTAATTATTGGAACAGTATATTTGATCCTGAAATGAGAGGGTCGATATTTAAAGTCTTCTCATAATTCGAGCATCTCGTTATTCATCCACATAACACTAAGATTGAGAACATCTCTTCTCGTTGAAATTATTCGAATTGTATTGCTAAATTGTGTGATCAATAAACAGATTGATTTTTTTTAAGGCTAGTCTTCCTTCCTTTCCTCCCACATCTCTAGCGGGGAATGAGAGAACATCTCATTCCTTACAACCTATACAATCTCAGCATCTTAATTCAAGGTCTGAAGGTATGTCAAATTCAAAATCCAATGAAAAACTGCCCTAATTCAATCTTCCAGTTTTTAATGGCAATATTAATAATTGTTTGACTGAGGTTCAAACTGACTAGGTGTGTCGCCAATAGCTCTTGTTTTTTTTTAAAGTACGATATTATTGAATAATCCCTAATCTAATAATCAGAGGCTTTCTTTAATGAACATTATATTTTTCCTTATATAGTGAACTTTATCGCACAGAAAAAAATATGTATTGAATAATTATTGTTGAAGAATGTTAAACTTCTTATAGAAACAATTATGATGGTGTAGCTACAGTGCCATAAATAGTTTACCCGGAAATGTTTGTGAGCAAAAAATGTTTGTCAAAAGTAAACAACATTCAAAATAACAATAACTAAAAGAAACGTCGACCACAAAAGCTGATTTCCATCCAAACATACTTCACTTTTACTTCGACGGTCTTTTAAACGTTCTGAAACATTGATCAACAATTAAATATTATTTAATTGGTGCATTCTTTCCAAGAATTACTGTAACCGCACAGAATACTCACCAGAATTGCATCAAGAAACTACATCCAGTATTTTTTCTTCAAGTGGTTTTTCTCAGAACTCTCTAGTCTCGTCCTCAGATCATTGAACGACATTTTTTTCAAAGTTATTACGCTGAACAATTATGTCTTCATCCCATTCACGTGAACCGATGAACAGAACGGATAATCACAGCTAAGCTCCGGTGATGATTGCTCTCGGAGATGGTGACACGATAAGGACTTAATTCCGCGCACGTTTTCTGCGCATCTGCTTGTTAAAAAGTGATTGTGAAAGGTTCTCTCGAAGTTTACCATCTGTCCTAGGAAAAGGATTGGACGTGCGAAATCAGATATGTGTTGCATTGGATGAGTTTGACATGTTAGTTTTTGGTAATCGATGATCAGGTGGGGGGGGGGATGATTTAAATGCGATACACTCGATAAAAAAACTGTCTTTAACTTGAATGGTAGGTTTTCATATGATATAATCATATTCACTTTGATTGGTTAAAAGGTAGAGTCCAACTAGTTATGGAATTATGTGCAAAATATTCTAGATTTAATCACCAAATTTATACTTTTTTTTAAATTTATTTATTTAAATAAACTATGTAACCAATTTCAAACTTGAGAATAATAACAAAGAAAATTCTCTTGTTGAAGGAACAAAATAATTAATGGAAACAAATCGCAACTAAACAGGTTCGCCAACTACTATTCAAATCCTGTGTAGTTCAGGCTCTACGTATTTCAAAATTTTAACTTTTTTAAAAATATTAAAATGAGTGTAAACAATCGACATACATAGAAAAAAAGTGACTCATTCACTCACTCATCTCGAAACTATTAGACCTACAGATTTAAAATTTGGTAAGCATGTTCTTTTTGTTGACTTTCAGGTGGGAATTGTGAAGGGTTATATGCAAAACTTCCCGTTTTTGGACTATTACACCCCAGACTTGAAATGTGCAACACATGATTTTTTGTAGAACAGAGATCTACTAAAAACGGTTTTGCCGAAAGGGATTCCTTAGGGCGTTTTACGGGGGCGTTTGTTAAAATTCCTGTTTTTGAATTATGAGACTTACAAACTTGAAAATTTGCAATTGGTTCTTCCAAGATGTTCCGATGCAATATCCTAAATTAAAATTCAAGATACAGTTTTAATTTTTTACATTGGACGAAGCCGTTAATGCCTTGGAATGCAGATTTAATTTAATGAGTACCGACAGTAATTCTTTTCAATTTTTGTACAATATATGTGATTTAAAAGATACCCTTAAGACTTTAATTAATTAAAAACTGTAAAAATTTAGAAATGTTGACCGACGGAGAATCATTGGATGTAAACGCGTTTGATTGAGCAGATGAGATAATGTCAGTTTCAGTTTTAGCAGGCAAAAAAAAAAAAAAAAGAAGAAGCCCAGTTGTGTGTGTGTGAAGCTTTAAAACTTATTTCTGTTTTAGAATTTGCTCCAAATCTTGCTATTGCATTTATTTTACTTTCTTTGCTAATAATTTTGGCAAGTGTAGATATTAGTTTCTCAAAATTAAAATTAATACAAAATTTCTAACGGTCCACACATTTTAAGATAGATTAAATGCCTTAGCTACATTGGCTATCGAACATGAAATAGCTGAACAAATTGATCAGAAAGTTTTCAGAATTAAAAGTCAGAAAAAAAAATACAGTGGTAATTTTTTATGTTTTAGTTTCTAATACACTATCTGGCCAAAAGTATCTGGACAACCAGTGGTATGGACTTAGAGCGTCCTGAGGCACATATTAATATGATGTTGGTCCCTCTTTTGCATGGATAACAGCCTGCACACGTTTGGGAAGACTTTCCACCAATTTTTGATAGGTGACCGTAGGAATTGCCTTCCAGGCGTCCATCACAGCTGAAGTGAGTGCTTGCAGTGAGGATGGTCGATTTGGCTGGCTACGTATCTGTTCTCTAATTCGTCCCAAAGGTGTTCTATGGGATTTAGATCGGTGCTCTGAGAAAGCCAGTCCAGTTTTTGAACACCCATTTCGTCAAACCACGTCTGTGCAAGCCTCGATGTGTGAATGGAGCAATTAGCCTGCTGAAAGAGAGAAATGGGCCTTCCCCGAAAAATTGCCATAGAGTTAGTTGGGAGTGCAGCATTGTCCAGAAAGTCCACATACATCTCAGAGTTCATGTTTCCAATCACAGGAAATAACGGACCCAGGCCAAACCCCGAGAAACACCCCCACACCATTATGCTTCCACCACCAGACTTAACAGTCGGCACAATGCAGTCACTAAAGAAACGTTCGCTGGGCATCCGCAAACCCAGACACGTCCCTCCGACTGCCAGACTGTAAAGCGAGATTCATCACTCCAAAGAACAGTTTTCCACATGTCCACAGTCCAATGACGATGAGCTCTACACCATTGCCATCGATGCTTCGCATTCTGTGGAGTGATGTTTGGCTTATGAGCTTCTGCCCGACCATGGAATTCCAAGTTTTTTAACTCTCGACGGACAGTCCTGCTGCTAACACTAATTCCTAATGAACTTTGGAACTCCTGAGAAATTTCCACCAACGAGGACTTGCGACTTTGTTTCACTACCCTTTTCAGAGTTCTGCGGCTGCATTCACCAAGTATTTTCGGCCTACCGGTTTGTTTTTCTGCCGTTTCACTCTGCCGCGACGTTTCCACTTCACAATTACATCACTCACAGTGGATTTAGGCTTCTGTAGAATGTCCGCAATCTCACGAATTGATTTCCCACAAAGGTGGCATCCCACTATACTGCCACGATCAAACTCACTAAGCTCCTTTGACTTACTAATTGCCTCTCAAACGCATAAATACAATCTGACAAACCACTACCAACTCTTTTATAGCTTTCAATTACGTATCAAAATGCGTCACTCGCCAGAACCACTTTTTTAAGGGGTGTCCTTGTACTTTTGGCCAGATAGTGTATATATATATATATATATATATATATATATATATATATATATATATATATATATATTGGTGTCCAAAAGTTAAGCATAAATCGTAAAATGCGAAAAACACGGAGAAAATATTCGTAAAATTATTCCAAATTCCTTGCGGATATTAATTGGGTGAAGAAGAAACATTGGGTTTATGCAAAACTTTTCAGTTGACTACATCCTGCGCGAAACACCGGCTCATGTCGGAACGTGGAGAAACCGATTCACGCAGCCTAAGCAGTTCAGACAAGTTTCGTGCAAATTCTGTGCGAAGGAACGTTGTTAACCATCAAACAAGGTGAATGATGGCACAAAGACGCCAATTGGACATGTTTACGAAAGGAAGAATCGTTGGAATGCTGGAATCCTCACGATCACAAACCGAAGTGTCTCGAATTCTGAATGTGGACCAGTCTGTGATCTCAAGACTGTGTCAGAGGTTTCAAAGAACGGGAGATGTCATCCGACAACCAGTATCAGGTCGACCAAGAGACACAACCCCTCGCCATGACCGATATCTGGTAATAAGTGCGTGACGTCAAAGGGGCAGTACTACCAGAGCAAATTAGCCACCAAAGGATTATTATTTCAGCTACTGGTACATTGAACCTGACCATTTTTAAAATATCTGCTTTCATCAATATTGATTATAATTTCCAAAAATGTATTGCAACAGTGATAAATTTCTCTTATTATCATGATTGGACTAAAGAAAAACGCATACACACAAATTTTACTCAATTTTCTACCAATCGATTGGTGTATTATAATATTTTGTGCGCATTCGAGTATTCAAAAAAACAACAACATTGAAATAGAATCAAATGATTAAGAATTGTACGGCTCTGGAGAAGATGCCATGTATTTCCTCGAGCTCTGTTTCTTCGTCCCTTGGCTTTCTTTTTGGCGAGAAGGAGACGTTACGAAACAAACACTTGGCGAACATTATTGGCCGAGGCTCCGATGGCTTAGAGGTAGCGTGCCCGCTTCCTAAGTTCAAGGTTGCGGGCTCGACCCCGGCTGGAGTCGATAGATTTTCTGGATGCAAAAATCATAGGCATGCACGCCATAGGATTGTATGGCATAGAAAAGATGCCTTGAGAATCCATTTGGCTCTGGTACTCTCGGCAAAATTGAATCATGTCAATATTTAACATCTGACGAAAGCTTGAATTAAAAAATTGACTCAAGCAGCCGAATTTGGTAGCGAGGGGGCCACTAGAGCCACCATGAAATGGCTCTCACATTTGGGGGCTTGCCATGTCTGCAAAGGCTAAAATGCAGCCCATTGTGTAAAAACATTATATGTTGAAGTCGATCCTATAAACTGTACAACGGACATATCATCGTCCGGGGTTGTCAGAAGCGAAACAGATTCGATCGATTGCTATGCCAAAAATATATTGTTTTACGTTTTAATTAAATTTTAAAATGCACTTTTCAAAATTTTACTGTAAAAATAACATTTTTAAAACCTCTTTTTTAAAAATACATATTTATAAATTTTCATTTTGTTCTATGCAAAAACCTTGCATAGAGCTTTATTAATGTTATTTCCAAAACTTTTTAATTTAACTCTTTTTTTTCTTCTTCACTTACGAAAGGTTTATACATTGCTGATTTTACTTTTTTATAATAATAAATGAAACATTTAAAAATGTAACGTTGATGCGTTAAATTCATATATGTATTAAGTGTTAAATCTTATGTTATGTGTAATCATAATGCGTTACGCATAAATAGAATAAATGTTGATGAACTAAATGCTAAATAAATCAATATTCGAGCAAACACATATAATTAACAGTTTGAGTAACCAATTGAGTTAATTATTTTTGTAGTATGGTGTTTCGAATTAAATAAATGTAAATTGAATCAAAACATGATATTTGGCAACGTGTGGAACGTGTCTTTATTTTTGAAATACAAATCGTATCTTGTTTTCATTGCTTTTGGAAGAGGGTATAAAAAAACTGGTGTATTAAATACATAAAACTCTTTATAAAGAATGCGAGTTTTTTATTCGATTTACACTAGTTTGGAAATCAAATTATGATAGGATAAATTGTCATTATGTATTTTAATTAAATTGTGTAAATTAAAGTATGGCGGTGATCATAATCGCGCGAACACTTGGTCGGCCACTTTGCTGTGTTGTCCAGTCATGAAATCGAGTGAGGCCGCGGTAACCTAGTGGTCAAGGTAATGGACAGCGTGTCATGAGTTCAAGCCTGGTACCACTAAAGACCCGTCGTGTAGAGAGCTGATGCACGTCAAATCTATCGGAACTGTGGTATGGTGTGGAAGTTAGGAGACATGGTTGCCAGGACAGTTGTCGTCCTTTGTACTTGACCATGGTTTAAAATGACGAGGTCCGTCATCCACAGTCCCCGCACTCATGAGAATTGAGTCCAGGAGCCTGTCAAGACCCACTGTGTAAGACTGATGCCCGTTTGATCTGTGGAGGCTTACAATCCTTACGTTGGCCTGGAAGTTTGGAGAGATGGGAGGCAGGTAACGTATCATCGTCACTTGACTATAATTTAAAATTTCAAGGTCTGTTGTTAGCAGATGAAGTGTTGCTTCTAATTGCGATCTTAATACGGAATCAATTATTCCCTAGAATTGAAATGTTAGAGAGCAATCAATCAAGGATTTTTTTTTCTCACATTCCCGACTTTGTGACATTTAAATACATATGTTTTACAAAAAGAGTTTTAAAATTTTATTTATTTAAAATGTTAATTATTTAAAATGATTTATTTATTATTTTAATTATTTAAAATAGTATTCCTTTAAATTTTTAATTATTTAAAATAGTATTCATTTAAAATTTTAATTATTTAAATATATTAATAATTTAATGGTAATAATTAATTTATATCAATGATTTTTTTTTATTTCTACTATTAGTTCACATTATCTCTATATATATTTATATATCTTGTTCAAACTTTCAATCGTTGATAAAATACTTTAAATTCATCCACTGAAGTTCAAATACATTTTTTTAAATTTGTAATGGATAAAACACTTGACCCTAATTCAATTTTTTTCAAGTGTTAATTCGTTAATTTAATTTAATTAATTAATTTTAGTTTTTTGCCATTTAATATTGTGTTTCTGTGATATGTAAATACATATTTATATAAATTGTAATTAATAAAAAGTACCTGAAATAAAAATTTTCTTTGTTAACCTGAGTAGGATTTGACTTAATTTTTTTATATTACTTGTTTAAAATTAAGCGGGTCACTTCACGCAGCCTTTTCCTTATCTCCGTAATTTTAAAAATGACCAAGTTTAAGGAATCATTTTTAAAAAATTGACAAGTTGTACAGTCATGAATTTTTTTTGTACATTTATTGTATTGTTTTTATTATTTTAATGAGAGCATTTTTCAAAATTTTGATTAGTTTTTTTTTTTTAAAATTCATATGTGGAGCAACACGTTAAAATTTTTGAAACGAAGAAAATTGTTGTACATTTTAATCCATAAAATTTTTTTGAATAATTTTTTTGACAAAATCTCTCATTAAAGTATTTATTTTTATAGTGTTAACACATGTGAAAAGTTTCAAAGCTATAAATTGAGTAGCTTTTTCATAAATGTTCCTTTTGTGTTGAAATATACTCTTTTGAGAAATAGTGATTTAAAGTAAAAATTTACTATTAACTAATACGTACCAGAACCACAACCTGGATTTCTGGCACCATCTGCAAGATCACCTTCTTGTCTACATTTTAATAGTTGTTTTTAGTTCTAGCTTCTTTGGTTCATTGTGAAACTGCCTATTCTGCTTTCTTAATATGCGTATGATCTACGTCTTTCAACGCTCGAAATTTGTAAAATCCAGGGTTGAATGTTTAGTACATTTAACATTTATAATTTGCTAATGAAACCTTGATTATATAAAAATGTAGCTTCATGTACTCTAGTTTCTTAAGTTCCCAATTGTATAAATACAGTTTTTGGAGCTATAAATCAAATACGATTTAAGCTTTCCTTGAAATTTTGAGTTTTACCGTGAAAGTATCTAGATAAAAGTTTAAGAGTAGAGAGATCTCTAAATACTTTTTTTATGCAATTGCTGTTGCAGTAGGTAAGTTGTGTTTATGCTTATATGTGTCACCTTTCAGTATGAACCTTTTTTATCCACACCACGAATCACCTCCCATGGGGCATAAGCCGTGTCGTAGATTCAAATCTGTGGTGATTTTATGAAAAAAATATAGCCCAAATAGTTTGCATCATGGCTGACAAGTTTTCTGAGTTTCTTCAAATAGCCACACAAAACATAGTATCTTTACAATTCGTCTATTGCTGCATCTGTCGATCTATAACGACCTACTAGAGATTTTTTATCCTCAAGTTTTTTGCCTTTAAATTTTGATTTTAATGCCCTATATCCGGGGTGGGCATTAAGTCGATCGCGATCGACCGGTGGATTACCAAGACATTTTAGGATGATCGCCTTCACTAAGACCTAATAATCATTCCCCCATATGAAAGTTCAAAAATATCGTATTTACTCGAATCTAAGCCGCCATAGATTCTAAACCGTTCCCCAAATTCTGAACAGGATTTTGCGAAAATTAAAAAATAGTCTAAATTGGTTTATCGACATCCAATGAAGATAACTTTAAAAGGGAAACTAATAAGAAGTGAATAATTAAGTATTTTATCAGTATTATAAACTTTTAAATACATGCGTGAAGCTATATATAATTGGTCTAAATACCACTCCAACCGATTTTTTTTTCTCTTCGATTCTAAGCCACGCCCGATTTTCACTAGCATTAACATTGGAGGGAAAGTGCGGCTTGGATTCGAGTAAATACGGTATTTTAAAAAATACGGGGGGGGGGGGATCGATCCGTAAGAGAAAATTTCGTTGAACAGAAGATGCACTTCGCTATTTCGAGATAATTTTACGAAGAAAATCGAAAAATTTTCTTGGTTCCAGGAAAAAGTTGGCTAAATAGAGAAATTCGTAAAATGGAGGTCCGACTGTATTGTATATTTTCTTTTAGCTTACGACACTTATGCCACTGGGTGGACTGCAGCACCTTGAAAAAATTAAAAGTAGCCCGTACCCTGGAAAAGTCTGCCCATCCCTGCCCTATATCATGTCTCCATCCTTTTCTCAACATGACGAACACATTCTAATTTTATAAAGTCTACATCTTTTTAAGGTTTAAATTCTAAAACTGCTTTATATGCTTTAGAGTCCTCATCACCCAAATATTTTGTCGTAATTTGTATATCGTAAATTGTGTCATGCCTCTGAGCGATGGAAGATACAAAGTCGCTTCCAACTTCCATTCCCCTAATATTTCCGAAATAATTTACCGAACACTCAATGTTATGTACATTGCCGTTAAAATTACACGAGTATTTCCTCAATAGTATTTCGGCATCAACGACTTTCCCAGTGTCCAACACTAACTGCTGTAACAACACCATTTAGAGAAATGACTTCTTTTTTGCCAGGTGCCATAGACAGACACCGGTACATTAGGGCTTGCATTATTAAATGATAATGCAAACCAGTGTTTACTTCATATAATTTTGTATCTTTTTGATTAACTACTGTTTTAGTAAACCTGGTATTAAGAAAGGTTTGAATAAGACCACAAAAAAGTCACACCATGTCAACAACTTTAGAACCAAACTTTGGATTTGGCAACCAAAATTTATGTAAATACCTTGTTTTTTACATTTTATTTATAATAAATGTGGTTTCAAAGCACAAAAAACAGTAGAATGTAAATTATTTAAAAGAAAATTTTTAAATGAACCTAAAAAGGAAACATACTTTTTATTAAACTTACCTAAATTTTTGCTTTTAAAGCTGAATTATTCATGTTTAACTATTCTGACTGTTATGACACATTCAGTTCTTCGAAAGTTTGGGTTTTTGTACCTTTGTTTCCAAGCTTTCGTTTTTTAAACATTTTATTATTAAAGCGAGGCATATATTAAAAATGTTTTTGAAGGAAAAATATTTCCACTAGCAGATATTCGTAATATTTCAGGAGGTAAAAAACAGCATGCGAGTTTCAAGAAAGTAAACAAACAGCTACAATTATTCACTTCACTTTTTCCTGAACAAGATAAGGATCAAATAAATTCTTTTAATCAATTTAAAGTATTTTATGAGACTGAAAAGTAGCAAGTGTCTTTTTTTATATGAAAGGGGCGTGGCAACAACTGTTTTTGGGTTTGACAGATGTAAGCAAACTTTTTAAAAAATATTTAAAAAAAACTTCTAATTCACCTGGAACAAAAATTTAAATTGTATTAGAAAGAGAAAGAATGGTATTTTATTTTTCAATCAAAGTTGAAAAATCGATTTCTGGATCGATTTTTCTGAAGTGACTTTTAAGGGCTTATGATGGCTAAATGGAAACATTATACTAATTTGTTTCAGCAACGATTGTTCTTTCAGTACTTTATTTATGAAAAATATTCAGGTGCGGAGCAGTTAACTCAAATAACTTGGGTGTTACCGTGAAAATATTCACATGTTCAGTTTCCGACCAGGTCCAAACATCAAATCCCGGGCTGGGCAAGGTCGATTCTGCCTTTCATCCCTTCAATGGATCGATAAATGAATACCAAGCTTGCTTGGAAACTGAATGCTGGGGGTTTCGCGTCAAACTTACCACTTGATCGAAACGTCTGCACATGCGCCCCAGCGCCAAAGGTCACGTAAACTGAGATAGGCACAGTAGGCCATGGGCTGTTGCGCCACTGAGTTCAGTTCAGTTCCTAGTAATAAGAAACGAAAACTGTGTCGTTTTCGTAAAAAACTTATATTTTCAAAAGTTGTTAAATTTAGTTATCCGATTAGGTTGTATGTTTTTAGGCGTTTAGTGTTAGAACCATTAGGGGGAAAAAAGATATGTGATTATTCAGGCGAGAGAAAGAGGAGTAGTATATAAAACTAAATAGTTTTTCAAGTTATTTTTATAGTACTTACTTTATCTAACTAATACTTTTTTACGGTGTTTTTTGAAGAATGAAATTTTCAAGATAATCTGTGCACAAAAGGCTTGATATCTCCAAAAGAATCCAAGAAATTCAACGAAATTTATAACATATATGGTATGAGCCCTTCAAAGTGTAACGCAGGTTTAAAGCAGTTACATTTATTCAAATTTTAACACAATTCTTAGCTTAGAACATACAGTAATTTCGACGAAGAATCATTAACTTCAAATTCAAATGTATATAAAATATTTATTTCTTAAAATATTTCTTACCCTGCGGTTTGTGACACTTCAGATAGATCATGAAGTATATCAATGAAACTAAAATTGCAATATTTGATGTATATATTTATTTATGGCATTTTCTTAAATTTTAAAAGTTTGCCAAAATTTCATAAAAATATCTTTTTTAAATCAAAGGGTTACCAGGGGTTTGCAACCCGCGGCACGCGTGCCACAGTGGAGTTGTAACAGTGGCACGCGAAGACTTACTGAAAAATTTTAAAAAGATAATAAAAAAAACCATTTCTTACAATTTTATTGAAGTGGGTTTGTCTCACAAAGGGAGGGCACGGCTAAGGACATTCATTTGGGGACGAGACTTTGTGCAATGATAGTACTCCGTTAGGGTTTTTATCCCCTCAATGTAACTCCGCCGAATGGCCAGTCAATTCGGAGAAAACAGCCTTCGAAATTCATGCTTAGCTTATATACAAGTTATTTCTCCTTTCCTTCAGCGTTGCCGTGGCGTGGATGACAGGATAAGGGAGTACCGGTTTGTTAAAAACTGAAAGTAAAATTTTAATTTCTTTTTCTCCAATTGATTTTATTATTTATTTTTAGAATAAAATAAATTTATTTTCATAAATGGCTCATTGATAATTAAATGATATTCTATATAATTATAGTAGCTATTTTACTTTTTAAAATACAAAAACGATATATGGTAACTACGTTTACTTCTGTCAATAAAATCTAATTATTTTTTTTAAAATTATTCCTTATACCTAAACAGCCATAAAATTTTACTTCAGTTTTTAACAAACCGGTACTCCGTTATCGTGCCATCTACGCCACGGCGACGCTAAAGGAAGGGAAAAGCAACTTGTATATCAACTAAGAGTGAATTTCGAAGGCTATTTTCTCCGAATTGACAGGCCATTAGGTGGATTTACATTGAGGGGTGAACACCTTAACGGAGTACTACTATTACACAAAGTCTCATCCCCAAATGAATTTCCTTAGTCGTGTACCCTACCCTTCTCAGACAAAACCCCTCAAAATAGGTTTTTGAATAAATATGTTTCCTGCTATGAACATAATAAAATTAATATAATTTAAAACCAGATAATGTGCACCTAAATAACCTAATTTTGTAGGCATCTGTAAGAGCTAATCATAATATAGATGATTTGGTAAAAAAAAATAGTAATCCAAAAGCCACATTAAGCCGCCCATCCGGTATAGTGGTCAGTGAAGCTGACTGCGGTGCCGTAGGGACTGGGTTCGAATCCCGGAGAAGGCATGGATGTTTGTGTTGTAATCCTTTCTTCTGTCTGTGTTGTACACCCCGTGTTATACATTGCGTGGTGCACGGGGTTTATAAATGTTTAAAAAAAAGCCACATTAAGTAAATACTTGAGGGATTGATAATTATTTTGAATTAAAGTTACTCATTTTTATTTTATACCTAACCTAATTGATTGCACTTTAAAAAGTTGTTTAAAATAAAAACCCAAGTTTGTACTTTCGTCTTATTTATTATTTTATTTTTAAATATCTCTACATAGAGTTGCATTAAAAAATGTGCTATTTGCGTAAAAATCCCATAATAAGCGTATATGTAAGAATTTTTCCCATTTTCGCAGTTTTTTTTGTTGGAAAAGTTGGAAGTGGCACGCATAATTATTTTTTATCAAATAGTGGCATTCTTCCCAAAAAGGTTGCCCACCCCTAGGTTATACATATTATTTATTTAATAATTATGACTCTTTAAGTCTATTTACGTTCTTTAACACAATAAAATTCTTCTGAAAATCAATTGTTGAAAAATTAGTCTCCGAACGCAGTCGGGTGTCAACTCGTCCACACACACACACAGTTTATACAAAAACACTTTTTCAAACTACCCAATAAAGAACGAAACGCAACCCCAATTTATTATTTTAAAAAAATCACTTGGACCATGACTTTTAAGGGGTGGGTCACTTTCCCCAAAGTGCAAAGAGGGGTGTTTCGGGTCAGAAGACGCAACCTGATCGTTTGAGGGGTGGATGAAATGAAGCTGGGGGTGTTAACTGTTCGGCGGAAGCACCCATCTCCGTCAGCATTATCGTCAGCAATGATCGTGATCATTGAGATGGGTGGATCACGTTTGTTTACCCACACGTGAACGATAAGGACGGTTTTTCCTCCATCAGACAGGTGTTGTGCTTACCTGAGGGTATTATTTTACGTTTAAGGATTCGGTAGCTAAAAGTTAATCAGTTTTGGCACAGTTATCAGAGATATTCGCTATAACTATAACTATAATTTGAAAATTAATTTCGTTTTAGGTTCGGAAGTTGATGCAAATTATATAGACTTTCATAAAACATGAATGTGGTAAATTGTTTTTTTACTTTGAGAAAAAAATGTAACATTTTCTCGCATATGAATAATTTTTGATGTTATTGTTTTCATTACGGTTAAGTAATGAAAGATTGGACAATGGTGGAGAAATCCAACTCAGCCATGTTTAGTTTCAGGTATTTCTTACTCTATTTTGTTTATCTTGTCCTTTAAAAAGATTTTATGCTCAAAATGTACTGAACAGACTATTGAAGGATCTTGTAATTTTGATGATCAGGTTCGTACTTTATGTCTGGTTTGAGAGAATGACGTCACCCAGCTTTGACTTACCATTAAAAGAAAAATACATACCCTGTGAAATATAACTTACCCTAGGCAAATTATTTCAAAAATTTACCTATTCAGTTAAGATTCCAACATTTGGTACTTTTTTGTTTCTAACAATTATTGCCCATTTTTAATTGTTTCTTTTTAAAAACAAAATTACTTTTTAAACAAAATTTTTAAAAAAATTTCCAAAATTTAAATCATCGTGTGTTTCAAATTAAACTGTAAGTTTAAAAACAAAATGAAAAACATTTTTAAAATAAATTAACGAATTAGATCAGGGGTCGTCAACCAACTGCACGCGTGCCACATGTGGCACGGGGTCCAATTCTCAGTGGCACTCTGTGCTACTCTACAAATTTGTCAATTGTTGAGTGAATGGAAGTTGATAAATTTGTAATGGACCTTATTGGACAAACATCTTCAGAATTATGAACATTTATGGAATATCAAAAAAAATCTCAACTCTAAAGACATATGTATAGTTATTTTGTAAATTATTGAATGACCTCTTGCTAGAGAGATTTCATTGTTTAAAAAAAGATAATTGCATGTACTCTGCTTTCCGCTTTTGGTTCTACATATCTAAGTAAAAACTGTGTCTTATGTAAAAAGTTTTTCGAATCCGCAAAGAAATTGTGCTTAACAACTAAATGCTCAGAATCGTGTCAATTTGAAAGTCACACATTACGCTTCTGATTTTGCGATACGAAAATAGAGCGATGCACAAGTTCCAGGTTACGCAATAAAATTATTTTTAATTTTTTTATTTAAATATAATGAAGAGAAATTGTTATATTTTATGTTGTCTACTTCTTATTTTAATAAATATTTTAAAAATATGTAACGTATGTACAATTTTAGTTTTTGTTGAAAAATAGTTATATTTTCTGCTGTTTATATTGATGTTAAGTAATATTTTGAAATGATGCCAAATGAATCCATAGTCAAAGTGTCAATTCTCTAACTGGGCATGCATGATCGCGGGAATCGTTTGAAACTGTGGGGCACACCCAATGCTTGGCACGCCACAGCTGAAACGTTGCCGGAATTAGATGATCCAAGTGTTTGTCTTCTTTTACGAATCAAGACTCTTTATCTTTTAGAGATGTTCGCTTGACGAGTCGCTCCATTGGTTACTTCCACTGTTTCAGCAATCCTTTGGAGCAATTCGGTTACACTTAGGATTAATTCAAAACAAGTTAGAAGGTAAAGACTTGCAACATTTTTCATTAAATATAAGAAAACTGTTTTCCGTTTCATTTTTAAATTTATAACTTTATTTGAGTTACACCACTTAAGATTGAGTTTTATGAATCAAATCATTTTGTAAATCAAAATTGCAATATTGTTATGGATAGAAAAGTAGTAAGTGTTGTAATATTTTGGAATCTTATCCCGTGGTGAAAGCATGCACTTAACGCGTTAGTGGTCACGCTGGATTGCGGAGTCACCCCAATGCTTTGATTTATAATTATTTTTATTGTACACCAGCGTTTCACAAACTGTGTGGCGCGCACCCTAGGAGGGTGCGATAACTCTACGAGGAGGAAAAGTCGAAAACAAAGGATTATTTAAAAAAATGGTTTGTTTATTTTCAGTCATTTCATAAAGTCTACTCTAACATATTAAAAAATGAAATTAACATTTACAATGATACAATACACTTAGAAATGGATCAGAACTGCAAACGTATTTTATAATTAAATTAACTATACTAAGTTAAGAACAAGTTTAATAATTACGAATCACTTCATGGGATTGTCATATTAAATTATATACACAAATTAACACTTATCTTGATAATGAGTACGATTTATGAATAATCTCTTGACCATCGATTAAAAGTTACGCGATTCGCTCCCCAATGCCTCCGTTTTCCACGTAAGCACGCATATGTGATGTATTGGACGGGGTGAAGAAAAGGAACAAAAAGTAAAGCCTCTGATACAAGTAAATCTTTCTAAAACACTGTCAATGGTCTTTTATTGCATTGCAAAGAGTTCGGAATAGTTTTATGGAAAGCAGTGCACAGAAAAGGTCCTACTTCGGAAAGACGTATATATACGTCCAAGCCATCTAACTCACCGGTTGTGTGAAACTTATATATACGCCGGTGGCGCTTAAGGGGTTTAAGACGTATTGTAGCTATAGCGTTAAAGTATAATATTATTGAATTCAATGCATCGTTATTTGTATGGAGAGGGACGCGATGAAAATTATGAAATTATGATGATCGCAAATAGTGAAAGTTTGAGAAGCACTGATGTACACGATAAAAATCGTTATTCAAGTGAATAATTTATAAGATAAGTGAAGATAAATTATGCTTACCTAATTTTAAGGACTTCTGAATGATAATTTGAGAAAAATATCCCATCAAACAAAACTAAAGGGCTTCAAATGTGACTTTAATAAAGGGCACAAATGACAAACGCTTTTCGCTAACATTCCAGGAATGATACCTGCAGGCAAAATTGTCGTATTTTGTTCAAGTTATTCTAGTTGTATTGTCCTTTGATGATCAACAATTAGCATGCTGAATTTTTTCTTGCTTGTGCCTTTTTTGACAGGGCGCAGTGCGTCTTGTGACTTCATATCTTTCTTGATGGAGTTTTTTAGGTAGCATTTTAAATTTTCCTTTCTATTCAAACGTTTCGTTTTTATCGCTTTTCTCAAATTTACTTTCGCAATCATGATTAACATCCATTATTTCATCATGTTCAGTTTCAACTTCATCCAATAGAGATCACAGAGGCCCTTTTATATATTCTATTCATTTACATTTATAAACCATAATGAGTCGTACAGCACAACAATCAAAACCCCTATGTCGTCCACAGGGGCCTATATAGCCTGTTCATAGAAATGATTCTGGAGCCAAAGTGATCCCGTGGGGATCTCAATCACCCCAAGTACCTTAAGATTGTAAAAAAATGTTTCCGACTTCAAAGAACAGTGGGATATACGTGACAAATACATTTTAGTTTCCATGTAGACTGCCATGTAAGAGGATACTGAAGAGTTCATTGGTAAAAAATAAACAGTTTTCCTAAAATTAAAGACTTTATGAGCCTGGGGTGACTCTGTGTCCCATGAGACCTCACCCGGGTGAACTAAAATAATCTCCTTTTTAAATAATTTGCCTAGACTAATATGTAATATTTTCCTTTTTATGGAGAATCAAAGTTGGGTGACATAATTTTCTCAAACCACGACAGAAAAAAACGATGAACCAGCAATGTGTTTTATCTCACTTTTGACTGATTAATAATAGGGTTATATGTTAGGGAAAAAATCACTTGATATAACAGTATTTAATGACGCGATGGAAGTTGTCAATTTTCTACATTTTCAAAAATATACTAGTCATCAATTAATCAGATAATACAGATTTCTTTTTCATTTTTCCCAGAATTGATATGACCCCGATCCCTCGACGCCCTGCCGACTTGACGTTAAGTTTTGGGACACCCTGTAAAACTAGAGCCAGCCGTATTTAATGAGAAATAGGGTCAACGGATTGTATTCGTAAATTACAGGGGTGAATCGTTGTGACACAGAGGAAGCAAAGGACAAATTTATTTTTGATTCTCTCTTACGAAGCTTTAAGATTAACTGCCAGTAGAGGGCGCTGAAGTAGCTGAAAGAGACTAAAATAGGCGAAGGAAGGAGAAATCTAAAAAAAATGGTTAAAAAGGGATTACTAGAGCCCGATGAATTTTCCTTTAAAATTAAGAGGGTGTTCTCCCGTCATCAGCTTTTGGTACAGGGTTACTGTGACTCAAATTTAAATATCTCTCTCCAAATTAAAAACGTTTTTCGCGATGCTCTAATAAATTTTTTACGTAGTTAAGATTAGCTACAACAGATGTGGTGCCAGGATATTTTTAAAATAAATTTATTCTTGGCTACAAATACTTCAGAACTGTTGGGTTCTACGAAAAGTAATTTTGTGGTTTTTTTGGGTGGAAATGAAAGACAATTTTCATAGAGTGAATAAATATTTTATGTTGGTGTTGTTATTGATGCCGCCTGTCTGACATAGTCAGATCTAGGCCCACGAAATTCACCATGGCATCGGGCTATATTGTACGCCTGTCGTTAGCCTAAGCTTTGAGCCCCCATGAAGGTGACAGTCCGTTTTTGCTCACACAACACGGTAGATGGCGACACCTTTCAGACCCACTGATTTAACGAGCACGCTCTCCGTTTTATACTCGGTGGGTATTTGGTGGCTTCGGGCATCGAACCCTGGCCTTCCAGTCTGTAGTCTGATGCTCTAACCACTAGGCTACCCACGGCCCATAAATATAATAAATAAATATTTGGTTACATTTTTAATTGTCTATTCTGGTTCTAGACTGTTGCCATTTTCTAAATGTAGTATGTTTCGAGTCTCATAAGAGATTTGGTTCTTTGCTAGCAAAAAACTGATTATGGAGAATTTTGACCTACTCATTTGAAGTAAAGATTTTACCAATTAAAATTTTTTGTAGAGACCGGAACAAATAATAATCAAAAGGGGCCAAATCTGGAGAATAAAGGGGATGTGGCAGTATATCCCATTCAAACTTCTAAAGCTTTTGGCGAATTACCAAACCTGCATTATCTTGGTGGAACAATACACCTTTTCTGCTTAAGTGAACCAATCAATTTGTCCAGCTGATGACAATAATCGTTGTGTTGTCCGATAAAAGCTAAAAAAACCGATTCGTTTGAAATCCTACTTAAAAGATCGCATCACCTTTGTATGTGGGGGGGGGGAGTGAATGTTGGCTTTCGAAATGCTTGAGCCGGTTCATCTTTTTTACTTCATGATCTCTTGCGTTTGACATTGTTATGGACAACCTATTTCTCTTCCCAAGTGATGATGCCCTTTAAAAATGGATCATTTTTTGACGTTTGAGAAACAAATCACAGACGTTAACGCGATGACACGAATTTCTTTCCATGAGAACATAAAGAACCCGTATGTCGAGCCTTAAGGTTAAACCAACGTCCTTCAAGTGGTCATGAACAGTTGAGTTCAATAAATTTACCCTCTCGGGGATCTCACGAGTTATTATTCACCAGTTTGCATCAATTAATGTATTTATTGTGTTTTTATCAGTTGCAACTGGCATTTTAGAACGTGGTTCTTCTTCAACATCAAAATTGCCGGATCGAAATTGTGCATGAAAGTTTTGACATTGTAGTACTGTCAATAACATCGTCTCCATAAGCATCGACAATATTTTTTTCTTGTTTGAACAGCATTCTTATCTTTTCGATAGCAAAAAAAAAAAAGTAAAATGTGTCGAAAATGCTGTTTTCTACTTTCCATATTTGTAAAGGTATCAACCCAAAACTATGCGTAGAATCAATCGGTTTTCTTCACAAGCCCTGCTGTATCAGCTTTCAAACATGTAATTATTATACGGTTTAAGTGTGAAAACCAAAAAAGGAAATTACTTTCCAACGAACCCAATACATAACACATGCAAACTACAGTTTGAGTATTAAGTATGAACAGTTGTATAATTTGTACAAGGTACGCCGTTAGGTGGACAGGGGGTCCTTCCTTCCTCTAGTTTATTTAAATATTAATAATAATAATAAACTTACAAACATGAGCTGATATGTTTAATACTGAAATGATGTAAAACTGCTTATATAATTCAAGATAGCTCTTTATGAAGAACGCATGTTAAGATAAAACATAAAACAAAATTTATAAAATCAACTATAAATTTATAAAATAAATGAATACATAGATGCACTCTTTTAACTATTGCAAAAGTATATTTATACGAATTTCATTTTTAAATTGAATAGGGAATGGCAAATAAAAATTATAAATCCGCTGAAGTTAAATCACACATTTATAGTAAATTAATATGCATGTGAGAAATATGGTGTGAAACGAAATAAGTTTATAAAATATTATTGAACCTTAATTTTTACCGATGAGTAAGTCTCTCTTTTCTAATCTTTTTTTATAATCAAAACAAACATTTATAGATCATTCATAGAAGGAAGAAAAACAAAACCACGAAATGCTATTTTAAATCAATTTTAATAAAATGGAACAAGATAAAAATAAACTGTATTTTAAATGAAATACGCTAATGCTCAGTTTTTTATATACATTTGATATCTATTTATAATTACAAACAAACAGATAAAGACAGAAAAAAGTTTTAGTTTTAGAAAGATGTTTATTTTGAGTTGGTATTATATTTAGAACTGTGTATACAAACAAAACAAATTTAAACATTTATCAACTTTTTAAAAAGTAAATATGTTTTTTTTTATTTCTATAACAGATTTTAATTAATTTATATTCGATGTTTTAATAATGTAAGGAATCAACAAGAACTTTTTTTTATCATTTTTTTTAAGTGAAAATTTACGTTAAACTTGAATTGTGATGAGCTATATAAACAATGCAAAGTCACTTTTTTAATTGAAATTCTTATGGTTTGTAGATAATTTAGATTAATTTTTAGTAAAATATGTTTACATAGTAATATAATAAACAAATTTTTGAATAAATGAATATTCAGCGTTACATAAATTTCTACAGAGGTTGTATAACTCCATTTGCATATGAGTATAAGCGTGAAATTCAAAAAAATCGTTACTAACTGGGGTCCTATTTTTTTTTCTATATTTATATGATCCATTGCGAATTCGATTTATTTTATATATTACAAATCAATTTTACTTAGTTTCATCTTAAGAAAAGGTTATCTATGAAATACTGAGGCACGAAATTTACAAATTTTGATGTTTAGCTTTTACGCGTTTATTTCTGCACTCCTTAAATGAATTCCATATTATTTTGTACCCTTTCATTAGACTAAGTTTTTGACATTCTTGCTATCAATTTGACTAGAATTGTATGCAAATCTCATTCAAAACAATAAATTACATCCTCTTGTTATTTAGAAAAACAGGGGGAAAGTCATTGAATTTCAGCTCACCCAAATGCATAAACATATCGGATCGTAAACATAAGATTAATCGTAAACATATCAGATTAAATTAAAAAGGCGAACGAGAAAACTTTATTCTATTACTATTTATATCCGTTTGAACATTCCTTTAAAAATAAGTAAACACAGAACAATATAACAATAAACAGTTATTAAAACAAGGCTTTTATTTTTACCATAAGGAAACAAAAATCTTTGCTTTAAAAAGTATATTATTGAATCCTTTATCATTGAACACAGAAGAAGGTTATGAAATCTCTGTAATGGACACTTAAAACCGCCAGGTGTGTTCTGACCATTAAAAAAAGAAGGTTCGTTCTATTTTAGCAAGGAGCTCTTAAAAAGGAATTATGTACGCAATCTAAAAACGTGAGCAGTTTAAATTACTTGCAAGAACAGAAGATGAAAAGAAAAGAAAAAAAGAGACGTGGAAGAGCGGTGCAAATTAAATCGGTCAGCGACCGACTTGTTGAGACGTCTTTCTACTTGTTTTCGGAACAGTTAATTAATTCAATAGACTCGACAAATATAAATTATTAATAACGATCGTTATCGAAAATTATGGAAGGAATTGATAGAAGCTTATCGTATTCTCTATGTGAAAACATGTCCCACACAGTGGGGAAAACATATTTTTAAAAAAAGAACATAAAAAAGTCGTCTGACAATTAGTAAGCTATGAGTAATGCAGAGAATTTTTTGTGTTGTGTTTGGGAAATATTAAGTCATTTAAAAATCGATAATTATCGTAAGCCCGTGTTGGTTGTATATTATGATTCACTAAAGGACAAAAAATGCTAATGTTGCAGCTTTGATTGATATTGTGTAGAGGTATTTATGTTGATCTTCTGTGGGTAATGTTAAATATTTAAGAGATCAGTTGTTACGTAAGTTTAATAATGTTCATGAAATGTTAATCGCGTTACATATAAATGGAATATTTATATAAAGCACAGTAAATAGATTTTTAATGTATAAATATTTGGTTGATGTTTCTAGTGTATTGTTAAAAATATTTCTGTAAATGATATGCTGTTTTTTTCCCTTTATCGCACTGCAGAGTTATCATCAAACTATGCGAGTGGACATTCACCAATGCGGAAAGAATGATGCAAAATATAAGGATAAAGTTTTTGTATTTCTAATGTGATATAAACTTTTCAAAACATTACAAAGGTTAGTTAGTGCATATAGTTCTGTAATCATTTGGCCTGCAAAAAGACGAAGCAGATTAATCGAAATTCTTTTTTCGTTGTTTTGTCTTAAAAAAAGATAAAACAACAAAAATAATATGTTATTTTTTTCATTTAAAAAAACTTTTATAGATATTTATTTATTTTTTAATTATATTTTGCTTAATAAATAAGTTTAAGCTGCAATCGTTTGTCTTAAATCAGTGGTTGCTAAGCTTATGAAGCTTCGTTGCTATCGTACCTTTTTTTAAAATCCGGCTGAGAACTACCAGCTAAAAAAAAATCCGCTTTAAAAAAAATTGCCTACAAATTTATATTTTTTGTTTATCATTAAATAAATTTTAATTAAAATTTATATAACAAATAAATACTGAAATTTAATTGCACACAAAAAAGAAATTATAATGTAGTTAGAGGTAAATGACAAATGTAATAACCGATTTTTTAAATTATATTCATTAAATTTAATAAGAAGGATGGAACTCTTTTTTTATCACCAATTTTTTTTAATGTTGGGAGAGCGGGTAGTGGCTGCCATTCGAGTATAATTGTACAAGTGTTCATTAGTGATTATGCTTCTGTAGTTTTTTAAAATAAAATCAATGTTAAATTGGTCTTCAAAAATGTCCCCTCAAGCTATTAGTGGCTCGTAATGGAAAGTCTGGCGATCACTGTATTAAATAAATCATAATACAGCCCATTTTTTTAAATATAACTTCCCATTAAAATTTTTGTATTGAATCTACCCATAAGATTGGGGGGAAAAATTTGGAAATTCAGAATGATCTTTCTGAAACAGAATGATATAAAATTAATTTAAACTCCAACAATTACTATCTGTTGAGTATATGTTTAATTAAAATAAACACACACACACACACACACTACTATTAGATTACTGAGTACTTTTGGCTTGAGATGAAAAATTTGTACGAATCTAAGTATATAAAACCATTTAAAAGGTAAGACACAGACAAAGAAATAAAACACATTGAGAAAAACAGAAGAAAAAAAAGAAATTTTATTTTACATATTTTTTCGGTATAATCTCAAGTTCGAATGAAAAAATCAATCTAATATATATACTATAATCTATTGTGAGAAAAGAATTTACTCACAAAAGGTAAAATACATGAGACGTTAACAAACACACAGTTAATTTTTTTAAAAGAACAAATAAAAAGGAACATAAATAACTTTTGATTTGATCTCTTGTGAGCTAAAAAAATAAATAATAAGAGAACACTAAGAAATCTCACACTCACTGATTCCCAAAAGTTCATGTTATAAATTAAGATCCGATTGTGCGTCCTAGCGAGCTTATGCTAGTACCACTGGTACAAGCTTAGATGTACCGGTCCATCGCGGTACGAGTCCCCTCACCAATTTCAGTTACAGAATTTTAAGGTTTTTGTTCTTTTCATTGCTTTGGAAAAATATTTGATAGAGTAAAGTGTTTTTAAATCAATTTATATATAAACATAAAAACAACATTTGAACACAATTTCAGCATGACCCTAGTTAGAGCAGATATTTGATTAAAAATTCCTCAGTAGATGTAATCAATTTTAGTTTTTAAATAATTCTTCATCGTTGTAATGCCTTTAATCCTTTCCTTTGAATTTTACTTTGTATCATAGTCTCAAATTTTTATTGAAACAAAAATGGAAATATAATGAAATATTTTGCATTAATCTTAAAAACTTTATTTGAAATTTATCGAACGCAATAAACGTTTTAATAAAGCTAAATCTATGATTTAGAAACACTAGTTACTGACCAAAAATTTATTCATACCAATTTAAGTATTTTGATAGGAATTGTACATTTTAAATGGTTTTTAACCATTTCTTTTTTTTAATGAAACTTCTGAATCTGTTTAAAACGACATTTATCTGCCACAATACAATCTAAGTAGTTCTATCGACACTTTTCAATGTATTTTTAATTACAGCTTTTATTTGTTAAGTTTAATAAATGTATCATAGTTTTTCTTTATTTTTAAAAGATTACTGGAATTTGAATATAATTTTATCAAGGCTCAAGGAAACATTTTTATATTTTTTTAGTATACTGAACGACTAAAAGTTTAGTTTTATATTTTGAAAATACTCATATTGAAGGAGAAATAAGAAATTTTAAAATTAGTCAAACAATTGCTAGATACTTATGGTATATATAAAAAGCAATTATTTTAATTTCTTCTATTTTAAAATATTAGTTATAAAATATGATGGATTTGGGAAAATTATCCAATAAGAGAAACATTAAAAACAGTCTTATTCACTCATAATATTCGTAAGAATATTAATAATTACATAATTCAAACCATATATTTCAATTTTTCTCACTTCGATATCCATTTTTTCTTATGTATTTTGCATCATATATAAATTATTCATTCATTATGTGTATCAGACATTACGTCATTAATCTTGATATATTAGGTATTGTCATTTATTGTTGGTCATTAGCATGTATCAATTAATTATTGTCATTCCTTGCAAGACGTGTTCATTCATCAGTGGTAAATAATGATTTCAATTTCCATTAATCACAAATAAATTTAAATTGTTCAATTTATTTTACATCAATGAATGTGTTAGAGTTTCTCTTAAAAGTACATCAATAAATGTGCTTAACTTTTTCCTTTCTAAAAAAGGAAATTAGAGTTATTTCTTAGAATTAAATTAATTCTTTTTAGCTAACAATTTTTTAAAAAAAAGTTAGTATCTGTTTTAGGATGTAATTCAAAATCAATTCTATTTTGAATACATTATTTTTTCTAAATTTTTGTTGAAAACTGCGTTCTAGTATACAATTTTTTTCTTTTTTTTTAACCTCCTTCAAAACTTAGCTACACACACATAAACAAAACCATTGACCAATGAAACTGTTCGTTCATTATAATACTTAAACTATAACTAATAATTTTACTTCAGAGTGCCAAAATGTGTTATAAAATCTTTCAAGTTTAATCGAAGGAACAAAATCAATAATACATAGACTACTTTACTCAACATCTTATCAATAATTTCTTTATTTTTAGTTATAATTTTGAAAATTGTCTCGAAACTTTTTTAGGTTGTAAAGTGGAAATCTTCAAAAACAATTACTGGGAAATAAGATGTAAACTAATTAGATAATTTAGAAGTAAAATCACAAATGAAAATATACAATGATTGAAAGCCAGAGTAATTAAGTTATAATTATATATGGAATCATTTGATTCTTGTACGCTTTCGAGGTTCTATTCTTACAATCCCTTGTAAAGTTAAGCTTTCAGTTTTCTGAATTTTATAAATAATTGTTGTTCCTCGTAAGTTTAAGACCAATGTGAGAGGGGCTATAATTATTTTACAATAATCACTTCTCAAATAATTCATCAGTTAATTACAAACAATTAATAATAAAAAGGCGTTTTGAAAAGCTCAAATTATTCTTCGAAATGTTAAGCAAACGCTTCATATTAAGAAAAATATTAATGTTGAAATCTTTCTATTTGTTAAATGAGCTAAATTTATTTGACGTCACAGGCACATGTTAACGGCAATCACGTGTTCTCAGTCAAATCAATTCATAAGTTCATCTGGCGTAATAGTTACATGATAAATGTAATCATGGGCTTCCAGCCAATCAGTTCATGAGCTTCGCTGTTGCCAACATTTTCTTTCTGCATAAACTTTATTTCAAAAAGTACTTGTATATTAAATGAATGTTTTTTTAATTTTAAAAAACTTCTTAAATCATCTCAATATTTGAACACCTTTATTAAATCATCAAATTTTTGAAATTTTATCTAATATTTTACAAGAAAAACAAATCTAATATCAGTTGTAAATTCAGCAGAAAACACGTGATTGTATTTATCATGTGATCACCATGAACTTAGACCATTGTCTGGATTAGTTTGTCTGCTGTTAAAAAAAAATCAATATCAATGAGTTTTAAACCAACAAAGTGTTAATTTTTTTATCTTTTATGTCATTAAGTATTCTAGAGATATTCCGTTTCAAGGCAAAAAAAGAAAAAGAAATTCAGAGTCTAACTATATAAATACATGTATTGATTCTTTGTACTGTTTCTATACAGGACTATAAAAATAGTTATAGCAAAAATTAAAAAAAATGATTTAAATATCAGTAAGATGTTTAATAGTCTTATAAAAGCGTATTGATATTTTTTTTAAAAAATGAAACAAGCTGAAAAAGAAAACCTTCAATAAATGCATGAGGCGAAACAAATGATTGATGCTTTCGAATGCACGAAAGTGTAAACACTGTTTCCACTTTCAGCAAATAAATTAAGTACAACACTGTATGGGGAAAAAATACATGAACCTGCGTGCGGGTTACAGAAAATTAAGTAGATCCAGAAGTATATTGCTTACTTTACAATTCCCCATTCAAAAACAGAGAGGTAAAAACGGAATGAAATAAAAAACACACACAAGGACAGAAAAAAATAATACAATAGTTCTTTCTAAAATAATCTATTCCTAACTGCGTCGCCACCACAGACAACGAGTGAGCAACGTTCTGCCAAAACAAAATGGCAAAACTTGATGTCGTCAGCAGAGGATTTGGCCACTGAAGAATAGTAAATGTTTTTGGAAATATACCACGATGCATCCAACTGGAGACTACCCCAGCATATCTTTCATCAATCGCTATACGATTAATGAAATCTAGCTTTGCATCAAGTCCTGGTCAACAGGATCTTCAAATCTGTCTGTATCTATCACCATTTACCATGTCCTAAGTTCAATCAGCTTCCATTTATGTACAAGTCTCAGTTAGTGTCACATACTGTCTGGGACGGCTTGGCGAAGATTGCTCACCATTGTGGTCTGGTCCCAGAACGGCATTCATCCTCCATGTGACTCTAGATGAAGACTATTCACTAGTGGAGATCTTGTCCCATTACCATTTACACATATATAATATGGACACCACATACTCTCTGGGACGGTTCGGTGAAAACTATTCACCATGGTGGTCTTGTCCCAAGAAGTTCTACTTATCGAACACCAAGTCCTCTGGGAAGACTAGTAGAAGACTCGGTAAGAAATAGTTTCTTTGATTTTTTTAATAAAGAATGCTTAAAAGGTCACCGTCATTTCTTCTGGTCCTCTTTTTTGGTGTCTACCCCAGGGACGTGCGTCGACCCTGAGGTCTGGTAGTTGTTCAGTTGTTTTTCGAGGTACTTGAGGGATTCGTTCATGAAGTTTTGGACCGCGGTCAGAGCGGCGACTATAGCCGGGCTGCCGAAACCGTGCGTTATGAGCGAGAAGTGAGTCAAGTGTCGCTGAATGTTCGGTTCTAGAATGTTCTGGGGCCTTGTGTTGCACAGAGGGGAGCGGTCTTGATTTAACAGGTCCACAAATTCTTTCATGATTTGTCTGCAAAATGGAAAAAAATAGTAAAGAATTACGTATGCAATTGTCACAATATTTTTTTACAGCCTTTAAAAAAATTCAAATAAAAAATATTTTAAGATTTAGGAGTGATAAAAGTAAAAAATGTCAAACTTATCATTGGACTTAAAATAACTCAGTGAAAATCGAATTTAATTATTGATTACATTCAGTATTCGATGTGAAAAATAGTCTAGTTGGACAAATAGCATTACTCGAACATGCTTACAATTGTATATTAACCCATTCCTTCTCCCTTTCGTCAAAACGATGGACTGAAGTTCCGTCTTCTATTTCTCGTGCTTCTCCTTTTCTCAGCTCGAATGTCCTTCAGTAACGCACTAAAATCTATTTCTTTCAGCCGTGAAAATTTTTATTGCTTATTCCATGCACCGGACTATTCATAATGCAAATGGAGAGAGTGGACTAATTCTTAACTCGTTTATTTTAAACGCACTTATATGTACGCAATTTTCTTGGAACAAAAATTAAACACTTTTATTAATTTGAGAATTATGTAATCATTATGAAATAAAAAATAAAGAAAAAATTAGCTGAAAAAGCAAAGGATTGTTATTTCACTCAAACTGGCTTATATTTGTCCAAACTATGACGCGAAAAATTAGTATTGAAGAATTCAAACTCAACTATCCCATTTTCAGTAATGATAATGTCGGAAAATCAATATAATAACTTGAATTATTATGTTTTAATCGTATAGAAAAGGAAAAAAGAACTGTGATTTTTGTTTTAGAATGGAAATTTCAAAAAAGATATACAAAGTCTGCAATTCTTTTCTACCTAGCAAAGTATCCGTTCTTTAAGTAACAAGCATTGCAAAATTTTAATTTGAAGAGAAAAGAAGGGTATATAAAAATGGGAGCACTGAATTATTTACGTGAAATCTATTTTATATTAGAAAAAATAACATATTATCTCTTAGTAATAAGTAAAACAGTGAGAAACTAAAAACATCTCATTTTAAAATTCCCAATCCATTTTGTAATTGTTATAGACGGTTTATCACTGTTAACACATAAATATCATAAAATACAAAAGTTAACAAAAACTTATCTCCCAGAGGCTTACTTTGTGGCTAGGAAAAGTTCTTTTCTCCTGTACAGTTCGCTAGGATCACTGTGGTTCCGGCAAAGGAATTCGCCAACTTGGCGGGATGGGAACTCAGTTTCGCATACGTAACCAAAGTCCCTGGCTAAATGGATTGCTTCACCTATAAAAAAATAATTCAAATTAATATTTGAAAAATGTGCATGGCGATAAATCCCTTGCGGTTCCCCACCTATAGGGCGCAACTACACTCATGTCCCTAAATTAAGGATAATGAAGTTCAGGCAAAGAAAGAGACAGAAGCAAAACAAATTTGACTTATTTGTAAAGTCTATTTGTTAAACAAAAGGTAAAGAGCAAAAAAGATGCTATATGTTTGACATAATTAATAAAAATTGCGATTTTTACTCCCTGGAGCAAATTTCAAAAAAAGAACCTATTTACAAAAAACAGAATAACATGGTTAGTATGATGCTTAATACGGAGTATGTCTCCCGGATGATACAATACAGGCCTTACAACGCCTATGCATGCTGAGTACCAAATTATCAATCTGATCTTGGGGAAAATTACACCACTCATCAAGCAATGCCCTCCGAAGTTGCGGTAGACAGGTGGGAGGGGGTTGACGGGCTGCAATTCGTCGGGCAAGCATATCCCACATATTCTCTATTGGATTCAAGTCCGGTGAGTATGCTGGCCAATCCATACGGGTGATATCCTCCGATTGAAGGCATTCGTCTACAATGTTTGCACGGTGAGGATGGGCATTGTCATCCATAAACAGAAATTCAGCACCCATGGCGACCCGAAACAAACGTACATGTTGTTCCAGAATGACATCCCGATAGATGTGGCCTGTCATCGTTACATTCTGAACATGCAGGTCAGTTCTGGAAACAAGAATAATTCCTCCCCAAACGAGCCATCCTGCACCACAGTAACGGTGTCGTTTAATGGTGTTCTCTTGGTGGTAACGGGTGGCGCTCTCCATATGAAAGTCCGGCGAGAATCAGACTGAAAACTAAACCTGGACTCGTCGGAAAACATCACACAAGACCACTGTTGTTGTGTCCATAATGCATGCTTTCTACTCCAGGTTAATCGCAGACGACAGCGAGTTGCGGTAAGGGGAACACATCTGGCAGGCCTACGAGCATATAGACCAATGTGCCCTAAGCGTCTGTACACGGTCTGCCTTAAAACTGTCGTACCGGTAGCTGAAGAGAGCTGACGAGATAGGTCTGATGCTGTGCTCCGTTTTTTCTTTTGGCAGTAACTGCCAAATACCGGTCCTCATTCGGCGTTGTAACTCGGGTGTGACCTGTGCTGTAACATCTACTCACATTACCATCATCTTGGAATCGTTGCCAAACCCTGGAGATGACACTCTGGGTGCTTCCAAGTTCCTCGGATACTTCCAGCTGGGTACGTCCACATTCCAGTCTTCCGATAACTCTACCACGTAAAAAATCATCCAAATGCTTCTTTTGTGCCGTAACGTTGCGGTTATTGCACTGAAAGGCTTTTAAAGCGCTTGTGAACAATTTTACTTCTTTGCGACCATTCCATATATACCCCTCTCTTACACTCTCGTCATTGTGACGTACTATCCGCGCTATCTGGTGGTTTCCTGTAATTTGCATAATCTTCTTCAAGATGTGTGTGATAATTCTACAGGTGAAAGTTTTATTTTAGAGTTCAATTTCTGTGTGATTCTGAATTATCCTTAATTTATGGACATGAGTGTAGATACATGTTGGTTTTATGTACGCCAACTGCTGCTTCGGGTATTCTAGAAGAGTAGAGATTCGAGCATTTTACTTCATGAAACCCATTTGTAATTGTTCCACTTCCGTACATCACAGTCTAAATCAGTTCTTCTCAAAGTTTCAATATTCGCGGCCCAATATTCAATCATAATTTTCATCGCCCCCCCCATACTATAACATTGTTTTGAATTCAATAATAATAATTTGATGCTAAAACTACGTGATACGACATTAACCCCTTAAATTCCACCGGTGTATATAAACGTCTCGCTCAGCCAAAGAGTTCATTTCTCCGGACGTAACATCTTCCCAAAGTACGATCTTTTCTGTGGACTGCTATTCATAAAAAAAATTCCGAAGGCTTTGGAAAGTAATAAAAGGAACTTGACAATATATGTATATATATATATATATATATATACATATATGTTTGCGAAGGATCTACTTATTTCAGATTATTTGCTTCTTTACCCCCCCCCCCCAATACATCACATACGTACGCCTAAGTAAAAAACGGTTGGCTTTGGGAAGTGAATCGCCTAACTTTTAGTCGACAGTTAAGGGATTAATTATAGGCCCTTACAAATTATCAAGATAAGTGTTAATGCTTGTCTATAATTTTATACATTACAATCCCATGGGGGCACTAGTAGTTTTTAAACTTGTTCTTAACTTAGAATTGTCAAATTAATTATAAAATATATTGCGTAGAGCACTGATACAATCATTAGTGTAATATATCAACGTAAATGTGTTTCTTATTTTTTATTATGTCAGAATGTATCTTTGTTTGTTTACTTTCAGTAAATTAATTAATTTTTAAGGTAATTGTTGTTTTCGACTTTTCAATATGCTCGCACCCTCCTCGTGGAGTTTTTACACCCTCTAAGGGGGCGCGCCCCACAGTTTGAGAAACGCTGGCCTAAATGCATTATTTACATAGATATAAAATAAGCTTATATGATCAGTTGTTTACATTAAAAAATAATAGAATGATAAATGTTTTTCAGACTATTATGCTCTAATATATAATAAATAGTTAGTACTTTAAACAAAATAATGTGTACTTATATTTAATTGAAGAATCATTAGTTATGCAATTGTACCATTTAATGTCAGCGCGAATACATTGTTGCAGTTTATTTTCAACAAATTAAAATACAGTGTTATTTCTCAATAATAAATTCATTTAATTTTATTGTAATTTTTCGGATGCGTTTATTAGAAAGCAAGAAAACGAGAGAAATCTTATTGAATGTCGTTGAAATTAAAGATAATGAAATTATTTTTTTCACTCATTATCAAGGAGACTGCTTCCCTTAAATATAACAACATCTCTATGTTTCCAAAAAAAAAATTGTTTTCAAGGATCCAAATAAATTTATTGAAAATTTTTTTTTTAAGAAGAGATTTATTTTTTAATTCTCACAGAACACGAAATGGTCAGAGAATTAATCTTTTATTAATTAAGGATGTACAACTGAAATTTGATGTTAAATTTTAAGCAATTTATGTTACATAATTATTGAGTATGAAAGAGAAAATAACAGCACACTTATTTAAAAAAATATAATTTTGTTCTAATTTTTCTACAAAACAAAATATATATTTTGTTTAATCCACCCATTTTATAGAAGCTACATATATAAGTAAAAACTAATTTCATAAAAATAATGTGACAACATTTTTGAAAATTTGTAGCATTTGTGAGAACGCTTTTTTAAAAACTCATCCCAATTGAAACTTAAATGTGCAATAGCTTAGAGCGAGCGCATGCAATTATTTTGGCTTGAAGACCACATTATGGAAGCATGTTTTAAAAATGTTTGCATACATTAGTTAACTTTGCATACTAGAAAAAGGTATTAATTGTACCATAAACAGTAATTATAAGAGCAGTTTTATTTTATTTATTTATTGTGCTAATTTTATGTCATCCATATCTGTGCAAGTACATTTATTTTTAGAATCAATTTAATCTAATGTACCCTATCAACCTTTCTACCATTATTTTAAGATTCCGAGTGAGATTGCTTGATGAAATTCTCAGCGCAGTTCATGTCAGCCAACTGGCATCGATATTTACTCGTCATCAACTATATGTCAGAAAAACTTTGCTCACAAATGTGTCGATTCAGATATAGAAAACGTTTTCTCTATATTTGCATTTCTGTCTTGACGGGCCGCAAAAACACTTTTTGCTGTTTGCTCACCCTTGGTGTAAAGTAGACTGTAATAAATATCTGAATCCACAATTTTTAATTAATCCACTCTTCAGCATACTATTTAAATACGCAACACTTGTATGGATAGGAATATTTTCTAATCTTTTAATGGAAAAAAAATTAAACTTGCTAAGAATACAAAGAAATAATATATATCTAACGTACCTTTTGCTTTTAAGAAATTCGATAAGGTGTTGGTTAAAAAACGAACAACAAAAACTGGCATTTCCTTACTTAAAAATATGAAACATATTAAGATATTCGACGTAGAGTTTGGCGTTGATTATAAAAAATACAGAAAACGAACAAAAGAAACGAGCTGAAAAATATTTTCTCAAACAAAAAGAAACATTACAATTCTGTACCACAAAAAAGAATGTCTAACAATCATTCATTTTTACCTGAAAAAATAAATAAAAAAATTATAAACAATCATTGGCTTGACCAAGTAATTTGAGTGCTTTTTTCACTATAAACTAGCGAAATTCAAGAAAATTTGTAGGAAAAATCGGGAAAACTATGGGAAAATTTAAACATGATTCGGCTCATCTAGGGCACAAATGCGACCCAATGCCGAAAACCCGAGGTCAATGGGTTGCTTACTGGGTGAGAAAAAGGTACGACAAAATATGGAACGAAGACGAAATTTGCGTCCTAATAGCGCTTTTGTTCCACTACGTGAAAAACGCCCTAAAAATTGTGTATCAACTCCGACGCAAGATTGGAGTTTACTCCTTAAGTGTGTACGGTTGTCTTTAATTATATAGTAGACCAACAGAGTAAATAAACGCATCCCATAATACTGCAACCATGCATGTATTTACTTTATTCTATTCGCAGTTTTCATATTAATTCGGTAAAATAACATGTACATAAAATAATATACGTCAATTATATTACATAAATATGTTACTCATAGTACATGAGTACATTGATAAGAAGGTTGATTTACTTCATTATTAGTATCACTTTGAGTATTAATTACATTTTCTCGCCATTATTAATCACTGTCACAAGAGACTTGTGGTAACTAAAATATGATACGTGAACGTCGAGAGATACGTGATTTACAAATCTTGAAAACAGAGCAACAGTGGTTATATCATACCTAGTCATCCCCAGTGTTCGACCCGAAACAAAATCCAAATTAAGCTCTGGTTTAAGAAATTGTGCTCATCTCAATCCTTCACCTTTATCGAAATCAATATTGAAATTGTCCTCAAGTATCAGTAGAAGTACTTGATACCCTTTCCGCACAGTAGTTTAGAACCACATTCTGTATAAGCTAATAATGGCTCGTGGATATAATCTACAATGTCAGTAACATTCTGATTGACTGAAATACAAACTGCCTCTAGAACAATGGGCTTACCGTTAGGTAAAGTGCATCTCTTGGCACATCCCAAATTAGGTTTTGTTTGATTAACGTAATGGGTATTTCTTCTCAAAAAGTCATCATGATTGCCGATAAAATTATGTTGTGAATCGCGCATATTTTGATAGATGGCGACCCCACCCCCACGATTAATACTTGGTCGTCTATACTGTGCTATGCGTTTAAAATTTTAAATTTCAACCAATTCCTCATTGCAAAGCCATGTTTCTGATAGCATCAAAATGTGTGCTTTTTACGCAACATTACGAAGGAGATCCCGTGCATGTGCCCGGAGACTTTGGCAGTGGAGAGTAAAGAGAATCATATTCCCTCCATTCATTTGATGGATCCAAATTGGATCAATTGCAGTAAGATGAACAGTAGAAAGCCTGGTATACTGAATCACTTCTGTCCGGAGGCTGTCACTGACTGTTGAAGATACCGCTACAAAGGGAATATTCTAACGGAGTATGTTGGTTGTGTTGTTGAAACAAAGTTTATTTTTAATAATCATTCTTCGTTTCTACACACCAAAACAGCATTAAATACATACCGCCAAATTTGGTGATTTTCAGTTGTTAAAGTCAACTTCTTTATCAAAAGAGCTAAGGCATGAAGTGTCGCTTGGCTCGAAAACTGATTTTCGACGCCAATTACGCTAAAAAAAACTTCTAGTAAATGTAATTTGCGAATTTTTTTTAAAGTTTTAATTTTTTTAGGCCTTTTTTTAAAATATACTTTCCAAATTTCCCACTTGGATAAGAAGCAACGGTAATTTTTAAACAAAAAAATGTAAGAAATAAATTGCATAAATGATTTTTTGTAAAAAGGGTATTAGACGAAAAACACAAAAACTCTTTTACAATCCGTAATTTGTAAACAAATTTTTCAATTTTGAAACAAAAGACGGAAAACAACGTTTGACACTTGGAAAAAAAAATTTGTGATTATATTTATAAATAACGAAGTTATTAAATGTTTAGTTAGAATTTTGAGTATTTTCAGAAAAATCGCAAAAAAAAAAAGGTTTTTGGCATTTTATCTCTTAAATCTCTGATTCAAAAAGAGCAAAGTAATAACTTCTTTAGTACAGAATTTCAATACATTACAATGGTAAGAAATTCGTACAGAACGATTGAAAAACTCTTATCATAAAAACTCATCAATATTGCCTAATTTTAGAAGAAAAAAAATCCTACAAAATGCAAAATTTCATTATTTTGTTTAAAAAAAATTATACCGTATCGTGGCAAAATATGGGAACTTTTCGATTCTGTAATGTAATTATTTTTGTCAGATTTCTATAAGAAAAGAATGATCGTAATTTTTTAAAAAAATGTAATCCATCTCCCTCTGGACAGCAACTTGGCGCATGAGCAGAACACTTTTTTGCTAACGGTTGTACAAATTTCACTCCTCAAAATATTTCCATACCGGGGCTTTGTATGAAAACTGATTCTTAAGGAATAAACTCCAATAATAAAACTTGGAACATACTGAGCATTTTTCAAAAAACTAGCATCCATAAAGTTTTTACGAAATTCCGCTATCCATCAGCGTCAGCGAATCCAGCCCACCGGGGCAAAACAACCTCCTAAAATTTGAGGGAAAAGTTCATTAAAGCCATCTTTACGAGAAAATGTATTCCTTTTCTTTTTGGTTTGTTTTAATCCCAGTGTTGCCTCTGTAAAATGATGTGAAAAGAGCGAAAATATAATAAGGAATTTTAGGGAGTGGCTTCCGTTCGGTAGCTTCTTTCGGTATCCAGAAAAAAAACACCCATGTTCTTGACAAAAACAAGCATGTCGGTCTTTATGGCATGATTGATCGCTTTACATGCGAACAGATTCTGTGTTCTTATAAACAAGTTTATAGATCATTAAAAAAAGCTCGTCTTGTCTTACATCATAAAAGGTTTGCATGTAATGCTCATTTTGTAATCGGTGTTGGTTTATGACATAAATTATCCTTCCAAAGATAGGGATCATGTAAATGCATTTGAGTAGTTGTGGGTATTGTTTTTCTTTATCTTACCATCGCATTCAAATCTGGATGATTTAATTAAAGCATTTAGTTATTATGTCAACGAAATATCTATCTCTTTACATTTCGCTTGTAGAATTCAAATTAAGCCCCCTTTTTTTGGCAAAAATTTGCATCAGAATTTGTCGGTCGTTAATAACTGGGAATGTTGAAATAAATACCAAAAACTAATTTCAAATAAGAACTATTGAAGAATTAGTAGACTTTTCAAATTCGCAATGGCAAAAACTGATAAAAAAAAGTCAATTTTTTTTACAAATCTAGAATGTGTATTAAAATACGATAAGGTAGTTATGAATGTTTATTTTAAGTTTCCAAATAGGTTTTTCTTAAAAGATTTTTTTTTAATAAAAAATACAAAACATTAATTTTTTTTAAAAATTTAATTATTGAGTTTGTGGTTTATTTGTCGATATTTGCGATAACTATCTAACTATACAGATACTATACTCGACAGATTACACTTAAAAAATAATGTTAATAATGTTTCTATTAATAAGTTGTACTTTTTTTTTTTTCGTTTTTCACAGCTACCTAGCTTTATGGCAGAGAAAATGAAATAAGTGATTGTCAGTTGAAGAGACCGACTCGGATGCCGAATGGAGAGAATTGATAGCATCGCCGTATATTACTTGAACTTGTATTAATGAGTAATATTAATAACTCATCCGACACTCACTTCAATCTATCAATAATTGGAGATAAAGCCAACATTTTTCTATTCTTTACAAGCTAAAGTTATTTCTCGGTCAGATACTACCTATATCCAGTGGTTCTCATCCTGTGTGGACATCTACGGAAATAAATTGGCAGACCAACTGACTAAAGACTATAACGTTTTTATTCTCTAATCGAGAATTACACTTTCTCAATAAGGGTAACGTGGCCCGTAACATCTACACATCACTGAGAAGCAGACCAGGTTCTGATCTATTTTGGTTGTGATAGAGTAGGTGTCGGCAACCTAAGACACGCGAGCTATATGTGGCACGTTCTCAGTGGCACTCTGCACTACTCAAAAAAATGTATCAATTTTTGAGTGAATGTAAGTTTATAAGTTTGTAATAGACCTTATTTTTTGACAAACATCTCCAGAATTATAGACATTTACGGAATTACGAAAAAATCTGAAAGATAACTCTAAAGATAAATTTTCAGCTATTTTTTAAAATTATTGAATGTTATTGCTGTAGAGATTTAATTGTTTGAAGGAGAGAAGATTGTGCACGTACTCTGCTTTCCGCTTTTGGTTCTACATGTCAAAGTGCAAACTTTTTCCTCATACGAAAAATATTTCGAGTCCGCAAAGGAATAGTTTAACAACTGAATACTCAGAATCATGTAAAATTTAAAGTACCAAATTACACTCCTGATTTTGCGATATCAAAGTAGAACTGTGCAAGCACTCGTTTCGCATTAAAATTTTTATATATTTTTATTCAACTATAATGAAAGGAAATGCTTCTATTTCACGTTGTTTCTTTTTTTTTTTAAAATTTTTATAAATAGGTTTAAAAATGCATAATATATATAAACAATTTTATTTTTTTTATTTTTGTTGAAGAAATAGTTATATTTTAGATTGATTATTTTAATGTTAAGAAATATTTTTGAATGATGCAAAATTAATATCTAGTGAAATTATGAATCTATATTATTGATATTTATTCTCTTATGCTGCATGCTTTATTTCGGGAGTCCAATGGTTTCAAAAATATTCTACTGTGTGGCATTCAGGATCATATTGGTAGATTGGTTTGACACGTCACAGCAAAATGTTTGCCCTTACAGATTGAATATCTTTCATTCTGTACGGGCAAGAGGGTTTCCCCTGGGTTAAATGCATCAGACAAATGTGGAGCATATGTTTGGTTACCTGAATCACTTTAGGCAAGGTTTTTATTCCGATTTCTTTCTTATGCTGGATTTTTTAAAATTTAACGTTCTTTTAGAATTTGTTTGGGGTAGTCAGATAGAAGAATCAGCATCGATAATTTAACATAATCGTGTAGTTATTATACTGAAGGTTGGTCACACTTTATGGAAACGATTTTGATAGTTACTTTTTATCAATAAATTTTGCATTTAGCTGCTATCTTATAGCCAGGATTCTTGACAAAAGTAAACTTTTTCTTAGTACTGTCATGTAAATTGTACTCAATTCGTTTTGAACCATTTTCCAAAGTCCATTCAGTGTTCTTGGATACCGTTTTACTAAGAATCCTTTTGATAAACTGAAAGCACTATTCCATTGGAGAATCCTATACGGATTTTACATGTGTTTTATGAAATGTAATACACTTTACTCCGGTCTCAGATTCTTTCTTTGCTAAGCAAGCGGCAATTGACTTAGACGTGTCACTAGAGGCTTTTGTCCATATGAAGCTCAACTTTATCAATTTCCTTTTCGTATAAACTTCGAGTTTCTTCGTCTAAAATTGATTCTAAAATATTCTGCTGATAAAAGAGTAAATTAATTTTGGCATTACTTGAGATGCTTTTAATTTTTATTTTGCCATTGTTAAAAAATCCTGGAATTATTTTAAATACTTTAAGAAATTTACTGTATACTGACGAAGCCGTTTTGTACGGTCGTTCCCGTCCATTGAGCAATAGAAAATTGATTTTTTATTACAGTCATTTAAATATACTCTTGCTTCATCGAGTGTTACCCTAATTTTCACTTTTTCAGCAGTTAGGGTTTTCTTAAGCAGCTTTCTTCAATTTGCTTTTCTTTCAGCGATATGTTTTAAAAAAAGGAGATGAACTTTAGGTTTAAATATCTTTTTTTCAACTTTAAATCTTTATGAATGATTTCAATTACAGTACCGGAAGATATTCCTAGAGTCGATTCAATGAATCCTCTAGACGGCAGATTTTTTTTGGGGGGGAGGGGAATCAGATACTTGACTTTCTTGATTGTTGCCAGCATTTGAGCAGTCTTAAGAAGAAGTTTCGTGGTTATGTTTTCATTTTTACTTTCAACTAGACATTTTTTCCGTTTCAAATTTAATATATTATAAATACCTTTTATTGAAAATTAATAAACGAAATTTTTTGTTACTGCTTTATAATTTGTTGATACAAATATTTCTCCTGCGTGATTACATAACCTTCGAGTCATCTACCCATTTTATGAGCCATTTAAAAAATAAATATTTTATTTTACATTCCACTCAAGAGAAAAACTTAGCAGACTGAAGTTGGCAAAGTTTTATCTCAAAGTGCAAACGAGAAAATCGTTTGCATGAAGCTTGAACGACCCTCTGTGTTCTTTCGTATCCTAACTGCACTCCAAATGATCCCATGAAGTGACAAAAAATTGAATTCGCCAAAAGAGCAAAAAATACAAGCGGTATTCTTGTATTCTTCAAATAATGTTTTCCTCTCAAATATTACTCTGAATATACTTTTATTTTGTACTCTTCATTCTAAATTTATAAATATTAATTAAGTATACAAGCGCTACAATATAACAGTTTTTTTTCTTAGCTAAAGGATAGGGGCAATGAATGCAATCCGTTTGAACATAGAAACTGTTGTGAGAAAACAACTAAAGTGAATAAACAGACTCTGTAATTTTTAATTGATCAAACATTGTTTCAATAGTGAATTGGAAAATTGAATCCAAAGCAAAATAAATATGTGGTGCTATATATTTAGCCGAGTGCATTTTTATATAAGATCTGGTTGCAATCTTTTCTTCCATTTCGAAAATATTTTTCTTTAAGACAAGTATCATAGAAATTTATAAAATCGGAATTCGAATTCAGATTTATTTTTCCAGTTTGAAAAAAATTCGTCAAGGTAAAGAAAAGGTAGCATATTCGAATACATTAGTCTATTCTATTTCAATGAACCCCTCTTTTTCCTGAATTTTCTGAATTCTAAGAAATATCTCTTGCCTATTTAATATTCAAATGTTGCTCAATATACATTGACTGTGTATTTCTAAAATGTTTATGAATTTTAAGAGTACCCTTTAATTAATGTTTTAATTAGGCAAACTTATCTCTATTCAGATACCTTTTTCTGTTGATAAAAATAAGAGTTCTTAACATTTTCTTTGATCATAGGAAGTGTCAGCGAAACTTTATTTGAAATGGATTCTTATTTATTTATGCAACTATTCTTATACTTATAAATAAATAGGAAGGCTCACAAAATGCAATAAAATATTTTTAACATTGTATCTGGGAATCTGCTAAAATGAAAAAAAATTGCCAAGGATAATATAAATGTAGTTTACTTTATATTCATTAGTTCAATCAGTCTCGCATATTATTGTTGTTGCTAATGCCACCTCATCGAGCGATATCCACGAAATTCATCGTGGCAAAGGGTTTTCTTTACCGGCAGCTTTCAGCAACATTGTACAGTGATCGGTTCCACTTCCAATATTGAGGGAGATTACCCTGGAAGGTGATCAGGAGTCTCGAGAGAGAACTTGTGGCTCGAGGAAAACTTAGAGTGCCATCATTTGCCACACAGGTACTATACATTTACAAACACTCATGCTTTCTCCAGGATTCGAACCCAGGCCCTACGATGCAGCACTCAGAGTTCCTAACCACTGTACCGAATCGGCAGCAACCTTACATATTAGTTTATGTATTTTGTTGGTGTTATCCTAATCCTAATAATATAAATACGAATCAGAGTTTGGTAGGCTTTTTTTCACGTCGAAACCACTAAAAATTCACTCACTCACCAATGGAAAGCTACACTATCAGCGAGTAACATAGAGTATATTTTATTCCCATATTCCTAAGGGAACTACGCTAAATATATGAGAAAAGTGACTCACACAACACGATATATCTGGACCTATTACACTTACAGATTTGAAATTTGGTATGCATGTTACTCTCGTGGAGTTGAGATCCAAAAAGAAGGAATTTTGCGATAATCGACCACCCAGGGGCATTGCAGGGGCTTAAGGGGCGTTATACATAAGTATTCTCGTTTTTATCAAAAATACCTATAAACTTGAAATTTGGTAAAAACATTCCTTTCTTAAAGTAGAAGTCCACAACATTAAGGGTTTTGTGAAAATAAATTCTTAGAGGGTTTTATGGAGACATAAGAGCCATTATAGATAAATATACCCGTTTTTGTACTATTGGACCTACAAACTTGAAATTTGTTAAGCACATTCTTTTCATGTCACACAACAGGTTTAGCCATAATTGACCCCAAGAGACGTTGCGGACGATTAAGGGGCGTTATAGTTAAATATTCCCGTTTTCGCTATATTCGACGAACCAACTTTAAATTTGGTAGGCATTTCTTTTTATGATTTAGAAAAAGAGTTTTCAAAAGATTTTTTGCGAAAATCACCCCTTGAGATGAATTGCGAAGGTTTAAGAAGATAGATAAAAAAAGAAAAATAAACTTACTGGTTTGAAACTGTTAGATCCAAATACTTGAAATTCGGTAAGCATGTTTCTTTTGATGAATAGAGATCCGCTAAGAACGGGTCTTAGGGAAATTGACCCATGGCATAGGGGGCTGTAGGGCTTATTGATGGAAAAAATTTCCATTTTTCAACTATTAGATTTAGATTTTAAATTTGGCATTCATGTTTATTTTGTTGAGTAGAGATAAACTAAAAAAAGCTTTTGTGGAAATCCACTTTGGGGGAGGTTGTTACGAGAGCGCAAAAGATAATTCGATTTTAGTTCTGTTCCTGTTCTATTCCTGTTCTTTTTAAATTGAGAGGTGAGAGCTTTGTCAAATGCATTCAAACAGGTAAACAGTACATATTCGAACACGAAATACCCAACGAAGCGGACGGGTAACGGCCATTAGAAAAAGATTATCAGATAGTAATTATTACAAAAATACATTTAATTTTGAAATGTTCTAGGTTTTTTAATTCTTTTATTATTAACGGGGGGGGGGCGTTTTTCTTTTTAACTTTGTAATTATTGAAAGAAAGTACTCAATGGATATTTTCAAAAAACGAACGCTTTTTGTTACTAATTACTTAGCAAAAAAAAATTTTTTACTAAAAGTGTTTCGTCGAAGAAAATTATACTATTAATCACTCTTCAAGAGTTTACTCATACGCCTTAATGATAAATGAAACAATCTAAAGCATGCAGTTACAATGATCTAACTGTAATTAGTGTTAAAACGTTTGGTTATATTTCGTTAAAAAGTATGATTGATCAGAAAAATATTCGCCCACTTAATGTGGGTGAGTTGAAAATAAGTTTGAGATTCTATACAGGAGCAGAATTTTGAATGAATTCCCGTGGTTAGCTTACCTTCTACGAGTGATGTGAGGAGGGTTACGTTGGCCGCTTTCCGCCTGCCAGCAGGTAAGTTGAGGCCTATCTTCTCCAGTTTCTCTCTTAAAGATCGGCCGCCATTTTTAGACTTCGCTCTAATGCATAAAGAAAAATATGAAATAATTACTTTACATTATAAAATTGCGTCTTGCACGCTTGGAACATTTTGACATTTGACGCCATTTGTTGGAGATACAGTAGAACGTCGTTTATCCGAACGTTTATTATCCGGAGCATCAAATATCCGAACCAAAGTCCGGAAACGTTTTCGAACAATGCAATGCTCAACATTTGTTTCCTGTGAGCCCAAAAGGGACGGTAAAACCCAAGGTGAAGGATATTTGAGAAATTTCAGCTGTATGATTTGGTAAACATCTGCGCGGAATATTAGGTCAGTTTGTTTCCAAGTGAGGGGTGTATACGTGCTCTTTTGTTGAGTTTTGTTGATGTAGAAACCTGAATGGGCATAAGATGCAGAAGACTGTGGATTTCAAATGCTAAATAATGACGAGATAGTGGCTTCCGTGCAAGAAGAATCCGACCCTGTCGACGATGAAATGGATGAAGATGAGGACAACACAACAACGAAAGTAGCAAATACTGACGTGTTTCTGCGTTAGAGACAGCTATGGAGTGGTACGAACAACAATCAGATTGCTGTCCTACTCAACTACTGCTGCTGAAGAGAGTCAGAGCATTGAAAAAACGAAGATGTACAATGGTACAGCGAAAAATAAGTGATTATTTTCCACAATCAAAGTAAAACTGCGACATTTTACACTTATTTTGCTTTTTCTTTCAGCTCGTTTCCCGCATGTGATGATTTTGAATATCCGTATAGTGTCTGGTTTGATATACTGCACGGATCGCATTCGGTTTTCGGTTATCCTAACAATCGCGTATCCGAACGGTGTCCGGTCCCAATTGATTCGGATAAATGACGTTCTACTGTAGATTTGAATGATTTTTCTAATGGTGCTGGATTTTAGTAATTTAGACTTTGGAGACACGGCCAACCTCAAATTTTGGAGAAATTTCATAACAATGCCATCTAGTAACGGCCCCGTTCCTAAATTTGAATGCCTGCAATTATTTGTAATTCAAACTCTCGTCTGCAGCTAAATATTGCCGTGATTTAATTTTACCAAGAGTACCAGGCCCAATTGGATACTCAAGGTATCTTTTACATGCCACATAATTATATAACATCCGTGCCTTCAATTTTCGCATCCAGAAAATCCATCAACACCAGCCAGGGTCTAACCCGCAACCTTAGGCTTACGAAGCAAACACGCTAACTCCAAGCCACCGTAGCCGATGGAATTGAATGATAAGAAAATGACCATTTCTTAACACCTAAAATGTGAACAAAAACTTCTAAACAGAAAAACAGGGTACAAAAATAAAAAAATTACTTTCAAAAACAATAATGTAAAATTTCATTTAAATTTAAATGAGATATTTTCATTAAAATTTGATTTAAATTATGATACTTAAGTAGATTAGATACTGCAAAATTAGTGTTTATATTCCCTCTAAACATTTTAGATACATTAAATCTGTTTTCTTTAAATTACAACACTTGTTGTTTAAAAAAGAATATATGTTCTTAGGATGTGCAAAAACTTACAATTGTTTTTAAGCAAGTACTTAATTACGAGCACTAACATATATTAAACTAATTTATTTTTGAATACTTTTCAACAGAAATTTTACTGATCACTTCCTTTTAACAGTATATTACTTAAACATATCCAAACTTTCCACGCATACATGTGTATTAATTGATTACTTAATGGAACAGTCTATAAATCAAATACCAAAGCTAATGAGGAGAAAAATATTTTACACAAGCAAAGTAATTGGAATTTTAACACATTGAAACAAATTCGTATGATGCAATGATTACCCAGTTTTACATTACACTTAAAAAATTGTTTTCTTTCTACGTACTCCTACCCTTCCACACGCAGAATCCAATCCACCAGACCAAAAGAAAAAAAAGTCAAATGAAATAATATGAGCGTGCCGCGGTTTCACACAATCCCTTTTAGGTCTCCCCAGTAAGGCATTCGTCCACAAAATCACAGAGGCCACTTTTCTCTCTCTGTGTCTCTCCCTGCTACAGTCCAAACCACTAATTATCCTCAGTGGGGCGGAGATTGCTTTCTTTCTATTACCCTGACACCCCGAAATTGAACTCCTTCGGTAATGGGCAGTTGCCAATCCCTTTTTCGATGGGAAATAAGACGTCGCCTCACATCACTGCCGTAAAGTTTGTTTTCTTGCCACACTGGAGTGATGGAAGGCGAAGCTCTTGTTAGAAACTTCCTCATTAAAAATGATCAGACATCAACCGCAACAATTAAAAGAATTATTTGATTATATCTTCGAAGAATCAATATTCGACAACCCCTTAGGATATCAAATTTGTCAGTACACTTTCATCTAAATAAGAAAAAATATTCAATGAAAAGAATGTATGCGTTCTTCAACTTTTCTAAGCACCTTAATTCCAGTCTCTCTTTAAGCATACTTGAGTTACTACCACATACTGCAGATTTTCGACCCTACCATAATAAGATTCTTAAATTCAAATCTAATGAGAATGGATTTATAATTTTATCTGCTGAGAAAATAAAGGAGTCAGCACCACTCAAAAATAAATTTTTCTATTTCTTTGAGGAGAAAATGATTATGTATGTACATTGTTCTGCACAGTCCATTTTGAATTATTTCAAGTCGATACGACACATTACGAGGGGCGCTTAAAGTCATGGGACGAGGGCGTCAACCTTGGAGGAAGGGAGGGAATTCATCTTTTTCGTGACTCTGTTTCTGTACAATCATCCAATGCTATTCCTGGAGATATTTCCCCAAAACTGGGATTTTCGAACTCTATGTAAACTGGTGACAGTGGAAAGACTGCGAAATTAAAGTGGGAATTTTGCGCGTATGTAAAATGCAAAAAACAAACTTTCTATTAACACTTCATTTTATTACGGATTGCTGTTGTTGAACCTCACATGTATGTACACTAATTTCGATAAAACGATCGCAGGGGAGCCCAAGGCTTCATTGCAGATTACTAAATTCCGCCATTCAACTATTGAGGGATTTGATAAAACAGTGAAAAGCTATGTCTAAGAATTTTCTAAATTTTTCTCTTGGTTGCTATTTTGCTTCCTACAAAGAAGGATGCTCTTGCGGGTCATTTGCGGTTATCGTACCATAAGTTACGAGTCAGTTTTTGCTATTTCTGGATTCCCTCCAATCGACATTGCTATTCTTCATAATATTGCTTTTAGGGAAAATCTCGCTGCTTCTTCCATCTCTAATTATGATTGCACTATGTCCCCATTTTTTATCCCTCATCCTTCAGAGAGAAATTCCATCAATATTATTAAGCACAATGAGAAAAATACTGATGATTTCCCTGTTATTTGCTATACTGATGGTAGTAAAATTGCTGGCAGAGTTGGTTTCGCTTTTGTTGTGTTCAGGAGTGGTGTAGAATCCGAGCACTTTCAATTTAGAATTCGTGATGAATGCACAGTTTTTGTAGCTGAACTTTTATGTTTAAAATTCACCATTAAATGGATCACTGAACAAAATAGTGTCTCAGACTATCTCATCTGTACAGACTCTCTTTCCTCCTTGGATTCTCTTAAGTGTATTTCTTCATCTAACAACATAATCGTCGAGATCCAAAAGCAACTTAAAAACCTAAAAGATAAAAACATCTCAATAGATTTTGCATTTGTTCGTGGACACACGGGCATTTTAAGAAATGAGCGGGCCGATTGGTTAGCCAAGGCTGCAACCAAACGCAAAATTGACATTGCCGTTAATATTCCTAAGTCATTTTACAAGAAGATTATGAGGGAAAGAATGGTGAAGTCTTGGAACCAAGAATATCTCACATCAAATAATGGGAGCGTAACAAAGAAATTTTTTCCAACCATTAATAAGAGACTGTCCTGCCATCATTTTTATACTAATAACAAACTAACCCAATTTCTAACTGGTCATGGCAACTTTAAAAGCGAACAAATTTTAAAAAAAATAAAAAAATGGGCTGCATTTGGCACACAAGCCTTTAAAGACACTGCAAGTCCCCTCAGTGGGACGGGTTGCACCATCTGGGGGCATCTCTCGCCACCAAATTTTGATTAATTAATTGATTTTGTGAATTAATTTAATTCAGGCTCAATACTGCCGTGACTTTTTTGAGCCTAATTGATACTCAAGGGATCTTTTACATGCCACACATAGTCATATGACATGCTTGCCTACGATTTTCTCATCCAAAAATTCCATCCACTTCAGCTGGGATCGAACCCGCAATCTTGGGATTATGATGCGAGTACTCTACCTTTAAGCCACCCGAGTCGACTTGTCTTTGTTATAAATTAACATTTTTTTCTTGGATTATTTCTTAAAAACAAGCATAAAAAACTTTGACTGGGGTGTGGAAAAGATTCAGAATAATTTTAAAACTTAAATTTCAGCTTGGAGAAATTTTTATTGATAAAAAGTTTATTTTGAAAAAGTTTCTTGGGTTCTCTAAAAAATTTTAACTTGTTTCAGGGATTAAATAAAAAGCTTCTAAAGTTGAATTAATTTTATTTGAAGAAAAGTTAATTTTTAACAAAGATCTAATATAATGTGAATAGTTATCTCCTACTTGTTTCAAATAAATGTTTAAAAATGTTTTTATGATATTCGTTTCATAAATTTCATCCAGGGTCATATTTTTAGACTTAAGTCAATAACTCTTAAAAGTCAATAATTTTAAAATATGCAAATTATTTGGAAATGTTTGGTATGACGTTTGAAATAATTTCATTTTAAAATTATAAAAATGTTATTGAAATCGGTCCTCACACTCACGAACTCTTAAACAAGGACTAATCCTAACTTTGGATTACACTTTCTTAACTTGCATGAGTATTTTGGTGGAATATGTTCCAAACATTCTTTAAAAAATATGACTTAATCTCAGCCTATTACATTTTAATAATAAAAATGCCAGCTTTTCAAAGTTTTGTTTACCTTATTTTACTTTTTCATCACCTTATATATATATATATGTTATAAACTATTATAAAACGTTAAACCTTCTTAACTGCATACTATTTTTAAATATGCCTGTCAGATTGAAATGATTTGAAACCAATACCATTATTCTGCTTACAGCTCAGACGGATAGTAGTAACTTGCCAAATTTAATTCTGCATGTATCGCTATCATTTGGAATTCTGACTTACACAAAATTAATACAGATAATGCACAATCATGAGCTGTTCGGTTTCATCATTACTAAACATTTCTAGTATTTCCATCGAAAATATATCGGATTCTCTCAACCCTACAATAACTTTTAAAAGGGGACATTTCGATGCCTGAGTACCAACTATCGAATCAGCAGGGGAAATTCTGGAAAATGAAAAATAACATTTTCATCGATGAAAATTCCTGTGTGAGCCTGATAATTCAAAACTGACAAATAACACAAAGTCACGTTCGTAATGAACAAGAACCGATAGGTTCGTGAGGTCCTGGAAGTGTCTGTTACTCTGGTGGGCTACGTGCCAGAAAATTGAATTATTTTCGGACAGTTGAAGATATAAAATTGTTGCAGCTTTGTTTGTTGCGGAAGAATGTATCGGTTCGAATTTCACTTTGGTGCTTGATCGAAATGGGCTAGTTCTGGATCAGTTTGCTACCCTTAACAACGGAAATGTGAGGGGTTTGAGTTTAATAGTAATTTATGTATTCCATTGATTTATTTTATGTATAATCTATTAGCATTTAGGTATCCTTTTTTCATTATATATTTACTAATTTTATTAAAATAATATTCCAATTTTAAGTGGAAACAATTTTTTTAAACTAAATTTATTTCCTTATTCTATTAAAAGTTACTGTAACGGATGAAGAAAAATAGTAATATTTGTGAAATAGAAGTTCAGTTTCTATTATTACGAAACTAAAATCCAATTCTTTCTCAGACAAGTACTGCACTTTAATTGAGAGTCTCTCCATCAAAAGCATAAAACACTAAATTTGGTGCGATTTTAACTCGTTGCTGTTTAAATAAATAAATGATATAATTTAGACAAGAAAATGCTTATTCTCATTTATGTTCTACTAGTACAAGACATTTTTTGTATCCATGACTCCCCCGTAAACCTCTAGGCGTTGATCTTCGCCAAATCCGTTTATAACGGATCTCTACTCACAAGGGGAGGGCACGACATGAGAAATTCGTTTGAAGAAGAAACATAATGTATAATGGTAGAGCTCCTTCAGGGTATTCAGCCTTCAAAGTAAAAGGACTGAATGGACAGTCAAATCGGAGAAAATAGCCTTCAAAATTTATACAAATAAACTTAAATTAGCTCTGGCGAACGTAGTGCTTTAAATGGTAATGTACCTACGTGCCTCGAGATCGAATAGGGTTAGAGTCACGCGAGAAACAAGCTGCTTTTTTAATCAATTTTGTTAATTTTTTTTAACTTTTTAAAGACTAAATATAGTAATATAAAATACTAAATATTAATATTTACTTTTTAAAAATATATATTATACTAAATATTAAATTATAGAAAATTATTTTATATTTTTAAAAATGTAAAACAGTTGCTATAATAATATAAAATATTTAATAAGTTTTTTTAAAAATAAATTTATTTAATTTCAAAAATAATTAAAGAAATTGATTAAAAAAGCAGTTGTCGCTCGCGTGAGTCAAACCCTATCCAATCACGTGGCACGCAGATACATTAACACCTAAGCCACTGCTTTTGCTACAGCTAATTTAAATGTATTTTTATATAAGCTAAGTATAAATTTCGAAGGTTATTACATTAAGGGTTGGGCACCCTAAGGGACTACTACGATTACTAAATATCTCGTCCCCAAACGAATTCCCCCCGTCGTGCCCTCCTCTTGTCAGTGAAGAAACATGGCTGCCCAACTTCAAATCTGTATAGCTAATATAATTTTGCAGATCTCGTGATGAGTGAGTGAGGGATTCGCTTTTTTCCTTCATTTTTTCAAATAAACATGCTATTTTTTTTTTACCCTAAAAAAGTTGTTGTTACTTATTCCGCCCGATCAACAGTAGCATTAGATCTGGGCCCACAAAATTCATCGTGGCAAGGGGTTTGATTTTACGCCTGTCGACAGCTGTAGCTTTGAGCATCTTACTAATGACAGTACAATTTGGCTCGTTCCATCCTATTTTGAGTTCGAAAACCCTAAAGGTGGTCATTGGCATTCTACTACTTTTTCCTTCCAACAAACTCACTACAGGACATGAGGCTCGATGGCTATTTAGAGTGCCCCCATGCTGCAAAGGCACTATGCATTTATAAGCATCCATACCTTCTCCGGGATTCAAACCCAGGCCCTACGCCAAAGCAGATAATGTCACTAACCATTATACCGGATGGGAGACTTTACTAAAAGTACATTCTAATATTCAAATGGGGTATGTTAAGTCTCTCCGCTAAAAACCACAAACAGTAATTATTTAAAATATAAATTTCTTCACGTAAGCAAATAATGCTTTTTTTTTTTTTTTTTTGTAATTCTCAAGATTATGAGCTGTCAGTGATAATGTGTCTGAAAGTAAAAAAAAGCTAACAAATGTTTTAAGTCTTCATTTGAAAAAAATTCTTTTAAATATATTTTAATACATTTTCTTGAAGGTATAAGATGCTTATTTACTTTTAAAGAAGCAAAATAAAAAAAATTAAACAACCTCCTTTGGTTTTCACATATTACAGTCATCTCAACATGACGTTATTAACATAAGAAAATTCATAACCTTTGAAACAAGAATGCTATGCATCTTATCAATAACATTAGAATGTTATAAATAAATTGAAAAAGGACAAAGAATCTAATACATGCGTATACCTAGCAATAAATGCTTGTACAGGATTTATGCGAAGGTATTATCACATGAATAAACAAGAAGCATTTTCTATAGGGAACTATCTGGCAGAAGGGTAACATAAAATAATTAGACTCTCATTGTCAAGAATTTCAATATTTGTAAGCCGAAAGATTTATCCTCATCATAATGAAAAGATTTTATATCTAGTCTTCCAGTACCCAAAACAATATTTCCTCGAAAAGTATTTCGTACGCGCGCGAGATTCGATGCACGCTTCCCTTCCACCGAACATTCGTCTCGGAGAACAATTATTCCAAGTGAATGCCATAGAAAATTGAATATCATTTCCAACAAGAGGAATTTTTCCATCTTAATATCGCCTTTTGACCGACCACTCGAAAAATGTGCCCTGTCCCTAACGCGATGGAATCCCTCTCGCCAACACTGAGGATACGGAACATCCAAAGATATCGCCTGCACGCCCCTTTGCCCATCCCTTTCACTTCCAGTTCGAAGGAAAATTAATAACATTCGACTGGGCTACTTTCACAACAACAAACAACAACAAGGAATCCATATTGCCTTTCCGGGACCCATCCGACCCTATGTCTTTGGCGAAAAGTAAATTTCGCCAAATCGCCAGTCGCTATTAATAACAGATAGTCAAACTTATAAAAGATATCGTACATTCTCTCTGGTCGAAAAGTATTCACGAACTTCCATAAGGCTAGACACAACCTGTGATGCACTCCCTCCCCCTTCCAAAACCTTCAACCCCTCCTGGTGTTCGAATTCCATTCGTTTATGTCCGTTCCAAAACTAAAGAGCTTTTCATATTTGGCTGAGTCGGAGTTATGGCGCAGTTTGAATTAATAAGTTTTGGAAGAAGAGGGGTGGCCATGGAACTGGGGAAGAGAGAGAGAAACTCTTTTAGGAATGTAATAACTTTTCAGAAAGGGGATGATTCGAAGGGTGGTGAGGGATGGAGTAATCCGATCTCCGGGGTGCATCAGGCGATACTTATCAATGTCATGGTCCTCTTCATTCGATCTTGCCGCACAGGTATGCGATTAGAAGGAAAAAGACACACGGGTACCTTATGAATCCGCACCAGTGCGTGAAACATTGGTATCTCCTAAACGCATCTCCGCACGGGCCATTGGTGAACGAATATTAACGCATTCCTCGTTAGAAAGATGTGGGTCTTCTTATTTCCACTCGCGACCCTTTTGGCGAATATGTGGGACTTCTCAAGTCACATAAGGTGAACCGAAAAGAATTTATTGCCGAGGTAGATCAGAAATTTAAAAAAAAGTTAATCGTTGATGAAATTCAGTAGCATTTAAAGACATATTTAAAAGAATGAGACAAATTTTAAGACAGAATGATTCCAAAAAATTATACAATATTAGTTACAGAATACACTAAAATTGAAAATTTCTACTATTATTTTTTATTCGAAACAAATTCCACGACTTACGAAGCATTGAATACAATTTACATGTGCAATTATTATGTTTTTAACTCTTATAATTTAACACGGGTAAATATGACAAAATAAAATTGACTTTTAAATTTAGAAGTTAAATCTTCAATATCATGACAAATCAAGAAATTGTCCTACGATGTTCAACCAGATCCTGTTGCATTCAATGCTTCCGCCAATGTAAGCAAGAATACATTTTAAGTAGACAAAATTAGAAATTTTCAACCTATTCAAGATTCATATCAAAGCAAGGAAGAATTGGGAGTCTGGAGGCAGCCGGAAATGGAAAGACGTTCCTGCCTCACGATATAATTTTATTTCGATTCTAAATTTTACCCTAAATATTCCTTTTCACATTGTTTGAATGCATTTCATTACAAGCAATAATTTTTCAGTTTATCTTATTTAAAATTATTCGTATTTATAGTTCCACAAAGTTTCACAAATAGCATTTGCTTTTGTAAGAAATATGCATTACATTTTTTATTAATAGCACAAGTCATCCAGCTTTTATTCGAATTTTTACTACTTCTCAGATGAATCTTATTTTGCAAAGATATCTTATAAACATGCATGTGCGAAATAACATGTAACGTTCAAGAAAAGGAAGGAAAAAAAACTAGTTAAATAGGCCAGAATTCAAAGGAATATTGTGTTCTTCCGAACAATTTTTGACTGTAGACAGTAAAGTGGGGTTAAACAAGCATTATGGATTCATCTTTCCTCTTTGGGAAAGAAATTAAATATAATAACAAATATACAAGCCGTGTATATGTGTAATAAACACTACACCCACAAAATCGTCATGAAAATTGACGCAATCCATGAAACAAAACTTTCTAAACATATATATCTTATTACACAAATTTAATTAATTTTATCAAGAATAATTCCTTTTGAATCAATCGAAAAATAACATGAAAATAAATTAAATTGCTTTTAAAATTTTGTATCCCATATTTTTGTCTTACTGATAAATGATGCAATAACAAATAGAAATTATGTATTGCATTCTGCTCTGAATGGAACGATATTTGTTTTATAAATTATTTAAAACCCATATATATCCTGAATTTTTTAAATTGCTATTCTGCACACTCACGATAAGAATTTTAAAAATGTTCTATCGTTTAGAATAGAACAGAGAAAATATGAAATCATTCGGCAAAAGAAATATAAAGAATATAATTACAAATTTGAATTAATTAGAACGTTCTCGAATTATTTTTAGTTTACTAGCATACTAATCATTACAAAAAATAGACTACTTATTTCAGTTCTTGCACATGTTTACATTAAAAAGAACATGCAGAAATAGTATTGCATATTTTACACATTGCCCAAAGAGTGTACTGCATAAAATGAGGTTATTATTCTAATCACGTCAGATTTTAAAATATGCCATTCTAAATGATTACTTTTAATTATATGTATTCATATTTTATCCAGGAAGAAAAATATACGGTCTTGCGATGACATGATGTCATGAATTAGCATTAATATCCATACAGATTACAAAATGGATGCCTTTCACAGTATTGTTAGAACATATGTTTAGAAAAGATGCACACAGAATACATCATTAACTTTTTAAAAAAATAGCTACTGCAGATTTTAAGCGACTAGTATTTATATATAGCTAACATATTTTCTTGTCTAAAGGCATACAAGTACAGATGTATTATCTATTTAGTAATCCTTTGCCAAACTATTCTCGAAGATAACTTTTCTAAAATTCTATACGATTTTGTTTGCATTTTGTTGGTCCTTATGACTTAAATTAATGAAAAACACTGATCAAGAAATTTTATGATAATTTAAATTTATAAAATGGAGTATTTTAGATAAAACTTAAGGAAAATTAAACCAAGTTTCACGACACTCTGCAAGAAATTCAAGACCATGTATTTAAATTATTTTTTGCACAACATACTTAATACAGATATAAATTTAAGGCGATAAACTAAAATCTAAAATATATTTACAACTACCAAAAAGTTATGGCGCAAATTTTCTCATAGAAAGTTTTATAAAATGCATGGTATTTGAAAAAATAAACTGTTAAATATTTTTAAAAAACACATTAATGTTAAAGCTAAATCCTTAGTTCGTTGCGTTTATCTTACTTTAAATAATATGAATACAAAATATAAGATAAATACATTCATAAATTTCTGAGATATCAGGTTTTAAGAAACATACAATGCAATCTTCATAGAAGACATATTTAAAGTTTTGACTCTTATTTTACTAAAATAATACTTAATACCAGATATTAAAAATTCACCACTTCTATTACATAGACCTTCCTCGTTCTCTGTGTTATTAAAATATTTTTTCTGGCTGCTCGATTTTTTATCCTGCTCAAAATGGCAAAGATTTTTAAAAAATGAATTTCAGTCAAACATTGATTCAGAAACGTAGGCAGATTCCTTAATGCATTGAAAATTTCTTGATTTCATTTCAGAAGTTGAGAAAACGCTTGTAAATATGAAAGAAAACTTGTACTTGTGTGGTTGGTTTTTTAGCTAATTTCCGAATGGGGGCCAGAGTTCAAAAACCGAATACGGTAAAAGAAAGTAAGAACTAAATATAGTTACGGTTACAATTTTATCATACCAGCTTAAAAATTTGGCCGATGTTGTTTTCTAAAAAGAATCCAGAGTATGAGTATTTCAAACAGTGCCAGCTGCGAAATAAAAAAAAGTTGTTTCAATATTTACTACTCCAAGGGCATAAATACTACGGATAAACACGCTAATCTGATCTTTTGAGTATTACTGGGAAAAATCTTATACATAAAAAATAGGGGATGCAATTCTTTTCATTTTTTTTTAATCTGTTAGCATAAACAAATCTCGGGAAAGACGTATACTGTTGTGGAAGGAATAGAATATGCAAAATACAATAAAATTATTCTAAATGAAAAAATAAAATTATAACTCAACCATCATCAGCTTTATTTTACTAATATACACTGGAAAAAATAATTTCATCGCCTAACTAAGGGGATATTCAAATAAAAAAAGAAATTGAAAAGTGACACAGTTAAAACGTATTTATCTCAAAGGAAAAAGTTATTTTTCTTAGATTATATCTCAATTGCTACACAATCATAGATTTACTACTGTGCAGTGCTAGATTAATGAACTGGTTGCAGCATTTATGTCGCACTTCGAAAAAAAAACACGAGGGCAATTGACAACAAATCTTAGAAATTTGTTTTATAGTCACGAGCTGTTTTCTCACTCTCCAAACATCCGCACCACACCAATATGAGAGTCTTGAGCCCAAACAGATGTAACATGTATCATCTTCTCTACTTGGGAGGTCTTTAGTGTCAACAGCAGTCGAATCCCTAACTTGATCAAAACAATACCTTCCTCACGCTCTTATCGGCTACAGTAGTCCTCTTGAGCAATGGCGGTGTACTGCTATTTTTAGTAAAATATATTTTTTCCTAATTTCCTGTATAACTTATATTGTTTTGAAAGCGATTTTCGATAAGGTTTTTACATTGAAAAGAATATTTATGAAATGTTTACCGTACATGCAAGCTTAGTTGAAAAATATTAAAAGTACAGTACATGGAGAGAATATATATATAAAAATATTTTAAATTTATTCTTTATCTTAAAATCTAATAAAAATATGCTTAGAGACTTTCTGAAAACGTATGTCAAAATGATCACCATTACATTGATAGCATATTCTTACTAGTGCATATAATTAAAGAATGGAATATTAGTTGACAAACATTTAAAATCGACACGTGTTTTTATACAGGGTGTCTCAGGATCGTTGAGACACACTTTAAGGAGAAGTAGGGGCTTTGCAATGGGACATGGTTTCCAACACATTTTCTTCCAAGCGTGGAATACCGTTCGTAGGAATCCAGGTACCATATTAAGAGTTCTTTTGACCGCCCCCCCCCAACTATGCATGTTAACTTATAATGATCCACACTAGCACAAACCGTCATGCAAATTAACAAACACCCAGTGCATCTCTCAATGGGTACCTTTCGCGATACAATCTTTCTTTGGTCAGTGTATTTCCTTCGGCCAATCTATATATCAGGTTCACATCTGTCAGCTCGGTGATTGTAAAACATTTCATAGTTCTCTGCGGGCGATGATAGCCCCAAATGACTGCGGTAATAGAGATATGTTTACATAAATGCTATGGGAAACAAAGCCACTTAACTCCTGATGAAGTTATTTTCGACCATGTGTTGCTGTGCAAATCTGAGTACTTGTAATGTTCCTTTCCTCCACTTGTCTCAATGAGCCTTGGATACCCTGTATATCCTTTAGTTGTTCACTGACACCCATACCATAGGAAATTATTTTGAACTATAAGATAATCTAATACGAAATAATCCGAAATACTCGTATAAACCAATCCGTAACGATCCATTACAGGAACGAATTGATTTGTTACATTTTTCTAAAACCAATAAATTTGTCAACAATAATTGTTTGTCAGAATGTAATGTAATAGAGCAGTCGTTATTACAGTCGAGTTTTATATTCGAATATTTAACCCTATTGTGACGGGTGTGTCCGATATGCACCAGTCTCGAACCACCTTATCGGGCGGTAGACAATTCAATTCATCTTTCCGTGGGCACGACCAGTTCTGTACATTAGTTCGAACCCGATTCATTGGTGCATCATCCGGCTTTCGGGGACATTTGGAGTGGATGCATATGTGACATACCAGTCTCTATAATGTTTTTCGTTGATCAGTACATAGTCACAGACACACGAAAAGGTTAAAGTAAAACATTTTAGGGCCAATAAGGACCCTTTGTGCAGAGAGTTTGATGCATGTTACATTAGTTACGGAAAAATCTCACGTTAACATGGTATGGGAACTTGGAGAGTGAGTACCAGATCAAGTGTCATCCTCGCAACTTGACCATGGTTAAAGATTGTATAAGGTCCATTGCCAGGCTCGTGTTTTTTCTAAGTGAGACGTTACTAAACGATTAGTTAACTAAAGCCAGAATGAAGGTTAGGTTATTACTTACCTCCTGAGGACTCCTCCTAGAAGCGAAGCGTTGAGGCATTCGGGGGGCGAGAGCCTTCTCTGGACTTCCCCCACTGTGACCTTGTACTTGGAAGTGGAACTGAGGAGAGAGAGTCGTCCGGGCACGGAGCAGAATACGTCGGTGGGGGACGTCACGCCTGTGATGACCATTTCTTTATGATTGTCACTGTTCCTCGGTTTGATGCCTGACGGACACCAGACCACAATTGTCACTCACAACAACTGTCACCCGGTGCGCCACACAACAACAAACTAATTCAATCTGCGACACACCCATGCTACGTAAACACTTCGAATCCTTCGCTTAGCTCATTTTCTGTAAATGTCACATGATCTTAACCGCGTTTATTTTTTTAAGGGTAAATGTTTGATTCTGGTAAAAGACTCCAGAAAGTCGATAAACGTAAGATTACAAAATCTTATACGTTAAAGAATAATTTGACACAACCCAAGTCAAAAGTTTCTTCTTGTTAAATATTGAAGCAGGACCTTGTCATTCAAATCTTTCAAGAATCTTGTTGTACTTTATAGATAATATTTGATATAAGGCACACACACACAAAAACAAATAGATTTATTTTTGACAAGTGTAGGGTTTCTAATTTTAAATATCATCAGCGTTTGAATTATAGTTTCTCAAAGTGTGGTGTATCATTTTCCCGTCACGACTTCTTTTTGTGGATAAGATAACCACTTTCTTATGCACATGTACACTCTTAAAATATTTCTAGGTTTTGTCATTGCCCCGGCAACCTTAGACACTGTTAGAACCCCTACTCCAGCCACGAGCCGAACGTAACTCGAGAATAAAGAGGCCGGCCATTACCATCCCGAGACTCTAGAGAAGGGGGAGAGAGTTAAGTTGGAAACTTTTGACTATCAAAAGTTGACAGAAAAATATGAGACAGAAAAATCTCATCCCTCACAAACAACAGAATTTGGACCATAATGAACTAACCAATTTTTTAATAACTTCAGTGTAGATACTGTAATTAACAGCTGCGACGTATAAATAAACCAATTATTTAAAAGTTAATAAATTTCACACTACCATTATTTTTTCAAACGCCACAGTGGGTTGTGATTGCAAAAGAGGTCTTGAATATTAAAAAGAATCTGTTATAGAAACGTGGTGATTGAAATGAATTAAAACCAATTGCGTGAATAGTATGTTGTGAAACTAAGATAAGGATGAACAAAAGTAAATTATTTGCTTTATTGGGATGGTTTACGTAACATCAAAGTGTCTCACACATTGAAAATTCATGCAGCTGATGCCAAAGTTACCAGGCTAGCCTCAAATGTTTCCAAAGCAAAATGATCCCGAAAATCTTGGTCTGTTTAAATTTAAAGTTATATTTTTATATTCCGAATGTTTAGAATACTAATTTATTAAATAAGCTAAAGTCTTAAATTATTTTCAATTTAAAAATATCAATTATTTGAATTAGTTTATAGGTAGTTCAATTTAAAGTTTGGTAACAAATTAGGCTGTAGAATTATACACAGTTTATTTAAACAGCACAGAGAGCCTTAAATAAAAAATATAAAATGCCTAGTGATTTATATTACTTATCAGGGCAACAGCAAGCTTAGTAACTTATAACTACAGCAATTCAGCAATAAAAATACTTAAAGTATTAAATTATAATTATATACAAATACATAAACATAAGTAAACAAATACTTCTAATAAATTGAGCTGTTAAGTAAAAGTATTTCATAAACATAAATAAATAGCATATTAAATACAACATATAATCAAAAATGACATTTTTCAAAAAAAAAGTGTATAAAAAATAAGTTTTTGTAAAAAGAAACAATATATATTTTTCCGGTGCATTTTTCATACTTACCCCTACATTGTGTTTCCCACATACGGCCATAATTCCATTCGGCAGCTTGTAGGAAAAAATGGAAGTTTTGTTCACGCAAAATGTTTATAAGAAACCCATAGCTTATTTTTCTACAATATCATTTTAGAATTTATTTTAACACTAAATAAATTATAATTCACAAAACTACATCCTTTAAATACCGATGTTTTACATTTTTTAAAAAATTGTTTGAATTTTTATGCACCGTATTTATTTGAATCTAAGCTGCCATTGATTCTAAGCCGCACCTCAAACTTTCAACAAGTTTTTGTGAAAAATGAAAACTCGAAATTTACGAAATTAAAATAAATTTAAGGTGATAGCTAATACGATGTGAATAATTGATTATTTTATCAATATTATAAACTTTTAAAAGCGTACATGATCATTTAATTGCTGTAATTGCCAACGAATTTGTTTCTCTTTGATTCTAAGCCGCGCCCGATTTTCAGTAGCAATAACATTGGAGGGAAAGTGCGGCTTGGATTCGAGTAAATACGATAAGTTGTATTTATTTCACTTACTAATTAGTTTCTATATATTTCGACATTCTGTTATTTTTAATTCGCCTTTTTCAAATGATTTTTATTCTGCATATTATTTAAACCATTTAATTTTGCAAAAATTTTAGTCTTTAATTTTTTATTTATTACTTTTACTAATTTAATTTTTAACTTTTGTTATAAGTTCAGAAAAGAAATAAAATATTTTTATTATAAAATTATATGCAGTAGACCACACACAAAAGTGTTCGTACACTAGCAATTTCCTATAAAATTTAATGTTTTCGACCAACAAAAATTAATTTGTCGAAATAGCAATTTTTTAATGATATTTGCAACTTGTTCTTAATGGAATGACAAAATCAATGAATTAAAAATAGTATAACTATTAATTTTTAAAATTAAATAGTCTAAAAATGGCACCAAAACGTCTTTGTACGCTTAACAAATATCTCAACATAGCTTTAAATATTGTATTTCTTTCTTAATTCAGTACTTAGTAGGATATCTTTTAGTGTCTACAGCAGTTTTTAAATGTTTTAGTATAGATTTTATCAGTATTTTGTAATTTCTGCATCGATTTTTCTCCATGCTTCTGTGATTATTGTTTTTACTTCACATTATGTTTTTATGTGTCCTGGTCCTTTTTCTTAAAAGTCAAATTCTCACCAGATATGTTCTACTCAGCTAAGCAAAGTCATTGAAGAGGTATTTTGAAAATTTGGGGATAGTTATAGACACACCAGTGGCCTACATGGAGAGCAATGCGCTTGGCGTCATTATCTTATTAAAAATATCCAATATCAAAATTTTGAGCGGATAATTTAAAATTGTTTTTTAAAATACTTAAATAGAGCCCATGATTCACAATACCAACAAAAAATACCAAATTACATAATCCTGAAGTCGATTTACACCCCCATGCAAGAACACCTTCACCTCCATGCTTCAGCATGGAGGTGAAGGTGTGAATCCAAATTTATCAACCTAAAATTTGGATATTGGAGACAATTTTATTCTTTTAAAGATAATGATACCAAGCACACTGCTCTCAAAGTAGGCCACTGATGTTTCTATAATTGTCTCCAAATTCTGAAAACATCTCTTCAATTACTTTATTTAGCCCAGTAGAACATATTTGATGAGAATTGGTTTTAAAATAATAGGACATATAAAAACATAATGTGAAGTAAAAACAATAATCACAGAAACATGGAGGAAAATCAATGCAGAAATTAGAAAAAACTGATTAAAACTATAACAAGACGTTAAAAAGTTGTTGTGGTCACTAAAAGATATCCTACTAAGTACTAAATTAAGAAAGAAATACAATATTTAAAGCTATGTTGGATTTTTTTTTTGTTTTTTTGTTTTGAGTGTACGAATTCTTTTTTGTGACGTAATTTTGTGGTGCTGCTTTGATTATTATTTTTTATCTTTAAAAAAGTGATTACATCATTCCATAAAAAACAAGTTGCAGACATCATAAAAAAATTGCGATATATTAATTTTTATTTGCCGAAAACATTAAATTTTATTGGAAATCGCAATTGTACGAACACTTTTGTGGTCCACTGTATGTAACATATTTATTATTCCTTTTGTCGCATTAAGGGCAGTATTTTATTTACATTATTAAGAATTCTCTCTCAACGTTAACAGATAAAAAATTTTACGTGTAGATACTGCATATACGGTAGATTTAACGAGCGTATAAAAAACAATAAAGACAAGAAAACTACCGTAAAATCCGGCGTACAACGCGCATTTTTACATTCAAGGTGCAATTTTTAATTTTTAGGTGTATTCGCCGCATAACACGAAGACCAAGCTTTCTGACGAAGAAACCTGAGTTGTACGTGAGCAATGTTTTTATGTTTTTGACGTCCTTTATTCGAGGAATTATTCCAGGTTTCAGAAAAAATAGCATACTTCTAACACAACAACTTAATAAGTTCATAAGGAATGTCATTTCTTTTAAATAAGCGGTATTTCAATCTATGTAGAAGTCTAATTCTTTTCTATGCTTTTTATTTTTAAAGCTCTCGTTTTTATAATCGGCGTGTAACGCGTCCCCACATAAATTTTTAGCTTACTTTTGTGTTCAAAATGCTTGTTATAAGCCGGATTTTGCGGTAAATAAAATCATGTGCTCAAAGAACTTTTTTTGTCAATATTGCATGTATTTAAAAATCCAGTAATGTCCATAAATTTAGGATAATTCAGAATCACACAGAAATTGAACTATAAAATAAAAGTTTCACCTGTAGAATTATCACACACATCTTGAAGAAGAATATGCAAATTACAGGAAACCACCAGATGACGCGGATAGTACGTCACAATGACGACAGTGTAAGAGAGGGGTATATAAGGAATGGTGGCAAAGAAGTAAAATTGTTCACAAGCGCTTTAAAAGACTTTCAGTGCAATAACCGCATAGTTATGGCACAAAGGAAGCATTTGGATGATTTTTTACGTGGTAGAACTATCGGAAGACTGGAATGTGGACGTACCCAGCTGGAAGTATCCGAGGAACTTGGAATCACCCAGAGTGGCAACTCCAGGGTTTGGCAACGATTCCAAGATAATGATAATGTAAGTAGATGTTATAGCAGAGGTCGCCCCTCAGTTACAACGCCGAATGAGGACCGGTATTTGGTAGTTACTGCCAAAAGAAACAGACGGAGCACAGCATCAGACCTATCTCGTCAGCTCTCTTCAGCTACTGGTATGACAGTTTCAAGGCAGACCGTGTACAGACGCTTAGGGCACATTGGTCTATATGCTCGTAGGCCTGTCAGATGTGTTCCCCTTCCAGGTTAAGTTTGCAGTCTGATTTTCGCCGGACTTTCATATGGAGAGCGCCAGGTACCCGTTACCACCAAGAGAACACCATTGAACGACACCGTTACGGTGGTGAAGGATGGCTCGTTTGGGGAGGAATTATTCTTGGTTCCAGAACTGACCTGCATGTTGAGAGTGTAACGATGACAGGCCACATCTATCGGGATATCATTCTGGAACAACATGTACGTTTTTTTCGGGCCACCATGGGTGCTGAATTTCTGTTTATGGATGACAACGCCCGTCTTTACCGTACAAGCATTGTCGACGAATGCCTTCAATCGGAGGATATCACCCGTATGGATTGGCCAGCATACTCACCGGACTTGAATCCAATAGAGTATGTGTGGGATATGCTTGGCCGACGAATTGCAGCCCGTCAACCCCCTCCCACCTGTCTACCGGAATTTCAGAGGGCATTGTTTGATGAGTGTTGTAATATTCCCCAAGATCAGATTGATTATTTGATACTCGGCATTCGTAGGCGTTGTAAGGCCTGTATTGTATCATCCGGGAGACATACTCCGAATTAACCATCATACTAACCATGTTATTCTGTTTTTTGTAAATAGGTTCTTTTTTTTTGAAATTTGCTCCAGGGAGTAAAAATCGCAACTTTTATTAATTATGTCAAACATATAGCATCTTTTTTGCTCTTTTGTTAATTAAATAGACTTTACAAATAAGTCAAATTTGTTTTGCTTCTGTCTCTTTCTTTGCCTGAACTTCATTATCCTTAATTTATGGACATGAGTGTAGTTTATACTGAGTTGTATATAAAAAGTACTAAAAAAGAACTGTATACTATTAAAATTGCATTTTCACGTAGTATTTCAAAAATAAAACCTTTCTGCATTAGTGTATTCCTAATTTTACTATAAACCCCTTAGAAATGAAAATCTTATTTCATGTAGAAGATTTAATCCATATTCAATGAACATTACAACAATCTAAAACTTAACATTTGCAAATGCCTACTAAAATGAAACACGAGAAGTATCTAAGATTATAGCTATGATGAAATTAAAATATTTAGTATTCCAAACCAATCAAGTTGCCGTATTTGAAACTTAAACACTAGAAACACCAAATGCATATAGCATTGTCAAAACGGAGAAAAATTATGATCCCGCTTAGACGTTAGACTCTAGGGTAAAATTAGGACGATTTACAAAGTGGGGGACCTCGCATAAAACAATCTATTCAAAAGCAATGGCAGAACCCCAAAGGGCTCTGTCATAAACAGTAGTCTGCTGCCTCTGTTCATAAATAAAGAATTTTTCTAAAGTTGAATGGTCGTAAAATGTTTCTATAAATCATATTTTCTAGAACTTTTTTTCCCCTTCGTTTTCCTTCTCCGGAGGGAATGTTCTAGATCGTGATTCATTTCAAGCCAGGATGTGAATGGTACTTGAATTTGTATTTTTTTTCTCTCAAGGTTTGCTTTTTGTTGTTGGTCTTACTGATAATGAGTAAACGGAGATTTTTAATTATGCGTATGCAAATTTGTTCCATTTTTCTTTTCCGGAAAATATGGGGCGTGCTAAGGAGATTTTTATCTTTCAAAACTCAGGGAAATTATAAAATTTAAATAAAAAAAAACTGCTAAAAAGAATTAAGATTCAGCTTTGAAAACAGAGCATCTCATAATATGTAAAAAAAAAAAATTTAAATTTTCGCTTTCATAAATAATTTAGGTCTTTATTTATTTTTTTCTGAATTTCGAATTTTTTTTTCTCCAATTTTAGTCTATATTTGTTAGCATTTGTATTCTTAGGATGAATACAATTTTAGTTTAGTATAACAATAAATAAATTATATATATATATGAACCGTAAAAATAAAAGACTTTCGATAATAACATAATTCACTGAAATCAAGTCAAAAGAGAAATAAATAAATTAATAAAAACTCTGAAAAAAGTATTTAAATTTTTTTTCTTTGATTAGTGTGTTTATTTTATAATTCGAAATACCATATGATCACTTTGAATAGATTCATCAATTTATATTAAAGCAAAATATTTCCAATTTTCCTTTCATATTTGACAATTTTTAAATACTATTAAAGCTTTTATAAAACGTAAATTCTAGAAAATTTAAAAACTTTTTAAAAATTCATAAATAATTAATTTTAATTTATTTTACTCAGTTTCAATACTTGCTTTTGAATTCCGCGTTATATTTCTTAATCACTATTTTTTATCATTCTTAACAAAACCAATACCTATAATACCATCTTAGTTGTCTTTGTTTTGAATATTTATTTTTACTAAATGCAGTTTTCTTGTAAATTTCAAGTTTCTAAAAATACATAAGCACATATTTCTAAAAACACGTCTAGCATTATTTTTTTGAGGATTGCATCATAAAATGTAATTTATATAAAAATTCCAAGCATTCAAAAATCAGAATGAATCATCATAATTTTGTAGTAAGAAGCGTAGCAAGCATTCTCTCCCCTCCCCCCTCCCCCGCAAATTAAAATTTTACAATGCTCAGAAAATGGAATTTTGAAACTAAAAGTGAACTCTCTTAAAGCAAACAAAGTTGAAAAAACACAAAATTAGACGCAGTTTTGCTAGAATTTAAATAAGGATAAATAAAAGGATTCACAAGCTCACCTTTTCTTATTACACTATTATGATCACCAGGAAATAAACTATTTGCATCTTCTACACTTCCACCCTGTAAAGAAAAGAACAACTTAAAATTGCTTGATAATGACTTAAATTAATGTAAATGTAATATATATGCATTTATACATCATTTTGTCAATTTTACTGAGTATCTAATAAAAATATACAATTAAAAATACGGTAAAATACGTTTAAAGCGAAAAAACAAACGACGAAATATTGGTTAACACAAAATGATACAAAGGTCCCAACAATTTATTTTTGTACATCCTTTACTCTTAACACGAAAAAAAATTTTTTTCTGGGAATGAACAAAATGCGGAAAACACCAGTTTGGACTGTCCTACTGTATTATCGGAAGAATTCGTTGCAGTAGATGATGATAATGTGTTTACAGGCCCAATAATGGCAAAGGCATTCAGAGTTTGCTCAAAACTGAAAAAATATCCTTAATGCAGATTCTGACGACAGACATGAAATGAATAACGTAGCTTCTCTGTTCCCACATCATCCGAAAAGAGGAACATCTGGAAAAGTATGCACAGTTATTTAGATGCACATTTCAGAGGTGAAGTGAATAACAAAATGGACGACATCGAACAATTTGCTGACATTTTTAGGCTAAAAAGACGATGCAAAGAAAAATGTCTTATTATTTTTTAAAAAATAAAGAAATGTTTTGTTTCTTAAAACTTAAAAATTTTTAATTAAATTTCACTAAGTTCTTGTGAAGGTTGTTTCATTGATTTTAATTAAAGAATATCTGTAGGAAGAAAATGCACTCTAATAAACTTAACTTTTTTTGAAGATAGTTTTTTTTTTTTTTTTTGCAATATTCTTTAGCGTGAAATTCTTTTAAGACGAAAAAATATTTCTGCCCCCCCCCTCCTCCAGTTTTGTGTTAAATGATTTTCACTGTAAATAAATTTATTATTCATCAAAATAATAAGGAGATATGTTTAGCTTGTACAGTTCCATTTTTTAACTAACCAGGGAAGAAAACCATTAATACTCTTAACATTTTTAAGATTTCAACTGTTATTTTTATTAGGAACAACAAACAATTTATAGAAATGTATTTCTGAAATACTGACCATCATTCAATGAACATGTTTTATTTCAATATCAGATGATTTTTTCCCCTTTCTGACTACAAACCAAACAAGTTGACCACAAATTTTAGCAATATTTCCTGAATTTTATTTAATTACAGATACATCGTCTAATCTCACCATATTTAATTATATAAACAGCTTTTAAAAACTTTAGTTGTTAAAAGCTTTGTTAATAGTTTTTTATGGATTGCATTTTCAACGTTGCCAAAAAAAAAGTGTTTGGTACATGTTCACAACTCAAATTGTAATCGCCTTTACACTTTTAGTGTTTTTTTTTATTTTATTTATTTATAAAATTGTCCTTGACTACTTTAGATACTTTAAAAAAAAAATTTGACCAAAAAAAAATTATTACAGTAGCTTTTTAGTTATTCGCCTTTGACTTTAGTTTTTCAACGGTTCGGTTTACAGAAAGGAATTGAATAATGCTCATTGTTTTTTTGTATTGAGTTTTCAGACATAAGTTTCCTTCTTAATTTATTTCATTTTAGTATTATATAAAAGCTTTTCCTACTCCATTAGTTGAGAAGATAATAAAGGAGGTCACAAGATATTCTCTCGTCATTTCCAGAATTTTTCGTTATTTTTTTTTTTTTTTAGATTCAGGGAAAACATTTGATTTTACTACAAGAAAAAAATGCATTCTTATTTGGAAATGTAGCTATTTATTAAAAGAATGATAATATTCTTATGTTAATGCTCAAACTATGGAGATAACATTCTATTTTTAGTCTATTAGGATTCTTTCCATCAGTAAAAGATAATTTTCTATTGTTCTTGTATATGTTTTCTCGTTCCTTAAAATCAAAAAGAAACCAATTATCTGTTAACAATGCATGTTTTTAAAATATTAATAAGTAATTGCATAAAAATTATAATAAATTTTGTAGATAAGTATATAGTTGTTCAAAAGTATTGATAGATAACTTTAAATTGAAAATTTAAATTATTTTTGCAGTTTAATTAAAGTTTTCTAGATCCTATCAAAAAATTATTCGTTATATAAAGGAATCTAGATTAGTTATTTAATAATAAGTAAGGGCGTATGAAATTTATATTTTCATTACTATTGGTCAGAGTTAACTTTTGCTTACAATGACTGAGATTCCACACGCACATTACCGGTTCATAAGTAATCTTTAGGATTTTAGCCATGTACATAAAACTGAATTCCTTTGTAGGTTTCACAAAGCATCTCTCGTTCCAAAGTTCTCAAAACTAAAAGCGAGTTACACTTCTTCGAGTAATTTTTTTTCAGTTTTAGAACTCCGATATTTTTTCAACAAATATGTAAACAAATTCTTTATTGTTCATTCCAGAATAAATAAATAACTCGGAAGAAAACTGAGAAAAGAAAGTGGGAAGAAAAACTCATCGACTGATATTTCAGAACCGAGGAATAAATTTCTAAATTGAGACTAGAAAATTATGCCACAATTTGTCGAACCATCTGGAACTTTCTCTGTCGAAATTTACTCACTTAAAAAAACCGAACGGAGAAAGACGAAGCATAGATTCTGCCGAAAATTCTGCCATATAATATAATATAATAATACTCCACACAATTCAGCGCAACATCCTTATAAAAAACTTTACTTGCTATTGAAGAGAGAGAGAGGTACTGAATATATATATATATATATATATATATATATAACTCGTATTAATATATACTATCATATCAACTATAGGAGATGGAGAGGAAAAAAAACTTTTCTCTTTTATATTCCATATCAATCAGTTTTCTATTCGTCAGGTGAAATTTAAGACTTTTTTTCCTGCTGCTTTCTCTTTTCAATAGGATATATTAATCCCCAAACCAACCATGCGTTACGGACAAATATTACATTTCTGTTGAATTTTTCTCGGTGCTTTTATTTTTACATTATTTTTTTTCTTACCCTTCGTCTCTCTCTCTCTCTCTTTATTTTTGATACTTCATATATTATTCATGAGACGAGAAAATCCAAGGAAGAGTTCTCATGCCCTTGTGGGGATATGGAATTTTAATTTTTTCCCCCAGAGCATTGATATGTAGGGACATGCTTAGTTCTGCTGTTCGTTAGTAACTTATTTCTACCACATACAATGTATGAATTATTTAGAAATGTACGTATTTTTTTTTCTTCTAGAGGTAAGTTTGAGATTTAGTTCAAAAGTAAATTGGAAAATTAGTGGTTAAATTCCTGGTTCATTTAACAACACTTTACATTTTTCTAAACCGGAAAACTAAAGAATATCTTGCATATTTATGCACATATTTGATATTTCTACGAACAATAAACTTAGATTCTCTCAGAATCGGAACCAGTTTAAAAATTTATCATAACTTTTCTACTTACATTTAATCTTTGCTTATTTGAATCTCTAATGGTAACACTTGCGCAACGGTGTTGAAAGTTTAGAAGCATGTGTCAAATGAAATTTCTGGATTTTTTATTGAAATAGTTTCATTAGATACTACGGTGTTAAAAAAATTTTGGGGTTATGAAAACTATGTAGTTTTTAATAATCAATTAAAATATAACCTCATTATGAGTTACAAATTATTTGTAGGTTTATTGTTTATCTGTTATAAATCTCATTTTTAAATTATACCAATCTTTATTAAAACAATGCATTTGATAGCAGCTTGTTTCATTAAAATCATGTTATACGGAGGAACAATCAATTTTTGAAAAGACCTTTCAATTTCTTTATAAAGTGATAAATGTTAATTATAATTACGTTTTACAGTTGTTTTTATTAATTGATTTCTAGTTAAGCAACAATATGTTATGACGTGCGTCAAGCTATTGTCAATTTTTAATCAATTAGGATTCTAGAAATTAAATCCCTAATGAATACAAGAAACGTACAACATTTTCCTTTTTAATAAAAATGAAAATTTTATATAAGAATATCTTCCTAAACTTAAATCCATTCAAAAAGTTCTAGTTTATTTTTCCACGTCTATGAAATCTATGCTTAAAACCATAAAATAAATACATTCAATCTCATCTTCATTACGCAACTGACACTTTATTTTTGTATTATTATCTAAATAAAAAAACTGCTGAAATAATATCACATTAAAAGTAAATCCTCATCAGAACGAAATAAAACTCTCAGGAAAAAGGAATTGCTGTAAAATTAATCATTTAGCAAGGTGTAACAGTCACATTACAGACATTATAGATCCCTACAAACATGTTTCATGAGAAAGTTTCTACGTGTCGATAGTCATATTTGAAAGAAAAGAATTATATTGTGTAAATAAAATAGTTAATATCATTTAAAAAAGTTTATACTCTAAACAGATTAAGGAAATTCTTAAATATGAACATGGAATTAACGTTACCATTTTCATTACCAAGATAAAATTGGAGCGAACTTAAAAGAGTTTAACTTGAATTGATAAAAAATAGAATTATTGAGTGTTATAATTAAGACAGTTCCAAGTGCTTTATTCATTTATACGTGGCTTTAATTTAGGATAGGTAATATATCTACCTAGTTATTCAAATACTTAAGCGTCATAGATGCGATAAAAAGTCTCCTTTCTCATACAATGTCTTTTATAATTTTTTATAAATAAAAAAAATTAATTTTTTTAAAAATTAACAGCACACGCAACATTGTTCCACTCACAGGCGAGAGTTTTATTTAGTTAAAATAAACAAAAATCAATAGAAGCCTTTTTCTGCATAAAAAAATTCGAAATGTTTAAATGTTACTATTGCTTGCAACTAAATATTTACGAACAGGTTTTTGAAAAGAAATAGAACTGGGGGAGGTAGAGGTCCACCTGACAGCGGCCCAACTCCCACTGTACAAATTATACAACTCTTCATACTCATTGCTGAAAATTACATTCAAACTGTGGTTTTGCTCCACCCTGTTGCAAAAATGTAGTTGCTTTTATTAACTATACCTTATGTATAAATAATTTATTAAAGCAACACGAAAAACCTTTTTCAGATTGAGAAATATCTACAAGTAAATACTCCCACAAAATTTATTTTGGAATGAGGTGGCATGTAAGTTTACTGCGTTAACTGGAGCCACCACACCTTGCCCACAGATATCCCTCCCAATTTTATTGTTTACTATGTCAAAATGTATTATGTTTATTTTAGTAAATTAATATTTTTTTAAAATAATCTTTTGTTTCCGTTTTTTCACTATGCTCGCGCTCCACTTTTAGAGTTATCAAGCACCCCTAGGGGGGAAGGGCCCAACTGTTTGAGAAAGGCTTCACTGAGAACGAAAAACAAAATCCACAGAATTGAATCATTCTCTCCGCCGTTTTATAAAAATAAACTAAGGGTATTCGTGGTGTATTTAACTTATCTTTTTGTGGAAAGATGGATAGAAAAAAATTTGATTGTGTCTGTAACTCCATTTGTGATAATATACATCTGCATATGAATTAACTTTGAATGAAGAGGATGAACTAATTTTCCTCTGTAATAATCGAGATTAAATTTCAAAACATCCGGAAGATGTAAATAATTCTTTTTTGATTAAAATTACAGGCGGTTATCCCAAAAAATCTTCGAAAATATTTTATTCATCTTATTTGTGGGAATTCGGATTCTTATATATATTATATATATATATATATATATATATATATATATATATATATATATATATATATATATATATATAGCCTTAACAAACACAAAAATGGAAAGATCGAGACTTTTGAATGTAGATGATGAAATGAGAGGAACATTATCATTTTTACTGCTCAAAATAAACGAAATTATTAAAAATCTTCAAGCTCAAATTTCGCATTAAACATATTCTTATAACTAAGTTGTAATTAATGACTCAATAAACATTTTGTTGTCCTGCCTATTATTTTATTTTAAAATCCTTGTCATAAACTATTTTACATAGTGCACTACAGATGAGTAAAATTCTTTTAAACTTACTTTATTGTCAGTGCGCCGCCCAATTGTTAAAAGTGTTCCCCAACAAAAGAAAGGCTGATAATCAGTGACTTAGAGGTTTCAGCTCACAGTATAAGATTTCTGGGATAAGTTAACGAAAAGTTAGAAACAAAATAATAATCAATGAAAAGAAAAATATGTAACAAGCAAAGCTTCCAAAAGATATGAATAGAGAAACATTTAAAAGAATGTCGTCACTCTAATATTATGTAAATGCGACTTGTAAATGTTGCTCCGCTTCCCAACTTACACGAAAAACAAATTATCATATCGTTACAGATCAAAACAATTAAACGCTACCTACACAACTCGTCCACCATCCGTTGTCTAATTGCTAGGAAATGTCCTGCAAAAATTACTGTTCTTTCCTTCTTACCCTTGCCGAAAAAATAAATAAACGATTAAAAAAGGAAACAGAATAAGTAAAAAATAAATCACAAGGTACGTAGGGACACAACCCAATCTGTTATCATGCTTCCAAATCTTCCATGGCGAATTCCTCTCTGCCCTATTAATATGCTAGTGCCATCGTAGCATTAGTGGTGAAGTCTTGTAGCACCAAAAAAGATGCCCTCTGCTCTGTTATATGTAGGAGGGGCTCTGTTCTCACGCCTGTAATTCTCACGGTTTCTATTATCTCTTTTTTTATTATTATTATTACCTTTTTTTTCGTGATAGATTTATTTGAGTTGGATTGGCAACAATGCTCCAAGAAAGCACCTGTTGAGTGAAGTTGTTTATTTGGCGCATTGTTCCGTTTTTCTGATAATGCGTTTGCATTGAAAGTGACAAGTTCATTGCGTTTCTCGCCAAGAGCAGGTGGCTGAGTAAAGTATCGGGTATTGACATCTTCTAGGGTTTCGTTTGTTTGGCTGATATTTATTTATTTTTTCCCAGTCCCTTTGGTTGATGGTAAGTGATAAGTTTGTTTTGATTTATTTTTATGGGTATTGGACTGCTTGAGATAATTATGGGACACAGAGAAGAACCCTAAGGCGAAATTTTTGTCTCTAGATGAAATCCTCGGTATAACCTAAACATTTTTCTGAGAAATGAATGATTTTACTTGGAAGAAAAAGATGAATATAAATGGAGTCTCCCTCATTCTCGGGCCCCGAAGACTGCCAGGCATTATCTGACATGTAATTATTGACTTGGGAGTTATTAATTCGGTACCTTTTTACAGAAGTTTGGCTTACAAAGTATTTAAGTATTTTTTTCTATTAAGCTTTAAAATTTAAATGTAAAATATGCAAAATGTGATTCAATAAAAAAGCAATGTACTTGGAAAACGCTTAGTGAGTGCGTTTTTATTAACGTCGCACTATTAAGCAACAGGGTAATAGTGGTGACGAATCGCGTATTTTCGAACCTAGGTCAGGTGACGGGGACGAGATCTGGGCTGGTACCCCCTCGCCTAATCACCATACTTTGACAACGATAGGACTGAGGGCCTCTTCAGCTTAAACGTAAATTAAAATTATTAAATTGGCCTACAGTTTTAATGCATTTATGCAGTGTTTCCCTATTCAAAATTATTATGCAAACAATATTTATCGTAAGAAATTGACAAGGCTTTCTTCTCACACAATAAAGTTTCTTAAAAAAGAATTAAGCGCGTTTTTAAATTAATACGAACAAGAACAGAAATTTTATTGTCTGCATAAACAAGAATTGATCTGAGACATTTATTAAAGCACGCGAAGAAAAACATATCAAATTAACGAATAAAAAAATGTTAACCATGCTATCGTCGTATTAAACGCGTCTGAAACATTTTTTCCGCTATAAATATGATGACTAGTCTCCAAAGATGTTATCGATAAATTTCAACTAAGATATTAACTACTTCCATCTCCGCGAAACGAACAAACAAAACGGTAACATATTAAAATAACGTACCGGATTTATCCGTCCTGTTTATCAAGATTAAATCCGGTTTTGTAAATCCTTCTAGATAAGATGTAAAGATACAAAATTAAGCCTTATTAATTCGAGATCCTCTTTTTGATTTTGATTAATAAACTTGTTTATCAAGCGAAAATCTAAAGCTCACTTAACAACATGCGTGGAATAAGTTATATAAGACCTCAAATTAATTGAGTTTCAGATAATGCCTTTGTTTTTAATGATGTACTCAATGACTTTTCAATCGTTGTGATCTAGAGAGGGGGGGGGAAGGTTATCAGAAGATTCGATGTTCTCTTTGAAAGCGTCATTTGTCATGCCTTTGAGCATATTGCCGCAAGAAAAGACAACAAAATAACTCGTGTCAAAGGATCAGTTGCAGAAACTAATGATTTGAATATCGTCGATGAGCTAGCTGCCCATGTCACAGAAGAAAGCGTTTTTGTTCACAGTCAAGATTACGCGATATTTCTCCCCGTTCCACGAGATCTGCGATGAAAAATCTACAGGTTGATTTTGATTAACAACTTACTGTTTACTTTAAATCTTTTTTTTTTAAGAATCAATCTTAAATAAAATCCGACAACTGATGAATGTGCAAACCAAAACGAGGAATCTGGAGCGAGGATCTAATTCTAAATTATTCTAACAGTTTCGAACCTCTAAATTTCGAATTTTTCCTTTCGAAAATATGAAGTGACATAAATTAATTCAGAAAAGCTTTATGATACCATTTTATGCTACAAATGCCGGGAAACCAGGTGATGGAAAAGAATGGTATAGTGGACCAGGAAAATAAGTCACTATAAGAGTCTTAACAAATTTAGGGTTTCATTTTTTCAAATTCAAAACAAAAAGTATCTTACTACATAAATAGCATTATAAAAACAGTATACCAAAAGAAAAAAGTTTACAAAAACAGTATGTTTGTATGTGTGTAAAATGTATTTTCTGATTAAGGAAGAATAAAAAGAAAATTCTATTTTGACATTTAGTATGTTACCATACAACATGACCTGGCGTTGCACGAGCTTTTTACGAATGCATTCCTTATTTTCTATTTTTTTTCCCAAGTGAAATTTTCCTGTATCCTCTAGATCAGTGGCTTTCAAACTGTGTTGCATAGAACCCTGGGATTCCACGAAGTATATCTAGATGTTCCACGAATCGCAATAAAAAAAATTGGGAAAAAAATTATAAATGTGTATGCAAAAAAATGGATTCATGTTCTTCATGATGTTTGTACATCCACAAGAATTTAAAGCTCATCGAAACTGAACATTTTATTTATACATAATAGCTTTATTTTAAAATAATTTTTAAACTTATATTTCACTACAATAAAAGAATATTAAAGCGCGCGTTTCATCTTTATATATATATATATATATATATATATATATATATATATTTCTTAATAGATTGTGTGAATATTTTTGTTTACTATCTTGGGTTCCACGAGATACAATGTCTTGCAAAACCAAATAGTTTTCTGATGGAAAATACACCTTTTTGTATATTTGTGGAAAAAAACACATATAGTAAAAGAGTGGGAACTACTTATCGACATATCAACAGATTCGATGCTAAAAACCCAAATTTAAGCAAGAACAGCTCCTAAATTTTATGTTGCAAATTCATGCAAAATACACAAGATTTCTCACACATCTATCTATAAACATTTTAAAGCTACTCAGAACAATATGCATAAGTGAAAAAAATCTCTCAGCGTGAGAGGCAACAAAAACAAAGTATGGAAACAAATGAAACTCAGAATGTGTAATGCGATTGCAGTTATTCTTAATAGACCTAGATTTCGACAGATTGCGTGAAAAAAAAGCAAGCACATATCCCTGTTACTATACATAATGAATGGGTAGGTGACACTTGGATCACAAATTAATATTATTAATGAGTAAATTATATTGAAAGTATACATAATTTTTTTAATAATAAATGCAATACTTTATTTAATTGCCTTTACACTCATCTCTTGTTTATCTACTTTAAATATTACAAGATATATTCTTCTAAAACTGTATGTGGAATAAGGTTCTACGAAAACACTTCCTAGTTTTAGGAGTTTTGTAAGTCGAAAAAGTTTGAAGACTACTGCTGTGTATGTAAGAATTTCACGCTGATTTATATATTTGTTATTAAATTTCCTTTTTCAAATTATATTCCTCTTCTTTCCTCCATCAAAAGAGAAACACAAATTTAGTTTTGAAGAAAAAAGCAAACAAACACAACGATTAATGTTTTTTGAAATAGAATTTGTCACACAAACACGCAAAAAAAGAACTATGTGACATATAGAAGATATAATCAATGGTAAAAGATAATTTATCTCGATATTCATAATAATCTGTACAAAAAATCTTAAGATATTTCACCCTTAACAAATAGTTCTAACTCATAATGACCGGACAAAAAGAAAGGAAAAAACAGAATTTTACGGGATTTATGAGGGAACCACTCTCTTTCAATCCCCCCTCTCCCCAAGAATGCCGAAAATTAAAACTGTGAAACCGTTTGCCTACCAGGACACTTATTTCGTAGGTCACTCCGCAGTATGCAATAGAAGTATGTACATAAAAAACTATATTTTATAATGGTTTATTATGTATACTTTTAAAATACTTCATTTTTATGAATACTTTAAAAATGTATGCACAGTCTGTGCAACTGCACATAATGCTGTAATTTACGCACAGTTTGAAAGTGGTTCAGGATAGAAGATAACAATCACTGTCGAGTTAAAAAGTAGAAGTGTCTACGCTCTATAACAGGGGTGGCGTACCTTTATGGATCAACGTGCCATCTTTTTCTAAAGAAGTGTTAAATGAGGTATAGACGTGACGTCAAATAACTTTTACATGATATATATATATATATATAATATATATATATATATATTATTGGGAAAATAATAAAACTAAATACTAGTAACACAAAACTCTTAATTTACTACGAAAAAATACCTTTTGCACTGTATAGTTGTAAATGTTTTAGTTTGACTTGTAATTCAAATTAAAGTAAACATTAGTGTGACTTCTGTTGTTGCAGATTGGGGGGGGGGCAAATAGCTTATATTAGGAGGGTGTCATGTTACTCTTTTAGTTGAATACATGCTGAATTGGAGTCCTCTCACAAACGGGTTCTAAGATGTTAATCACTTTTTTGACAAGAGGATTTGTAATTTGTTTCAAAATGCCGTTTTACAGACGATGTTTTGCATACCACTATTCCAGAACATAAAACACACACCTCTTTGTCGCTTTTACTAATAATGCCATAGTTCCAGATTCACCAAGTTTGAAATTCTTTGTTACACATACTACCTTACACTTTTTGTTCTTTTTCGGAACTATCCATGTTAAATAACAGGTACAAATCGTAAATATAACACAAATAAACTTTAAAATATAGTTGTATGCTATACGTAAACAAACTTTACATCATTAACAATTGTAGTCCACGACGTAACTGAGGCAACACAATAACGCTCCCGCGACCAATCACTTGCGATTGTTCGTAACACTTCATAGTAAACGTTGTTTTTTTTTAATAAAATGCAAACCATTTTAATCGCTGGCATTCCAAAAATATTGTGTCGCGTGCCATCAGTTCGCCCTCCCCCCCCCCTGCTCTATAACAAAACAAAAACGGGGCACCAAGAAGAAGTTGCCGGATTGTAATGAAAGACATTTGTACTGAACATGCAAATGAAAAATATATGGTATCCAATGATTGAATAGAGGAAGCTATAGCGCATCGGAACTGCGCACTCAGCAGGTGTCGATAAAAAGCGATTCCCAATCTGATGTTTAAAAGTTCCGTTGCATTTCTATTTGTGATACTTTTCAATGACTGCAGGAGTTATGGTCTGGGGTGTCATTTTTTTGACAGAAGGATCCCTTTGGTCATCATTTGAGGCAAACTTACAGCGCAACGGTACTTCGATGACATTCTGAGAAATGTTTTGCTACCGTTCCTTTTGCTGTACCCTGGCCTTATTTTTCAGCAAGATAATGCCAGACCACATGAGGCACGTGTTGCTATGAACTGTCTTACTGCTTGTCAGACTCTTCCTTGGGCAGCCGGATCGAAAGATCTCTATTCCATCAAGCATGTCTGGGATATGAAGTGAAGGCGACTGCATTTACCAGGGAGTATTGATGACCTGGCCCGACAATTGGAGCAAATTTGACAAGAAATAACGCAGGGGACCATCAGGGTGCTTTATCACTCTATGCCACTTCATGTGGCAGCTTGCATCCAGGCTAGAAGTGGGTCACACAACACCTTATTGAGCTCGTTATTTTGTAACTATGTAACTCTGAAATAAATCATTCATTTTTTCTGAAATGAATCATTTTCTATTCTGTACAAAATCTTTCTACCCACCAATTTTGGTTTCTATCAGACAACTCGTTCTTGATGCGTCATTTTTTTGTTATGGAGTGTATATAAGACTACAATAAAGTATTAAAATATTTTTTTAAATATTCAAATGTAGGTTATAAGATATTGTGAATTTTACAAACAGAGAGAAAATGTTATAGAGTACCTTAAAATACTTATATTCAAATATTTCATTTTAAAAAAATACTTAAAACTAATTGCTATAAAAGCTGAAGTTTCATTTTTTTTTTTTTTTTAAATTTACATATTCTCAAAATTTTTTCATTTGAAAATATTTATTCCGAAACTCTAAGCAAGATACTAATTCATAAATTAAAGTACGATCACAAAACCATAACAAAATAATACTTTTTCCCATTCATAACCTTGGTTCTACTGATGAATTTAAAAAAAATTCAGCAAATATGGAATACCATCCACTTTTTCGCGCAGGTGCGCCAAGGCGCGAGAAATATACATCATCTGCGCCAAGTTCGACAACCGGAAAGATGAAAGAAGGGCCGTGCAAAAGAAATGACTGCCAATTGAAGTCAGAAAGGAGTCACTTTTTCCATCAAATGCTCGAACACGCAAATCTTTTGTAATTAGTTTCGCACTTGTTTTGCTTCACACCCCCATTCTTTCTGCCTGGGTCCTGAGTTCTTTTTTTTACAGGTCAGACCACCCAGATGACCATTTATCACTAGTTCCGAATGAACAGAACAAGTGACCAAAAAAAATTCTCATTAAGTTTGGATGAATAAAGGCATGCCACTCAAAATCTTCATAATAATATTAAAAAATAAATAATAATAATAATCCCCAAAGCTGCCGTATTCAGCAATTTATTAATCAAGCGATTCGCTTGTCTTTCAGTGAGACAGTAACGATTTTTTTTCTTATGTTACGGTTTCATTTTCTATTTTTTTCGTTATCTCGCTTTCCCCAATTGACAACAGCGCTTAGTCAGACGATTCAGAATTATCAAAACGAGTTGCTTTTCATTTAGTTCGGCTTCGTCATTAAATTGTATTTTCATTATTTTTTCCCCTTCACGTAGAAGAAATAATTGAGTAAAAATAAAAAGTATTAAGAAACCTGTTTGTATGAGAATTGACTATTTGGCAATTGACATCCATATTTTATTTCGATAATAGTTCATCTTTATTTGTCGTATTGGCCATTTTGGGGAACGCTTGATTAAGAATAAGACAAGTTTTATGGAACTTATTAATGTTCTTTTTTTTTCTATTTAACTTTTTTCTTTCCTAATTGAATTCCTTCGTTGAGAGACACTTAAAACATATCTCATGTTAGCAACAATTGATAAAGAAAAAGGAATCGCGATTTTTCTTTTTCTTGTTATTAAATTGTTGTTTTGATCTCTCAGTGACAACTGATAAGATGACGCTAAAAAGAAAACTGGTAATTTAATTTTCTTATTAATTTTCTAACAGAAAATAAATGAGGTCGTTTATATCTTATTATACACAACACAGGCGTTTTATTTTATATTTATTTCTTTATAATGGACTAGCATTGGAAACGAAATGAATCTAAAGGAGGTAGTATATTTAATTACCAATAACTTATTCATAAAAGCTTTTTTTAAGACTTAAAAGGTATGCAGTGATGAAATAATGCACTTTTTAAAGTATTTTTACATCACTATGCGTTTCTAGGAAAATAATTTGTTTCAAGTTTAACCCCTCACAAATGTTATTTCGATATATCTCTTTTAAAACCTCTTCATTTTTAATTTTAAAAAATAAAAGATATCATATTTATGGAATATTTTTAACCCAAACTAATAGAATAAAATATTTTTAGTGCAAAATTTTTAATGAAAAATTGTTCATAAAAGTTTGTTAAAAACTGAAATTCTTATTACATCCATATGCGTTACATAAGGTGAAAATCCTATGGAATGAAATTTGGGTTTATTTGGTTTTTCGAACACTAGATAAATTTTCTGAGCAATTTCTTAAATACAAATTACCACTTCAAATCGAATAGAATAGACATTACCAAATTTAATAAAATAAATTGTACAGAATTTATAACTTTATGTAAATCTTTTTAATATAAATGTTGAACATTTTTTCTTTATTCGTTAAAACAGAATAACTTACGAAAGGAAAACACATTAAATACCATATTCTGGATATAATAATACATATTAGAAAAATTATTCAAAATTCTTTATTTTTATATAGTATAACACAAAGGTCGGCAACGTTTTAGCTGTGCCGTGCCAAGCCAATCTACTCACTCATATGATTCAGTGTGCCACACAGTAGAACATTTTTGAAAATTCAATTCCCGCGATAATGAACGCAGACTTACAGAATAGAGGTCAATAATATAGATTTGCAGTTTTAATGTACTTTAATTTTGCATTAATTTCTAAACATAAGAATAAACAGCATCAAATATAACTATTTGTTCAACAAAAATAAAAATAGTTAAAATTGTACTTATACCATGTGTGTTTAAACATCTTTTTCAAAAAAGAAATAGACAACACATAATATATAAGTATTTCCCTTCATTATAGTTTAACAAAAAGAAAAATACAAATTTTAGTGCGAACTTTGTGGTCTAGCACCACTCTATTTTCAACTCATTTACCACTCATTACTCAAGATCAGAGGTATCATCAGTTACTTTAAATTTGACACGATTCTGAGCATTCGATTTTCAAACAATTCCTTTGCGGACAAAAAATTTTTTCATATGAGGAAAGATTTTTTACGTAGTTAGATATGTAGAACCATAAGCGGAAAGCAGAGTACATGCAATTTTCTTTCTTCAAACAATTAAATTTCTCCAGCAAAGAGAGTCAATTATTTACAAAAAAGCTATAAATTTATCTTTGCAGTTATCTCTTTCAGATTTTTTTTTAATTCCGTAAATGTCCTTAATCCTGAGGACGTTTGTCAAATAAGGTCTATTATAAACTTATCAACTTCCATCCATTTAAAAATTGACAAATGTGTAGAGTATTTCAGAGTGCCACCGAGAATTGAACCGCGTGCCACATGTGACAAGCGTGCCGTAGGTTGCCGACCTTTGGTATAACACATTGAATTTCTTACAGATTAGACATTAATGTTATGTATTTTGTAAATATGAGACACCTTTTCTTAAAATAACGAATTATTGGTTATTAGTTTTTCCCAATAAAAATAAATACTTCAGTAGTTGCTTATGAATATTTTTTTTAAAATTTTCTTCAAAAACAACTTGCTTGTAACAAAAACCTTTAATATTATTATGATAATCAATATTGTAAAGACTACTAAATAATACCGTTAACAAGATCATCAAAGTTATAGTTTTAAAGCTTTGAAAAAATTAAATTTGGAAATTTTTTAAGCAAAAAAAGTTATATTAAACAAGTGTTATATTTTATAAAAATAATTAAGAATACTTTAGTTTTAAATGGATTAAAAAATTTATGAAATACCATAATTCTTTGAATCTAAGCCACCATCGATTCTAAGGGGCACCCTAAATTCTCAACAAGTTTTTGCGGAGGAAAAAATAAAATTGCGTAAAATGGCTTATCGATATTCAGTATTTACGAAATTTCAAAATGTTAAAATGAGAATTTATAAAAATTTAATAATTAATTTGTTTTACAAGGATTGAAAATTTGTAAGTTTATATTAGAACAGGTAATTGAGCTCTATAACTGTCAGAATTATGTTCAAATTCCCTCATCGAACGAATTTTTCCACCTTTGATTATAAACCGTAAGCATTGTGAAAAAAATGTGCCTTCGATTCGAATAAATACGGTATATCTTTCCCCTATTTCGTATTGAATTAGATGAATGTTTAACTGTGTTCGTTAAAAAATTGAAAGAAAATAAATATTTTCCCTCATAATTGCTTTTTGTTGTCAAATAAGGGGATCACTCAATTTGTCAAATTCTATAACGATTTTTTTCTTCTCCTATCAATCTCTCTTAAGCGAATTCTTTTGTTCTAAATATATAATTTATATTAAATGTTTTAAATTTGATGAAAATATGGAATTATGACAATATTTTAAAGACATCTCAAGTTGGCAAAATGAATTACTTTATGACGGATCTATGCGCGTCCTTCAAATAATCCTCTTAGGAATTCTTTGGGGCTAGCAAAATGCATCAATCTTCTCCTAAGAAGAAGGCGTGATATGCAAATTAAGTTTATTAAGTATAGTTCTAGTTCGCGAGTTAATAGAGTTAGTGAGTTCGAAGTGAAAGAAGCATAGATAGTAGAAATTTAGAAGGTTAGTTAACTAAAAGTGGCAAGAGAAATACAAGGTGAAGATTGCCATAAGAGGTTAGAAATCCCTTGTAAAAGAGTAAAGACATGAAGTTGTCATTGATAAATTAAATTGATTAGAAGACTGCCTAAGTTCAGGTATTGTCACCTTCATATTACGTTTGATGTTTAAAGTATTTAAAAGGTTAAGCGGGCATTAGTTACATATCTACCGTATAAGGTAATATTGAGATAGAAAAACTATTATTATAAAGTAGTTATAAAATGTATTCTCCCAAAACGCGACTCTTGTCCCTTCCCTCCATTGACTGGCTGGATCATGCTATTTATAGTGTTGCATTGAATTGTGTTTGAGTGCTAAATAATTGGAAATTATCATGTCGAATAATCCTTCACTTCCTTCCACACCTTTAGCTGGGTTCCAACTTTTTGTTTTATTTTTTCAAAACTTATTAGTGGATATTTTTTTCCAACAAAATTCATTCGAATATAGAATTATCAAGTTTCCTATACCCCAGATTGAAAGACACATTTCATAATAAAATGGGAGGAAAAGGAATTTGGGAATATACTTCTGACGCTTGTCTTTAGCTTATTTACCATAAATAATAACAAGTTCAATTAAAAAAATATCGTTAAATAAACGAGATATTTTTACATGAAGAGATATAATAATTTTAAGCTTTTTTTTTAATAAAAATTTGAGTTGTAAATAATAAGAGACTTGAAAAACTATATAATAGATTTATTTTTAAAAAAAGTTTGCTTTTTCATGCATGAATTAACTGTAATTGCATTTCAGTAAATTATGTACTAGAATAAAGCGTAAAATGCAGATCACCATATTTTTTTGAACAGCATTTGGCAACTCCCAGCATTTGGAAATAGTTGACTGCTTAAATACCTACATCATGAATGTTAAATTTTTATCGTTCGATGGCGGCCTAAGTACCTTTGATCTCGATTTCCTTCCGAAGTCCATTTATACTTCTAATAGTAAAACCATCCACTATCAATTCCACCCTAATCAATCATTCCACATGCTCACTTCCGCATTGGGGATACATACTAATATGAAAAGTATATCGTCCAAACTTATAGACAAATACTAGCTACACCTTCCGAAACGGTACATGGGAAAAAAATTGTCTGAAGCCAAACGATACATATAACAGGCCGACCCCATCCATAATTCGCATCGCCATTCCCTACACAGCAGCTCTAATCCCGGCCGTGCTTTTCTTCTGGGAAATACCTGGAGAAGGCTATTCTAGAAAAGGGTAATGGCTCCCTAGGAATCCTGCCCCTACGGTCATTCATTAGTAATCGTTTGGTCCACCCCTCCGTCCACCCCATGCACAACTGATGGAATGTGGAATGACCCCCGTGATTATTATTGCGTCGTTACGCGGCGCTCGTAATTCTTCGTTTCCATCTGGCCACGAAGAATCAGAATTAAAGCGCTCACTGCTTTGTTAAGAATTATAGGAAAGATAATTACATTTAGGCTTAAGGTGGAGTTTGGGAGGGACGCGAAGAATGACTGGATGCAGTGTCCGAATTTAAACGGGTTGTTATTGAAAAGAGAACTACTGTGTATTTTCACACGTCCGGGTTCTCTTTGCTTGTTTACTTTTCATTGACTACACACTCGAGTTCTTTTTGTGGCAACACTTCATAGCTGTCAAAATATTACTTAGGAATGTCCCCGTCACGTTCAAAGCATACGCCAGTTCTTTTTGAAAAATTCTGGAACGACAGCTTGTCTTGGAATATCTTTTTAGTTGTCAAGAACAATAAGAGTAGTTCATCTTCAAATACATAGTGTGACGTTTTGAAGACAACAGTAATGAAACAATAAATAAGTCAAAAGAAAATGTCTATCCGGAAAAATTTCCAATTGATAAAAACTGAATAAATATTGATGTATATTACGAGAAAGTCTGGTAAATTTCAAATATGCTAACCCAACTAATTTAAGACTCATGCTTCCGATCAAATAGTTTCATTAAAAAGAACTGTACGTCATAACGGGCATTTCAATGTTGCATCGTGAATAAAAAGTACATGTTTCAAAGAAATTTATTTTCTTTTTTCTTAAAAAAGGGATTTTTTTTTGGATAATGAAGAAGTTATTGCAAAGACAATGAGCTAAATTCATGAAACTTACTCAATAAAGGTAATCACGGTTCTCCTTTGAATTCAAAATTTATTTTTTTACTCGTAAAATCTCGATAAAGTTTCAAATTTGATAATCGGGTAAACATATTCAAATACGTTCAGACCTCCATTTAATGAACCTCAATTTTGCGAATCTCTTTATTATACAAACTTTTTTCTAGAACTGAAAATTAATTAACGAATGTTCCCCATAATGAACTTTTTTTCGGGGCTTAGAGACTTTGTTAAATAGAGGTCGGACTGTACTAAAATTCTTCAAAAAGTTTTTTTCAAAATAAAAAAAGCAATTCATATTATACGTGTATTTTTATTCAAGTGCATTATCCCCCTATGATCGTTCTTATTATTGATAAAACGTATTTTTTTTAAAAAAAAGCTATCTGCAAAATTCAAAAGTTGGCAACAGCGAAGCGCACTAACTGATTATCAGGAAACACGTGATTGCATTTACCATGAGATTATGACTCCACATGAATTTATGAGTTGTTTGAATTGAAACGCGCGATTGTAGTTATTATATGACTATATGACGTCACATAAATTTAGCCTAATCAACTCAAAACTCAATCGCTAAGGGCAAATTATTCATCTTCTACTCAACGTTAAGTATTTGCAGCTGCCATGAAGATAACAAAATGAAATTATGATTAACATTCTGAGCTTGGTCATACACTTTTGGGTCATCAAAGTAGTTTAAATTTTAAATGGAAAGGCCGATTCTAATCTTGAAGACTTTAGATATCCTTCGGTGCCATCAGATTGCAATGATATCAAGAAGTGTTCTTCTTTGAATTTCAACGATGATAGATTGATCTTGCGTGTAAAGTATCAGATGGAGTGAAATGGCATCTTTAAAAAGAAGCTTTGAGCTGTGAGACATGTTTAATTTTAAACTGCAACTGCAGCTGTAGAAAATGGACTCTAATCACATTGGAAATGTTCTCAGCTAAGAATGATGGATTAGCAATCTATTATTAAAGTGTATCGGATCAAAATGCGCGTTCATACTGAGGATCACGTTTTTTAGATTAGTGCGAACACGTTTTACAACAAATATACTAAAAGCATTGATTTGTTAAGCGGCATTCTCCCCTTTTAAAACTAAATTTAAAGATTTATTGAAAGATACTTTTAAAAGAAATCAAAATTAAGTTGTTGTTGTTGTAGTAGCCTTCCCGCAGGGAAGATATGAAAGTCGCCATTGCCTGTGAGACAGGTTGGACTTCTTAACGATAGATGGCGACACCACCTATCTCCTCAATGAATCAAAAAAAAATTCATTGAAATCGTTTTGCGGAACACCCATGCAAACAAATTTTGCGTAATTATTCAATAAACGTTGTATAGTATATCAACAATTTTAAGAATATATTAAAAATAACAATTTCTTGAATAATGGATCGAAGGTAACAAGTACACTCCAAAAAACAAGTAATATAAAATGAAAATTGTTTAAAGTCAATTCTTACTTCGGTCAACAAAGAAAAATTTTATTTCAGTTTATTAATGAATTAATATTTGAAAAAAATGTATTAATATCAAGTGTCATCCACTACAAGTATTATAAAAATATATTTGGACGTGTGTGTGTGCGCGCGCGCGTGTGTGTGTGTGTGTGTGTGTGTGTGTGTGTGTGGATGAATAAAGAAAGATAAGCATTTGAAGCCAAGAAAAATATTTTAGAAAAACCTACTGGCGCCATTTGTTGCAGCTAGTTTTAACTTCGTCAAAACTAACGCAGAATAAATTTAAAATTAAAAAATTAAATTTAATTAATGAATTATTATTTTTAAGAAACTGTATAAAATCAAGTGTCATCCACTACAAGTTGAAAAAAAATTATTTAAACTTCTCAGGGATGTATGAAAAGGATTTTATAAACGATTGAAAATTTAAATATTTATATGTTAAGGAATACTAAAGCAAAACTAATATTACAGAGTAGACTATAGAAAAATAAAAATAGACTAATATGTAGTCTATAGAATATAGACTAGTAGAAAGAATAGAAGTAAGAAAGAATAGACTTTAAGCACCAGTTTCACAAGTGATGGCAGAGATAAAAATTTTCAAGTTTAGTTGGTTCCACAACTCTTATTACTCGACTCGATTACTGAAGGAAAATCCCTTTAAAACTTATATGTTTCGTCGTTTATAAAATATTGTGTTATTTTAAATATTTAAATATTATTTGTAATTTTCAAGAGAGGCATTTCTGAAGAAAGACCCTCCAAATACTAAAAAAAAAGCTGCAGATAAAAATAACCAGACAAAACGACCTTTTAACTACAGAATGATAATACTGTAAGAGTACATAAATCAGTTGAGATTTTTTCACTATATAAAAAAGAAAGAAAAAAATATTCTATTGTATAAAAGCTCACACAATATAGAAGGAGAAAGCGAAATTGAAAAAGAAAAGAAAACGAAAGACAATAAAAAGGACGGTTACTTTTCTACAACAGCCGGTATTTCTGGAACAAAAATCATCCAGAGGATAACAATAACCGAATGGTTTTTAAACCACGTGCCGTGCATAAACTCCTTATTATGAAAAAGATTCCAACCTTATTGTCGCTAATGCGTCATTGAATCCAAATTAGCCTAACTATGCATCCCGCTATTTAATCAGCGGCCATCTCTTGGCTGCAGAAAGCAACAGTCAGGAGTGAGGCTCGTGCCTCACTGAGGGGGCAGAAAGAAAGCCCTCGAGAGGGTCCTTTCAATTCGTTCCATTCTGGTCGGGGTTGTATTTTTTACATAAAGGCCGTGCGCGTGCTTCAGAAATTGTGACATCAGCACAACGATGGGTGATATTAGCGTGAGGGGTATTAAGTGGACCTGTTATCGGTAGCGTGTAGAGTTTAGGCTATTGTGTTGTTAAGGCTGTGTGTTTTTTTTTCTTTCTCCCGTTGGGAGGATGGCCCGCGTACTGCGGTTCTTTGTAAATCGGCGGGTCGTGTTAATGTTAGATATGCAGATACCTCCAACTCTTAATGTAGTGGGTTTGGTTTCCCACGAAACGCATACGGTGCGTGGTAATAGGTGAAATTGCCATAGCGTAATTTCATATGATTTTTATTTTTATCTATTTCTTTTCTGCCGTCAAAGGCATGTTTTAGTTTCTAATAAATTGTACTTGGTTCACTTTTCAAATGTGTGATTTTACGAATAATTCCTTTTCTTTTCAAAAATGCGTTGTAACAATCATGAATTTCTTTATAATGCGTATTTCATCAAAACAAACAAAAAGTGAGCAATTTTTTATCAGTGGGTCGATGTGTTATGGCAATTCCTACGAAATCAGAAGTTCAAGAATAAAATGAAATCGAATCAAATTATTAAGAATTTTATGATAGTTACGAAGCTGCTATGTTTACCCAAGAACTGTTTAATCATTTAAATTCCTTTCTAGCATATTTTGCTACCACATACGATTTTCTTACAAGGCAGTGGTGAAAATTATTTTCCCAGGTCACCAATAGGTCACCTTACAACGTACTAAATTACCATGTGTAACCACAGCAAAAGGGGAAAAAATGAATTCGATTGCTAGATTTAGGAAGCATATTGTTTAACGTTTTATTAAAATGTGAATTCAGTTTTATATAAAAAAAATTTATGGTTAACACATTTGATTTCATTATATTTTTATAACATATTGGGTAGTATAGGGTTTATTTGTTGCCCATCCGGTATATGGGTTAGCGACGCTGACTGCTGTGCCGTAAGGCCTAGTTCGAATCTCGAAGAAGGTATGGATGTTCGTAAATGTATAGTGCCTTTGCGGTATGGGAGTACTCTAAATAGCCGTCCTCTGGTGAATTTGGTGGAACGGGAAGGGAGGTGGGAGGTACCTGCCCCCCAGTGTGTTTTCCTTCTAAATGGGGATGGAATCAAGCGAAATTGTACTATCACTGGTATGGTGCTCAAGACTACAGCCAACGATAGGTGTACATCTAGAAGTCTTATCTGTCTCAAACTCTGGCAACTCTCCTTCATTCCATTTGGGAAGGATACGACAATAGTGGCTCAAACAAGGCGCGTGTCCTGGGTATCCGGACACCCCCCAAAGCCCTTGAGCCTTTTTCGATTGATGATAATCCTATATACATATATAACGAAAATTTAATTAAATACTTGCAATTAACAATTAATTTTATTAATTAATGTTAATTATTAATTCAATAATTTGTTTTTTACTGTTTTATGTTAACAAAATTGACAAAATCAGAAGAATCAGTTGATGTCTTGATTTATGATACGAGTAAGGGGATTTTCGACCACGTGCTCCCCCCCCCCCTTGAAACATTTTTGTGTGCGCTACTGTACGACAACAACAACGTTGTCGAGATCGGGGTTGATAATGGGAGATCGTAAGAACATTTTTTGTTGTATTTTAAATGGAAATATGAGCGACTAGTTGATAGTTGATACTCAATATGCACAACATTCGCTCTATCTGAACCATGTATCTTGATGTAAAATTACAGAATACAAGAGAGAGAATGAGTTAGATTAAGGTCACACTATAAAGCAACACGAGGGAGACGGACTGAACCTCAGTCAAGTGACGATTACAACATCCTGTGCTAGCGACCCTTCCTTTCTTAACTACCAAACCACGCCATTGGAAGGACTTTGAGCCTCAACATATTTAACTTGTGTATCAGCTTCTCTACACAATGAGTATTGATTGACACCAGAACTCAAGCCCGCGACACGCCGGCCTCGAGTTTAGGGTCCTAATTAAAAAGCTACCGTGGCCACACAACACTAGAATATCGTTTGCATAGCTTCTAAAGTATTGTAAAAGTAAAAGAAACGTTAGCCATTATTGAGATTATTATTCAATAATAATAACTAATTATTTATCATGAGAAAGATACCAGATAAATTTGTGGTTCCCCATTCGAGTTCTTATTTTTTTAAAGATTCTTCGTATTTAAAATAAAATATTGATATTGTTAGACAATGTTGTCGATTTTCAAGAAATGTACCAATACGCGGCAAAAGTTTAAATTACCGGCTAGTCTATAAGTACCAAACATTCCTGCTGAGATTTTCCCTAAAAACTTTCTGTTAGCCCCAGAAGATACTATTTTGCAAATAATTAAAATAAGACAAGATTTTTCACTAAATAATAAATCATTTTATCAAACTGAGTCATATTCAAGAAAATATAGGATAACTCAAAATTGTGCCTTAAATTTCACCACTTTTTCCCCAGAAACATCTTAAATTCTAGCTGATAAAAGGTTGTTTTAAAAAGCTCAATGTCAATAAAGCGAAAGAAAATAAATTTCTTGACTGGATAAGTTTTGAAATAGGAGCCAGTGCTTTTCAGTGGTAAAAGTTGCCTTAAAGTTGTGGGAAAGCTATTGATTGGTTACTGCGATAATTTGTTCAAAGGATTTATTTCTGAAACGTCAGCCACAGATAAGATTTTATGTACTTGTTTCAAATTCCATTACTTCTAAAATTCTACGAATTGCTTTTAAATCAAATCAATATCAATAAAAATATAAATTTGTTCTTAATTGTTTATTATGAAGATATTTAACAAGAGGAAAAAATCTTGAAAAGTCTTTCAAGGATATTTTTCTTCTGTCATCAAGAGTACAAAAAAAATCGATTCTCATCAGAAACAGAGACGTTTTTATACTCTTTCTCAGAAGTAATATCGAACTAGTACATCTTTTCTTAATTTAAGTCATTGTTGAATGGAATAAAACGCAGTTACTACATACTTTCAATGCATTTTCAAAAGCATATCATTTTGAAATTTATACATATTTTTAATAAAATTTATTGTGTTTTTTTTACCTACCAATACCTGCGAATGTATTACCAATAATATATCCACATTTAATTTTGTGTGATTTTCCTAAAGGATGGAAGGGTCATATCAGACTAGTCATTGCTTTCCATGTCCTGTGACATTTGTAAATATATTGAATCTTAAACTCTTTCCCACACACACACGTTTGGGCATGGTAGAAGTTTCGAGAGTAGGGTGGCAAATGAGGTGTCTTCCTCTCATTTATCTAAAGTCCATCACCAATAACCTTCAAGTAGCATCTAAATACGACATTATCTATCATTCAGCCAATAACACTCGATTCATGGGCATGAGTCACCCAAACTCCCTCTTGTGGAATAATAAGGATTGAATTGATCTCGGTCTTGACGTCCTCACATGGGAAAGGAGATGAAAGTTAGGAAAATGAAGCAACACACACACAACCGCAATAGACCGCAGCTTTAGACTTCTAGATCTGTACTCAATTATCTTCACGTTGCTACAAAGAAACATTAAAATAAACCGTTCTATAACATATTAAACCAGTCGTGGAGTTAAAATGGTGGAACGATGAATTATTTTTAAGTACACATTAATCACAGGAAAAAAAATTAATCCCTACAAACTATAAATTTAATTTTTATATCGTAATTGGAAAGTGTGGGAAAACATTGTGGGGAGTTACTAATGAAAAGGTAAAAGTTGGTCATGGTGTCATAAATTCATGAACTTCTTACACAGAATAAAGTTTCATCGTCACCTTTATTCTACAGACGCTACTGCAACAAACAAGTTGCTGATCCCACAATTGCATTATAAGCTCTGAGTACTGTAAAGTTGTTCTTTCACACAAGTTCTGTTTTTAATTAGATACAGAATGAGTTACCAATAAAAACATTATGACAAATAAATTATATATCCATACTAACAATTACTCGAGTAATTAAAAATTACAACTATCAAACAATTTGAAAGAAAATATGTTTTACCAAATGATATTTGAAAAATACTGTAACATACTGATAGTATTAAAAAAAATGGAAACAAAAAATGATATTTTGAGTCTAATTCACGAGTGTCAAAACAGAAACAAAAAAAAAAGTGTCCTCCCAATTTGCACTTATTGGTAATACAAAAATAAAAAAGAAACGAGACTTACAGTAGTCGCATGCGATGTGTAACATCTGACATGTTATCGTGGTAAATTCGCAATAGCAACTTAAATCCTGAAAAAAATGAATGGAGTATGATTGGAAATAATTTTCTATGGAATAATTATATCTTTAATGAAAATTTTATTTAATTAACACAATGAGTAATGCAATTTTTTATCAAAAATATTTATTCTTGCTCAATTTGGGGAAGAGCGGTAATGATAATTTATGATAACTAAAATATGACACATATACTTGTGTTTTCAAAGTATTTAAAAACCGTTGAGAAATAGCGTCAATAACAGTACCACTGTTAGTTGTCGAAATATTTCGATTTGTGTTCATTTCGAGCTTGAGTTCATCATTCAAAAAAGCTATGAGTGGCTCGGCTGGCTCTAGCAAACTGAAGTTAACTTTAAAATCACAACTCAAAATCATGGGAAGCGATTGATAGTTTTTTTTAAAAAAAAAAGAGCAAAACCACCTTCGGTGTATGGTAAATGTGAAAAATGCAGGAAATCTTTAATTTTTTTAACCGTTTGATTCGGAGAAATGTATCCGACCACCAAAATTACTGTTTGTCCGTTTTCAAATAAGCATTTTGCCGCACATATGTCCCCAATATCTTGACTAACAATACCCAGTCCACTTGTTTCACGAAAAATAATATCCATACGTTGAGCCACAACATGTGATTTGTTCTGTTTGCGATAGATTGCAACACCAGCTGCTCTGTGGTGTTTAAATTGTACGCAGCAATCGAAGTCAGGTATCAAAACACGTTCGTTCTTATCTAACCACGTCTCTGCCTAAATAACTTAACTTCTTCTCTGATCCTAAAGTGAGAAAACAAAAACAAAGATCCCATGGTCTAGACCGCAGGGGGCGGGGGATGGGGGCGGATCCCCTCGCGATTGAAGGAGAAAAAACAGAACTTCACTGAGTAGCGCGCACTTCCCCAACTTCCTGTTACGCATTTCCGTCTCTTTTCATGAAATCACTCCCACAAATCACCAGCAATCGAGAGGAAAGATGTTTCACATCAAAAAAGTAGTTAAGATTTACGTTATCTATCCTAGAATTAATCTATAAAATACATTAATAGTCACCTCTATTTAAAAAAATAATAATGTAAAAATGTTTTTAAGTCTTTTTTTTTTTCAATTCACGTATTTTTACCCCCGTGGTCCCAGTAGTACCTGCCACAACAGAGAAAACACAAAATTTGGGGGGGGGGGAATATATTTATTTTTCATCATAATCTCCTTTCAGCTCTATACACTTTTCCCACCGATGTTCAAAAAGTTCCATACACTTTTTATAATAAGAACTGCCTTGCCATCAAAATAGCCATTAACTGCCGACACCACTTCTTCAGCATTGGAAAATCTTTGACCACTGAGTCATTTTTTCAAATTTGTGAATAAAAAATAATCTAAGGGTACTAGATCTGTTGAATTAATTATTTGTTAATAAAAAGTATATCGCCTATTATTTAGGATAAAAATACGTTCTAGAGACATTTTTAAGCTAACTGTAAGTAACGATTGATTGATTAATGAAAACCTGAAAATTATTTTATTATTTTAGATTCCTAAAAACTATCTATTATAAAAAAAATGATTTTTTCTAAATCAAGCATCAGAATAGTTTTATGCGTTTTTATGAAAATTATTTCTAAGTCGTTGCGTATGAATTTATTTTCGTGTTATTAAATCGATATTCTACACTAAGTAACTTCAAGCCTTTCTCTTTTAGATCCATTCATTTAAAAAATAAAATGACCGAAACTTTTTTTTCTGCGATTTTTTAAATATTAGACCAAATTTTTACTCAACGTTGAATAACTTCGTTATTTATTAAAATTATCGCACGAAACTTTTTTGCCGTGTGTAAAAAAATATCATCTGTAATTTGTACGGAGATTGAAAAAATTGCTTAAAAATTACGGATTTAAAATATTTTTTTTTTTTTTTTTTTTTTGTGATTTTCGTAAAGTACCGTTTTTGCGATCATGAAAAGTTTAAAAAAACACTGGGAAGATTTTTTGAGTTTTTTGCGCATGTGCGGTAGAATTAGTGAAGGTCAATGTTACGTTTCAGTTTTTGAACGAATTATAATAAAACACTCAAAATACTTAAATCAATCATTTAATAATTTCTTCATTGAAAAAAGATAATTGCATAAAACTTTTTTCCCGTGTGTCGAACATTTCAAAAAATCCTCTCAATTTTTCTTCAAGATTTAAAGTAGTAGTAAAATTTTGTAATTTGAAAAATTGCAACTTTTCTGTCTTTTTTCAACATACAATTATTTTTAAGAAATCTACGTTTTCATTTCGGGGGGCTAAAAAATTGCAACGAAAGAATTCAAAAGTGAGTGAGTGATTTTTAAAGTCGCACCGTTCACCTACTCGAGGGTTTTTGGCGACGGACATTGAATTTTCAACCATGGTCAAGTGACGAGGACGACACCTGAGCCTTTCACCCTTCTCTCCTAATTACCACACCAACACAAGAACAAATTTCGAAAAAGGGAGTTTTAATGACATAGTTAAAGAAATTACTGATATCGCGCGCATAAGTGCTATCGACATGAGGGGAAAAGGAAATTCCCCTGGGGATTAAGTTATTCACTCGGTAAAAGCCCGTGCAACGCCGGTCCTGGGGAGAGGAAAGAAACAAAGAAGTCAAAGTAATTTCGAAAAATATTATTGGATGTGCTGATTTTGTGAAGAGAAGGGAAAATGTTGAACGAGAAAGCCATGATACGCACTCAAGGGGCATGCACTCACATCGTACGCGTTACACCCACATAAAAGTGATGGCATCAGAAAGAAAGAAGGAAATTAACATGGGGATAAGTTATACCCTCTGTAAAAGCCCGTGCACTAGCTCGTGCACTTTCATTCAACAATCATCCAGCCTTGCGTTGCGGATTTTCTTTGCCATTTCTGGAGTCGTCACTTCATTTGGTGGACCCCTGCGATGCTCGTCTTGGAGCTCGTTTAACTCTGCTGCCCGATATTTTACTGTTGTAAACGAAGGAACAGACTCACACCCAGAGTAGAATCTAGTTCAGCTTTTACATTGGTTGGGCTGAGTGAGGGAATATTAACGTCTCACTGTTAAGTTACACGAGGGCTTTTGCCAACGGACCTAGTAAATTTGAGCTATGGTCAAGTGAGGAGGACGACACCTGAGCCGGCACTCCCCTCTCCTAACTACCACACCACTCCAACGAGAGGGCGTTTAAGCTCTCGGCATATTTAACGTGCATTACTCCCCTACACGGCGGGTCTTCAGTGGTACTGGGCTCGATCTAATGGCGCACCAACCACGAGTCCATTACCTTGACCACTAGGCTAACGCGGTTCATTGGTTGGGATGAGGCCTTTCAAATAAAAGTATTATATCATAACGCGAAGACCAATTTTTTCCATTTTCGCAAATTCTCTGAAAACGTTCACTATTGATTGCAGCCAAACAAATACTAAACGACGGGGCTTCTTCAAACTTGAAACATATGTTTTATAGATTACGTACTTCCTAATAACAGTGATATTTTTCAAACAACTACCGCCATCTCTCGGTTAGGCCGGGTACTTATGGGACCACCCTCGAATTCTTCCTACAAAAATGGTTGAATTAATTTGTGAGTGTTTACAGTTCTTGATAGCCTTTTCTCTTAAATTATATCGTAAATAAAGGACCGTTGAAGTTGAAATAAATACACATGAGCTTACACTGCAGAAATAATACCTTCTCCCAATGGATTACGAAAAAATACCCAATGTCTTTTAAATTAAATTGTCCTTTACTTTATAAACAAGAACACATTTTGGATAATACTATACATTATAAACAAAATACGTTGGGCATTAATTTTAATTTCAAGGTTATTTATTAAAAAGAAGTAAAACAATTCAGTTATTAAACGAGTCAATGACTTTGTATAAGAGAAATCTAAAACAACCAACATGAGCTTCGAATTTTCAAAAGTGCAAGAACCGATTCCCTAAATGCCATTGATCCATTTAAGCACGCAAGTCATCGAGTCTAACTGAATCATGGGACGAAAACTTGGTTCATAACCCGATGACAGTGGATCGCGGAACAGAAGAGCAAAAGAAGACGCGCTGCTGCCTCGCTTAACAAAATACTTTAAGAAACCCGGGCAATTAAAGACCACATTACACCGTCCACTGGTTCGGAACGCTAGTCTCTTTTTACTTTGTTATGTGTGTTGACCGCCACGCACGACCATACCACGTGATGACGCAGTCTCTCCTTCCGGATTTCGGTCGGATTGTTCAACCGGACGATGACGAAACGTGCCGTCCGGCTGTAGAAGGAGACGGCTTGGCGTCTCCATTGTGGCATCTTACTCTTTTTTTCCTCCTCTTTCGTTCCTCATCGAAGTCATATCAATCACTTTTCAGAATTGGTATGAAATTTAAACTAATAGGTTTCTTTATCAAAAAGAGTGTTAGAAGCAGTTGTAACAAAATTAGGAATTCCTAAGTCCTAAAAATTCCTTATATTCAAAATATACTTTTACAATACAGTAGAACCTTTTTTTGTGTGTGGTCCTTTTTTATGCGTTTTTATTTTTGTGCGATTTTACTTTTGTACGATTCTTTGTCCGATCTTTTTTTATGTGGTATATGAGTCCAACGATTTAAGTGCCACTGTCTTATTTTATATTAATGATTCACATATATGCACTTCAAGACGTTTTGTTCATTGGTTATAGACAGTCAATCGGCAATGCACGTTCAGTTGCTTTCTCTTAACACACTAGCAGCACGCACTTGATTCAAGACCAAACTTTCAATGCCCGTGACATAATCAGTAATTTGATTGATTATGAAGACGGACAAGAAGAACTGTGAGCGGATAAAATATATGCAAGGATCCAGCTTTCCAATAAATCATAAAAGCATTTTCTTAAAATAGACACTAATTTCGAAAGGAATTTGAAATTCTAAAGAGAGCTTCGATCACAAGCACATCTGGTTATCGTGACGTTTACAAGCAACTGACCAACCGATCGTCATTGCAATCAATTGAAATTGTATCTTCAAGTGACGAAAGTGACTTAGAACTAATTCATCACAGAAAGATGCGCGCTTTGGATTACGATGAGTAGAAGGGAATTATGTGCATTTCGAAAGCTTCTTCGTATATACAATGAAAAATTAAATGTGTTTAAAATGTTTTCATGTGGAATTTTATTATTAATTTTGTTTGGAAGTACTTTCTAATAAATTTCGTAAAATCGACATATTTTTTAAGTGTGACTTTTTTTATATGGTCCCTCTCCACCGCATAACAAAAATTCTGTAGTATGTCGATAAAGTTGTTAGTTATATATAAGTATTTATGAAATTTTTGCATATTTTTTGTGCGGTTTCTTTTTATGCGGTCCCTGTCTACAATAAACAAGTTTTTTACTGTAATCATATTTAACCCATAATAAGATATCAGTGCTTAAATAGAAAAAGTCCGTTTTTATTCTTTTTGAAAAAAAATCTTTTTTTTTTCAAAGTCAAACTTTACACGTACTTGTTTTTAAATATTCCAAGTTGTGGTCAAATTTAAAATGTGACTCACAGCAACAAAAAAACTCATTTTACACAAATGCAAAATTAAGTAAAATTTTTTTTTCTTTTTGTAATATTTAATCATTTAGAAGTTTTGTAACACTTTTTGACCTACTTTCAATAATAAATTATACTTATTTATGCCAAATTAGTATACTAGCAAATTCAGCTACAGGGATTCTCACTTTAAATGTACACTTCCTAGAGTTTTTTTAAAACAAATTTTTAAAAAAATAACTCGATTCAAAAGTAATTATAAGAATTTCAGTAATTTTCAGGACACCGATACGAGTATTTTGAGTATTTTTTGGCACAGTGGTTGAAAACTACTGTAATATTTGTCAATATTTTATCAAGCAGTTCAGGAAAGTTTATTGATTCAAATCTAAATTTATTTATTGTTGATTTACTATAAAGGGAAATTGAGGGTATATAAGAAATTTAAAATAATTTATAAATAAAATTAAAACAAAAATTCATTTTTGAAAGGAAGCAATACATTTAATGTTAAAGAATAATTAATTACAGGAAGCAATTAGAACTTCCTCAGTTGTGATCTTAAGCTCCTTTATATATTCAATTTCAAAGTTTAAATTTTTTTGATGTTTTCATAATTTGAACTCACCTTAAGTAGTTCAAAAATATTTTTTAACTCCTCTAAATTATATAGATGAATCAAAACAATTTTTACTAAAATATATGACAGTTTTTCCTATGCACGTTTATTTTTATAAGTGTAATCAGAAAACTAGCACTCCTCTAAGAGCAATAAAGACTACATAAACAAGACAATTATCTTTAAGAATTACAACTTTAAAAGCTGCAAATTAGGAAAAAATCACTAACAGGGTGTTTCTATTGACGAAACTAAAGTGTCAAAGAATCAATTTTAGATATTTGCGCACACTACTGCTCTTTCGCCATTAGTTCTATATTCACATGCAAACGCATCAAAACACTCCAAGATTTTTAAACGCAACTAAGCGAATAAGCAAAAGATAAATACATTTGACATTGTTTGAAATTTGAAAGAACCCTATAAATAACATTTATACTTGAAAAGCAACACCAACCAGCAAACAACAGTCCAACTGCAAATCCAAAACCAAGACCTGATCAGAATACTCGGAATGAAGCTCAGCAAGATGATGAATGGAAAGATCAGGTACGCTGTGCGTAAATGAATTATGACTTGTTTGCAGACCCTATCAGTGACAGAAGCGTAATTCCCCGTTTCAAGCTAACCCAAAATATTCTATTTTAAAATCATTTTATCGCGCCATGTCGTTGGGTATCAGTGGATTCGCAATCCATTTGCATCGCCAAGGCGGATGTGTCAATACACGGCTCATCTTGTTTAGGAAGAAGATAAATGAACGGTGATCCATGGGGTACCATAAAGAAAGAACAATAAAGGACGTGTGTCTCTTCAGTTAAACGCGTCACTGGAGCACTTCATGGGGTGTGAAGGAGATGTAAGGGAGTTGACACGCACTAGTTGGGATAGGCAAGCATCCGATTACCACTTTAATTGCTAAGAAGGGTCTGCTTTGTTACTCTTGTGTAGAGAAGGTAATACAATTTCATGTAATCTTTAGGAAATTTGTTTAACCTTCTCCGTTAATGATGAAAAAAGTAACATTCAGAATGTGCTTTGAAGTTATCCTTGAAATTATTAAGATGCTACTAAAAGTTAAACGTATCAAACTTTGGGAGTATTCAGAATAGTTCCCTTCAGCGTTTCTGTAGATTAAAAAAGAACGTGGAAAGCGACGCGATAGAAGTGAAACTTCTTTGCCGAAGCTGGCAATAAATGCAGGAATAGATCTAAATATATTAAACTGCTGAGATAACTTTAATCAAATAAAATTCCAACTTACTTTATTGTATGAAAATATTTTTATTGAATTTTCTGCATCATCATTTTCCAAGAAAGACACAATAGGTGTGTGTTAACTAAAGTAGGATATAAAAATCCTCGATTGTAGTCAATCAAGAAAATGTGAGAAAACTGCATTAATCGTGGTTCCGTATATTGTTTTTCCTTCTCTAGAATCAGTATTCATTGTCAAATTCAGTGTCCGTTGCAAGAATTCATTGAGTGGATTTGATTCTTATGAAGCAAAATTAACATTAAAGTCTCCACTTAAGATAATCGGCTTTTAATCATCATCGAATCCAATGATTGCAGCAGCCCCTGATGTGTACAGCACTAAAACTTTATGTATAAAGATGATAAAAGCTGCGACAGAACTACCTGCTGATATATAGACTTTCGCCAGGAATTGCTGCTAGTTTTGCTTTTTTTCTTCTTTCACGAAACTCTTTTCATCTCTTTCCATTTGTTCTAGGCTATCTGACCAGAATTTTTGATTCAATGGAAATAAAAATTAATAATATAAACTTAATGCATCACTAACAGAAGTCACTGTTGTTTGTTTACAAGACGCTATCCGTAGCGATTTAGCTTGAACGTTAGTGACATATACACAATGCCCTAGACACTCCCGCAACGGGAAGAGCCATATAATGGTAATATTTTGGGGGCGTTTATTCGTTGAAAACGGCACGTTTATTGCATATAAACTACGAAAATAAGCCACGCGAGTTTGTTACGAGAGTAGCAATTGTACCCACTTAATGTAACCAATACCTATGCGCTTTTCGTCCATAGCAGCAAGATATAATTTTGATGCACCCCCTTAGCAATCGTCCAACTTTTTCATGGATATGACGCAAGTCTCGTGGTGTAACCCCCCCCCCCCGCGCTGTTTTTCCTTCCCGCTCGCTATCTCCTTTCCATGGCAACATTTCGGGGGGGGGATGAGGAGAATCACGACTTCCGTCCCTTTTTCACTGTTACGCAAAACTGGGTAAATTTCCCATTCACTCCCATCAGCAAAGAAGTTTCACTTCAAAATGCAAGTGATCTAAGGTATTCATTTTGAGTTTTGATTTAAAATATGCTTCAAGCTTGCGTCGAAAACCTATGGCACGCGGCACAATTCTCAATGGGGCTCTACAAAGTTATTAGATAAAGTTGCCACGGTGGTCTTGCGGACAAGGACATGGACTCGTGGCCGGCTAATCATGAGTTCCATCCTGCTGCCATTGAAGACCGGCCGTGTACAAAGAGCAAGTTGAATCTGTCGAGGTTCAAAGTCCTCCCTTTGGAGTGGTGTAGAATTTTAGTGCCAGAAAAAAAGGTGTCATCTTCAGCACTTGACTAGGGTTCAAAATTCTGTACTCCCTAATAATGCCAACGTCTTAAAACTTCTTGAGGCCCTGGGTCCCTATATAAAAGTAGATCTAACCTTTGACCTTTTTAAGTAGGCAGTAAGTTTACGTTGTCAAAAAGTAACCCGTAACAATTAAATGTGCATGACTCACAATCTCACAAACGTAGGTACTCACCACGACTGCCACCTTTCGACCAAATGAGGAGACTTGGATCCGGAAGACGGACATGATATTTTTATGCAGTCTAACCCCCTATAAGCAAATAGCACATGTATGACGAAATTCCCCATCCTTCGAATGTGTCCGGGCATAACATTTAACGATTACAATTATTCGAATCAGGATTTTATTAAGTTCGAGAAGAAAACGAGATGAGTCCTGCACTTCGAGAACGAGGCCCTGACCCATGCTTTAAAATGTTTCTGCATGAATGTCAAACCTTCCCATCTATATTCAAAAGGAACATTATTTCAAATTATAAACAGCATATGAAGGGGGGGATGCTAAAATTCCTGTAAAGTTCTGAAGAAATTTTGCACATTTTTTAAATATAAAAGTTAAAACACTAGTGAATAAGAAATGAATCATTGTTTTTACTTTCTTCTTTTTTTCCTCCTTAATTTGATGGTAATTAACATCTCAAGAAAGTATCCATCTTCGAAATAAATTTAAATTTAGTGTAGGTTTTTGCGAGTGATATTCATACAAATTACGTCTGACCTCTTGAACATTCTATGTTATCACCTTCTACTTTCGACACCTCATGATATATTTCTCATAATAAATAATTGAATTACCATGAGGGGTAACCACCATGATCTACCGAAGTCATTTTCTCGAAAGTGTTTTTAAATGCATCAAAGTTGATTAACTGAATTAGATAAGTATACTTGCTGGGATTAAAATTATTTTTTTCGCAACTATCATTGCGGCAATTGGAGGCTAAGCATATCTAAGGAATATATTTTTAAAACGATCCGATAAAAGATTTTTAAAATAAATTTATTTGATTGTACATTATGCACCTTATATGAGGTTTCAAAAAGAATCAGATATAATTTGCTGAGGGCATAAATTATGTTACAAATAAAAATGAAATCAAACATACAATAATTCATTTGTATCCAAACTTTTCAAGTGAATCATAACTTTTTACTACTTAGTATTGTGTTCTTGGTAAAAGTGTTTCTTCAATGTATAAGCATTTTATTTGTTAAAAGTGCCGTCCAGCCAGTATGGTGGATATATCCTTCGGCTTGTAACCGAGTGGGTTCGGGTTCGAATCCCGAATAAGGCATGGATGTATTTTCAGAGAAAATAAGTCTGTAATGGAATGCGCGAATCACCTTTCGCGAATGCAAAGCAGTGCACCTCTTCTGTTTATGCTGGATCATTGTTTGTGTAATAAAAAGTCTATATTCTTCTGTGTGATCGTACTGTATGTTTCTGTTCTTTTATCTTTCGTATGTACACCAGCATGAAACACGCGACAACAACAGTTAAAAGTAACTTTTATTACAACCTTTGTTTATTTTGGTTGGTTTTGTTGTTTTCTTCAGTGGACGGACCAGCTACGCTTGCTTCCTTTTTTTACTTTTTTTGTCCACACAACATATATATGCTATTTACAAGCGCAGAAAATTTTAAATATTTCATAATTGTGAGCTTCGAATTTCAGAGTTCTATTATTGATCACGTCTGTGTATTACAGAGAAAAATATCGTCAAGCTTCTTCCACAGAAAGTTCTCATCTGCCGGCACAGCGTGGCAAGCCAATTATTTTACATCAGTGCGCATGACGTTGACGCGCACGCGCCAACAACCTTCCCCGTTAGAAAAGAAAAATGGAATTTCTGAAAACTCTATATATATTTTTAGAGGAACGATAAACAATTGCATAAAATTATGATGACCAGAGAGAAATTTCGAGAAAAACTATCAAACACGTACAATTCTTCTGAAAACAAGGAAAAAAAAGGCACTTTTAAAAAAGAGAACTTTTCCTATAAGAAATGCATTTCACAAGAATTCTATTATTGACCCATAGACTCTCGCGATACTTCCAGAGAAACTTCCCGGATCCACTAATAATACCAGTGGGAAAAAGAAAGACCACGCGTTATATTTTTAAAGCAGATTACCACCCAGAATTCACTTTGTCGAAGCTTTTATAAGAAAAGAGAAGGACTGGGGGGGGGGGGAGAAAAGAGTGCAAAAGTCATATGTGCGTAACAATCATAAACGCAATGGCACAGACCCAAACATCTTGCTATTTTAATATTTTGTGAGTAAAAAAAAAAAATACTACATTTTTTCACCTCTCACCTTTCTGTGGGTTTCTTCCATTCCCCATAGCAAAAGCACCCCTTACGATCGCTTTTATTTATTTTTGTCAGACGCGATGTACACACGAGGCCTTCCCCTCTTATTTCATCCCTCACGTGGGCCTCGCACAACTGACCAAGCGGATCGAACCGCGTGAAACTATTATTTGTGATTTAGTTTTCCGTCACGCCAAACTAGGCCTAACTTTCTTCGAGTAGAAATTTCATTTTTTTCACTATAAAAAAGGAAAAAAAAGATTCACATAAGGGGGGAATAAATATGTATACGCTGACAGTAGGGAAAAGTGCTGCTGAAACTTGTCTCGTTGTGAACGCAGGAGCTAGATGGCACACTCAGGCGATCACTGTTATCACACTCTTATTTTTTCCATTCATTTTACTTATTATTGTTTAAGAAGAAATGCTGCCTCGAGATGGTCATTCACTCAGTGGGATCGGCAATAAACGGATTGATGAGGAATATTAATCCTCCTATCTTAATATGTATCAGTGAAGAAACAAAAAAAAAAGAGATATAGCAGAAATCAGGGTTTTATGAGTCGAACTTTCATATATTTTGCCGATTATCTTTCGTATCGCTTCATTCAGTTTCCTTATTGATGTGGATATTGCATAAACAAAAGAATTTTCTGCATTTTTGTTAGGATTAAACTAAAGAAATGATTATTTCTCATTTCAGTTTATATGAAGTTGTCTGTGATGCAAAAGACATTGTGCCTTATTTTTTTTAAATCTTAAAACAGAAATGAAACAAAAAAATGCATAAGTTAAAACACAATGTTGATACATAGCATGCTTCCATCCTTTTATGCATCAACATTGATGTATTCAAATAAACCTACAATTTATATATCTTCTTTTCAATCTAAAATTCCCACTTGGTTCATTGAACTATACATTAGCAGTTCTAACAAATGTTTTCGACTCAATTAGTTACAACGTACTTAGTGTTTAAAATAGCTGTTCACCTCCTCCATTCTTCAGCTTCCGATATTTTTAAAAAAATTGTACCCAAAAACTCTGGCTATACAAAGCACGTTGGTCTAACCACAATAGCAAGTAGCTCGTCAATAGTGCTCACGTTACGGTATTTCTGTTCATCTCTATCATAATTAATAAGAAAAATTAGGATTTCAAAAAATCAAAATGATCTTTAAAATAAAGAGAGAATAAGGACATTAATTAAATGTAACAAATATAGTATTAAAGGAGCCTTTAAAAGAGAGAAGACTTAATGTATTATCTTATCTATTTTTATTCCTAATTGTAATCGTTCGAAAGGGTAAATCTCCTGCAAGTGGAGCTATTTCCTGCCTATATCACATAGCATCTGACTCTTAAACTATATTATTTTCATTAAACAGGGGGAAACAAATGTGGTTAATAGATTACTACATTACACTTTTGCGTTTACTTTTCCTCCTTAACAGAATTGAGTTCAAGATTCTTTTCATGCAATCTTTAACGGGATAGGAGCACTAAATGTCAAGATTACAGATTCTATATTCAGTAATCGTTATAATGTTATCCATTTCTCATTGACGTTACGAGGAATATATTAGGGACCTCCCCGCAAAACTAGAATTTGAGGCCCCAAGCCGGAAGGATCTTACAAAGGATTACGTATTTGGTGTCATTCAGAGTTTGAACCCCAACAATCCTAAGAAACCCCATCTCGCTATGCGGGGTGTACGTTATACTATTGCAATTTCTTCTTCGAGATTAAATGAATTCCATTGGCCGAGGAGACAGAGTGATGGTTCTACTTGTCACGGTTGTTTTGTAATTAACTTTTCAGTGGAATAAGCACTTCATTTTCAATTGCTGGGGGTATTCGAAACTCATTTTAAACATTTGTAAAGATAAATTTGTTCTGCTAATAAGCAAAATGTGTGTCCATATAGGTAAAATCCTTATAAAAAGTCAAAAAATTGAGGTATGAGTTTAAAAATGAAAGACTGAAGTTTCTTCCTGATCTATTCTGAAAGATCTAAAGTCCCATCTGTGTGAATCTCCGAAAAGTGCATGCCACCATGGTGATCGTCTTGTACACTCTTCCACTACTTTGACCAAAGTATATAAGACCTTAAATAAATTTTACGTGTTTTATCACCTTTCTCGAGCTTTAAACATTATATACTGTTGTTTTTTATAGTTAAAATAACGCAAGATTCTAAGCAAAATGCTCTTTTTTAAAATTTTACGAATAAACTTTGATGTTACAATTTTTCTGTCGACTAAGTACGACAGAGTTAAGGATAGTGATGGAAGATAAAATTAAAATACATAATTAATTGCCTATTTTTATAGTAAAATAGCTGTCTTAATCGGGGTGGTGATAAATGAAATACACTCACCTGACCATCATCTATGGAGGGTAGTGTTGCGTTGTGCAGGTTGAGGAGATCCTGCTCGCTAAGTCCATGATGTCCACCATGCACCAGCACATCGGGCCTTCGGACGGCCGCGTAAGCAGGGTCCGCCCTGCTCCGCACCGAGTCCGCATAGCCCAGCCCCGGGTGCATGGCTGTTGTTTGCAGTGGATGCAAGGGGTGGGGGTCATCGTCGTTGGGCCTGCGCACCACATTGTGCGATCGCTGCTGTGGTTGAGAAGGGTGCAGCTGGTGATATTGGTGCTGGGGCGCCGCTAGGCTGTTCAGGTGGGCGTAGGGGTCGTGGAAGTCTAGCTGCTGTTGAGGCAGGTGATTGTAGGGCGGTGGGAAGTAAGGAGGCTGGAAGTCGGCCGATGTTGGAGTGTGTGTGAGACGTGGGGTGCTGCTGAAGGTGGCTGTAGAGCCCACGGACCCGATGCTTGTGATGGGTCCAAGGCTGGCAGCGTGGCCACTCACCAGATCGCGGCGCTCCTGAAAAAAAAAACAGAGAAGGAATTGCAACTTTGAACTACAAAAATGTGTTCTTAAAAAATTTAATTTATAATAGGTTCAATATATAATTAATATAAGTAAATCTAAACGTAACAAATTATTAAGTTAAATGTTGATAATAAATAATATCTGTTACTACCGATATGTTTTCCCCTCAAATAAATTTTTTTTATGGGTAATATTTTTTTTTATTGGTTAAGACAGCGGTTCTCAAATTTAGGAGGGTGTGATAACCCTATGTGGTGGGGCGTTGAGCATGTTGTGAAGTCAAAAAAAAATATAAAACAAGAGTATTAACTTACTGAGAGAAAGCAAAGCAAAATACATTCTCACATAATAAAAAATAAAATACTCATTCACTCTGATGTATATATATAAATACTTATAAACGCCTCATTACTGTACAATGTATTTGATAATTAATTTAACAATACAAAGCTGAAATCAAATTGATAATTTGACTTGTCATATATAAAATTATGTACAAAATTTAATATTTATCTTGATAATTTGTGTGATTTATAATTAAAATCTATTGCAGATTTAGCGTCAAAATATATTGTAATTTATTTCAAAGCATTATTATTACTTGGGGGAGGGGGAGGGAGAAGGCGCGATGAAAATTATGATTGAAAATTGGGTCACAAATATTGAAAGTTTGACAGGAACTGATTTTAGAGGTTCTTCTTACACAGCTCTGGAACAGCTGATACCTTGCTTGAAGCTGCCTTGTAGAAAACTCACTTATCATAAGAAAATTATGTTTCAAAAGTCCTTAGGAAATTCCTCATACAGTTGTATCAAGATTATTGGGTAAATCATAAGCAAGCCAAATAAATGTTTAGTCCTTTTTCTGCTTCGCTGCAGATTATCGTAACCCCAGAGAACTAGGATTTTTATCCAAGATCACTAGTTTATTAATTTCGAAAAGGCAAATTTCTTGCTTATGCATCACAAAAAAAATCACTTGATACGTTTAAAGCTCAAAGAGCTTCCATTTCTTTTGTGTGTCGTCACAAGGGTGGGGAATGCAAGAAAGGAGTTAAATGGCACTACCTTGAGTTTGTGAAATGTTTATAAAATTCTTTTCTTTGTTTAAAAAAATGCTGTTTTATTATTTAGTACTTCCTGCAATTATTTTAGACGACCAGAAACCCGATTACTTATTTTAAGTCTTTGCTCTATATTACAGGAAATAAAATAATGTATCTGTTTGGATGGAATTGCATCGTTCTATTTTTCAAATTGTATTTTTGTTATTATGCAAGTTATATTTTCATTATTATTCAACCTGAATTATTATTATTAATGTGGTGTGTGTATGTTCATTTATATACGATACTCTTAATATGTATTCAATTATTGTTATTATTTGCAATTTGTATTTCATATGTATTTTCTGTGTAATAGTTAGTTTTACTGCCATGTCTTTTACCAACGCCATCTACTGTATTTTTCTTTTGCGCGATGGCAACAAGTTGTTTCTTCGACTTGTTTGATCTATGTGGAATGCTCAGTTCCTCGCTAGGAGAGGTTCTCGCCGCACAATGCTGCTGGCATTGATTCATAACTTTTATACGCAATATTAAAGTTGTTAAGTTTTAAAAGCAAGAGTCGTATTTATTAGTCCCGTGTGATGGACAATATTTATCTTTATATAGTAGTGAAGATCAGCAGCTTATTCAGCTCCCGCGTCCATTTGATTTTGATACTTATAATCACCTTAATTTGATTTCTTACCTTTTTCATTAAAATAGATTAAGAAACATGAATAATTATTCCATGCAGGGAAAAAATTACACCTATTTCAAATTAACTTTGACGCATACCGTTGCGTGCTTTCTAGAAATCTTAAGCTTCAAAATACAGCTTGCAAATTATCTAACGTGTTTTACATAAAATTAATACTCCAAGCATTTTAATAGAGTCAATCGGTTTTTTATTCTTTCTACTCAACTAAATATATTACAAAGATTGCCAGATTACAAAAGGTACAAAATTAATCGTTCGCTATTGCACCAATAATAAACAAATACTATTCATAATATATATTTTTTAGATTTACCGCACACATACACTTATAAAGATACAAACACATAAATATTATCAAAGATTTTTTTTATTCGCATTTATAACTCAAAACTCGGTTTCCTGTTTTTCATAATCTCAAAGTACTTTAATTTAAACAAAATATTTTTTTCTCGTGCCACATCTAAATTTTACTTTTCTAGGCTGGATCCCTTATTTTGCTTCATTACAAAAATTTTAATTTTCAGAAAAGTGAAGGGTATTATTTCTCTCCCTTTTTTGTTGATTCACAAACATAAAAAAAATACAAAGTAACCAAATTATCGCGGCAGATTCAATTCAGTAGACATAAAAAAATTTAGAAAATTTCAATATTTCTTTGTAATTAAACAAATTTTTCAATTAAGATTAAAGATTAAGTTCCCCAGCTATGTCCTCCTAAACGGTAAATATTTATTATGTTCTAAATGTTCTTATTTAACACTCGTAAGCGGATATTCACAGGTCCGGGTTCAAATCCTGGTCCGGGCAAGGTAAACTTAACCTTTCATCCAGTGGGTCGATAAATGAGCACCAAGCTTGCCTGTGAACTAAACACTGGGGGCTTTGCATCAGACTGACCACCAGATCTCAGTGCCCAAAGTCCCAAAAGCTGAGAAGGCCACAGTTGGTCTTCCATGGGCTCTTGTGCTACTGAGTTTAAGCGGACATTTCACTCGGTTGATAAGGATATTTATTACAGCCATAATTTTTCTAGTAATATATCTCGTTAAACTTATTGCTATCAAAATGCTTAAAAATATTTCCAGTTATAATGTATTTTTGAAATTACTTTTACTTTCTCTGTCGAGGCTCAAAGTCCTTCTGTTGGCGTGGAGTGGTAGTTCGGAGAGAGGGAGTCATCTTTGTTACTTGATCAAACATTATGAGGTCAGTCATCAATAGCCCTTATCATGTGACGTTAATAAGCACTGACTCATTTGCTTGGTATTGATGAGCTTAAGTTAAACTCAGAGCCTATTTTCACACAGATAACTCTCTCAGTTTTTCCCCATTTAAGTTTATAATAATGATTATACATATATCTTTTGTTACAATGTATTTTAAAAATTTAGAATCACTCTATAAAACATTTTTTTCTGTTGAAATGTAATACAATAAAAACCTAGAAATGATTGCATAAAAAACGAAGTGTGAATTCTATTTTATACCGGAAAAAAATTAAATGATTCAGATAAAAAATGACGTATTAAAATGCTGCTTTCGTTGTGTTAGTGACATCGGAAAATTATATAAATGTTGTCACAGCATTTTTTTATCTGAAAAAATATGTCGAGTTCTGAACTTGTAATTAAACATTGCACGAATGCAACCCTAAACAAAAGGAAACTTTCATACACATCTCTTAAGTAGCATTTCTACCCCTTGCCCTTCAAAATCTTTAAAATCCTTAAGAAGAAAATAGCTAAAGCAAATATAATGTAAAAAGCGTAGAGTACAACAAACATTACGTTTTCAATCCCTCTCATTATCTTAATATGTACTTATGGAAAAAATGAATAGCTTCTCATTTCCTCATTCTGCAAAAAGCTCCCAAACGGAACCGAGCTAAATGCACGCTTCGAAAAGTACCTAAAAGCAGACATCTATCAATACAAAAACACCCGCCAATTTTTATTACCCGGTCAAATATTCCCCATCCTTAATATTCAACATCGAAGTGAAAGAAAGCCATTGTACCCTCAATAGGCATTACCATTCTGCACGCTTGGGATCCCAAGTTAGAAACACATGGGACCCAATGATAGCCATCGGAGAATAAATTGTCGGTGCAATAAAAGGCGGGCGTGCAATTCGTGTAAACACACAACACACCGAGGAAAAGTCCGGAAATTCCCTTGCCTTGGCGAGGGACGCCAATTATCGAATCTCGCCATCCGTTGCGGAATCTGCCGGTGAAAAGGCGCGTGGTGGGAAAAATTTCTGGATCATAATGTCGTCTTATTTATTTTCTCTCTCTCGTCGACGGTACAACGAACCAGAGTCGCACGCTCTGCCACGCATTCGCAAGGACAAGTGGTTCGTGAAACTCTTCCTGAACAAGATTCCTACTTCTAGAGGGTCCCCCTGTCGGAATGACTCAGAAATATTAAATTTGCATCGATATTCGTTTCCAGATCGTTTTCGATTCTGGCTCACGTCTCATTACTGCTTTGTAATAGAGAACTGGCAACGAACCTCGTAGTTTAAAGCCGTAAGAAAGAAAACTTATGTCGTATAACATCTCCCTCTACATAACATTACTCCATCCAGTTATGTTCACATGCAGTGGATACGGTAGCTGAGTGGTTGTGGTCGTGCTCAAAGTTCTAGTGCTAGTGCAACTGATGTCCCGCCGTGTAGAAGAGCTGATGCGCGAGCTCAAAGTCCTTACATTCTGGCTTGGAATGGAAGTTCGGAGAAAAATGTGCGGTGTCATTCTCGTCACTCAACCGAGGAACAGAATAACAAGGTCCGTCGCCAATAGCCTCGTGTTACTTACGGCGTTAATGGACACTCACTCACTCATGTTTACATGCAGCAGCTTCTCATGAATCAGAATTCTTGCCTGAATTCTAATGGTTCTGAAACACATGATATTTTCAAATACTACTTCGACCCCCTTCCTGATCAATAAATTTAACTTGCAAATCTTCTATTAAGTGCGAATTCATTTCTTGATAAGGTTCGAGCCCTATATGCATGCAATCTCTCTCGGGAGTCAGAGAATAGAGCATTGTGCAAGTGATATCCTTTCTAAAATCAGAATATTATAACATCAGATATGAGTTTAACTTTAATTCGGGTTTCAGTCAGCTTTTGATAATAAACAGAGTGACTTCACACACGAACACCAAACCTTTAAATAGGACTTTGGATTGGATTTTAATTTACACCGCCCTCTGAAGCAACTCGAGGGCTAATGGCGAAGGACCTCGTCAATTTGAACCGCGGGCGAATACGATACTTCCTCTCCAAACTGCCACATCACGCCAAAGGGAGAACATTGAGCCTCGGCCCCTCTACACGGTCTTCATCTGCACTAGGGCTCGAACTCATGACGAGCCGAACACGAGTTTGTGACAGCAACTGATAGGCTATCACGACTACCATTTCTCTGAGAAAGTTCAGACTACCCATCAGAATTAGCCTCCTAAAATGGTTCTAAAAAATTTCCTACTTCCGATAATGTACTCAATTGTCCTTGTTTAACTAAGAATAACAAGCACACGAATAGGATAATTAAGTGGTTGACTTTTATTCGAATTAAAATTTTTTTTTTAAATTTACGAGTTCCTAGTATATCATTTATTTTTAAATTATACCAATTATTTACATGGATTCATATCCCACAAAACTATTTTCCACTCCCCATGCACTTTAAAATAGATTTTACTCTTAAAGATAAATGAATGATGCAGCATGAATGTATCTGTTCTGCTAATTCTGCCTGGCGTGAGCTGGAATAGATCCATGGGCTTGAAAATAATAATAAAATTTTCAAAGCAAAAGAAAAATTTAAATAACTGTTAGTTATGTTTCATCTATGATTTAACAAACAAGAAATATATTTCTACATATAAAGCATATTTTAAGATACTTTGTGATCCTTGATATCATTTCACTCTATTAATTTTCCAACAGATTGGCTATTTCTGTCCTTTTTTAAGTCCTCTGATGCTACTGAAAGAGAAATCGTGAAGAAAAGATGTTGCATTTTAAATATAATGAAGTTTACAGTTCTTACGTTGAGATGGTGTGGAATATTTTGGTGAGTTAGGTGCCAACTTGGGTAGGGTCCTGGAAACTTGAGCTCTGAAAGATTTAATGTGTAGCACCCCTCCACACTGAAGGTCTTTAGTGGAGTCATAACTTGGTTCGCGTGATTGAGTCTCTGCCACACTCGAGCTCGAAAACAAGACCATTCGGCAACCGTGACCTGCTCTTTTTTTTATTAAATGTTAAAAAACGTTCATAAATATTTAATTTCAATGAACTCTTGCATTTAAATTGCTGTTAATTTTTAAAAAAATGAATTAAGTTTTTCGGTGTGTGTATTAATATTATCTACATTCTAGTATTGAGTTTTGTTATCCAACATTAAAGTCTATCACGCATTTTAAAGCATTCTTTTTTAGCTCTTTTCTCGTCATTGGGAAAAGTCTGTAATTTTTTTTAATGTCAGTTGTAAGTTTTTACAGTGCTGGTGCACGAAACCCTTTTCCTGTTGCATCATTTCTTCCTTCTTTTTAGTAATGCTTTCCGCAACACTATATCAATAATGACAGGATAGTAAATTTTATTACCTTTATAAACTTAAATCATTGCTTAAATTGTTGTTCGTTATGAAAATACAGTAAAGGAGAAATAAAAATGAGTTAATTTAAAAATGAGTTACTCTTTGTGAACAAAGGCGTTTTATAGTTACTGCATTGAACAAGAGAGATGGACGATACACTATTATATTTCTAAGCTGATGCATATAAATAACTTTATAGTTTTAATTTTTTTTTCAAAAAAAATCTATAATGTATTTAAATGCGGCTGAAAAACATTAATTACTTTTAATATTTTAATTTCTTTAATATAGAAAAAATAGTTTGGGCACATGGCAAAAATTTAATACCCGATTGGGTAAGAAAATGATAAAATCTTGTTCATACCAACTATAAAAAATAACAAAAACTTAAAAATGTATACTTTACGATGTATTTGCCCCCCCCCCTTTTTTTTTTTTTTGATCAGTTCAACTATATAAGCCAAATTTTTTTTTACTTTAAAATTCGCAGAAAAAATCTTATACAGATCAAGCGAAGAAATATTGCCGATACATATAAAACATTATTTTTCACACATACCGATCGAGAACAAAAATAACGTGTAGTACTCTTCTTAATCTTCAGAATTTATGACCCAATTTCCTTAAATTATATGGTTGTTGTCAAACCTATATGTGCTATGTGCACTTTTTGTAGATTTTGAACAGCTTCCTAATCCAATTTTTGTATTAAAAGATGCTATGGGACTCTAAGAATTACACTGCGAACTAGGGTAACTAAAAAATATAAAATATGCCTCAGCCAGAATATTGTCAGATAAAAAAAATTGGCAGTTATAGAGACTGCCGATAGAAGTGAAAACTTAGAACTCTTAGTATTAAAATTTGAAATTTCATAATGTTCGAATTAAAATTTTCAACATCAATCTGGTTTTCACATCTATTGACACTCCGAGCAACAATTAAATGCATGTTTATATGGTTTTTTATTATTCAAATATATTACGGGCTGTACAAGATCATGACAAAATATAAATACAATTCAATTGAAATAACAATTAATATACAATCATTATTTATGGATAGCATTTGTATTTACTTAAATTTCAATGTACTTGATTTGTAACATTATTTTAATTGTTTGCATCATTGTCATCATTAATTTCAACAATACTTAGGCTTTTTGTACTTTCAATTATTTCATTTTGTTCTAAAAAAGATACAATAGGCTTATGGTAACTAAAGTAAGAAAGAAAAATGTTTGATTCAAATTTATTTAAGTATCGCGTAAAAACCGTATCGATCATCGTTTTATATTTTGTAGTACAGAGTTTTCGATCATTGGACACATTTAAATTAAGTGTTTCATTTAGAAATTCAATTAGTGGTAGATTTTTATCATCTGACAAGTTCATATTGAAGTCTCCACTTAAAATCATCGGTACATTATAATATTTTTCGCCAAATCTTTTTTCGAGTATTTTAGAACCTTCTTTTGTATAAATCATAAAATTTTCCAATACAAATTGTAGTATCTGTCTCAAGGATTTTCCAGGCGAAATATAAACGGCAACCATTAATATGTATTGCCCATTATCGGAATCGCAACGAGCAATGCACAGTATATAGACATTGAACTTTTAACTAAATCCATTCAATTTCACCTATAAGATATACACAGCACTATACGTCAGCTGTATAGCTAGATATATTGCTATAAGCATGTCGGTGACGCGAACGCACGAGATTTCACCCATCCAAAAAGTATCTAAGGCGAACAGCACACCGCGCGTGCGCCTGTCAGTGACGCGAAGCCATAAGATTTTCCCCTACCAAAAAGTGCCCTAAAGAAGTTTTCACTTCAAAAATCTCAAAGCCTGAAAACTGTAAGTTACACTTTTTACCCATTGCAGATAGTGTGTGGTTTGACAACGCCGATAGAATATATATCTCAATTTTCAAATATTTCCTTATTCAAGACAGAGTGGCAATATTTGTAGCCTAATGACTTCGTTTATTTACTTATTTATTATATTACTTGGATTATTTCGTTTATTTTATTATTTATTATTTATACTTCGTTTATTTATTATTTCGAAATTATCGTTATTCAATTGTGGGGAAATTACATCTCGAATTTTGTTCTAAATTACTCAGAATTAAGAGAATACAGGCATTAAAAAAACTGACTCAAAAAACATTTATAAAACTAAGGTAATTAAAAAAACTGACTGAGGTTTTTAAATAACACTATTTCATTTAAAAAATGAAGAAAAAGTTTTTACTATTTCATTTGAATTTTCGTGATGTTATATCAACTTTTCATCAAACAATTGACACATCACACTCTAATTGTTTTATTCTGAAACTTACATCAACGCCACTGTATAACAATAATCGTATTAGCACAGGATATTCAAACTGGTAATTATCCTTCTCCATACATCAAATCAACCAACCGATTACGATTGAAATTCAATTACATCGATTCTATCGAAACCTCAAACACACAGTTTCCACCCAACACGTATCAAGGGTGAACAAAAGACTCAGATTAGAGGACATGGAGGCAATGTAGCCCGGGGCTTCATTCTAGTAAACAAAGTTGAAATTGAAACTGCACGCACGTTTGGGTAGCACGCGTGGCGAGAGGAAAATGTCCGTTACAACAGCTTTTAGAACGCCGGATGGGATCTTTCTTCCATTTTACCTTGATTTTTTCTTCTTCTTGTACTTCAAAAATGTGTAAGCATTTCCGTAGAATCTCTGTCCTTCCTTTGTTCCCTTTTTCGATAAACTGATGAGGAATTTTGATGCGTTGATGTCGGCTGCGGTTGACGTGTTTTATTACTTCTTCTAAGTGTAATGTGTCACCTGAGATTATGAATTTCTTGTTATTTTCTAGTTGTGTATGTTTAAGAGAAAATGGGCATTGCAGATTTCTGTTTTTTCAGACTTTTAAAAAGAATACATAATGCAAACTTTGTTTGTACGTTAAAAATTCCAAAGTAAGTTCAAAAAGACCTAAAGAGTACATTGATATAAAATTAATACTCTCTAACAAAATTGCTTGCTTGATGGATGTATTGTTTCATTAATATCATCCCCTAAAACAACGCGAGGGTCAACGGACCTCGAATTTTGAACCACGATCAAGTAATGAGGACGACACCTGATCTGAACTACCACATCAATGTGAGGACTTTTAATCTGAATAGATTTAATGTAAACCAATGCCTTTGCACTGTGAGTCTTTACTATCCTCAGGATTCCAACTCCCAACCCCAAAAATATAATTAGAACTACAGATATATATTTAATAGCTATAATAATGTGATATAGTTACAATATCCCTCACAAAGGAATTCAACAAGATAAACAAATGCAGTATTAAATTTTAGTAATGTAGAAAATGGTATAGGCATTAAATTCATTGTCATAAAAAAAATAGCATACACAAATGTAAGGTTATATGATGTTCATAATATTTAATTCTTGATGAAATTTTCGTAAAGAACGTTTAAGTTTTGGGAGTTTTCAGAGTGGTATTCGGAAAAGAAAAATACTATATAAGTTAATTTGACAATTGAAATATGAAAGTAAAATAGAACATGCTACTGATGCTATAAATTCATTAAAAATGATAGTATGAGTAACGTGTCATATTTAATGGTTTTTAACGAACGAAATAAAATTTAATAATTTAATTTTAAAAATTTAAATATAATTTTTGAAATTTTATTTATTTAAAAATTTGCTGCAGCATTCTTTTAAAACGCACTTGTATTAGTTATAATAGTAACATAAAAAGAATCATGTCTACAATTTTTTCAATCATTTTAAAGAAAATGTTATGCATCTTCCTCTATATTAATCTGGGAAGGCTTTAGTAAATTTATTGCTGATATTTTTTTGTGTGTGTGTGTTGCGTTTGTCCTATTGTTTAAGCAATAACAGATATTCTAATTTTTTTTCAGAATTAGTTAAATCTTTGTATATTGTTTGTTAGAATTAAAAAATTATTCCTTTTTTTTCAAAAAAAGGAATAGAATAAATTACTAATGTTTATTAAATTTAAATTATTAAAAATTTATCTTTACTACTATTCGTTTTTGCAGTTTAGGAAGATTTTAATGAAGCCCCTTCAAAGTACATATCCTGTTAAAATGTGTAATTTTAATTACTTTTAAAACTTTTTATCTCCTATTCCCACTTTTAACTTTCCGATTATCATTTTTAAAAAAATACGAATTCACACAAAAATCAATTCGCAGTTGAGTCAACGACCTCGTTAAGATTAAGAAATATTTCGATGAAAAAATAAATCGAAAAGGTATGTTTATTTTTTAAACAAAGATTGCAAGACAATGGCGAAAAATTTCGGTTGAAAATTTTAAAAATGGAGAATAAATTTTTAAAATTACATGCTGTGTTTTCTTTTTTCTAATGATATTCCTACAAAAACACTGGTAAACAAATTATTTTTGCTGCTACAAACATTGAAATTTCCTTTCACAAACTGTAGGCTCTAAAATGTTGTTCTGTTTAAAGTGCTTTCGTTTCGAATTACGGAAAGAAGTAAATATAAACTATGCACATCTCGAAAATGTTGTTTAAATTTTGTTTTTTCAATATCAGTTCTTGTTAGAATAGGGTTGTATTTCATAAGTTTACGAGTGTGATTTGTACAAAAACAAAGAAAATAACGTTAACCGAATTCATAACTTATTATTAAACTGTTTTGAGATAAATAAACATTCAAAACGAGATGTTTATAAAATAAGGTGCCGAAACTATAATTTATGAAAAGAATGATGAAATATCATAAATATAAACAAATACAAATCTCACCTTAATATATATGTTTTAGAAATTGCTTTCAAATGACTGGAAGTATACAACACAAAACATTACCTTTAGATATTTCTTTTTTTAATGTAAGAGATTAAGAATATTGTATGGGAATTTTCTTAGAAATGATTAACAGAACGAAATATATTTGCTTATTATGATTAATCTTTATTAAACGTGAAAATAAAATAAAGCATCCAGTTATTTGTATATCCACAATTACGAGTATACTAATTTAAACTGATGCCTTTAAATTCAGAAGCGCGTTATATTTCCTCGTCTATCGCAATATATCAGTCGTGATGCTCGAAATCCTCACGTTGGTATGGGCTAGAGTAGGTTGCCCACACAGGTAATGTCCTCGTCATTTGGGACCATAGTTTAAAATTATAAGTCTTGTCGTCAATAGTTCTGTTTCAGAGAGCGTCGTTAATAAACAACCAATAACCGTAGCATGATTTTCCCTTAATTTATAAGACATTTTGAAAATAAATTTGCTGCCGTTTTATACTTCATTTTTAATTCGCTCTTCAAAAAATGAAAAAATAATGTTTTTGGATTAACTTATTTATTTTTAGACGAAGAAATTTTCTCTAACAAAATATACAAGCTATTTTAATGGTAAAAGTATGTCTATTATGTATTCAAAACTAAATATTATCATTAACTTTTCGGAGTCATTTGACAATAAATATTTTAAAATAAATTATTATACCAAAATTGCATGTCAAATCAATATATGTTCGAAATATAAAAACATACGTATTTAATTGACTTATGTTGACTGAACCGTGATTTTAAAAAAAGCCGCTTAACAGATATATATATATATTTAGTCTAAGTGAATTAGAATATACTCATAAAATTGTTTTAACAATATTATTGAATGAAAAAATGGTATTTTTCCGTTTCGCCGGTGCAGGCGAAAAAGTCGACAAAAATGATACATTTTGACGCCAAATGAATTATTCCCCCTCGTAACCTTTTACCACTGTATTTTCAAAATAAGTCCCAGTCTTTTCTTATCAGTAACATTTTTTCATAGTACATAAAAAATGGATGAAAAACCAATGGGAACTAATATTTATTATTATATTTTATGTGTATGTTGTGTATTGTCACCAATAACGCCAACTTGGAGAGATTTGCGTTGGCAAAACGGAAAAAAATATTTAAATGCAATTTTTTGGTAAAAAATGAAGAAAGAACGACATACGTTCAAAACATTCTCCTTTTATGAACAATGCTTCTGTAAAAATAATACTTTGCCTCTATATAGCTATATATACCTGAACTTTGTTGAATTAGAAACTTTGAAATAGATATAAGTTAGTAGGGGATTATTCATATTTTATGATATCAAAGTAGAGAAATATTAACAAAAAACATACTTTAGTATTTCAATTGATCTGAAAATAATGTGAATTCTTTTAAAAGTGATAATTCAAACTCTATAGAAGTCTAAGCTATATATAAGAAAAAATATTACTACTATAGAAGAATTTTCCATAAAAGGGGAATGTTTTGAAAATTTGTCGTTTTTTCTTGATTTTTTTGACGAAAAATTGCATTTGAATACTTTTTTCTCATAAAAATATTTTTTAAACAATTATATATATATATATATATATATATACTAATTCAACTGACATTAAAAATGAAAAAAAAATATTTATTACGGTTCCAAACGTTGTCACTCAACCTGCAAATAGCCAACAAAAAATTATGTGGATTTCAAGTTAAACTTTCGTTGTAACAAAATAGGCCCTAAACATTTTGTTGAAAAAAAATTTTTTTTTAATAAACTTAATTTAAAATGTTATTTTTGTTTTTTCCCGAAAAGAAAAACTTCATGTCTGTCAACTACTTCATTTTTCTCTATGCTCTATTTGAAACTTAATAAGATTACACGTGATGTATCTCGTCGGAGAGAGAGATTAAAGATTCTTTAAATATTTCAAGCAATGCCGAAAAACAAAGAAAGAATGCTAAATATGTTTTCTACAATACTGAAAAGAAAAAGAAATTGAGAAACTACGTGACGTAAGCTTTACATTCAAAATTTTAAAATGAATTCGCTATTTATCTGAGATGCAAGTCACATTTTATCTTTAACACGCGCGGAGTAAATGAAGCGGGAATAATCCTATAAATACGATCTTTACCTTGAAGTTGCGCTTCCTTTTTCTTTAGTGTAAACTTCTCCAAAGAAAGTAGATATTGCGTGGATAAATATATTTTTTTTAAAAGCGGGTTTATAAAAGAAAGATTGATGTTTGTATGGATGTGATTTTAAGATAAATGTTTTTTGGTTTGAAAATAAAAAGTTGTTGACTTTGTTCATTTCCTTTTTTATCGTTTAGGAATCTTTGTTATTGAATTTTGTTAAAAAGATACAATGTAATGTAAAACAACAATTTGAATAATGTAGTTTTTATAGTAATAGTGTTGGAAAACACATTGCTCTGTTTTGATTTAAATAAATTTTTAAATGGGTTTGTTTTTGTAATAGCATCTGTTTAATATTTGGATAATACATGGCAATATTATGATTTGGGATTAGAAGAGTAACTTGTTTCTTATTTTTAAAAGTTAATTTCAATGTTTTAAAGTGTCAGAACACGTAATATTCGTATAACAATTTAAAAAATAATATATTTTTCTTCACTTGAATCTATACAAATAAATAAAATTGAAGTGTCTGTTTGTAATTTCAAATTAGCAGCTTTTTACTAAATGCATTTAAAGGCATATACGCATTTAAAGCCATTTTTGTACTACAAAAGGTTACATTTAATCCTTGATATTGCCCTACCACGAGAATTAACTCATTCTCACTCTCACTCAAAGACTAGAATTCCACAACACCGAGGTTCAGCTGAATATAACACGCAAAAATTTACACCTTTTAAGGCAAAATTACATGGCAAAATGAAGATAATATTCCGGTATCTAATTAATGACTTTTCTATCTGCCCACTGCAGTCTCTGACCAATGCCTTAAAAGAATTACAAAGAATAGAGCCACCAAAGTTTAGCCATCCCAAAAATACCACATAATATTGAACGGAAGTAACCACTAGACACGGTACGGCAAATAAGTTTTAAGACTGTGTCCTAAAAAGAAATCGAAGCAAGCAATTAATTCCTGTTTTGGTTTTTTATTCAAAATAGGACCCTCCGACTTTAATGCACTTGTTACAGCGATTTATTAAGGAATAGAATGCCTGTTGTAAATGGCCTGCAAAGCATGCGTCGAAGCTACTTGTAAGGTCGAAATATCGTCAAAACAACACCCTTTAAATTTCAGTTAAAGTTTTAGGAATAAGAAGTAGTCACAGGGTGCTAAATCAGGTGAATACGGTGCATGGTCACACAGACATTATTTTTTGCCAAAAATCGACGAACAACAAGGGAGGTGTGACTGGGTGCGTTGTCGAGTAACTAACACCAATTGCTTTCAGTCCGATATTGTGGACGAATGCGCCAAATTCTGGCCATCAAACAGTTTAAAACAGCTAAGTAGTATTGTCCTGCATTTGTTTGTTCAGTTAGAACGAATTCTTTGCGGATTAAACCCTAGCATCAAAGAATGTAATAAGCATTGTTTTGATTTTGGATTGAATTTTCCTTGTTTTTTTTTTTTTTTTTTTTTTTTTTTTTTTGGCTTGTGGTCTGGCTTCTTCTACCAATGTTTGTACCACACAAAAACATTTTATCTACTTAAACAACAGTCACCGTAAACTTGTTTCATGAGTTGGTATGTATCCGAAGCACTTTTAGTAAGTTTTGTGTTAAGTTTAATCACAGCTCTTTTCTCCATCTTAAAAAAAATCAACATGAAAAAAACTTACTTATGCAATGAACGCTTGTCTTCTTTCACCTACTCAATGAAATGCACAAAACTTGTCAGCAGAGTGTCACCAGACCATGGACATTATGACACATGCACATCAGCACTCATGGTGCCATTAAAGGCTGCGCTCTGGGACGTGTCTTAAAACTTATTTGCCGCACTGTGTATAGTTATTATTTATAAGTTGTGTATTTACAGTTTTGATTAAGACTCTTAATGTTAATTTATCATTGATTGCCTCAGTAACTTTATTAACTGAACCCACTCCGTTCGAAAGGAAAAATGCTATAGACTTTGTTTAGATTTAAAAAGTAGTTTTTATTCTTTAATTATAAATTATTTATAATTTTTTCCGTATTTTATCCCGAGTTAAATAAAAGGAATGATTGATTCGTAATGTTAGAGTCTATAGTTCTTGTTCACTCTTCTTAAAATTCTGTAGAAATAGTTTTGATATGGATTTATATTATGCATAAAAATTGTTTAGAAATAGTAGCAGTTTTTGAGCTATAGAATAATTTGGCACCATTTTTATTTAGATTTAAATCGCTGTTTACGATATAAAATTTAAAATAAATTTTTCAACTCTTTACCCGTATTTCAAAAGAAGAGAGAGAAAAAAAAGAATTTGTAAAGGGTATTTTTTAATTGAAACGTTTTAGAATGTAGGGAACATGTACGCTTTGATAGCTTTACTTTTAAAAAAAATTTGAAATTAATGTTTAATCGTAAAATTTATATCTAACATCATACTATATTCAAAATCTCCCATTTTACTTTTTATTTTTCAAAATTAATATTAAGTTATTGCGCTTTTCACTCAAAATTGTGTGTATTACACAAATGCAAAGGGAAAATAGATTTTTGAAAAAATACATTTTTGTATGTAAAACGAAATGCCATGAAAGTGTACTAAATCCTACAAGACAAGAAATACACTAGAGGACTGAGAAATGGTGTGGTTTGAAGACTTTGTATTGCTAATAAAAATAATCACTAATAAATATTTATTTTAGTTAATTGTTTAGGTATTGGGCAAATTTTTTTGGCGTTTTCTTAAAATTTAATCTTTTAATTTTAATCCTATGGAGCTGTTTGCTGATTACTCCGAGTTCAAGATTATTTTCAACAGAACAATCTTGATTATAGGGTGAACACATAAGCAGTTTTTTCCACAGTTTAAAAATTGATTGATTTAATTCTCTAGGTTTATTAACATTTCTACTATTTAAAATAATATTTAATGAGAATTTGGCAAAAAGAATTGATTGCTTTTCCTTTCTTTCTGGGGGAAGGAAGCACACTCAGAAATTTGACTTCAAACATTTTGTAGTTGAAGGGAACATCTTTTCACTCTGAAATATGTTACCCAATGCTTTTTGAAACGATTATTCAAGTACTCATGTTTCTGCGTAACGGTACTTATAGGAGGCATCAGTAGACGTCCTGTTCGACGACATTATCGTTATAGAATGACATCGTTTACAAGCATTCTGAAAAAAATATTCAAGTCTTTAAAAGACAAAATAAACATTGAAACTGAAAATTATTACGAAAAATATATCATCTTGGATGTGAATAACATTAAAATATTTTTAAAAAACACGTCAAAACTAATAAGGAATCTTACTATCTTGGTATCAAAGCTAATTAATTAACGGTAATCAAAGGATAATTAGTTTAATTACAGAAGAGGCTAAGACTTCTCCATGCTGGCTCATTTTGTTAAATTCACTGTAGTGTTTTTGAAAAATTCTCTTTAATTAAGAGAAAAGGTACGTCTCATTAGTGGGAATATTCTTTAATAAGCATATTTTTTTATGTATTCAGACAGGCCACAGATGGAAATACTGCTTCAGAACTGAATTTTATGTTGTATTGTAACTAAAGTACGTAATTTTTTGGTTATCTTGACAATTATAAGTTTTGAAAATAATTTAATAGCTTTAAGTTATAGCAATAGGTATTTTAATGCGTATTTTTTTTTTATTTTGCTTATAATTTTGAAGTATGATGTTTAATACAAATTTCACGATTATGAATTGCTGTATGCTTTTGTCATAATATATCAAAATTAAATTTTTTGTATTTATTTGTACCTATTTTAGATGTACAGAATGATGTAATTTTATGTTTAACTCGCTAAAACATAGAAAAACGCAACGACAGATCTTGACACTCAGTAAAATGAATTAATTATAGGTCTTGATTATACCTTGAGATAAACGTTTACTTAATGAAAATGATATCATTTTGCGTATTCACTTATCTCTTTAAATCATGCGTTTTAACATTACTTATGAACATTTTTACAACAGTAGGCAAATTATTTTAATTTAAAGCGTAATAGTTTTCTTATCCCTTATGTAACAATTTAACACCATGTAAATATTTCTTTTTCAACAAAATCTAATTTTCGTCTAATTTACAACAATTTTTAACACATGAATAGTTCAAATTATGCACATCTTTAAATAATTTTACGATTTTTTCTTCCTAAATTAAACGAATTTTCTAAAAAATTTTACCAAACCGACTTAGTAGTTCCTATTTGAATGCAATTAGGAAATAAACATGGGATCACATTTAACCGTACAATCATAATGAATAAAAACATATTAATCAATACATACATTAATTTCTTATAAACATAGAGAATATAGTTTTACAAACAGAAATTAATTATAAACTAAATTTTGTATAAATCGATGAATTCAATGAATTGTATCAGATAATAAATTACTTTGAAGCCAACCTAAATGTGTTAGCATTATAACAACTGAACCATAATGTTGCAATTTGTTATTTAAAAATAACCAAGTTACTTATCTCTTTCTAATTATTTCATTACCTTTCAATAACGTTTCGTACTAATTAAAGTTCTTACAAAATTAACAATTCCTTTTTTTTTTTCAAAAATCAGTTTTTTTTTAAATATTATGTTTGGTTAAAAGTGGTCATTTTAGAAATAACTCTTATTTCAGTAGTTATAGGAAAAAGTTTTTAAATAATGGATTCCTGTTTCTTATTAGAATTTTCTATAATTTTGAGGGAAATTTCGAATTATATTCCCCTTGACTACAACATTGTCTCTCAATTTAATTATCAATTTAAATACTAATGTTATAATGATGTTTTATCGTGAATTGTGTGAACTCTTTGAGATATATAACAGAATTGTTTGAAATGCGAGGTAAATTTGAACGATTTTAGTGTATTTTAGTTGTTGTGAAAAATATCCCGATGTATTTATTGTTCAAGACAATGCTACTTTATTCTTTACAAACATTAAGCCAAAAACATGTTATTGTAACTTCATGTTTCTTTCATGAGTGTTAACAAGCAGGTTGTCTTAACGTAGCCAGAAATTAATGATATTGATTATTGAAGTCAAAATATAAAGCGGGTAAACAAAATTATTCCAAATCATACTTTTTAAATTTGAATACATTTAGATTAATAAAAATTTGATTATCCTGCTTTTTAATTCCAAAAATAAAAAAAGTGGCTGAAACTTCAAGAAATATTATCAAAGTTCATCCAAACATCAAGAAGATGAATAAAAATTAACTTTTTTTTAAAGAACTATTTTGTTTGGAGCAAAAATTATTTTACAATGTTTACATTCAATAAATTTTACGTTTTCAGTTTAAGAATCTTAACAATTGTGATCAAATTATCCATGAAAGCTACTCGTTTGCATAACATGAGTGTATTCTATTACTTCCTTTCATTTGCATTTAATCCCTTTATTTTGATTGCATTCATTCTAAATTACTACTTTCCCTTTAATTTTGAATTGACATTCATTTTTACAAGCATTATTTTCTCAAAATAATCAATATTGGAGATTTCAAATTTGTCTTTCGCTTATGCTTAATTATCCAAGAATTTCAATATTTTTAGAATTATAGTTCTCTTTTTGTGTTAAGACAAATCACATGAAAATGACAAAAGTTTATTTAAAAATAGTATACTAAAAAAAATCAACATTAGTGTTAAGCCGATTTAAGATCATAAATAAAACTAAACATCCTTTCACCCTTTTTTTTTTTATAATTTATAAACCATTTTCTTACTTTTAAAGAGAACAATATGGATCATTCAAACGAGCATAGAATTTTTTAAAAAATGATCGAATAATTTTAAGTTAATGTTATCAGAAATATACAATTTTATTGCAAATAATGAAACGTTTTTCAAGTAAACACAACAGTGGATCTTCTAAGTGATCCAAATGTAACCCAGAGATTTAGAATAGAATATAAGGACTCAATTTCAGAATTTTTATCGTCAATTTTTTAATAAATATTGCTTTAAAATTATATATGTATATTAAAATAATTTCTTTGGAAAATTATGTATATTCAAACAAACGTTTAAAAAAATCCACACAATTAATTAAAAAAAAAAGGTAAGAATTGAAATCGTAAGCAAAATCAATAGCACCAAAATGCCCTTGGATTATTAATTATGAATGTTTAAGATACAAAATATTAAAAAGCTTAAATTTTAGCATCATTCTTTTTAGAATAAACAATTATTTTAAATAATTCCTAAGAACTAATACAATCCTCCTCATTTTAATTCGTATAAATTTTGAATTGAAACATAAATTATATACAACACTTCCATGAAAAAATCAAGATAATTATTGTAAAAAGAGAGAGTACCAATGAAATAATTCTAGTAAAAATTCTTAAATATCTGAAATACAAAATTTTATAAAAGTTGTAAATGGTATTAACAATTCAAAACACACGCAAAAGGTCTCAAAACTATTATTTTAAAAGTGCTTCCTCTAAAAAAATACCACATTTTTAACGCAAAAAAATAATAAAATCGTCTTAAGAAAAAATCTATCCTACCTCAGCATCATAGGGTAACGAAAACTGCGATCTGCTGATGCCCGTTTTGGCGGCAATCGCTTGCGTGGGAGAGAACGGAGTCATCCCCTCTCCCTCCATACCCTTTCTAGAGCTGACCATGTCCGATGAGTGTTGCAACTGGGCCATCAGCATGTCCCAGGTGTCCCGGGGGGGCTGGTCCCCCGATTCGCCCACGATATGCACCTCGGCCAACGTGGGATCGCGCTCTGATGGAGTGGCGTGGCTCGCCAGCTAGTCCGGCATGGAGGATCGACGAAAATCGTCTGCCAGAGTCCGATCAGGGATGATTCGCCAGAGAGAGGAGAAAACGAGATCTGTGCAACAAGTTGTCGCGATTTTCTTCTCTTTCTCTCGCTCTTCCGATAGAAAAGTTTACTTCCAAACAAGGCTTTCTGGGTCCTTTTCGATACAAACACGTCAGTTGTTAATGTACATCCAACAGCTGGATTAAATTAATCAAAAATGGGCTTCAGAAGCAGTTTATCATTAGTTGTGTTCCAATTCCAGAAAACTGTTTTTCTTATTGTAATTTCTCGGCACTTCTAACGAAACTTAAACATTGATCTTCCCTGAAATACTATCAGCAGCGTAATTGTCAATTGTAAATCCAATATCAAATTATTTACTTGAGCTTTGAAAAAGTATATTTATTACTGTGTGTTGCGAGAGCAATTTTGGCACCCTTTACTCATGGACAACAATATGTTGTAAAATTCTTTTCTACATATCCTAAAAGAGTGCTCTTTCAGCAAATCCTGCTGATAGATCTTTATTTATTGTTTTCAATTCGCTAGCTGCATCCAAAAAATGTCATTTATATAATTCGTGCCACCAGTTTCACATAAATAAACATGTTAAAGAATAGACTTTTTAAACTCTTTTTAAAATTGAAGAAGCTATTTTCTTATTAATGCTTGCAGAAAGTTAATTCACTTTTCAAGCACTTTTTTCCACCTTACAAAAATCCATTTACAGTATAATCGCACAAATACATACTATATCAAACCCTGCCTCACAAAAATTCAGCACGCTTGAAAATTGCAGTCCTTCCTTCTTCTTCTTACTCCTATTATCGTCTGCGTATTAAAAAAAAATTAAATAGCTTCGAATGTCCACTTTTCTCAGACCCTGTGGCCCACAGCTCGAGGGTTATGTATACAAATTCGAACACGCAAAAGAACGTTCCAAATTCGAAGTAAACAAACGAACAAAAGGGGGTGGCTGGGCTCCACCGTGCGAGGATGCTTCTGCCTCGAGGCCCGAGAGCTTGAATAGAGTTTTTGGGTCGAAAACGCATCAAGCTACACTGAACTCACCTTCTCTAGCGAATCGTCCAATACCTTCTCTTCCTGCTGTACCCCTCCTCTCCCCTCCCCTTGCCGAGGGGGATGGTGAAGAATCAAACGGGGGAGGAGCAGAGGGATGGATGGAAGGAAGCGAATGAAGCTCCCGCTATTGCCAAACGATAGTTGCCGGTGCTTAGGGGGAAGGTGTCTCAACCACGTTTTCGAGGTGTTTTCTAAATGGTGAAGATGTTTATGATTTTTTTTCTTTGTAATCGGTTTTGCAGTGAAACCGTTAAGCAAATATACATTGTTTGGGCTTATTTCAGATTTTAAAATTCTGACAAAATAATACTCATCAAAGGAAATAAATTGAATTCAATGCTAAAGAAGTGTTGACAGTAGGAAGTTATGTAGCATTTTCATACAACATGAGGAATGGAACTTTCAAGTAATCATCATATAACCTCTTGGGATTTATTATACAATTATTGTATTGCAATACATATCTTTCGGTATTCTCATGTTTACTTTTTATTATTATTTTTTATAATAATTGTATTTAAGAATTATTTTCTAAAAAATTTGTGCACCATTGTGTTTGACTTTTTTACCAAAATCACACGATACATTATGTTTTCAAGACGTTACAACATATTTCTACATGAATTAAAAGACACAAATTATCTGAAATAAATCTGCTAGTTGTGAAAATACGGTATTTCTCCTTGAGTGATATTATGGTTAAACAATTGTAAAAATGTTTAAGGGACCAAAATATCTGTTATACAAAACAGTGATTTGTAAAAATATAGGGAAATATTCCATTCAGTTTGTATTTTCGGTGAATAAAAATGTAAGCATAAAATAACTGCGATAAGTCAACAATCAAGGGAACAAATTAAATATAGTGTAAAATAAATAATAAATTTACACAATAAGCTATCACACAGATTACTGTGATAAACAATTACTGAGTTAATATGTTTATCAATAAATATTAGGAAAAAAAACGAAGGAAAACATAAACACTCATTATTAGAGGTAAGCTAAATTTTTGGTCAAAGTCATTATTCCCAAAGGCCAAAAGTATTATTGCAACTCTAAATTAATTTTGATCATTTTCTACCCGAGAATTAAAATTAAATATCCTATTTACAACATTATTTAGACATCAAAACAAAATTAACTACAGTAGAAAATGTTAAATTGAAAGAATTTTTTGCGAAAATTTACTGAGTTACAACTTCTGGAGAAAAAAACACCCCGTGTTTACTTTTAACTCTCGTACACAAGCGAGCATCTTCGCGATGAGAGCAAAACCGATTATATCGTTTGGCGTTCTCTGCTACTTAACAGAGACGATTCTCACAGACGGCAGGTGCGATCGTTTGTATTATTACTCCCCCCCCCCTTTTCTTTTTCATCTCCACCCCTCGACGATCTCATGTTTATAACGAAACTTTCTCGCATAAATTAAGGTAAAGAAATTCAGAGGCATAATGCTGAAAGTTGAGTAGAAACAATCACCAACTGTATGCAGTGTCATCCCCTCCTCTCCCTCGTACCAAAAACTGGTTCCAGAAAACTATTCTCTCTTGCTCTCATCCTCTCCCCTCCCTTCCCTATGTAGCTCTGAAAACCGCACGGCATTATCTTTTTCATACCCCCAACTTTTGTTTGCAGTCCCCCCTACGCTATTTCTTCTCCTAAAACTTAACCTGTTATTAGAGAGATTATGAAAGACACGCCCAATGTTCTAAACAGAGTTCCGAAGCAAAAAAAAATTGTGAATTGCATCCATGCTTCTCGTAAAAAAGAGGATGGATTAGTTCGAAATGATACACAAGAACTGTCTGGTTCTCTTTTTTCCTTTTCTTTTTTTTTTTAAATTTTTTTTTTCACGATCAGGGACATTTTTGAATTACTGGTGTTATTTGTTAAAAATGCCGTGATGCCATCTTTTTACTTAAGTATAATTATGATTCATTTATAGCGGTCCCGCCAATATGTGGTACCCCTGACAGAGAAAAAGAGGTTTTCAATTTTTGTTTATGCTTTTTTTTTTTTTTTACTTTCTCAATCTACCGTACTTAAAAATACTTTGGAGCCTCGTACACTTTGGATAATAACCCAAGTTCTTGCAACAGTTGTAATAAATTGTTGGATATTTTGAGAGATGGATGGATTGCTTCGCAATTTATACCACGAAAAGAAAGGTTGCGAACTTTGGAAATGTTTGCTAAATATCATTGGAGTTCTATTAAAACCACACACAGGGAATCCTTGCTTCACTTTGAAATTGAAGTTATACCTCGTTGCTCAAGGTTTTCTTCTGGAAAAATTCAAAACAATTGTAGATAAATCTTTCAAGCGTAACAGGTTATCGTCCATCTTTAGCCGTTAAGAAATTGCTTTGAGATAAAAACATAAAGATTTAAGGAATTGTCAAATAAATTTCTTTTTAATACAAGAAGGAGCTATTAATTTTCTTTCTTAATTACTGAACTCTTAAATTAAAATTTAAAGGGTGAAAATAATGATACGAGTACATCTCTTTCCTGTCATTCAGGTAAGATGTGGCACATAATTACTACATAAAAAAAATACAATATTGTGTTCTATATGCGACATACATTGAACTCTTATTATTGAACGTTTCAGAAAAGAATTTTATAAAACTTGGAAGATGTTATTCAATTTATTTCTTACTTATTTGCATTGCTTAGTTTTCAGGTATGAAGAAAGGAAGGGGGGGGGGCGCTTGATGGAAGATTTATTATTCGATTGTTTATTTATGTCCTATTGGAGACGGACTATAATTTTGAACCATAGTAAGGTACGAAGTCAACATCTGAACTAGAACCTCAGTCTCCAAATTTCAACATGTACCAGAGGACTTTAAGCCTCTACAGATTTAACATGCACAAATCTTTCTACGCAGGGACGTCTTAAATTTTCTAGAGGGCCTGGATCCCTATGTAAAACCTGTTTAAATTCACAGTATATAACATCCGTTGTCAAATACTGGTACAAAAGACAGCACGTAACAAATAAATGTGCGTCACTAACAATCTCACAAACCTAGGCACAAAGTGTCCAACTCCTTTTGAGTAAATGATTGTGGTAGGCCTTCACTTGGACATGGTATAATAAAGCCACTGTTCTAGTTCAAAGCTCCCATTTTTTTTGTCCGGGAATAACATTTGACGATGAAAATTATTTGGATTATAATCTTATTGAAGCTAAATCGAGAATGAGACGAGACCCTGGGTTGAATTGGCCCATGCCCTAAGCCGTCCCTGATACGTAAAACAATAACCTATGAAAACCCAAGAGCAATTATCTCCCTATCATTACGAAACCGAATCTGTAAGAATTCTTACAAAAAGTTTCATTCCTGCAGCTTAAAAAGAATTACATATACGCAAACAGAAAAAAAAACTATTTTTGAATTGTCCTTGTAGTTTACCTTCAAAATGGATACAAAGACGATACAGATTTTCGAATGCCATCCGAAGAAGCAGTTATTTCCTCCACTCTTCTTTCTCTCTGCTCTTCGATCTCTTTTAATCACAATAATTTAATCTAATCAAAATCCAAAAATACTTTTCCAGGCTCCTGTGCGTAGTAAAACGTCAAACCGGGCAGAAATATAATCTATAGACCGTGATTTTCTAACTGACTATTAATGCAGGAAGACTCATGATATTTTCATTCTTCGAAAGAGATTGTGAAGCACACTTGCAGTTGCGAAATTACGTGCCTCAGACCTATCATTAGAGATAGAAATCTTTCGGAATAGACATCCAATAAATCTCTGACAGTTGATTGCGATCCGCGGAAACGCTGAAGGATTTTTTGTCTACTCGGAACGCTGATGTGGTTTTTCGAGCATTTGGAAGAAATGATTTAATTCATTCTCCCTGAAAGTTTAATCAATCATATGTGACAAGAAATCCGTCATATTGTATCTATTGAGAGCACACAAAAATATCTTGTGTTTTGCAGTACAGAATACTTAGAATTATGTATAAAGCAATGAAGCTCAAAAGTGTGATGCGTCTAGTGACGACAATGAAAGTTATCAAAAAAATGTGTGAAGTCCTTTCGAACATCAATTCTTTAAACTGCCTCATTTTTATATCAAGATTTATTTACAAAAAAAAAAAAAAAAAAAAAATTTGCCGTTGACAAAAAAAATTTTGAAAAATCCTTGCTTACTTCAAAAAGTATTAAATCTTTAAAAAATGTGTCTTTCAAATCAATTAGAATGTTTTCGAAAAGCTTATAAATTGGGTATTGTAACAATCAACCTTTTTATTATAGTTAACGATTTCTTATTTTCTGATAGTTAACTGTAAGTTAGATATTTTTTATGTTTATAAAACTTATAGCGTCAAATGTTAAGAGGTATGAAGATATTTTTTAACTCTTGAAATTCCCAGTCCTAATTTCATTTTATAGAAACAATTTCATCCTCGATCCGTTTTTCATATACGATCAAACAAAGCAACCTCTTCACTTAAAAGAGTTTATTGTTCGGTGCAATTCGAATGGAATTAACTCTATTAAGGTGAATGAAGCCTGATAGTGTTCAGAAATTTACTCTTTGATATGATCGATTCTTTCTCATTTGATTACCTTCTTAATACCGTAAAAAATTACATCAAGTGATGCTTTGAGATCACCTCTCAAGATTGTGCATGAAATATCTGACAGATGGCAGCACTGGTACACAGCGGGAAAAATTCAAATTTGATACAGTAAAAACGCTAATTCTAGCTTATTTTGGTTACAAACATTTTTTTTTTTAATTTCATTATAAAAAAAAAATCTTTGTGGTCCATATGTGATATCTGTTTTTGTTCTTCAATGAAATCATGTTCAATATTTTTTTTCCAAACTTCTACCCACATGGCAATTTCATGTAATAAAAACTTTTATAAAAGAAAAATAATTTATTTCTATATTACGATGTAACAGAATTCCTTACAATCAGCGAAGAATGATAAATTATGAAATTCGGTATGTTAATACGAAAAGCATTTTTATTCATGCTAATAATAAAATAATGTGCGATAGAGTTTATTTTATACTTTTGACACAAACATTTTCTTTAAAAAATAATTTAATGATTTCTTACAAAAACTCTAATCAGATAAACCTTGAGTGTAACTTAAAATTCTGATGCATTTAATTTCGTTATTTGTTTGCCTTCCCTTCCTGAAAAATGAAGTTAATAAATGCCTTGCAACCCCTTTAATTCGCTTTACGAACAAATTATCGAAAAACAAAAATGTGCTATTGCTTAAAAATCGTTACTGTATAATTCATGTTCGGTAGTGCATACAAAAAATTTTAAAGGGGGGAAGGGGGTCCATGGTCGAAAGTCCCCCAACTCGTGTCATACCTCAAGACAACACCAATTGATTCTTCTGATTTTGTGAACAAAAACCCATAAAAAATAAATTGAATCAATAATTACCATTAATTAATAAAATACATTGTTAATTGCAAGTTCTTGATAAAATTTTACGTTATTTATATATATAGGATTCAGTGGCGCACACAAGGGGGATGTCCTAGGGGTCCGGTCCTCCCCCAAAGCCCTTGAGTTTTTTTCGATTGATGATAATCCTATATAGATATATAACGTAAAATTTAATTAAGTACTTCTAATTAACAATTTATTTTATTAATTAATGCTAATTATTAATTCAATAATTTATTTTTTACTGTTTTTTGTTGACAAAATCAGAAGAATCAATTGGTGTTGTCTTGAGGTATGATAGGAGTTAGGAGACTTTCGACCATGGTCCCCCCCCCTTGAAAATTTTTTGTGTGCGCTACTGATAGGATTATCATCAATCGAAAAAAATTCAAAGGCTTTGAGGGTGTCCTGACCCTAGGACACCCCCTTGTGGGCGCCACTGTTCATGTTACTTACTTTTGTCAAAATACAGGGGGATTCATAAAGAAGTCTACAGTTTCAAAGCACTAAATCAAGAACAATATAAGATATTACATGTAACAGAATTGTATGGGATCATTTTAATTTTTGTTAGAGACAGGCACAGATGTTTTGTGGGTGAGCCCTGAGTCGCACGCGACACATATCGAGCCAATAATTCATTTCAATCCAAGCGCCTGTCAAGGTATCTGAATGAAATCCACCGATAGTGGTTGTGAAACGGTGTTTCGCTCCATTAGACCAACAGGAAGGAAAGAACGAATACCTTTTCTATATGTACCCCCCCCCCAAGGTGTTAAGTGAGGACTTCTGGGTGACCATTGAGTAAGTGGCATGTTGTAGTCCAAGCCTTGTCTAAACCTTCAGTGAGGGAGATGTTCATCGAGGTCATCTCGCCCGTGGGCTGACTAGTGTGTTGGTGCACCATCCAATTGGAGAATGAAGTTGTCAATGTCATCCTGGAACTGTGACATCAACCAAAGAGATAACATATCCAAAAAAAAGCAGATTTCGTGACATTTTGCTAAATTCAAAGACACAAAAAGCCTTTTCCACTGCAGACGTAACATTTTGACTGACTAGTCACATGACACGCACGCTATTGCCTACTTCACATCGGTAAAGGGTTAAGAGATAAACTTTAAGACTACATTATCTTATGGTTCGGTTCGGTGGTGCGTATCTATGACTGTTCCTGTTCTACAGCATCCGGAAAGTGAATACTTATTTATGAATCCCCCTGTACATTCAAGAAGTACCCTAGCATACTTCGATAAATTGAAAATTTGAATGCAAAGTAATTTAACACACAACATTTATCCTCCAGTTCTTCGAATATATACCCCCTCCAATCTACATCTGGAGTTCATGCAACTAACACGACAAGCATAACCAAAAAAAAAAAAAACACGAAATATTCAAAGTCCTAGAGAATATCGTTTGCGAATCTAGCCTTTCTAAAAACTAGCAGCCCCCATCTCAGATACTGACGGGGAAGCTATCAAACGATAATGTAAGCAGGATGACAACTTTCGAATGTGTTACTGTCATATGAATCTCATTTCGTTTCCCTCCTCCAGTATATGTTTCCAACTACCTCTCCTTGGAATGTCTGATCCACCCTAGACACACACGCGCATAGCTTTAAAATGAGAGGGGATGACTGTAGGGGGCACGTGCACTGTTTTTCTTGAGGGGTGTTTACCCTGTATTTAAAGGGGAGGACTTTCTCGGTGCAAGATGGATGTACCTTAATGCTTCTTCTTGTTGATCAATAGACCCTGTCGATATCCAAACCTAGCATCAATGAAGAATATTGGCCAATATTAAATTATAATTATTGGTTACGATTGGGGATTTTTATCGGATCGAATAAAAATCGAATGACATATTTGAAAGGTCTAGTTTTCTTCCTGAGATTGTAATTCAGAATGGTTGAGAAAAAGAGAAATAAAGATAATCTGTAACATATGATGCAATTAAATTCAGATTGAAGTAGATAAAATAACTTGTATTTCAAATAGTCACTGGTAAAGGTTGCGGCGTTGAATAGTTATTAATGGACTGTTTTTTCAATGTCTTTCGAGAGAAGTGGTTAACGATATTAATTATTTTTCGAGAAAAAAATGAGTTATTTTCAGTAATGTTAATTTCGTATGAGAAAGGCTATACACAAAATTAATATTGCTATTGCAATTTTAAAGAAATTGTTGAATTGCACAACAAATACTGGGACCTACGATGTCAAGTTCTCTTTCATTTACGAATTTATTTCGTTTGAATATGTGACGTAATTATTTTAAAATTATCAGTTCAGTGAAAAAATAGAAAAAATTATATCACGGAAGAGTTGAAATCTTATTTTTCAAACATGTTTTGTTGTTTACTATAAGAATAAATTGACGAAAGTTATATCACGTTATTAAAAATTGACAAACAAAATTTTTGTTGCTTCAAAACAGGAAAAGAATTTATTAATAAAAAAACTAATATAATATAATATTTTTATCTTTTTTATTAGATATAATTTATAAAAATACGCTTATCGCAGTTTTTTCAAAATATTACATCTGTCGAGAATTTAACAAATATTCATATAATAACTGAGGCTAATTTAATACAGTCGACTCTCGCTAATTCGAATTTTCGATAATACCAACCTCTCACTAATTCGAAGTACATGTTTAGCCCCTAGAAAAACTCTTGATGTTTCGAACTAAACTAATACGTTTGGGTACATTCAATATTTCGAAGTAAAATCCGTGGCTGGCCAGACTACTACAGGCAATATATATAATTCGAAGTTATCTTATGAAACTCTCGCCAAGTCGAACATTTACTATCTACAGTCCTATAGCAATCAGGTTGAACTTTACACGTTTTATGTTGTATTGTCTCTGCATGTTTCCCCTGTAATGTAGCCCCTTTGATGACCATATATCTGTTACTCCTTCTTTATGTTTCCCGGTTCCTCAGGCGAAAAAACACTTTTATTGCTTTCCTTATTCAAGTGGACAATTCTGGACACACCTGTTGTCAGCCACCCATATCTTTCGTTCAACACGTGACCTTGCTACTGATGTGCTCAGAAAGCATGGTCCGCTATTGGGATGCGTAGGCTTGTGTTATTTGCGTTGAATTCACATAACTATTTATGGCGAAATACTCAACTGTTTATGAGCATGTGGCACCAAATGAGGCATGAGTGGCATTAGAACTTGCCTTGAAGAGCTAATGGTGTTGGGAACAGTGTATGAGGGAACCGGGTGCGAAACAATTTCCTTTACAAAGAGGAATGGAAGAGATTCGGTGTGGCGTGAAAGAGAATTACTACATAAATATATTATTTTAATACATGACTTTTAACTTCTGTATATCTTTTTTACAGTATAATATGTACCTTTTAAAAATATTTTAAATTATTTTATACATATGTACAATTGTTGTTTTATTGCAGTATTTAAAATTTAAATGTGTTAAAAAAAATCATTAGTTTTTTCTTACCCTCTTGATAATTGGAAGTTTTTCATTGGTCCCTTCTACTTCGAATTATCGAGAGACGACTGAATATATAGTTAAACTAAAATATAAATTCAAAGCTCTAAGAAGTTTATAATAATAAATGAAATAACTCAACTTGTATTGAAGCGATTTTGTAAATAAAAGATTTATGGTTTTTTTGTGAATGGAAACAGTATAGAAGAAGAAGATTTAAAATGTCAAGTTTTGAGTGATTGTGAATTATTTTAACTAACCTGTTTTAATATAAATTGGACGAAATAACATTTATACAAAAAAAAAATCCTCAATCATCAAATCCTACTCACCCAAATGTTTCCGTGCTATATGTAAGCTAACTTCAATTTTTTATACACATATTTTTTTTTTATTTCATCTCTTATTTGTATTATTTAATAATAATAACAGTTTTCAAATAGTTGATTCCTTAATAAAAGGAGAAAATGACATAAACCGTCTAATAAATCAAAAATGTTTTTTTAATGGTTTTTGTCTCGTTTTTATATTACTTGAAAGGATTGTAAAATACATACAGAAATAAAACGCTTTCATTTATACATGGTTTTTTCGTTTTGTTGTACGTGCTCATTTAAAACATTGTTTTTTAGCATCCTAATCTCCCTTTTTTATCCACAATTAGTGCCTTGTACACTTTTTTCTTTACATACATGCTAAAAATCAAATGCAGAATTTTTTAAATAATTTTCTTGTTTGGACAAAAATTTCACCTTTGCTTGAATGGAGTAGAGTAGGGTGCTAACACAGATCTCGACATCGTAAACAGAAATTTCTGGCGTAAGATCATAAAGCATGTTGTTTGTAAATAGTGGGTAAGAAACACTTTAACTTCTAGATGACGAGCACGGGGAACCTCTGCCCCCTTAATAATTTTATTTAATAAATTTGCATTTATCTCTAGAGAGATAATTAGCTTTTTTTTAACGTCACCCTCTAAAGCAACATTTGCGCTATTAGCGACGGACCTCGTCATTTTGAACCTAGGTCAAGTGACGTTTCCACACCAACGGAAGGACTTTGAGCTGGACGTGCATCAGCTCCTTCTCCACAGCGGATCTACGGTGTCACCAAGACTCGAACTCATGACTCCAACCATGATTCCGTAACCGTAACCACTAGGATATTGATGCTACTCCATTTATCTCGTCCCTTTATTCTCCTATATCTTGCTTCTTTGTAAAACAAGGGCGTCATCCGTTTTTGTTTCGTACCTACAATTAACAGTATATATGCGTGTACATTATAAATATTGCTTTTTTTTATGTATGCACACTCTTTTCTAGCATCAAAAAAGATATTCGCACATATTTCAAATTAATTTCGCATTAAAAAAAATGTTCCTCATCCTGTCTCCAAAAAACTTATAGACTTTATGATCGCTCCTCTCAGCAAGACTTATTATTTAATAACGTCGTCTCCTGCGAAACAACGACAGAAGAAGGTGATTCCAAACCAGGTTTATGATTTCTTGTACGTGATCAGCATCTTTCTCGTGTTGTCGAAACAATGTAATTGCCTTCGCTCGCCATTTATATCTCGCCACGGTCTCTCATTTAGCCCAATTAACTGCCAGAAATGCAAAAGGGGGCAGTCTGTGAAAAGAAATCTCATCTGTGAAACTAATTTTCGAGCAGGGGAAACGATTTATAACGCTTTTGCAGAGGAGTTGGAAGACGCTGGGGGCAATGAAAGTAATACCTTATTTCACCTCGCTTTCGCTTCTTACCTTTTGTATAAAATCGAATGTTTAACAACTTTAAAATTCACGTTGGCTGTAAAGCATTATGATTGGTGAGTGTATATTTCGCACCGTCATCAATTATGCGTTTTTTACCCATCGTTTCTTCCGTGTTTATTTTTTTTAAAGTTGTTTGGGTAATGGACGAGAAGGAGATATAATTGAATTTGTTCTCTTGATAAACATATTTCTTCGCACAGTTTTGTTGGAAAGGAGTTTTTTCCTCCTCGATAAAATGATGTATTTAAATTGGATATCGTTTACGTAAGTTTATACAAACTGTGGTTCAATTTGTTTATTTATTAAAGAGATATAGAATATTATTTATGTCTCAAAATAAAACACGTTGAACATTAGGTCATATTGAGTTTAATTTTAAATATTTTTTTAAATCGCTGAGGACATTAAAATGTTTAGAAAATAAAAAAAGGAGTTTTTAAAATTTTCCTGGTATCGCATATTAAGAGAAAGAAAACATGTTTTATAATAAAGCTGAAATTATTATTTTTTTATACCTTGGCATGCATACCGTTGATTATAAACTTTAATTTTGCTGTGTATTATAAGTATCTTTAATTTAGTTTGGATATAAAAACTGACCATTTATAAATGTATTTCTGATAGAAATTCAAACGCAATTGAAAATTACCTTTAAGAGAAAGAAAATTTTTTAAAAAATGAGATTCCGGTGATTTAAGCAGCGTAACCTACTTTCGGTTTGTCCTGTTCGTATGTTATTAAGTTCAAAAAACCTTTATCGTGTGCATGTCTGTGCTGTTTGAATATTTTTGTACTTTTCATTATTTGTTTTATTTTAAAACACTTATGTTCTTTTATGCTACACATCAATTTTCAGCCGAGGGAAATTTTCGAGCCCAATAGGCTTTAATGAAATTAAACTATATTTAAAAAAATTATTCGAATATATCATTGCTATATAAATTAATGAATGCAAATAATGAGAAACGGTTCACAATATCTATAGACCAAAAGCCATGTTCAAAAATAATGAGCTCATTTAGTAAGTTGCAAATTTCAAATGCGTAAAAAAAACCTTTTTTTTTTCTTGTTCAAAAAATTACATTCTATGTCAGTATCACTTGCACCTAAGTAGTTTCTAAATAGTAATTAATATTTTTCCAAGTGTTTATTAATAATTAAGATTTTATTAATTGTATACTGTTGAAGAATTACGTTGTTTTAACTTATCCAATTTGTGAATACTTCGTTTTATGGCAGCCAGTTTAATGAAACTTTAGCATAGAGCATCAAAATGGTAATTCTAAAGATATATATATATATATATATATATATATATATTATTGCTATAAACTACAGTCCCAGCTGGCAGACTATATGTGGTCTGTAAGTAGAATCTGCTGGCGCCTTCCTTCTCAACTGATCTGACACCCAGAAAAAATGCTTTTCAGATTTTCCATAACATATTCAAAGTTACTAATATTGCTTAGTGAACTTTATTATCCTATAAAGAACCTATTTATAGTACTTTGAACAAATTATAGTTTATATAAGTCAATAACTTGATATAAATCGCTATCTTGTGTATTATATTGCCTTGATAAGCATTTTTTGGTAGTTTACAAATTCAATTCTTAATTAAAATATTAGTTGATTTTTAAATAACAAATTTTGATTGTAGCACCTTTTCATGACAAACTAGAACATTGTTTATCTGTTAATGAATAAATAAGGAAAAAGCTTTTATGAAAAACAAAAGCTTTAGAATTTTTTTTATATATACATTTAAGTATTATTTATATTTTACTACACCACTCCCATTTTCTTTTCAATTCGTCAATTCCAAATAAAACATTTTCTATATTATTTTAGTACATTGCTGTTACTTCTATTAAGCTATACACTTTCCTATAGATCACCAAATCACTTCATGTAAAGTTCATTTTAAATTTAATCATTGAATTTCTTACATTTTTATGTTACAAAAAATAACGTTCAAAGGGGGGGGGGATGACAACTACATAATTTTTTCCCACACCTAATATTACTGACAGTCAATTAATATTAGAATTAAAGAGAAGAATGACAATCATGCATCCGAAGATAAATGCCAATCTAACTTTTTCCTCGTTAATCAGTCAAGAAACTTCCGAAAAATGGTGCTACTCAACTTCACGGAGGCTCTCACAGAAGCCCCAAACTGTCTCAGCAACATTTATAATTCCTAAAATGACTGCAATAACTGCAAGGTTGAAAGTGGGGATGGTTTAATAACAAAAGATCTGCTCAAAGTCGTGACGGATTTTTTTATGTCCTCTACCACCGTACATTAATGTGCAATTTCTCTTTTCTTTGAGAAATCTCAAAGAAAGAAAGAAAATAAGAAGGAAAATATAATTGAGGTGAAAAGAAGATCTAAAGTATGTTTCTGAAACTTTTTATCGTTTTTTCCCCCCGTAAATAAGCTATTCGAAGAAAAAATACAGAAAAGCGTTCTGATCGTGTCTGAAAAAGCACTCATGCAAACACATAAACTCTAAAACAACAAAAAATTTTAAAAATCTATATGAGCATTAACGTGCTGTTGTTGTTAATGTTTCTAATGCCACCTGCCTGACGTACATTAATGTGCTACAGAGTTTAATAAAGGAAAATGATGTCAAAGAATAACAAATTGAAACTGAGTTATTTATCACATTAGTAATTTGGAGATCAATGTTTTTAAATGCTACATACTTTAAAGTTCCGAAATAAAATACCATAAGATTAAAATGTAAATTTAACTCTACGAGAAGAAGTTTTATCGCGACCCTGTGGCAGCTGGTGAAATTTAGAACACCGAATGATCAGCCATTGTTATAAAAATAAATAAGTTTTTATTGATTCATCAATTTATTATCAAGAAACGTTATAAACCAAAGAAGCATCAATTTAATCATTATTCTGAATTTCTAAGTCAAATAATTATATCCCTTATCTGCTTGTGATCCGATGTAACTACATTAGACAAGTCTTGCCCTGCACAACTAGATATTCCGGACGAAAGATTCTCTTCAAGAATGTCAAAGACTTCAGATAGAAACCTTGGTAATTTATACTTTAACATAACAGCAGCCTAACTACGAACCCTTAAACTCGCTTCCTTACAGTTTAAATAGCCCACAAATTTACATAAATTATGGTTACCCCCTCCCCCCGCGCTCGGGAAGCCATTTTATAAAGATACAACTGTTAAGAAGTATTTTTCCCCAGAGGATTAATGAAACGTGTGGATAGGACCCATCACAGTTTGGCTTTTTCACATAACATCCTACTCTATTCCATTCTCTCATTTTCAGTTTGTATTTGGGTTTAGTAAGTCCTACCCCCTTGCCCTGTTAACTGCTCTTTCACCTCTCTCTCTTTTCCTAACCACTAAGAACTCTGTTCTATGTGTATATAAGTAAATAAAACTAATTTAACTATTTACATTAGTTTTATATTTGTTGATTGTTCCAATAAGCTTTTCCGTTTCCCCCTGCTACAAAATGAACTCGTGGAGACAGAGCTAAACAAAATTTTAATTTGTTTGTTTTATACTTTACAAAAAACTCTATAATAGGAAACTGGGTCACCATTTTTCATATTTTTATGGTAGGTATACTACTATGTGCACTATAATACGACGTTCTTTTATTTCCTTATTGTAGAAAAAGGATTCCAATCTCGATGCATTTAAAGGATAAGAAATTAAATCACATCTCAAGAGCTCACACAGACCTATTTTAAGAAAGGCTTTGAATGTTACACACATACAGAGTTTGTTTAAAAGAACTTGAGCTCTCTCTAATCCAAACGTGAAGAATATTAATAGTTGTTCCACTTCTAAACGAGAATCTGTTTGGACCAATATAGGGATTGTGGAAGCGGAGGATACCGGAGGGCAGCACTTTTCACAATGATAGAATACATCTCAGAAATTGTGCCATGAAAAAGTCAATAAATATAAGTTATATAAAACTGTGCAAGTTTTACCTAATGTCTTTATTATACTAATTTTGTATAATCTACAACTGCAAATACTTTTAATTTTTGAATTTGTTTAATGAGAAAAATGTATCCTTTCTGACTGTTTGGGCGGCCCACCCCTGGACTAATAGGTAGTAAGTTAGATTAACATTTTTCAGCATTATTTTCATTCAAATGGGTTTTGAGAACGTAAAAAATAAAAGTTCGATCAAGAGAATAAAATGAAATCTTCATATGCAACCATTCAGGAGAATAATATGAAAACTGCATAACATACACCATGTCATACGTACTGGTACAGTTCTGAAAACTAAAATTTACTTCTTTCTCATAGCCGTAAATTTATTAACTTCACACTTTGAATCTACACAAGGGCTATAGGCCAGCGTTTCTCAAACTATGGGGCGTGCCAACCTTACGTGGAGAACGCGCGAGCATATCGTAAAGTCGAAAATAAAAGATTCTGTAAAAAATTATTAATTTACTGAAAGAAAACAAAACAAAATTCATTCTGACATAAATGTATCAGTATGTATTTATTTATAAATGTATCAATACTATGCACAATGTTTTTGATAATTAATTTATCAATGCTAAGTTAAGAATAAGTTTAATAACTACTAGGGACCCCATAATCATATACAAAATTTAATATTTATCTTGATGATATGCAAAGTTTACAATTAAGATCTTATTGCAGGTTTCGTGTCAAAGTACATTATTAATGAATTCAATACATTGTTATTGTATGGAGGGGGCACGAGGAAAATCATGATTGAAAATTGGGTCGCAAATATTGAAAGTTTGCGAAGCATTGCTACTGGCGACAGCCCTCACCATTTTGAACTTCGGTCAAGCCACGAGGATATAGATGACACCCTCTCTTCAAATTTCCCCAACACGCCACGTGAGGACTTTGATCCTCAACAAGTTTTTCGTTAACCAGCCTTTCCTTACACCTGGTCTTCAGTGGCATCATGACTCAAACCCAAGACTCGACTACTCCAGCCATGAGTTAGCGACCATGACCACTCGGCGACCATGGTCGTTTGGCTGTACTTCTTATAAGTCATAAGTTGAAGAAAAAAAAGAAATCAATTTAAGGAAGAAAAAATCGCATCTCTCGAACAGTGCACATTCTATACAAAATCAAATATTATTCAAAACTACTTTAAAAGCAGGTCAATATTTAAAATAAATAACAGTTAACGGTAGGGAACATGTTCAATGCAAAAAGAGAACCCTTATTTATATCTCAGTCATTCACTAAATCCAGCCCTTCTACTCGCAAACCACCTGTTATACATTCGAAAGTTTTTGTCCATGAATGAATTTACAGGTGGACCCAGTGCAAAGCGTGCCTTTCAGGATAGTGCGGGGGGAGGAAAAGCAGTAGGAGGGCACCCCCCCCCCTTGAGTCTCGTCCGCCCTTAAGCTGTTGCTTCCGGATCAAAAAATCACGAAGTGGGGTGACCGTGCAATTAACACATCAAATCTATTACAAAAAAAAATGTTTGATTGGTTTGACAGTATTTAACGCTTCTTCTTGAAAGGATGATTCAGACACAATTGAAACTATTTCTTCTTTCGGAGGAGTTGGGTAAATAACGATTATTAAATCTGTTGTTGAAGGTAATAACGATGTACTGTTTACTGTTATGGAAAAAAAAATGTTTCACTTTTCTTAATCGTATAAAAAAAAATCTGCGTTAAAATAAGTACTATTGATGAATAATCTGATCCAAGATTAATTATAATAAATTTATATTATTTGTCATTTAGTGTTGCATTAAATCTTGTAAGACATTTTCTATAATCCTAATATTGTTAAATTTTTTAAAAAAAGTTTTTACAATGCAATATACACACTTGTTTTTTTTCTTTTTCCCATATCGGATATTCTAAGATCTGGTGCAGCTTTTTCTTGAATAATTTTATACTGTTCTACGGCTCCTTTCAAGGTTAACACTTTCATTTCCAGAAGTTAGTTTATGCAAATATGCAAGAACTGAAGTACATTGCCTCTTTAAGTTTTTGTGTGTGAGATTCTCCTCTGAGCATTAAAAAAAGGATTACAGCAGATGTAGAATGATTTAAATTGAAGCTCTATGCTATAGATATTGGATTTCATTTATAATGTTTTCCACTTTGTATTTAATTTGAGAACACTAGGCGAAGTCCTTTTTCTTGTTTTGTATTTAAAGCTCTTCTCAAAGATACAAAACAGGGGGAAAACCATTATACGATTTTGCCCTTCTGCCTGAAGTAAAATCACCACCAACCACTATTGTAACAAAATCGGAAACTGATTTGAGGGTTTGAGTAATTTTTAAGTTTTGTAAATGTTGAGTTATCTTCTTTCTACTACTGCTAGGTTTATCTCAGTTACTCTGTTTGCCATGAAATTCATAATTTGTAAATTATTTAATTAAATAAAATTAATCTGTATCTTGTGCTAGTTTCATACAAAATCTAGAGCTATTTAAGTTTGTTGAAAATAAATCTAGATCACACAAAGAATTTTTAATTGAAAAAAATGTTATTAGTTTTAAACATATGCAGAGAAATTTATTTCTCAAGGTTTTTCAAATGCATATCTGATTTCAATTAAGAAAAAAACTTGTCAAGCACTTCAGATTGTTGTAACAGCATCAATATTTTAACAAAGAAAACAACTTCGTTTTTTGAGAGAGAAAAACTCAATGTTTAAGAAAAAATATATTTAAAAAAAACTCAGTACGCAGAACGAACAAGTTAACCATTTATAGAGTCATTTACATCTTAAAACTTGAATTGAAGTGTTTGGAGAGGGGATTATTTCGTTATTTAGAATTTAAGAAATGTTATATAATATAAAAATTACATATAATACGTGTTTGTGTAATAAGAATACACGAAATTAATATAACTTCAAGCCACGGTATACAAATTAATCAAGTTATAAAAGAAATTTATCTACAATTTATTCCAATTTTGATATTTGAAAAAAATTACTCATTTTATTAAGTATTTACCATTTTAATTGCGTCTTAATTTCAATTAATTTATTTATTATATTTCACAAATTCGAATTATTAAAAAAATATCTCAATTACTCGAGTATTTCAAAACTTAATTATTTATCTTCATAAACATTATTCATTATCTTGGTCTTTACTCATCAAATTCAACCAATGGAGCATTTTAAAATTGAAATCCTAATATTTAATCAGAAAGATAAATGGACTCCCTACTTTGGCCTTAAAACTGAATTATAATTAATTATTTCTTTTTCAATTATAGATGCAATTAGTTGTTCCAAAATTTAATTCATTTATCATTTGAGAGCGTAGATATTCCTTTTCGATCACTCATACTTTATGATGTTAATTTTATGGCTATTTTATCTAACTATACTTTTGCGTTACATTTTGATTACTTGAATTTGATACAAATTAATCTGCTAGTATTTAATATTTTATTCTTAATAAAGAGCTCGTTTAGTTTTATTTGTTTTGGGGATGTTTGGTTAAATTATTTATAATATCTCGTTGTCACTTATTGATGAAAATAATTTTTTTTTACAGTAAATCTTTTAAAAATAAAATCTTTTCAATATTTTTTTTAAAAAAAGGCTATTTATCAAATTTATTTATTATTATTTATAATAAAGTATTACGATTCTATCACAACCACTCTTTTATAAAAATAAATAAATGTGGAAAAAATTAAAATTAAAGTTTTGTCTTAAAATATTTTTCTTTTAAAAAAAAATATTAAAAAAATTTGAAACTCAAACTTGTCTTTTTTTTAATGAAAAAAATCAGAACATTTTTAAATAAAATTCTGTTATTACAAAAATTATTAAAAAAGAATTGTTAAAATATTAGTTGGATTACATAAGACCATAACAACTTTTAACAAATTTTGTAATTAAAATATTTAACATCGAAAACTACCATGTAATGATAAACTTGATTTTAGCATTAATTATATCGAAGAGAGAAAGAGGTACAATCCTTAAATAATTGACTTTTACCATTATCGATATAAATGCTGGTTATAAATCTTTATAATTAAACATTTTTTTAAAAGCGTGCTTCAAGGAAGATAAAGATTTATTATATGCAACAAAAAAATAGTAGCCTTATCATTATATTAAGCCAAAATATCAAAAATTATCTTTATAAAAAGTCATTATCAAACATTTAAATTATCTCTCTCTCTATATATATATATTTACCTCCGCATAACCGCCGCGCCGCAACTTACAACCAGATATACTAATATCTTTTAAATCTTACTCTTTCAGAATGAAACAAAAAACAAATGAATGACCTCGATCATGATGAAAACATAAATTTTTAAAATACTTTGAAGATGTTTTCAGTGCACCTCCAGAATCAACTGTCTAAGTACAAGGCTTGAAATTAGTTATCTTAACAAATCATCTGAAAATTAAAATATCTAACCTCTACCTCAGATGAACTCTGATAAACTCGAAATATTTAAAACAAAATATCAGTGAATGAAAAATGTTAGGAATGCTTTCAAACATTTAAATTGTCCAGTAAAATAAGACTAGTATTTATATGATGTATGAGGAGGAGGAGAATAATTAATCCCTATCTAATCTTTGATCAAGACAAAAGATTAAAAAAGATAACTATTTTCATGAAAATAAGGCAACCGTGGACTTCTTCAATATATTTTTTCATTGATGTAAAACCTTTATTCTCCAACCAAGAAGCACGCAACTTGCAAGAACAAAAGCCCGATCTGTACCTTAATCTCGACCCCAAACGCAATCTGATCGCATACCATCTACGACCTCGTCGATATCCACAGGTCTTAGTGCCTCGAGGTGTGATGCCATTAATCAAGAACATGTTTAATTACTTCCTTTCCTGCACTAATTCCCCATCTTACTAATCATTTCACACACAGTCCATCCATACTGATACCATCTGTCCGAGCGCGAAGATCCTCCGAAGTCCAGCAGTAAATTGAACAACAGGTGGTGTACGGATGGAAACGGATATCTTTTCTGTTGATTCTGCCATCGAAAAAGGACACCAGAAGGTTGTCAGAAGAGGCAAGATTAAGCGGTTCAAGACGTGAACCTTCTTCTGCGGAAGTTAGTGTCCTGGTGGCGGGGCAATTTACATGCATAGCGAGATGAAAGGAAGCCGTGGGATTGGATGCATGAAAAATTAGAACTTCAGAAGCGGCCAGATTCCGCTGTGAAGTGGTAATTCTATCTTGGGATTTTGAATGAATGAGATATAATTTATATATTTTGCAACGCTGGAATACTTTTAAGCGAACGTCTTGTGTGAATGGAGACGAAGATAAATCTTTGAATGCCGATTTTAAGGGAAGTGACAAGAGTGAAAAGATGTTTATTAATGTTTTAGATTATTAATAGAATGAATGATGATAATATTTCTTGAATGTGACAAAGGGATTTAGAATATACAGTAGATTAGTTTACATTCATAAAATTTTGTTATTGGATAATTGTCTTATTTTTGAGTAATTTAACAGAAACTAGAAATCGTTATAGACAATATCAGTGATAACAGTTATATTTTTTCTCGGGCTATTTAGTATAACTGCATAGTTACGTTTTTATGTTAAATTTTTCGAAATCTTGTAAATATGTATATGTAACCGATTTTTATTTTCTTTCAACTAACGTTGACCAATAAAAATATACTTGAGAGTAAGTGATAAGCAGAAGCAAATATAAACATTTAAGGAATAAAGGAGTTTAAAAATATTTATCCAGCGTTACTCAAAAAACACACTTAAACAGCAAAAATTTCATTTGTTAGATTTATATTTTAAATTATTCCTTTTTTAGATTTATTTCTTAACACTACACACAAAAATAAATAGCGCGTTATGTATAAAAGGTCAAGTTTATTTACACAATATAAGGGGGTATTCCAACTTTGAAAACTATTATCAAAAAATTTTAACAGATTGAGTTTAATAGTTATGAATAGATCCATGGCTTGCATCGCTATATCAGAGTAAAAAATGCATAAAGTGGATTATTAATATAAGAAGCACTTTGTAATTTTCACATTTTTTTTCAAGATTGTTAAACAGCATGTTAGAACTTCACAAAGTGCACTGAATTAGATTATAAATTTGAACTGGCAAAAAAACAAAAAAAAAATTAGAATATGTTGATAGAATAAATACTCTTATTGTTTTTTAATGCTTCAGGCTAACTTCCTTGTTAGGAATAACCCTGTATTTATTAGATCTGTTTTCAGGAATTAGAGTTCCAAATTAAGAAAAAAGACATTATTTCCTTAAGTACAATTTTCTTCAGGGTGAACCATTGAAATTCAATTTAAAGCCTGTTCTAATGAACAAAAGCCAAATGTCATCTTCTCCTGAATCCATCAAAGCATGAGACGAAAACCCGATCACCCTAAAAAATAGACCCACATTACCACTGACACGTCGACAACAGCAGTGTCCATTATGTGCCGAGTCTTCCATCAAGAGACACAAAGGGTTCTCCCCCCTTCGTGTTTACCTGGGGATGAGCAATCTTCCTGCGATGAACCGTTTTTCCTGTGTTTATCGCAGGATGCAAGATAGTTTTCCCAATTTTTCCTCCCTATCGCACAGTATGCAAAGCAGGGAGGAAGTGGGCTTTTCTTTTCGGGCCCAGAGAGGGATCGATGGATTGGCTATATTTCATGCTTATAAAGTGGGATGGAATTCGCATTTTTGCGAACATTTTTGAGTTTCCAGGTTTATGGGGGTTCGGAAGGAAAACGCCACGTAAACAACCAAAGATAATGAAAGTAGTAACCATTGTTAGTATGTTTAATTTAAATTTTAATTAGAAATACAAGAGAAGACAATTAAAGTTACGATAAAAGTGTATACAGATATTAACAAGAAAATTAAAGTCACTATTGAGGAACAAACGACTGATACGATCCTATTTTGTTTTATTTTAGTTGTTTATTTTTTTAATTGGCTCAAATTGTAAGTGGATACGGTGATGTGAAAACGGCATATATACAATTACCATAAAACTTCCAATTAAACTGACTTAACTGCTCAGATAATCCATAAAAAATCGCTACAAGTGTTCAAAAAATAATTTACATATATTTAACTTTTTCATTTCCAAATTCTCAAAATCTGATGATAAAGATGAGGGACTATAATTATCTATTTTTTCCCCGCGAAATCTGTACTGGTTATTGCATTTTTAATTAAAATATACAGTAGAGTTTTAAATATTTATGCTTGATTTTATAGAAAATTATTTATTTTAGAGTGCGTGATCTAAAATTAACAATTTATTCAAAATATGATTTTAATCCCCTTTTTTTAAAATTGTATATCAAAATCTCACACTGTTGTGTAAATTTATAAGCAAATATTTTAAAGATATTTTTAAGTATGCAATTAGTTTTTCTCATTTTTTTTCCATTTCTGCCCAGTGTTAAATGATTAAATCTTTTTCTTTCCAAATTTCCTCGTACACAACGCTTAAAAGAATAAATGATGCACCCACGACGCAAGAATTTATCAAAAGATAAATATTCCAGATCTGTAAAATCACTATAGTTCAAAAGCATTAATATCGAAATTTTTATATAATTATTTTTTACAAAACTGAAAGTAATACTCACTAGAATGAGTTTTCTAAATTAAGTATAAAAATCAAATTTATTTATTAATCAAATAAAGAGAACGCGAAAATGTTTATGACGAAATATCGGTAATCACGAAATAATATAACTGTCAAGACACAAACTACTACTATAGGTTTTCACACATTTTTTCTCTTAACACGAAAAAATTTCCCTTCTGAGAATGAACAAAATACGGTAAACACCAGCCACGTAGGCGAGATTCAAGAGGTGTGTGAAATGAAGGAGAGGTGGAAGGAGAAGTCTTTCGTAGAAAAGAGGCAAAATTGTCTTTTTCACAGGCTATTCCAAGGGTATTTCAACCCTCGGAACAGCCTGGAGAAAAGCCAATTTTGGTTATCTAAAATATACTTTCACCCCCCACTGAAGATCCACAAAAACATTTCATCAGTACGCTTTGGGATTTGGTAGCAAGTATCATTTGTAAAATTCAGTATATAAGTTTGGTTCCCCCTTTTTCTTTTCTATTTGTGAGTAATTTTTTACGAGCACAATAGCAAAAAGAGCAATGGGAAAGCAAACTGTTATTCCACTTAAAATGAAGGTGGAGCTTCTTAAAGTTGCAGTTTAAAATCAGAAGACAAAAACGAAAATATGTAAAGATTTTTGCACTTCTGAATTTTGTATTAAATTAAATAAAATGTACTTTTGTAACTGCTCTGTTCTGTTTAAATATATATATATATATATATATATATATATATATATATATTATTATATTGTTAAATGATATCTTAAATAATGATTGCTTAAAGGTATGTCATGCAGAAATTTTTAGTTAATAGTTTGCCGGATAATACCGGTCGACCGTATTTCAGACGTACCGTGGCAGGAGCTTGGCTTAAAAGCCTTTGAGTGCGAAAACTTAGTCCCTGGCGTATTTCAAAACGGATAATCCGAATCTGATATTCAATCTGAGAAGTTACTGTGACTTTGCCGGATAAATCTGGACGACAGTCTATTACGCAAACCGGGGCAAGAGCTTACCCTTAAAGTCTTGGTGCGGGAAAAGTACGTTCCTGGTGTTATTTGAGGTCTTGAATGAGAGTCTGAAATCGAATTATAGAAATTCCTGTAACTTTGCCACGTAATACCGGGGAACCGAAATACGAGGGTAAGTTGAAAAATAAGTTTCCCCTGTCGACTGTGGTCAGAGTTGTGTATGAAAGTCAAAAAATAGAATGAGACATTAAAGATATGACATACCTTTATTTTATTATTCTCGTACGAGTACGTTGAGACATTTGTCATATCGCTTGATAAGCTTCAAAAAGTCCTCCAAGAAAAAATCAGGGCTTTGCATATGGAAGAAGCGTTGAACGGCTATGGGCGAAAGGCGACACAGCAGGAAAACGCTCAAGTCACCGATACACCATTGGGTAGAGGTCACTGCAAATCAAGCAGATGGCGCTGTTGCAGTGCCTGCGCAAAGCGGAGACCAGCCTCTCATTTGAGCCCTGGTAGGTATGGAGAGAAGGTGCGTTTTGAATTCGTGGTCAAAGGAGGAAGTGAGAGCGGTTATCCGCTATGAATGGGCACGTGGAGTATCAGGAACAGAAATTCATAACCGCCTCGTGGAAGTCTATGGGCCAGGTGTGATGTCGAAGCAAATGGTGCGGAGATGGTGTCGCACATTCAGTGATGGACGTCAGCAAGTGGAGGACATACCGAGAGCTGGACGGAAGCTCACGGCCACTACAGATTCAAATGTCGGGAAGGTGGATGACATGATTAGAGCGAACCGGTGTATCACCATCGATGAAGTAGTGGAAGAACTTGGAATCTCACATGAGCGAGCTCAAAACATCATCCACGACATTCTTCGATACAGAAAGTGTTAGCACGATAGGTGCCCCGACAATTGACCTCGACACACCAGGAACAACGCATGACGGTCAGCCTGGAACATCTCGTGCGTTACCATGAAGATGGCAATGACTTTCTATTTCGGATTGTGACGGGGGATGAAACGTGGGTCCACCATTTCACGCCAGAACCGAAGGCCGCATCTATGGAGTGGAAACATCCGTCATCACCTGTCCGAAAGAAATTCAAGACAACTCCCTCTGCAGGTAAAGTGCTCCTCACAGTTTTCTGGGACGCCCAAGGAGTCTTGTTGCTGGACTTTTTGGAGGTTGGAACCATCAATGCTACGCGCTACTGTGACACCCTGTCGAAATTGAAAGAGGCGATTCGGAAAAAGCGGCTTGGCCTTCTCACATCTGGAGTTCTGCTGTTGGATGACAATGCCAGACCACATTCGGTGACGGCAAAGCAAAACCATATTGTAACTCTTGGTTGGGAGCGCCTACACTATCCGCCATACAGTCCTGATCTCGCACCAAGCGACTTCCATCTGTTTCCGGCTTTGAAGAAAAATCTCGGGGGAAGGCGCTTTGGAAGCAATACTGAAGTGAAACAAGCCGTTCAACGCTTCTTCCATATGCAAAGCCCTGATTTTTTCCTGGAAGGCTTTTTGAAGCTTATTAAGCGATATGACAAATGTCTCAATGTACTTGGTACCTATGTGGAAAAATAAAGGCATGTCGTATCTTTAATGTCTCATTCTATTTTTTGACTTTCATACACAACTCTGACCACAGTCGACAGGGGAAACTTATTTTTCAACTTACCCTCGTATTTGTGGACAGCAGCACAAGCCTAATTTGCCGACGCAGAGACGCAAAAAGTGGCTCTTGGACGTATTTCGGGGCTGCCGAATGTATTTTACGCGAATCGTGGGGGGGGGGCTTGCTTTAAAATTCTTGAGGTCTGAGAAATGCTTTTTTGTTGTTTTTCTGTTTGGGGAACGAGAATCTGGATTCAAATTTCAAAAGCTTCCGTAACTTTTGTGGGTATTGCAAGGATGATGTCGAATGGCTTTGCGTTCGAGTTCCGTCTCATCCAATTTCATTTCCTATATCAACTAAACGTGCAGGTGCAGCCTTGCGAAAATACGATTGTAATAGGAAATTGCATTGGAAGTTGCATCTTCGGGCATTGTTATCACTTTGTTAGATGGTGGAAAAACTGCACATTCTGTATCAAGCCACCATTGGACATAAATAAGATACGAGATGCTATGTGTATCATTGAAACAAAGAGCGGACTGGCTACAGTATTACAAATGAATTCAATTAGGATCAGGGATAAGTCTACCATGGTCCATAAGCATTCACTCAAAGCATAACATAGAACTTTTCAAGACTTAAACGGCAACGAGAAACTATTCGATGTTGCATTCGTAATACTGTCTGGTGATTTCCGACAGACATTAATAGTCATTCCTCTCTCTACTTTGCTCACGAGATTAACGCGTGTTTAAACCAATTGTTTTTATGGTGAAACGTGTAAACACTTTGATTGACCATAAACATGCGAGTGCAACTGCATGGTATTTAATAAGAGCAAATATTTCCTTACCAACTTCTGAATATTGGAAATAGTGAAGTAGGACTTCATTCCAACACATAATTCATGAAATAGCCAGACAATTTCTGTACTGTTCTTCAGACAAAAATGATTGAAAAAAGATTTAGAGTCTTTCCATATATACAGTATAATTACCTAGATCATTATTGAAACTGTAATCCTGTTGCTTAATCAGAAAAAAATGTTGATATTGTGATGAAACAATATCAACAATGATACAGAGTCGTTGCCAGGTGATCCAATGTCTTTTAAATCAGTCGTCACTATTGTTGATGAAAACAAAACTGTAGATTTTCCAGCCGAGTTTTTGAATACTCTAGATCTTAGGTTCTGAAAGTGGGTGGTAATGTCCCCTTGGGGGCGTTTGATGCTTTCAGGGGGGCAGTAAAAGTCCCAGAGAAAATTAAGGGGCGTTGAGATGGCACGGAGTAGCTTGGGCAGATTTACCAAATACAATCTAGAAAAGATTTTTAAAAAAAACGCTGATTTTGTACTAAAAAAAGTAAACTTAAATACTATTTAACTTATATGTTGATTGTATGTATTTAAATCATTTCTATATCACGTACAAAATTCCCATATTTCGGTAGTTCGGGAAGTGGAGGAAAAACTTCAAGATAGCATTACATTCAGACCAACATTAAATTGAAAGTATAGTGCATTTTAATTTCTGTAGTGCGCATGTTATCTTTGTCTGTGAGCAGTAGGAAAAATGTTTCGTACACTGCATTTCATTACCTATATTATCCAAGAAACATAATACCAGGAATTAACGTGTGATTCCTTAAAGGCTGAAACTATCAACTTATATTTATAATGAAAGCAATAGCTTAGGTATGAATTACTTCGTATCGTCAAAACCCCCGCCTGTCTTTATAACACAGGTAAGCTAAAATTCCATTCTTTTAAGGGAAGAAGAAATTCAGTAGAGTTTCAATTCCAAAAATATCTAATCTACGACGAAAATATATAATATTAAATACATTTGTGGCAATAGCTATTTCAGATTAGCAAGTAAAAAAAATTGGGGCTTTAGAAAAAGCTTAAATTAAAAAATATATTCTATTAGTAATTGAATATTTAAAAAAAAATTTAACTCTTGTTTTCACCATGTATTATTTACACTTTTATTTCTGTAGAGTGGGAGGGGGCGGTACAAAATACTCACAAGAAAAGGGGGCGGTATCGAAATATTTACTAGAAAAGGGGGTGCCAGTTCAAAAAAGGTTGGGAACCCATGCTCTCGATGTATCAGGAATGTCACCACACAATCTTCGGTTGAAGATTGGTTCTCTAGTTATTCTGCTGTGTTATTTCAATCCACCTAGATTATGCATTGGTGCACGTTGGATCATCCAAAGAATTACGGGGAACTTCTTGAAGAAAATATTTTTATTGTAAGGTTTAAACGAGAATTTGGTTCTGTTGCTACGGAATCTGTTGCCCCGTATTCCACTGATACCGTCAGAATCTCCGATACCATTCAAAAGGCTTCAATTACCGATTCGTTTGGCTTTCGTGATGACCATAAATGAATCGGAAACCCAAACAATATTCATTTGATGTTTGGACTTAGAAAATCCTTGTTTCTCGAATGGGCAACTTGCTCATGTGTGTGGAAACCATTGAATCTATTTGAGTTAGCAAAAGATGGGTTACCGAAAAATATTGTGCACCGATTAGCGAATAGTTATATAAAACTATTTATTCTTATACTTATGATAAGGAAAATTTTAAAAATCGCGAAAAATCAACGCTATTCACCACAGTTATAAAATTAAATCTTCATATGTTGTTACTTAACAACTTCGTCAATAATTCATGCATTGTACTACACTCAAATATTAGATGAATAAAATGAAAAATTAAAATCATTTGTTGTTTTATACTTTATTTTAACCCTCCGAAATTGTAAACAAAGATTAATTTGACTGCATTGAATGGCTTAGAATAATATTGAATTAATGTATTAAAACAAAGCCATAGTGGTCAGCTAGTGTACATATATATATATATATATATACAGAGAGAGAGGGAGAGAGAGTGTGAACTAATAGTAGGAATTGAAAAAAACTACAGTTATATATATTTGACTGCTTATTCCTCTCAGATTGGACCTCTGGACAATTGCACCTCTACTGCCATTGACTAGATTGCAAAATGAGACTGAGGTTGTAATTTTCTTACACTCATTTAAATGCAATAGCAGTCTCGGTAACTTAATTTTTTTAAAAAAATCTCATTAGTGAGGAAAGAAAAAAAAAAAGAAATGCGAGTTCAAAGAAAGCTACTGTACATTTTAAAAGCCAGGGAAATATCTTCACATAGAGTCAACTCCAAAGTAATGAATTCCCTTTTTAAGTGCAACAACAAAAACATTAAGAGTAAACCAATTAAATATTGAACTATAACAGTCACATAAATTTAGGGCTTCTTAAGCTTCTTTTTTGAGTGGCCACATTCCATTCTTTGGGACGACTCAAGTTATTGCATCGCGGCTATATAATTACGATGCACTTAATGCATCGCAAATGAAGATCATTCATGGGTTTATGGGCGGCATCGGCCAATGAGAGAGGAGAGTTATTCGTTTATTAGAAGCAATAAACGTGTATACCCTTTTAAGTTACGCTGCTCTGTGACAGTTGGTATGGATCCGATGAGAAAAAGAAAACATCCAACATGTTTACCGATTACACTCATGTGTTCTTTTGTTTCAAAGTGCAACTGTGAGTTGGTTTGAACATTATCTTGTAACCATGGTACGCAAAAACAAGTCAGTTCAGACAACGGAAAAGTTGACGACTAATGAAAATTTTCAGATCGATTAGACCTCAAACATATCTCATTATTATCTATGCCTCTGCATCACCAATTTTTGGGGAGTAGATTAAAATACTGAATAAAGAAAGTATAGCCATACGCACAAATATGCATGAATAATATTTAAAAAAATCATTTCTTTTTCAACTTTAAGTAAAAAGCTTCTTTTTTTTTTAAAAAAAAAACTAATGCCGTTTTTTTATTAACATTATTTATTTTTAAAGTTACTTCTTTCGATTTGAATAACAGGGATTTTTTTCAAAAGAGCTCATGTATATGGGTTGTGCTTCAATACATTCCATAAACTATACAATCATAGTTATTAAAATTAACTTCATCTCAAACATAAATTTTTGAAACATGAGGGTAATATTTTTATCGGATGAGAGTATATTAACCGAAGTTAAGAATCGTACATTATAGTCATTCACGGAGACTTAAGCGTCCTTTTTTTAAAGCTGACTTCGCCTAACCCAAAAATAAGCAATTTTTCCAGGTACAAAAACGCTTGATTTTTATATTATGTTTGGCTTAAAGAACCTGCCAAGTACACGAAGCTATATTTTACAATTTATTTCTATTTGAATTTATCTATTTTTTATATGCATAAAACGTATTCTATGTTTTGTATCATCTACTATAGTACGAAGCATATATTTTATGCTAAAAGTTTAAAAAAAACTTATTTAATTAATGTTTTCAAGTTCTAAGGATAGGGTATCAAGTCATATGTTACGAATTTTTACTACAATATTGATACATTAGATCTGAAAATGAGCATCCAGATGAGGTTAATATTAGGGCCTCGAACCTTATTTCCTTTCGTTCAGGTTCATTTAAAAATATATATATCGGTTCAGTTCTGGTTTTCTTTCCACCAAAAATAACGGTTTTCAGTTCAGCTCCGAATGAATAATTTTATTTTCTGTATATTTTCATTTGTACTAAAAATGTGATTCTATCATTAATAAAAAAAATTTAATTCTGTCACAATTTAGAAGATTACAAGTAATTTCATGTGAAATTGAAACAGAAAAGTACTAGGGAACATCGTAACAGGAAATCGAGAAGCAATGTACTTGCAATGATGATAATTAAATGGTTGACGTTAAATTAGAAAAAATTGATAATTTGATTAGAGTAACAAAATGACTAACAATATATCGAACCAAAATAAACCGAACTTTTTTTTCAGTTCAGTTCCGGTTTTCATTCCAAACAGAATTACGGTTTTTTCCAGTTTTCGGTTCAGTTCTAGTTCAAAGCCCTGATTAATATGCACAGACATCATAGCTCAGAAAAAAGACTAACACTTCAATGAACAGGTGTCACCTTATAGGATTATATATAACAGCCTAGATGCAGGATAAAGATTAGACTGAGTGTCTCTGCCTGAATCCGTTAGGGGGCGTTGTTGGATCCGTTACATTCTAGTTCAAATGAAAGTTTAAGCGCATAGGAGTGGATGTAATTATTATTTAATGAATAAATTTGTTAGGAATATCGAAATTCACAAAAGTGTAGCTACTTATTAAAATATAACATACGAATATATACAATTTGTGCTATGATGTCGCTATTTTAAGAGATTTTCCAAGTGTTTGATTGTTTCGACTTTTTTTTCCCGACATAAATTCTCCAAGCTTGTAACGATATTTTGTAATTTTAACAAGCTAAATTGAGTCAATTTTGAAAGTTTCTTGTGTAACAATTTCAGCCAAGCTATAAGTAATGGTTAATACATTTTTTTTTTTTTTGCATGTAGTGTTATTATACTATCTGATTAAAGTACCAGTATTTTAAATTCCTAAATTACGACAAAGAAATTCTCGCAGTCTGAAGTTTAGATAACAAATCCAATGAGGGGGAACCCAAAAGTAAATTTTAATCCTATCACAACATTCCATCTCGAAGTACCCTTCGTTCCATTGCGTATTTTTCAAAAAAGAAAGAAAGGGGAGGAACTGAAATATACAGAAACGCCTTCCGTGTAATCTTACCATTTCAAACAGCAAGCAAAAAATTTCACAATAATTGAGTAAAATGCACATTCTGTATGTCACGTCAATTATTACCCTAATGATTCTGCCTCCCAATTTATAACAATCAACTCCTAGGAATTAAAGAAACATGTTTTCCCTTTAAGTAAAACATAAGTTTAAAAAAATCCCTGCACCCTATTGTTTCCAAGGATTACACAAATTGTCTCAAAGTGCCTGAAATATCTCTCTGTGTGTCTCCCCCTTGCTGGAGAGATCTTCAGATATATCATTACGAGAAATTACCTCACGCTACAAGACTACAAACCCTAATGCCGCTTTTATGGTAATGAAGATTCACCGCATAATCAAAAAATATGAAAAAAAAATGGCGAACTGTCTTGAGCAAAGTGTTTACCACAAAGCACAAAATTATTCAAGAAAGGAAGGCATTCCATGTAGAGAAGGAATGCACTTAATTGGGGTTCCCATTTAAGACACAGTATCCTTCCTTAATCAGCGTTTGTAAGTCACTTACTTATGTCCATTAAAGCAATGGTAAAAAAAAGAATGGTAACTCGAGGAGGAGAATCTTCAATGGTCCGTCATTATTCCTTCTCCTTACCCGATAATTTTTTTCCCGCGCTGTTGGGTCTGGGGGGAGGGGCATGTAGAACTTCGTGTTTCACGCCTGGCTCTGTCCCTCTGTGTATTTCAAATTAGAGGGTCCTCCTCCCCTTCGGTGGTCACTTTGGAAGAACTGTTCGAGGGGCAATTAAGTGGGCCCGCTTTCCCCAAAATGGTCAGCGATTCATCATTTTCAGAAAAAGTGACATCTGTGACTCGGCAGTTATCATCTTCGGAGTTTTATTTCTGCCTCTTTTGTAATTCGACTCACAAACATTCGTACGCGCAGTGTTTTGTAATTCTCAAGGGGGAGGAGGAAGATGATGAGTGTTTTCGAAACAATATATCCCCATCTGCTTCGGTGCACAGACGGGGATTAATTTTTGTAAACAGATTTTGTTTTCTACTTTAAGGTCATACCTTTTGGATCTATGCCAAAAATACACCAGTTTGATATTTTCGAAACGGAAATTCAATTAAAAAAAAGTTTAAAGGAATCGTCTATGTATTTTTAGATAGTACTTTGTCATTCCTTTAAATGTAATTATTTTAAAGTAAATGCAAATTTCCTTTCAAGTTTTGCGAGAATGAGAGGGGTGGAGAGGGGGTAGGTTGATTGCTTATAAACGTCGCCCTCTGAAGAAACCAAGTGCTCATGCTCAAGAACCTGTGACTGATGTTTCAGGGTCACTGAAGATATGCGTGTAGAGGGGTCGATACTCGTTAAAAGCTCTTTCCTTTAACATAATATGGAAATCAGAGCTCAGGTGACCATTGTTCGAAATTACGAGGTTTTGACGCCAACAGCTCTAGTGTTGCTTAATAGTGTGGTGTTAATAAACCCCCCTCAATATTGCAGCAATAAAACGGAACTGGTGATTTTAAACCACAGTCACATGGCGAGCTTCACTTGAGAGGCCTCGTAAAACGAGGGCACTTAGAGGTGCACCTAACCTGGCACCCCTCCCTTTAAATTCGCACAACACGACAAAATGAGAAATTAGAGCCTCTACAAATTTAACGAGCATCATTCCCTCTACACGGCGGAACAAGAAATACCTAGAAACATCACCGGTCTCGAGTTCGTGACCGCAGCATTGTGTGTGGGCGCGCCTGTACGTGGTTTTTGTCATCATCTTGTCATGTTTTTATTTTTGTATTTTTATGTACTACAGTTTATGGTTAAATTCTTAATTGCTGGAATTGCGTTTCATAGTATTTAATTAAATACACAAGGGATACAATTTGTGGGGAAGAAAGCAAACATTTCAAAGTATCAACATTACGTTCACGAATAATATATTTATTATTTATAACAATAAAACTTTGTTGCTTTGACTTTCAATGATAATCAAAATCTTATAAATATTGTAATTAATCCTTATAATTTTTTTGTAAATTTCACATTCCCACAAAAGATTATTTATTCAATTGGATGCAAGATAAACGATTAATGTAATCCCAATGGAAAACGAGTTCGATGAGAGAATTCATTTTAATAAAATCCACCTAAATAATTTCCCGCTCAACTAACAACACGTTCGGGAAATGCTGTAAAAATTTTACGCTCAGCGACACACAATGGCACTCTTCCCATTTTCTGCGCCATTCCCGACGCCACTTGGAGATGAGCAATTTCACAGCGAGTGAACCATAGAGGGTTTTAATTTGACGCCTTTTTTGCGACATTTGATTTATTTCTTCTTCTTTTTTTTTATCTAACTTTCCAGGCCGCGTGTCAAGTGTTGTGGATTAGTCACATAAATGAGCTTACGGGAACTGAGCGCCTATTTCAACTGTTTTTATTTATAAAAATTTTGTATTTTTTAATTAGCATTTCTTCCTTCAAAAAAAAATTAGTGCCCGATACAGCACTTTCTCCTTACAATGTTTACTAATAATTCACGTGTTAATTAAAGAGTTTAGACATTTGATTGATAAGAACATTAAAAGAAATAAACTTATTTTTTTTCTTATAAAAGGTATTTAGAAATTTTAGCCAACAGTTTTTATATTTTGCATACTTTCCATTTGCATAACATGAAAGTGAATGGCAAAAATTTTGCTTTTCATATCAGAGGCGTTCAATGATTGTATTGCTATACGTATTTCATGGGTTTTTTTCAAATGAGGATTAGATTACCATTTCCACTAAGGATCCGTACGAAATTAGGTAAACAGTCAAAACTGGACTGATTTTCAAAATTTCACTTAGATGTAACGTCAGGAGAATGAAATTCGAATTAAGTGTCATCTTCGTCAGTTGACTTTATTTTACATGTCTATTACTAATAGTGCTTATGTAACTTTAGAGCAGTGAATCTCAACCTTTTTGTTGTTGTTGTTGTTGTTGCGGTACACTTTCAACAATTACAAAATTGGGCGGCACACTAACAATAAAGTAGGTTTAAAAGAATTTTACTTATATGTAATTATCACATTGTAATAATTGCAATAATTACATTATTTTAATTATACAATTACATTATGTAATTGTAACACACAATAATTACATTATCACAATGTAAAATGGTTTAAGATAATAATTTTCAATGAAATAAATTAATAAGTACTACAAAGACGACGGGAGGTTTATTCAGTTATTAGTTACAAATTAATTACAAGAATACATTTAATGGAAAATTTGAGCTTGAAGATTTTTGATAATTCCGTTTATGTTGGATCGTAAAAATAATAATGCCACTCTCATTTCATCATCTACGTTTCGATGTCTCGATCTTTATTTTTTTACATCTTTGTATTTGTTAATGCTGAAAATCCGAATTCACACAAATATTATGCAGAAATTTGTAGTAATATTTTTAAGGCTTTTTTTTGGCTGTTATGAAATAATCGCTCGTAATTTTAACCCAAAATGAATTCATTAACACTTCCGATTGTTCAGAAATTAAATCGCATTTATTACTAGCGAAATTAGTTTTTTCTCTTCATTAAGACTAACGGATAAATTTATGCATAAATGTATCCGTTATCGCGAATGGATTACGAACCCAGTCACACACAATTCCTTATATATATTTATATATATATATATATATATATATATATATATATTCTTCTATTTACGAAAGTTAAATATACCACGAATATTCTTAGTTTCTTTCTATAAAACGAGCAAATTATTCGGTTCCAGATTTTTTTTTCACTAAGTATAATTTTATGTAATAATTTTTAAAAAAATGGGTGGCCCATTTTAAGAATTGGGTGGCACACAAATGTGCCGTAGTACAGTGGCTGAGAATTACTACTCTAGATCAAAATTGTTGCCTACCTATTTTGCTTTTATCAGCATTTTCATCTCGAATTGTTAATTTTCCCAATAATAACTAATAATTACTTGTATGTTTTAAGTGCTTTTATGTCTCTTTCGATTTTCTTACAGTTACGAAAACTTAATATAATAATAGCTATAATTCGAACTGCAGTATGGGAGTTATTTTGGCTGATAAAAATAAACAATTCAATGAATAGTTTTAAAGAAATTTTCTTACAAAAAACTTATTTTGCTATAAAGACTTATTTTCAAGCACAAATCGTGGTAAAATTATTGTTGTCTGAATTGTATAACAAATTTGATTAACAAATGGATAATAAAAATAAACAATTCAATACATAGTTTTAAAGAAATTTTCTCACAAAAAAACCTATTTTGCTCTAAATGCTTATTATCTAGCAAACTGTAGTAAAATTTTTATAGCCTTTCATTTTAATTAAAATAAATAATTTCATCAATATTTTTTTTCACAAAAATTTTTATTAAACTCACATATTGATTTTAATAAGTTTGTAATGTAATCCCTAAATGTTTTAGTAAATTAAGGAGCATCACATTCCAAACCTGCGATCCATTGTTTTAACTTGTATCTGTACTTAATTCTATTACTTATCTTTTTCTAAAATCATAACCGGAAAAACATGCAAGGATTACAGCATAAGTAGACTTGTAATTTTACCTTTTTTTCTTAAGCATGAGTTTAATTTTTGAATTTCTTAGTTGGTGATGCTAAAACATTTCGTTATTTTTCTTATCACCTTTTTTAGATCTTTTCTTTCTTTCAAGTACTTATAAGACTTAGTAAAACTTATGTAGAATATGGAAATTTAAAATTTATAAAAAATTTATTTCAGGATTCCGTTTAATAAATGATGCCTCAAATTATCCATGGCAAACGCGTGTACTACAATATCCAGAAAATTGTATATTATTTTTGCCAAAAATGTATGCGCAATTTATTTTTTATAAAATACACGTTACGAATGTTATATATTTATTAACTTTTTACCCAAAAGCAACGCGAGGACTATTGTTAACAACCCTCGTTATTTTGAACTGCATTCGAGTGACAAGGAAGACATCTTGTAAAGGGTCCTATTCGCGATTTCAAACTAATTCTCTTGGGAACATCTTAACTATTCACTTATTGTGAAACCGCTTTCCGTGGAGGAATCGAGATTTATAGAAATTTGATTTGAGAGAAGAGAGATGGTTGTCAGACTGATACTGAAATTAGAGAGTTATAGTAATTGAAGCCATCGGAGTTTTCTAAAGGAGATCCCCCTTCAGGGAAAGATCTTCAGTTCTGCGGAATTAGATGCTTAAATTAAGTAGTTTAATATTTAGGGTAGCAATTAAGTTTACAGCTCACTTAGTTTAAGCTTAAATTGATACGTAAAATAAAGATTATTTTAATGAGATTCTATTAAAATGCCTCTTAATTCAGTGCATCCGAATTCAGAAATGACCTCAGGGTCACCCGACAACACTACTCTCCTAATTTCCACGATACTACACCAACTATAAGACTTTGAGGCACGATAGATTTCGCGAGCATCAGCCTCGACTTTGGCGAATATTCAGTACCAACAGGATGCGATAATGCCAGCCACGAGTACGTAACTGTGAGCTACAGTGGCGACTACGTACTATGAGATTATATTAATGTTAAAAATGAACTTTTTTTTGGAAATATAATATTAACTTAAAGTCAATGTTATTTCACTTTTGAAATATAAGTAATTTATTCTGGGGTGTGAATTTGTCCTTTACAGCCAAGGAAAGACGATTTTAAATCTCGTTGAAACATTAATATTTTTTTACATTTTTGTCACGAAATTTATTTAGGTCAGGGATAAGAACTAAATCGATCGCAGTCGACTGGTGAACTGCCAAGATAATTAAAATCCTACCCCAGAATTTTCATAAAACCTCTTTAGAGTATTGAAATTTATCAGATGCAAAATAACCTAATTTACTCTGAAATTAAAAAAATTTCTCTAACTATTGTACATTTGATGGCAAAAAGAATCTATTTTACGTTCCCCACAAAAAGTTGTAATTAATGCATTCCTTTAATCTAAATATGTCGTAAATTATTATTTTAAATTAATTTAATTTTAGTTATCTGAAAAAAGGAAATTGTATTAACTTATTCGAGTATAAAAATATAAACAACCCTCTATCAGAATACTTTCTTACTTTTACAATTATCGAAAGAAACAAATAAAAAAATGTCTCAAATAATTATACCAAATAAAAAGACATTTTATTCTTTAAATTTTTTTTTAAAAAAAACACTTTTTTATTCGTCATTAAATGAACTATTTAATCTTTTATATATTTCATGCAATTGTGAATCACATTTATGATAATGCACTCATATTATGTACAAAATACACATATTCTATGTACAAGTAGCATTCATTTTATTTATTCTTTTTCGGTTTATTTAAATGAATTCGGCACCAAAGTATTGAATCAAAGCACAGACACTATTTCAACATAAAAAAAAATGCATTACCGTAATCTCCTCTACGTTTCATTTATTTTCTTTTATTCTCTATTTTCAAAACCTCACTTAATAGAACAAAATATAGAATCCACTCGACATTTTCTGCTTCAATCATATGAACAATATGAGCAATTAATGAACACCGACTAAGCGACCCATTCCAATGATTTCATGACCCAATTCTAGTTCGAAGCTGTTCTCTTATCTATCCTGTATTCCACCCCTACGAGTTATCAATAAACATACATAACGTATGGAACATTCAAAAAACCCATACTATAGTATCCGAAGATATTGATAATGGCCTGTTACTCAACATCCAAACACATAAGCCATCGTACAGCTTCCACGCAAAACTCACACAACCTAAATCTATCTCGCCCTGCTCGTAAAAAAAAAAGAGAGATGTCCTGGATAAAAACGGGAAAATAGAAATATCTGTAATGATATCCACGTTGGCTTCCATCGCGTCCACATTAGACCTCTGCCGAGGGGAGGGGAGAACTTTTCCAACAAACCAAAAACATCTTTCATCGGAGAAATACACAGCGATTACTACTGTCATGGGCAAAAAAAAAAAAACATTTAGGGCAACACCGTTTTTATTTCGTCTCTTCTCTCCCCAACCTTATATGACAGAGTCTCTCATTTAATATCGTTTTTACCATATATATATATTGTCCGTCTGAGTCGGAGTAGAAAGAGAGGAGATAAAAAAAGTAGCGTGAAAAACAGGGCTCTGAGGGCGGTGGTGCTAGCTTCCGGAGGCTGTGACAAGCGTCCCCATGCAGATTGGGAAGGTGCAGATGAAAACTTTCATTTCCTGCCTCGCGCCCCGTGTTAACGAGCAGACCGCAGCGTCAGCAGAGGTGGCTTTATCAACGTCGGCTGTGGAGGGTTCCTTTCGGGTGAAACTGGTGCGAGTCGGATTCGGGTGGGGTGTATGAATTCAAATGGGATTAGTTTCGAAATCAATGACAGGGGGATATGGATGTACAGAAATTGTTTAAGTTGTTTCTTCATATATGTATTAAATTAGACGTCATAGTTTATCAAGTATGCTATGTATTAAATTGTTCGATAAATTGGGTATATCGAAGAAAGTTTATTGGCATAACAATTACAAAAATAACTGAATGTGATATGATAAAGACATTGCTATTGATATTTATTGTTAAAGAAATTCAATTTTTGCAACTCATTTTCCAGCAGAAATATGTCCCATTTTTAAGTATAAATGCGTGATAGGTAATATAAATATGTGTGTTATTCAGCATTTTTGCAATGGTTTTAAAATCTAGAAGTATTTTTCTGAAAAAAAGTAAAAAACTCATCCAGCGTTAATTTATAGGAGACAAGATAGGGTTTTGCATTAAAAAAAATACGTTATTTCAGAATTTCAGAGTTTTTCTACTGCATTTCAATGCATTAAAATAGTATCTGAACTTACATCCTATTTTAATGTATAATTATTTCTGTTACATTAAAGTATCCTTAAAGACAATACTGAAGCAGAGATCATGTCTCAACAGCTCTATTGATTATTTATTTTTCAGTAAGAGAACCTTTAAATAACCATAAAATAAGAAATTAAAGTATTATAAAACCTGTTAACAATTACATATTATGCAATTTAAACTCACTTTTTAATAAATTTCTTAGATTAACATATTATTTTAAATCACTTTTAATCTTTTTAAAATGCATCAACTCTCAGAGAAACTAAATGTGAAAATGAGAAAAATTTATTTTCAACCCTACTATTAAGTGAGAGAAATCTGAAATTCGTGTGACATCATTGAATGTATAATTATCCTAAAGTGTGCATCCCCTGTATTCCTATCATAAACGACAAAATGTATAACAAAAAAATTGTGCTTTACTATCGATTTTATAATTAAACTATTTCCTTCAAATGTGCAATTATTTAAGAGAGAGAGAGAGCACATAGAACTTTTTTTAAATTATAGAGATTGTCCCTTTGGAAATTAACAGTGTTATAAGAAAAAGAATAAGTTTCAAGGATATAGGCTTGATTGAAACTCGAAAAGATTCAAACTGATAAACGACACAGAGAATTCCCAATTAAAAAAACTGAGTACAATTATTCATTATAAAATGATTTTAATTACTCATTTCATTTTCAAAACTTGTCAAAAACAGCTATTTTTGATGCAAAGACGGCTTTTATTTATTTATACATTTATTAATTTTTAATGAGTTGTTTGTCTTCTTTCTATAAGAGTGTATTTAAATTGCATATGAAGTAAATTTGTAACTTACTTCATTTAATTTTTGTGTCAAAATTTCTTAAAAAAGTTTTAATTATGAACTAAAAAAGCTCATTATATATAATACTATGTATAATTTGTATAAGCTCAATATTGTAACGAAGAATAGAGTTAATGATAGCCTTGATATTAAAACCTGGATTATAAATAAGTTTGCAATTGGTAAGCTTTTTAGTTTATGTATTTAGTTGTTCATTTATTTAATTATAATAGATAAATCCAAGAGAAATATATGCTTTTAATTTCTCGAGTGAGAGAATGTTAACGTCCACTATTCCTTAATTTCTCGAAATAAAGATAAGAAAAAGGTTTTTTCTTCTTTCATCAGGTAAATTAAAGCTCTCAAAAAACGGATAATCTTGATTTGGTACTTTTAATTTTATACTCAAACACTAAAATGCGATACTTGCAACACATTTCATAATTTTGATTCATGGTCACTTGCCAAGGAAGACTCCAGAAATTTTAAACTTGTCCTTACAAACTTCTGCATATCTTGAACACGTTTCGAACTTCCAATCGGATCTCGAAACGAATGTGGGGTCGGGTAGGGGTAGTCATGGACTCGTGGCCGGCGAGTCATAAGTTGGAACCCTAGCACCACTGAAGACTCGCCCTGTCGAGGGGCACGCTAAATCTATCGAGGCTCGATATTCTGTCCCTGGCGTTGTGTGGAAGTTTGGAATGGGGTTTCAAGGTCAGGTGTCTTCTTTGTCACTTGACCAAGATTCAAAATAAAGAGTGCTAAAGCACTCACTTGAAAAAATACGAATAATTCCATAAACAAGTCATTCATTTTTTATGTCTTCTTTAAAAGTAATATTCCTTCGAATTATGTAGACTCCTGAATTGAAAGCTACTCAAAATGATGGAAGAAAATGTAGTACACATTTCAAAGAGGCCTTTCTCGTATGCATGGTTTCCTGATCAGTGACAAAATGGAATTAAAATCTTTGAACAGGAAAAGTCAAAAAGAACTAAAAAATTTCAGTCATAGACACCCTTTTTGCCTCCTTTCTAAAAATAATTGTAGCAACAAGAAATACGACAAAAAATCCATTTGTGAATATAAAATTGGGATTACTGTTTACTTCTAACTAAATAATAAATTTTAATTCTTTACTATTTTATTTGATTTAACTTGAGAACAAGCGTTGGATCAATTGTTATGAACTGCAAGGTAGAATGTTGATATACACACACACACACACAGAATGTTGACATACACACACTCACAAATTTATTGTGAAAAAAGTTTACTCTAAGTATATGATAGAACTCCATTGAAGTGCTTTGATGGTACCAAAATAATTGTCCATTTTTATTTATTCCTCCGTCTACATTCAACGTTATTGGCAAACACCTTTTTGTTCAAGAGTCATAAGCCGTTATTAAATAGATTCTAAGCTATTAAAAGTAATTTCCATGCCTTGCACTAAAAATAATAGGTATATATATTTTATAAAATAATTTTTAAATAATTTGACATAAATAAACCAAGAAAGCATTTAAAAAAACTAATCATATGACCCCCACACAGATATCTTTTGTTATTTGAAATTATAAACAAGTATTTGTTGATTACAACTAAAGTTATTTAATTTTATAAATGCTATCAGTTTGTGCATGTGACTTGCTCTTAAATCTAAATACCCATCATATACAGGGTGGTCCCCGAATTCATGGTACATACTTTAAGGGTAGTTACAGGACATCGCAACAACCATTTATTGTATAGGAACGTATGAGTACAAGTGGCGCGATGAGGGGCAAACAGGAGATATAAAAGAAAAGAGAAATGGAGTTATCAGTTAGTTGCATTGCCATTAGGGAGCAATAGATGTCTAACCACCGTTCAACACGACGCACAGTGGTCAGTTTTCCCTATCTGGTGCATGGAAATTATTTTATAGCTATGAAGTCTTCATAATTATATTTAATGATCAAAAATCGTAGTAATTAATGTAAATTGGTTATTCTCTTTTGTTTTTTACCAAGAAATAAGGTTAATAGGGTCTTAACTAATTTATGTTAAGTTTGAATTTGATCAAGAATAAATTATTGCTGAGGGGAACTAGTTTTTAAACAAGGATCTAAGGATATTAACAGGAGCAGTAATTTTATACATGGGAGAATATATACAAAAAATAAAGCGGCATGTTAAAAAAAAATTAAATTTTGACATATTTAAACAAATACAATCAAACATAACAATATACATATACAATAAAGGTTAATACGTAGTGTTTAAAAGGACTCGGCACTCTTTAAGCATTTTCTTATTTATGTACTCAAAAACTATATTTTAATAAACGTTTCTATTTAAGAAAATGATACGTGATAAATTTTGCACACATACTATTACTCAAAAAATTTTACAAATAAAATTAAAAAAAGTTTTTTTTTTGTGTTAATTAATTTTTTGTAATATGTTTTAAACACCTTTAGGGATCGATTTTACAAAACCTTAATTAATTTTGAAGAAAAAAAATAATGAAATGATTATATGTAAAATTTAATCAAAAGCCTAATATCTTCCACCTTTTAAGTTTTTTGCTTCACATAATATCGAAATATTATATTTTTATGAAAAACAAATAAAGAAAAGAACTAAAATTATAAAAATAATACCCTGGTGAACCTTTAGGTGTCGGCCATGCATCAGCTTTATACCTCGCCTTCAGTGATATAATGCTATTTTGGGTATCAATTTGTTTTAAAACATCTTCTCGAGCTTTGGCTAATTTGCATGAGGTGTGGTAAACAAGCGCTTGCATTGGAACCTCTGCTGATATTTCATCAATGACGATACCAGGAGGATAACAGTTAATTTTAGACTCTATAAGCTTATTATAGTTGGGATAAATATCAGTGTGGAACTCTTTGCTATTTCTTTTTTTCCTATTATATTGGCTTTTTGACATTTTGGTGTAGACATAAAGAGCCAAGGCTTGGTCAGGAGTCATTTTTTTTGTGCCAATTCTGGCTGTCGGGCTAAGCATTTCTTCAGGCGAGTAGCACGTCTAGGTGAGCAAGTAGTCACTTATTTCAAAATTAAGGCAGCATCTCTTTCTCCAGCTGCTTGTGTTGACATTCTTGTTGCAAATGCTAGTATTTACTTGCTTGCTGAAGCAAGAAGAGGACGCACTCTTTCCCTCTTTGCCGTGGCTTTGCATTCCTCGAATGATTTTAAGGGTCAACCTGGAGTTGATTTGGATGGTATAAATCTTACTCCCCCCCCCCGGCAACCAAGCATCATTCAACTTGGAGAAAAACCTTTCATTTCTACACCTCATCCATTCCCCCCCCCCCCCACACACAAACGAGTAGAAATTTTAACAATTTTTCGAAAATAAAACTGCAGCTGGTCTTCATATTTATCACAGTTCATTGTAGTCCTAACAAAACGCAAAGCAGTATTAGTTTTACGCTTGGAATCCTGCTCTTTCTTCTACACATTGAATAAGGCAAGCCGAGTAATACCATCGGCCAACGCTGAAAAAAAATCATAACTATGGGAGTTGCAGGAAGTAGCAGCTAAATTTGGTATTAAATTAAAGGTCTATATCCACTCTATCTGACTTAAGTGTTACTATGATCAATCCGTGTCAATCCCGAAAGTTCTAGTCCATTAAACACAAAACACCAACATACGTTAGTAGGAGTTACATGCTGTGCTAAATGTTATGTTTTTATAATTTTTAATCGAACTTGAACCTAATTTGAAAGTTAAATCAAGAATTTACTTATACACATAGCATGTAATTTCAAAAAAAAAACCCCGCTAAAATCTGCAAAATGTTTTTCAGACGAAACGATTGAATTTCCGACTGGAAAATGAAGCTCGCAAGTGTTTCTTGTAGAAGGAACAAACCCGATATATACCGATGGTTGTTGAAAATTTCCATTCGTGTACTGACAAAAAATGTTTACCACATAGCTAGAGAACTCAAGAGGACCTTAAATTGTGGGTTGCTTTTTTATTTCCGCGCAATTTCATTTTTAGGCTTTCCGTGCGCCAGATCGGGAAAACTGACCACTGTTCGACGTACCTCAGTAGGGAAAAGCGCCATTCACAACTTTGGTGACGTCTACGACGGGAGACTTTATGAATGCGGAAAATGAAGGCATGCATTACATGTACGGCCATGAAAATGGTAATGGCAGAACTGCGCTTTTTATGTATCACGCTCAGTTTCCTGATCGACGAATTCCCGATCACATAATTTTTCAGCTGTTACATCGTCAACTTCGTGAAACACGTTCATTCCACGTCACCAGACATGATGCTGGTCGAGAAAGAGCTGTGCGCAATCCAAGCATGGAAGAAAGCATCTTGAAAGTTGTGGTTGAGGGACCAGAGTTAAGTACAAGAGCTGATGCTCATCACGTAAGTGTATGTCATCAGACCATTTGAGGAGTATTAAGCGAAAATCGCTTACACCTCTTCTATTTTCAGCGAGTAAAAGCTTTGAATTCGGCACACTATCTTCTCCGACTTCTAATGGGTAGTACAGCAATGTGTGCTGCAGCCGGACTTCATAGCTCAGCTGCTGAACTGTTATGATCATTTGTTGTAAACATTACACTTGTTAACGACGTTTTCAACGAGGACTTTTTTTTCTTTTAGTCTCTCTTGTGTTTGTACCTTATCGCGTCCTTTGTGCCCATACATTCCTATACAATAAATGATGGATACAATGAATGCTCTGTGCCTACCCTTAAAGTGTGTACTATTAATTTATGACCACCTTGTATATGCAATTCTCGGTAGCTGGATAGCCAAGGTCGCAAACTAGCTAATGCTTTTGTGGAGTCACTGATTTGAGACGTGGGGCCACTAAAATCCCACGGTGTGGAGGAGCTTGAAGCTCAGTGGCCGAGTGGTAACTTATTGCACTTCCACACCACAGGTATGGTGTTCAATCCCCCGTGCTGGGCAAGGCCGACTCAGCCTTTCATCTCTTCAGTGGGTCGATAAAGGAGTACTAAGCTGGCTTGGAGACTAAACACTGGGGGCTTAGCACCAGACTGACCACCTGACCGGAACATGTGCTCACGAGCCTCAGCTCCCAAGGTCACGAATATTGAGATCTGCACAGCAGGCCTTGGCCTTCATGGCCTGTAGCACCACTGAGTTTAGTTTAGTAGTAGAGGAGCTAATGCACGTTAAATCGATCTAGTTAACGTTGGTATAAATTGATTGTTTATGAATGTTGCACTGCAAAATAATGCATGGAATAAAATGAGACATATCTCGTAATTTTGAAGTGAAGTGAATCATGTGAAGAAAAAGAGACGACACTTGAATTGGCAAACTTCCACAATGTGAGGCCTCGAGAGGTTTAAAATCATCAGCCTCCTCAATACGGGGGTTTTAGTGGCACCAAGATTCGAACCCACCACTCGACAGAAGAAACATTAGTCTAGAGCACGTAACCATCACCACTGCGGCCACCCTCATGTTGTCGGGGCGTAGTTAAAATGCCGACAGTTCTCGCGTCACTTTGAAGTGAGATGTTAATAAACAATGAACCGACATATACGGTGATTATATTATAAAACATTTAAGGAATATTAGCCTATGCTATTTTTGTATAAGAAAAATCCTGCAAATAAGGAATTACAATACAAAAAGAAAATGAAAAACCTCCAAGAAGGTTATTATCTTGCTGTCAAAAACTTCCAACAATTTTCACAAATGTTTTCTCACAAATTGGTCCGTTGAGAAAAGTGAAAGGAAAATCCCCCACCCCTTTCCCACCAATCCTAAAATGATTTAATTAAAGCAAATTTAATTCGAAAATGAATTTGGACTAAATAAATGGGGCGTATGTTAATTAGGAGTTGAACGCGAAATAGTAGGTAGAATCGAAATAACTCACGGAAAATGACAAATGACTGAAATAGGAAATTTTGGTATTAAAATTTAACAGAAGACATTTAGATGTAATCGACTATGTTATTTGAGAAAATTCAAAAAATTTTGAGTCGTGAGAACTTTTGAAGTATATTTATCCCAGTGCAAGCACAAGTATGACTACTAGATCTCTAAGAATTATAGGTATAAAATATAACTAAATACAAGATAAAGAAACTCTAAAAGTCGATCAAAATCAAAAATAATTTTAAAAAATAAGCTAACAAGTCCATATATGTGAGCAACAGTAGAAAATGAGTAATAATAATTCTAAATTAAAAAGATACTTTGTTCACACACATAAATTTATTATGGTTTAAATGTTAGCGTTAAGATTCAAGAGTACGGAATGCAAGAATTATCAAGAAAAAGGAATAACTTAACTACCACATTCAATAAATAAATGGTTTAAAATCATGAAAAAATCTCGAAATAGAACTAAAACTATTTTTAAATTATCCCTTAAGTAATCCTAAAATGTTCTTTAAAAAAGGTTTCAAAAAATACGAAATAGTAGAAAAAATATCCTACTTATTTTTTCAAGATATGATAAATTAGTTCCATCCACGATACATCAATCAAAAAACAACGTGCCTTGATTCCACAATTTTTATGGAACTTACACGCGATGTTTATTTAATACGCCATTTTAAAATGTATTCAGTTAATATAAATATCTAGAAATATATTTCAAAAAAAGAATGATTTTTGCTTAATTTTACATTTTTAGCAAAGCTTTATCAATCGCTTTTGACTATTATTATTTACAGTAATTTTTAAAAAGGCTATTAATGTATAAGGCAACCATAAAACTGTGGGTACCTTATGGCACAGTTTAAGAGCAAATTTATTGGGTTCATAAGAAATGTCAAGATTTTTATTTTCCATTTATAGTCCAAAAATTACTGCAGTTTTAAAAACAGTGATTTCCATTTCCAGCTCGCATTTACCAAAGGTAACGCAAAATGCAGTCATTCGGAAAATTTCAAGGGGGATCAGGGGTTGCTGGAAAAGTTATGTAAATAATGAAGTGAAATTTTTATGCGTATTTTATACGAACTATTATAATTGTTTTAGCTAACTCTTTTAAAAATCACTGCAAAATTACAAAGTTTACAGTCACTTCTATAACTATATCTGGTGTTTCTTAAACGATTTCGTATACTGACTAAGGTAAAATATTTTATTTTTTGGTAAAAATTTAAATATATATCTTACTTTTTACGTCTTTTAAAAAGTAATAGTAATTTAACATATAAATGTTTAAAAACAGAAAATTCGTTCCTAAGCATTTTCTTCAAAGTAGGACGCGTGTTTAGTAGCTTTTTTCCCTTATTTTGGTAGGTAATGTAAGTAGCGTATTGGTATTGTTAAAAAAAAAAAACATGCAGCATTAGCAGAAGTTGAGTGAGTGAATTTTTACGTTGCACTGTTTAGCTACTCGAGGGCTTTTGGCGACGGACCTCCTAATTTTGAACCAAGGTTAAGTGACGAAGACGACAGCTAAGCTGGCCCTCCCCCTTCTCCTAACTACCACACCCACCTCCTAACTACCAAAGGGAGGACGTTTGAGCTCTCAACAGATTTAACGTGCATCGCTCCCCTACACGGCGGTTCTTCAGCGGTACTAGGCTCGAACTCATGGCACGCCTGCCACGAGTCCCATACCGTGGCCAGCAGAAGCTGAGATGACGGTTCTCGTTGACTCGTTACTCGTAACCAATGGTGCGCACATTGAAATCGAACAATAAAACAAAATCTTCCGAGTTTTGTTTATAGAAAATAAAAAACCGGGCATGAATATCTTTGTTTATTTATAATTAAAATTTTCAACTTTTGTAACTTAAGTAAATTAAATTAACTAACGTAACTTTTCGGACATTCCGGTATATTTCGATCTCACTCCACTACCCCATGTGGAGTCGTTGAGCAAATAAATATGCAAAAATTGTTAACATTATTATTATGTCTCCGAGATGCCATGTTTGTTTTGATGTTGAGTCTTAAGGTATCAGAACACGTTCGGAGTACTTTTTTAAGAAAATAGCATACTGAAACATTATAAATGCTCTTTTAGGACTCAATACCAACAAATATTACTATTTAACTATCAAAATTTAAAGTAAATTACCTAAATTTTACAAAAATCACAATTATAAGTGAAATTTTAGCAATATTTTTGAAATACTTCAAAGCAGTTAGATTAAAAAGTAATAAACATATATTAGTAAAAGTATTACTAAAACAAATTAGATGCATTTATCTAGAAAATGTACTAAAATTTTAATTTTTTATTAAAATTTGAAAATTTTAGAGCTGATTGAGTAAACATTATAAGAAATGTTAAATTTTTTATGAGACCATTATTTAAATAACAAGCCATAACTCAAAAAGTATTCATACAATAAAAAATATTTTAGTACATTCTCTAGAAAATAACATAAATATCAGGTTCAAAAAGTTTTATAGAAATACATTCGTAATATTTTGAGTTATCAGACTCGCCATCATAGATTTTGAGCAATTTAAATGCTCACTCCTGGTAAATCAAAAACCCACTTCCGGTTTTTTTTAATTTATAAAATGGATTGTAACTTGACTTCTAGGTAGTGTAGAAACAAAACAAAGTATGTTTCGCAAAGTCAAAAGATAACTCTATTCAATAAAATAAAAAACAAAAATATCTGTCTTGACTGAATTGGCTCATTTTCAACGTGTTCGGATACGGTTGTTAACAGATTTTTGGTATGAAAATCTGCATTCCATAGATAATTGGAGTAATAAATCACGGAAATTTTTCCACAGACTTTCAAATGTGCTCTCTAAGTGAATTTCAAGGCGTCGGAGAGTCGAGACCGTAGTTGATAATTTATTTTTTCGGGTGTGTTACACTCATGATCGATAACCGCAAAAATGTTATGTTTATATTGGGGAGTTGATTAACAACACATGATAATAAAGAGTAGTGACAAATGCATATGAATTAATCGATTATGTGAATTCGTTCCCGGATACTGTATTTTTTTTTTTAAAGATGGAGTGAATAAAGATAAAAAAAATCATGTAAAGAAATTTAAATGTTTTAGTTCATACGTGCGAAAAATATACACTTTTGATTTTCCTGTAAATCAATGCATAGTTATATAGTTAGTGCATTCAAACTACTTCCCAATTTTTTAAGTATTATATGCATAACTTAATTTTGTAATAAGCTATTTTTATGTGACGTAATAGTCACATCACTACAATCACGTATTACCGGCAAATAGGTTCATTTACTTCGTTTGTTGCCAACTTTTGCTTTTGACTGAAACTTTCTCTTAAAAGTACATATTTTTGAACACTAAAACGCTCAGAAATAAATAAAATGTTCTTGATTTAAAAATACACGAATTCCATAAGAACTTTTATTTATTTATTTTTACCTTTGAACATTTTTGAAGAATTTTAATACTTGAACATCGTCAACCATTTATAAAATTAAAACTTTTATCCAAAATTTTCAAGTGGAATAACAATGTCAGTTTAGGATGTCAATGGAGAACATGTGATGGCATTTATCCTATAACCGTCATGAATTTAGCCTATTATTGCAATCGCACAAATAAATTTGTACTTATTATATTTTAGAATTTAATTTTCTTGAATTATACAAATTTTTTTAGCTGTGTTAGTAGTATTCATTTCAAATGCTATAAAATTTCCTTTCTTTGTATTGATTCATGTATGTTTATTATGAAAAATAATACCATAGCTATATTAAAATATAGAAAAGAGAACTATTAACTATACCTCTAAAAAAATGGCGTGGGAGAAATTCCCAAATATTTAGCTACCCAAACGGGTCTATGTCATTTATCACTCTAAAGGCTCAATCAGTAGAACAATTTATTTTAAGTACAGCTTGAAAGTCTTCTCTCTCTATTTGAAGAAGTCTAATCGCCAGTGGCCGACTGGGCTGGTGGGTGACCGGCCTGGCGGATCAAAAAGCGATTTCTTTGGCCAATCCGCCACTCTAATCTCGAACGGATTGAAAGTATTTCGAACTTAACATCTATTACACATACTCTAAGGTACGATTGACACACATTTTTTTAACTTAAGCATTTTCAAAAAAAATTTTCCTGCATTCCCCCCTTTCCATGTGTATGTATTATGTAAAACAGATTTTGTGCTCAAAATTTAATAAAAGACTAACCACTTATATAAGATATCCGACTACCCTAAAATTGCAAATTTTGCTAAAAATTGACAAATTTTTTTATGATTTTATTTTATGGCCCATCTTATTAGCTTTATAAAAATCCAAGTTTATCATTTTCCGTTCACTAGAACAAAAACTACAAGTGTTTTAGTAAAAGCAGATGCCATTACTTTAAACAAGATGTCATACTTTAAAACGCGTTGTACTCGAAATGTGATTTTTTGAAAATAATCAAATGGTATCAGCGATTGCTAAAAAGTTTTGAACATAATTAACTCAAACTTTTCTGTAATTTCTGTATAATAGTAGAATTGTTTTCACCTTCAGATTCATCAATCACTGTTTTATTACAAAATTTACAGTCCCTTATGTGAATAGAATTTGTGTTTTTTTTAAGCAATTTCATATAATAACTGAGATAAAGTGCTCTAGTTCTTGTAAAAAGGAAAATATCTCTTATCCTGAAGATCATTTCAAAAATGAATAATATAGCAACACATTAAATTGAAAAAAAATGAAAAATTTGTTTATAAACTTTTGGTACAGAATGGGCCACGTTTATGCTATTTTTTGTCAATTTTTACCTATTTTTCCTGTTTTAGTAATAATAATTTACTTTTCTCTTCTTAATTTTAGCCCATTTTTCTTAAACTGCAATAAATAAATCTAAAAATTACAAACAAACAAAATCCCCATACCTCCATTTTTTTTAAAAAAAGTTGTCGCAACCTTAATATTTGTAAGGAAAAAACTTACAATTTACAAAGTGCTACTCCTCCTACAAAAATGGACGTACGTACATGAAATGTGATTTAGAAGTACGTCAAATTACGTAAAGTAAAAGTTGGTATGGGTTTTGGGATAACATGATTGGCATTCTTACAATACTTCTTTTCGGAAATGCTTATTGAAAATTCCTTAAAAAACGTATAAATTCTAAATTCAATTATTTTTTTAAAAAAATAAATATTGCTTATAGATTCAAAAATGCGTACCAAATTTTCTTACATCTATTATTTGCACTAGTTATTAAAAATGTTAAAGCATTTGACACAATATCAAAAAAGCCTTAGCATTTTAAATGAAGACAAACTAGTTATTTTATCATTCTGAGATAAGTCAGTTTAAGTTTTGATTTGTCGTTAGATGTGATATATATATATAAACAAACGTAAAAGTTATCATAACTCCGTGTTTTTTGTACTTGGAACTTTCAAATTTTGTGAGATTATAGAAAGGAATATAAAAGATAATTTTGGCTAAAAAAATAAAATTTGATTTTTTGAACAATTTTTGTCAATTGAATCGCGCTGAGTGCCCTTAAAAAGAAATATGAAAAGTAAATTAATTTTACAAGTATAAATTTATAATCATTAATTAGTTTAATTTAGTACAATGTCAAAAATTCTTTGATCTTAAATACGAAAAAAGTTAGCTAACTACTATGTAAAATTTCACTCACGCCTAAAAAGATTTAATTGGTACTAGTAATAGACAGATTGATGATTTACGTCGCACTTTTGAATAAACACTTAAAAGTAAATTTTAAAAAATTTTAACAATTTTGAAAACTCCCAGGGGCATTCTTCAAATTTCCACATCTTGCCGAACTGAGAGCTTTCGTCAATGACGGGCATCCTCATCTCTACATAGAGGGTCTAGTCGCACCAGGACTCTATTATGGATTTGGTAAACTAAATAAATGGCCGGGAAGGATGCTAAAATAAGAACCAATATACACTTGAGAAAGCTTTTAAAGAACACATGAAATCCGAGGGGGATGAAATAAAGGAAATATTATCAAAACAGGAGATTTGAATAACTTAAAAATACTTCGATTAATTTTACTATGTGCACCGGCTGGGTAGCGTAGTTGGTTTCTCGCTGCTCTTGTATGCCCGAGGTTTCGAGTTCGACCCTGGCCAAGTTGGTGGATTTTCATGATGAAGAAAATCGGCTTGGGAGGTGCTCTTGACAAAATTAAAATTTTTAGAACTCTATCTCATCATCGGAGGTCAGTTGCTTTCTTCTGAGAAGGAAACTGGGCTTTACACTGCGGTGATTGGCATTCCACCTATAGGGTGCCACACTAAAAAGTGATACCAACTCCCGAGGAATGTACTAGGTCTGCAATGGTAAATACCAACCCACAGGCCCATTTGAAATTTTAAAAAAATTTACTATGTGCACGGTGAGCTCTAGATAACAACATCTTCACTTTGAGCCGGGCTCATATGACGAAGACGACACTTAACAGTCGATACAATATCTTCTCAATTTCCTTCCCAGAACAGGTGAGGGATTTGCTTTATTTCAGTTTGCAACAGATGAGTTATTCTACAAGAAAATTTTTAATGCAATCCAATTCCTATCAGAAATTTTATAAACTATAGGTTAATCAATTAATTTATTGTAGTGTCTGGTTCCACGGGTTTCTAGCCACCATTTGGTAAATAAACTCTGAGGAACAATTTTCTAAGAAAAATATGCAACGACAGGAATACAACATTGACAAATATGTTGAATTTATACTTTATGAATGAGTAAATAAGTTAAGGTAGATTTTTAAACTCTTCTATTAGGAAAGAAAACTCCAGGAACTAATAACCATCAAATCACATCCTAAGCATCCCGTCTATCGTAGCAGGAGCATTACATCCCTCTAACAAACACGACTCACTTCACTTTACATCCAACCCCTCTCACCCTAAACACCCATCTCACCTCCCTTCCATCCCCTTCACGTATATTTATTTATTTCCTAAGCCCCGGCCATCTTCTAAGCGAGGGAAAGATTTTTATTTAATTCTACTTTTTTCTCCTCACTTATTTATTCCTTCTATCCGCGCGACACTCGTAAATAAGACGCCTCAAGATATCAAGGAGGGAAGTTCCACACCTCTAGTTGCTAACGAGGTATCGGAGAGGATTGCCCAACTCAGTGTGTGAGAGGAGCCCTGGAACAGCTTTTTAATATGAAGTCGGCTGGGAAATTGCTCCAGTGGAATTTGCGAACTGTATCGGATATGTCACTTTTCAATAAAACCGATATCCAAGCCCGCTTTTTCGTGGGGCCATGCCATTAACGTTGGGTGTTGGGAAGAAGCAAAAATTGGAATATTGGGTGTAAAGATCTCTTTTCAATCAGGAGATTTTTAGTTTGGGTGATGTTATGTATTTTTTCTTGTTGCGTTAACTCAAGGATAATCAAATAAGGAGGAGTGAACTCAGTTTATGAATTTTATAGTCTCAAAAATTTTATTTTATCGAATGATTTTTAAGGCAACGATAAATATTAATATTAATTTGGGCAAATTATGTTTTATCCAGAAATTTGTATTCTATCACTAAAAATTCCTCTTAAATAAAATTTTTTAAACTGTAAACTGGCGTTAATTAAACCAATTGTTTCAAAATTGTTAAGCTAGTTGGTTTCGATTATACTTAAAAAGAAATATTTTAGTACGATTTTTCAACAAGAATTTCTCCATACTAATTTAAATTTTCTTGTGACGTTTGATTGGTAGCAGTTTCACTAAACCATAAGCTGTTCATAAATGTCTTATCATAATATACTTCGTAGTTCATAATAATTCCTGCAGTTTAAATTATGATGGTTTTCATAATCAAGAATTAACTCTAAAAGGCTTTGTTTAAGACTAATAAGTACTTGTATTTAAATTTAAAAATTAAAATATTTTCTCGATGTAAATAATTGTTTCAGTCGTGTACAAGTCCTGCCTAAAGATAATGAATATTATACGGCATTAAGAATCCTGACGCTCATGCCTAAATCGTCAGGATGGTCACCAAAAATTTTGTGGTCCAGAATCGCAAGGACCAACCCTAAATTCCTCGGCGTTTCTTAAAATTTGTTAGCAATTAAAACCGCAATCAATCAACAAATTCAGTGAATTAAGGGTATGGGTGTAATTATACGAGTCTTTTGCCAAATAAAACTTTTGCCACGAATCAAGTAGAAATATCATGAGGGAAGTATTTTTACAAATTCTCATTTTAACTGCATCATATGTTTTTCTTGTGGATTAATGCAAAATGTTTGCTGTATCTTATTATTAACAGGAAATATTGGCGCAATACATATAGAAGTATTTGAAGAAGAATCAATAACAAATTCGTCTGATTTGGAAAAATTTTATATTCATTTTTAATGCAGCATTCACTACTCAATACCTGAAACACCCAACAAAAAAATATTTATAAAAGACTTTTAGAATGATGATGAAAGGATCACTATGAAAATTAACTGAAAAAAAGTTTATTGAAATTACTTACAGAAGCTATATATATATATATTTTTTTTTACAAAAATAAAAACCAGATCAAAACAATACAACATATCATACTTAAAGTAATTAATGAATACTTTTATGAGTAAGTTGGACTCATCAAACCACATTCCAAGGATAAAAACATTTATCATCAGTAGCATTGTCGATAAATAAATACCTTTTTTTCCTTCATGAATGATTCATAGATCATGATCAGTATTTCAAAAGAAATTCATCATCATTAATTGATCAAAAAAGTCCAACACTAATAATCAGGAACTACTTGAAGTTATGTAACTTTTGAAAAGGCGACTCCGAACAAGTACAATTACTTACTGGTTCAGTAGCAAAAGTTATGACATTTTTTTTTACATTTATAAATGAGAAGTTAATATATATATATATATAATTTAAAATTGCTCTTGTTACTGTAAAGTTATGCCTTCAGCATTCAATGTAAAATAATTGTCTATTTCTATTCAAATTTTTTAAAATATTTCTGATTTTCCTCAAAAAAATCTTAGTAAGTAAAATAAAGGAATTACGGTAAGTTTAGTTCTCAATAGGGCATAAGATAATATTTGCTAAAACAAATATAAAAAGTAGACAAATTTAAAAAAATAAATAGAAGTTAGTAAAAAGTAACCTTTAGTCAAGTATTTTCATGTACTTTAGAAAAAGACAGAAATGCATATTTTAATTTCAAAATTCCGTTTGTAAAAGAAATAAATTCTTGAGACAGTAAACACTTCTATACATTTTACCAGACTCAAATAACTTTGTGGAAAAAAAACCAAAACCTTTACGAAAAGATAGAAAGTATTATAGCAATATTTTTTTTCATAAAATTTCATGTCAATAATGATTACTACGTTTTCAAAATTGCAGTTATTTATGAATGAGTAATGAATAAGGAATTCTGGAAAAATTATGGGGCTGCGGTAACTAAGTGGTCATCAGGGCGAAATCGTAACCCAATTGTTGAATCATTAAATTCAAATTTTGTTGTTACTAAAGATCAGCTGAGTCCAAAGGCTGACGCATTTTAAATTTGTTGAAATTTAAAGTCAAGTAAATTAGGGGAGAGAGGTGACAGACATCGTCCCTTGATTGAAATTGAAAATTTTCAAGTCCGGTCACCAACAGCCATTGCGCAGTTTCAAAGTACGATGTTGATAAAAAAATTAATCAAAACCAAGATAAATTATTTTTGCATTCAGCGCAACATCGTATCTGTGAACTAATTCCAACAAAAAAGTAGCAATTGTATCGTTAAATTTAGTCGCTAGTTGCATCAATAAGAAAAACTCAAATCAGGGCCAAATGATTTTTTTTTAATATCTCGAAACCAAAAATTAAAAGAAATCACCTCGAACATATGTTAATATTGTCTGTGATTTGAGCTTTTAATTCTATCAAAAACCCACCACGTATATTTGTTCTAATTAAACGCTCAATTAAATAAACATTTTCAAAAAATACTAGAGGACATTTAGCAATGTGTGATTTGCAAAGCCAACAAAACAAATATGTCTAACGTGAGTTTTGAATGATCATCCGTCTCAGTAATATTTAAATCATTCCAAGTACAAAAATACCATTATATACCGCATTTATTCGAATTTAAGCCGCCATCGATTTTAAGTCACGCCTTAAATTCTCAACGCATTTTTGTGAAAAATAGTGTAAAATTGGTTATCGATATCTAATTTGACGAAATTAAAATAAATTTTAAATAAGAACTAATAAGAAGTGACTAATTATTTATTTTACCAGTATTATGAATTTTTAATTACGTACATGAACCTGTAATTGCACTACCTGCAACATTCAAAGAATTTTTTCTTTTGATTCTAAGCCGCACCCAATGTTCATTAGCAAAAACATTGGGAAAAAAGTGAGGCTGAGATTCAAGTAAATAGGATATATATATTGCAGACCCCATTCTCCTTTAATTTTTCAGCAAATTTACATCAAAGTTACTTACAAAACTGTTCACAAATGCCAAAAGGAGAACCTTTTCCTTTCAATCCCACTACAACAGAAACTCATTCATTGTAAGCATTTTAAAGACACCCGTTCAATCAGCTACAATCCAAACACAACGAAAGGTTTCCAAAGACAGAATTTTAAAATAAATTAACAACGTTTAAAAATTAAAAAGCCATTAATTCTTGAAAATAGAGATACTACCCTGGAGACAATTCATTAGGAACCAAAATGTTTCCCATAATTTAAATTTTCCGAATCTTCTAACAGTAAATGCAACAGCGAAGCTCGAATCATTTACGATTCAGCTATAGAATGAGAATCCTATTTGATATATTCATTACATAATCTTGTTTCATCTAATTCCTTTTCGCGATCAAATCCCTGCAGTTCAATCTTGACCATACTCTTCATAGGCATTAATCATTCAAAACGGTTCCACTCTGTTCCATAACAATTAAAAATGTATATTGGGACATTTCACTTTTGATTGGGAAGTAAACAATGAATATTAATTGTAAACAAATCGGCATTCCTATCTAATGCATACTTAATTTGAATTGAGATAACTTATATATAAGCTGGTAGTTTAATTTATTAATTAAAAGTAGGCTTGTAAAGCAAGCATTAAGTAACGCGTAAATTAATGAACGACGATTTTATTCAATTTAATTGTCATTTACAGAACTTTCACTTAACTTGGTCTTAATTTAGCCCTTTGAAATTTGCAAACTGTCCATAAGAAAGATATTCTTCTGGAACCGAAAAACACTTTTAGGATGAAAACTGTAAAATACGAGTCATCCATTCAATAGGTTTTTAAATGGGAAATGTCCTGCTCAGTGGGATGTTTTGAAACAAATGGATTGAGATTATCAAAAATAGAATATGCAAACTTATTTTCTAACTAACTTTACTTAGGCGACACTTTATGTTACTAAAAAAGAGATTTTAGCATCAAAAGAAACAATTATTTAAAATAAATAGGTTAAATTTTAAAATAAATAAGTTATATCTACTCTTGAAATCTTTTTGAAAATTATAAGATTTGTATTGTTTTTAAAATGTGCTTATATAAATACAGTCAATCAACTCCTACTATTATAAAAAGAAACGTAATATACTTAATTTTTCAATCCCTAATATTAGTTCCTACTCTCTCTCTATATATATATCTTGTTCAAGTTTTCAGTCTTTAATAAAATATCTTTTGTTCATCCACTCAAGTTCAAATACATTTTTTTAAACTTGTAGTGGATGACAATTGTGATGTTAATACACTTTTCTCAAATTTTTTTCATTCATTCTATTTTATTGATGAATAAATAGTAACAAGCAAAGTCAATAGTCCAATAGAATGTATAAAAAAGAAAATCGCTCGTTGTGTCCCTGTAGTGCAATGGATAGCACGTTGGAATTCTAATCCAAAGGTCGTGGATTCGAATCCCACCTGAAATGGCCTAATTTCTGAGAATGTGATTTTTTTTACTATACTATTTTATTGGAATAATTTAATTTAATTAAAGAACACACACAAATAGTAACATACAAAAATAATAGTACAACACCCTATTTAGAAAAGAAAAAGGAAAAATGCAAGGAAAATAGCTTTTTTATTGCGTTTCTGTCCTATGTATATAATTATTTTTAATAATTGTAATTATTTAATAAAAAGTAACTTAAATAAAAAAAAAAATTCTTTGTTGACCTTAGTAGGCTTAAAAATTTTTTGTTATATTACTTGTTTACAATTATTTACTAAAGGTATAATTAACTAAAAACTAGTAAAGCCATCTTTTTTTGTTGATATTTTGAACAGAAAAAGTCTAACTATTTTTTAAAACCAAATGGTTCCATACTACTTTTCATTTAAACAACTTGTGAAATACATTCAGTTAGCCTACTTGGCTCTTTATTTTGTATTGAATATTAAAAATTTGTTAAGAAATCTCCTCTATGAAAGTAATGACGTAATGCAGCAAGACTACAACAAAAATTTTAAAACATTTTTTAAATCCAACCTTTTGGTACATTTTGACGAATCCAAAAATTCTTAAATATACTTCTAAGCAAACGTACAAACATGTCTAAAGAATAATGTTTCGTCCGTATTTCTAAGGGAATTAACGTTATAATACAAAAATGAAACCAAAAGATGACGTTTTATATTTTTTTTTATTCAAAAAATTAGGAGTCAATTAAAAGTCATTCATCTAGAAATGAATTAGAAGAACTTACTTTAAGATAGAAAAAAGAGAAATGAAGTGAACAATAGGATAAAAGGAGCTTTTAAGATTAGGAAGCTGCTTACTTGCATCCCAATTAAAAATAACTAAGTCAATTAATTTATTCAATCTTAATTTTAAAACTAAATTTAAATTACACCAAAAATAGTCTAGAAGCACCAAAAATAATTTATTTAAAACATTTTCTTCGTGTTGAAAATTCCAGCAACAACAAAAGTATTCATCATAAGAAAAAAAGTCGAAGAAAACCGTACTTATATTTTAATTTCAAAAATGTTATTACTTTAACTATAAAATAACAACGAACTCATAAATATATTATAAAGAAGCCCTTACTAAAATTCTCCAACTTTTTTAACAAAACCTTCGCATCATTCACTTTTACAATACTTCACTATCTATCCAAGGGCTTACGAAATAACTTTCTTCAGTTATCTTAATAATCACTTTCCCAAATTCAAAATTTTGTCATCTCTACCGACGCCAAAAATTAAAAAACATACTTAGAAAAACCCATTTACTTATAAAACGAATAAGGGAGATAGGGGGGGGGGAGGATCTATACTCACCTAAAGTAACTTTAAATCCTTGGATAAAAATGAACGAAAAAGAAAAAAAATTTATTCAAGCAGTTCTTTTTTCCCCCTTAAGTGTTGCCTCGCGTCACATAATACGCCTCTTGATGTCAAATAAACGAAGACTCCGGTAATTTTTTTAAGCGTCTTCTCTTCCTACCAAATATCTCTTTAAAACTAATTCTTCCGCATGACCCTCTTAAGCCGTCGTCTTGAGGAGCCTTAGGGCTACTGCAGAGAAGTTTGCTTTAAAGGCGCTTTGTTTTAGAGGTAGATACAGGGATAGGCCCGGAGCGAGCAAACAGGGGCGCCTCAATAAAGGGGCGAGTATTACTTTCCTTTGTAATACACAAGGCCAGAACTATTAAGACACATTTTATTGTAAAGGAAGGAGAGGAGATGTAAAGAAAGCAAACGAGGAGACTGCACTGAGTGATAGAAGGTCTATTGTAGTAGAAAAGTTACACTTCCTCCAGAAATTTGAGAACAAATTATAAGTTTCGTTTTCTGGGATTTGTTACAACCCTTTCGCAATTGGAGTTAAAAATTTCGGAGAATTATATTTCCTTTATACGCTTTCTTCATTTTAAAGGAAAGAGTAAGTTCTTCGAAACTAGTGCAATGGGTTTGTTATGGTTTTTTCCCCCAAATAGTAAATGTTAGTTAATTTATTACAATATGTTAATTCAACTTCTGAACTATCTGCTGCCACTAAGAATGCTAAGATGTAATATTTTTTTAGTTCAATATACATTAAAAATCTTATTTATCTGTACTTATAAAAGAAAGAGTTAGTGTGTGTGTTTCACCTGTTCCAGCCAAACTAAGCAACCCAGAAGTATAAAACTTGGCTCATAAATACTATAGGTCATAATGCTTTAACTACGAAGAGTTTTTTTCGAAATTTGCTTCAGATTTTTTTTAAAAAAATCAATTTTTAAGTGATTTTTCAACTAAATGGAGATAGAAATGTCATCAGACGTATCAAGTCTTAACTCTGCGAAAAAAATGTTTCGAGCAGTTTTTTAGGAAGTTGTAGCACATTTTATTGTAAATATGTTTATTTTTGGTTGTATTTAGTTTTTTTAAATCTTTGAGGTGGAATTACATTTGTTTTTTGAATAAATGATCATAAAAAATGTTCTTTTTGAGTTTGGCAACACAGATTAGTTTACAGTCGAATTTTGAATGTCTTACATTGTGAACTGTTTTTTATTAAACGCATTCTATCCTTTTCCGGAATTTCAAATAAGAAGGATGAAATTTTGGAACAGCTTTTTCAGATGAAATATACATTCCATACGGATAAAAGTGGGTAAGATGTACTGTTAAAATGTACTGATATTCAGGCGATGATTTAGTTCTAAGCTTAACTTACTTTGGCGCCGACAACCGTCTGTGTCATATTAACACCAGATGGATTGTAGAAGGCCAACGTCAGTGGGTGATACTAAAGCCTAACTATAGCATTAAATTTATGTATCTGTGTAGTTTTTTTATAATTATTTATTACATACTTTTGTGGTTTGTAATAATACATTTTGATTGCGCAATGGAACTACTAACCCTCTTACAAGGCCTAATGTTATTAAAGCTACAATTTTTATTGTGCTCTGGCTACTTTTAAAGATATTTACTTTTATAAAATGTTCTATTCAATTTTATGCTCCTGATTAATCTTAGCTGTACTATGAGCATCAAAGGAAGCCTGATTACACTCTCTAAACCTTTTTTCTGTATCTGAGAAATTTTTGCTTCCCCCTTGTTGTTTATTATTATTTTTTTTATTTTTAAAGAGTCAAAAATACATAAACATCTGTGCATAATTTTATGCAAAACAGTTGTAAGGACCTTGTGTTTGCAATTGCTTTTCCTTATTCTCGCGAATCTGAATGTTGGTGGTATTATCAATCTACGGTTGTGTTTGGGCTACAATTCACCTGATGTTGATATCACTGAATATCAGTACACTTTAGAGCTATGTCTTCCATCCAAATAGCATGACCATTTGGTCTAAAAAAGCTGTTCTTATGACATTTCCATTCGTAGAGACAGAAAAAGGGTACTTACGTATTATCGCAAATTATTGGCGACAATATTTGAAACAAAGCACCTAGTTGCCAATTTGCCAATTCAAATTCCCGATTTCAACACATTGAAAATCGGGGTTGCCAACTTGGTGAGTTATTAATGGAGTTGGCGATTTTTGAGATAGTATGTAAGTACCGAAAAAGGTTATTGCTTTTCTTCCTTTATCAGCAAATTCCATGTTTCGTCGATGTAACAAAATAGTACAGAAATCTGGCATTTTACAAAAAGAAAAAGTACAGACGTATTAGCGCAACAATCACCAACTTTATTAGTAACTCGCCAAATCTACAACCACGTGCTTCATTTCATGTAATGTCGCCAATAGGTTGCGATAATATGTAAGTACCAAAGAAAATGAAACTCCATTCAAACTAATTGGTATTATCAGATTGCCAATATTGTGATAAGTTCGAATTTTGGGTACTTACATATTAGCGTCACCACTGCCAAATTGGCGCCTCGAGAATCCCTCCTTGATTTCAAAATAACAATGATTCTAACGTATTTCATGTGAAGAAGAATCAGCCAGATTTTATTTGGAAATAGTGCAATTTGCGCAGTGCCAATTTGGCTGCGGTGACGCTAACACGTAAGAATACGAATTCTAATACGAATTTTTATTTACATATAAGATTTTCCAACATGTTCCTTTTGTTCTGAGCTGTTTATAGTAGGTTCATCAAAATCTCACACTTTTATGTTTAAGGTTGCTTCTTGGTTTGAATACACGTAATAATTTCTACTAGTGTAAGGTTACTTTATATAAATTTATGTTTATTTTATTTTTGTTTCAATGTTTTATATTTAAGACTTTCTTTGAGTGTTTTGTTTGTTCAGAATTGGTTATAGTAATTTCATCAAAAATAGGGTTTAATTTTTCTGTTTCAGATAACATTTTAAGGCGGCAAAAACAGTAAGAATAATTTTCTTATTTTGTTAAACCGCTGTACCGCTGTCTGATATATTTGGGGGGTCTACATCACACATTAATTGGATAAAATGACTTAAATGATTTTTCTTAAAAAAATCTTTCTAACCGAATTACAGCACCTAAAATACTTTGCAGTTCCTAACCTCGCCCTTCTAAGTTGTATATAGCAGCTATAAAATTTTAAGAATATGGGTTTTCAAAACGTTGATAGTTCACAATATAAAATAAAATTGGATTTTGTTTGTAAATAAAAGATGAATCAGCCCCATAAAAGTCTAATGATAGCACAATTTGTCGCGTTATTCCATGAACAGAATATTAAAAAAATCATTATTCTCAAATTTTATCAGAATACTTAAGTCGTTTATGAATTGTTTTATTTTAAATTCATATAAATTCAAATCACAAATATAACCATTTTCTTAAAGTTATTCAACACGGTAATACATTTTAACAAAAGAGTTTTTATTAATCTTTTCTAAATATATTACTGAAATATAAATAAATGTCACAAAAGGTTGACCTTTTATTAGTATCACACTCAGATGTAACTAGAGGGATTTTGACGAAGGATATCGTCATTTTGAAGCACAGTCAAGGGTTGTAGACGAATTGGCACTCCGACTCGTAAAATTGAAATGAGTGTATTATAAAATCTGATTGGGAGTTGGATTTCCTTAAATTTTTTCAATTAAGATAACAAAAACTGCATTTTGAAATATTAATATTTCTGTATGCTCCATGTTCAATCAAAATAAAATATCTTCAGAGAAACATGACATTGAGTTTCATTTAACTATGTTGTGTGTTTAAGCAGGCTGAGTGGCATGATTGGTTTGTCTCTGGCCTTCTGCATCCAATGTTGTGGGTTCGACCCCGGCCCAAGTCGGTGGATTTTCATGATACAGAAAATCGACAGCGACCATGTCATATGATTATACGGCCTGTAAAATATCCCTAGAATGTCAGTTTGGCTTGGGTGCTCTCGGCAAAATTAAATCCTTGTACAGGTTCGCATTGTCAAGTGCTCTGGTGCTTCCCTCTAGGGTGGAAAGTGGGAGTCAAAATTACCTGAGGCGATTGATACTCACCTATATGGTGTCGCACTAAAATGAGATACCAGTTACTTGGGATTGTACTAAGTCGGCAATGGTAAAAACACCAATCTGCAGCCCAATAGAAAAAAAATTGTATATTTGTCCCCACGCAACCATAATAGTTGAAACTTAGAATGAAACAAAAACAATTGTTCAATTATTTTTAAGCGAAATTTGAATTCCATTGTTTTAAGGATGTTTTTTTCTAAAATGTCAAAATCGTATACATTAGAATATTTCTTACATACTTGAAAATAGCTTCCTGCTAAATTCTTTCTGCATTTCTCTCACGCATTTCTCCCCTCAGGGGGCTCACCTTCTTTAGGTGAGTACGGGTGTCACAATCCCGAGGTGCCCTAATGATCTTTTCCTTTTCCCACGGGGTTTACTGTCTTTGGTAAACACGGGCTTCACGAACCCGGGGTACCCTAGTGATCCTTCTCTATTTTCAACCCTCTTTCTTGTCATTCAATTCATTCTTTCTTTCTCTCTTCCCGTCTAGACCACAGATATTAAAACAAATGTTTGGCGCAGTATAGCCGAAATCGGCTCTTGCGCCAATAAACCCCAAAATCACTCACTCACGCATTTCTTCGACTTACAAGTAATAACTTTTAATAGCAATTGTAAGTCTCTATTGAACTAGAAACTTTTTCCCGTTTCAAGTGGATATGGGGCAACTTCTTTTAGATTTATAAGCTAACAGTTTTTAAACTTCAATTTTCTAATATATAGTCTCTATTTTCGGTTTACTTCTAAATTTACTGTATTAGAAATTATACTTTTACGATATATAACAACCATTTTCTTTTCACAATTACATTACTAAAACCCTACAATTTGTTCATAAGATCCTAGTTACTTTTTTCTTGAAGGTACTTTTCTTTCTCTGTAACAACTAGTAAATCACCAACCGGTTTACCTCCCTTATGTTATACTATATATCTATTTAGTACATTTTTTTTGTAATTTACTACACAATACTTTTTCAAAGAGAAAAAAAAGGAAAGAGAAGACGATTTTATGTAATTACGATCTATTTAGTGTTTCTGTGGGAGTTGCAAGAGATTTATCTGTAGGTGAAGACGGAAGAAGTACCTAACGTAGGAGGGGGGGGGAGCGCGGCGTCTTGTTGACCTTCCCTCTTCCGACCATGTCTAATTGAGGCTTGTTCTTCAGCTTCGGCGCCGACTTTAACATGCCCACCGCATGATGAATGGGAGATAGAGAATACACTTTTCTTTTATAGTTTTGCCGCGAAGAGGTGCGTTTCCATCCCCCCTTTTCTGGTCAATCTTCCTCATCCCCCTTAATAATTTCCATAGAGTCTGTTTTTGCATCCACTCTGTCCGTGTACTCTCCTGGATGGTTGCTATGACAACCATTTATTTGGAGGCGAGGAGGAGAGTGGGGTTTATTTAATGGAATGGGTAATTATGTGGAACAGAAGGGGGGAGGAGTGAATTCGCCAACAGGTTAATTAGGAACCTGCTGAATTATTCATCGTCTGGTAGGTTCCAAGGAATGTCCCTGTCCTTTTGTAGTTGTTCTCTTCATACATACTCAAAAAAATGACAATGTAGACTAGTCTAAGAAGTGCAGGTTTCCGAATAAAAAAAAAAAACTCCTTTTCCAAATTACAATTAGATTTAGAATATCTAATAGTAGTCTGCTCTTTTCAGTCACCATTTATCGTAGTTTCGGTTTAAAGTCAGGTAGTTACCGTGACGAGTTTCAAGTCAGGAAAAGTACAAATCGCGAGTCACGTGCTCGTGTCCTGATTTCAACAGAATCATCATTTAGAATAGTGGGTATGATATACATTATATTTTAATGGGATCTCTATCCTGATGGAAAAGATAGAGGCACAGTTATATAAGTTAGGAAACAGAGATGTTGGCATCATTTTTTTATTTAAGTTTAAAAAACTACTATCACAGATAAGGAAAAAAAATCAAAAGATATTTCTTGCACAAACAGAAATAATATCTAGTATGTACACTTTTCTATACGTTGCATTTTCTGAAGCTTCAACATGCAGTGAAATACGTTTAACGGGAAAATGCTTATGACGAACTATCGGTTAACACGAAATAGTTCAACGGTCCCGACAAATTACTATGAATTTTTAGGCGTTTCTTTCTCTTAATGCGAAAAGCTTTTCCCTTATGTGAATAAACAAAAAAGGGAAAATACCAGCGGTGCAGACGAGATTTAAGAGGATTGTGAAATGAAAGGGAGGTGGTTTCCCATTAGGTTTATGTATTATTAGAATATCCTACCCTATCATGGGAAGAATTCGTTGCAGTAGAGTATGATAATGTGTATACAGCCCCAATTATGGCAGACAAAAATATTTTGGAGTTTGTTCAAAGTTCAAAAAATATCATTAAGGGGGATTCCAACGAAGAAAATTAAATGAATACAGCAGCTCCTGTTCCCGCGTCATCCGAAACGAGGAACATCCTGAAAAGTAGGGGCAGTCATTGAGACATGTTGAAGTGAATAATAAAAGGGTCGAACAATGTGTTGACAATTTGATGCTAAAAGTTTATTTGATGATGTCAGATTCTTCTCCAAAAAAATCAATATAAATGGTTTTTTCAATATCTTGAAAATTTGTGTTGAATCTCAGTGTGAATATTTTCATCTCATTGATTTTCATCTCATTGATTTTTATTAAATATATGTCTATAGACATATCTATGTAAATAAAATAAACTCTGATAAAAATTTTGTTAAATACATGTTTGCTTTTGCAATATTCTTTAACATGATGAAAATGTGGGTTATCTTTTCTTTGCAGTATATTTTAACACGAAAAAATATTTCGTCCCCTCAGTTTTGTATTAAACAACTTTCACTCCATAAGCTTTATTTGTTGAAGCGTTTTTAAGAAATAAACTTTTTGCTTAGATAAATGCGACTACTAGTTAGTTATATTAGCTTTCTTTTGCAAAGTCAATAAGCAAAGCAATTTCAAACCAGGTAACAAGATATTATTTAGTAAATTTGTCTGCCATTACTCATCAATATTTTATTTTCAGGATTTACTTGCATTCTCTATTCGCGTTCTTAATACTTCTTAACACTCACTATTTAGGAAAAAACGAAATTTTGTTAAATTCCCCAGTAAACTCGCAAAATTTATAGCCATCGTCATAAATCGGATGTATTCCTTGGGCAAAATTAAAAGATCTACCTTTGCTATTTCCTACCTGTAAAGGGTCAATATAACAAAATTACTTTTGTTACTGAAGCTTTATCAAAATTTCTTTTATCAATCAGCCCTTTGGAAGCATTAAAAGGAATTGACTAAGATGCAGGCAATGCTTGGTCTCTAGATTTATTGCAGAGGAATTCCTAAGCGGAGATCCGAAATGCGTTTTTTTAAAACTAGATTTCCTTCAATTCTAATATTACAAACAAAAAATGTAGAGAAAATTAAAATGGTGAAGTCATATGCTTAAATAAAATGCTACATTATACAAATTTCGTCAAAACAATATCAATGCCAGGCAATTAATGGCGATGTCATTTAAAAAAGTTTAAGTGCATACGCACTTTAATACATTATAGCTTACTTGCTGAACAGTGTCGAAGGATTGTCCTAGTTATAATAACACTTATTTTTCTAACATGAATTGTTTCAGGTGGAGTTTACTATAACATAATTGCTTTAATCTCTACAAAGCTCTCCTTAGACTCTATGTCTCCCTTCTTTTACAAAATGACGCATTAATTGGGGGGGGGATATCTATCAGGGGGAAAAACTAACAATAAAAAATTATTGGAATTATTATATAGTAATTTATGTTATAAATATATAATAATGTATGTATATATCCAATCCATGTAGAGTCTACAACACACTTATCTATATGTGTGTGTGACCTGCATTTTAACGATACTATATAGATACAACAAAACAAATTAATCGTAGAAATATATTGAAAAACGGCAGAGACCATAAGGTAATAAAATCTACCTCCAAAACATACTTTAGATCAGTTTTCAAGATTATAGATATCGCAATTTAAGTAAAAAGTACTGTAAAATAGACTTTTAAAATATTAAAATGATTAAATTTTACCGTTTATTACGTTGTAGAACCGTTTATTACGTCGTAGAAAGTTTTGGATAATTTTGTAACATATTTCGTACTTTAATACATTAAATTAATATTAATGTGTCCCCCACCGGTGCTTGGAGAATTCCTTACTGGTCTGTAACTAAGTACATCTCGTAGTGTTGAATCCCAAGCAAAAATACTTCTGAGTTGCAACCAGTCTACACATCTCCATCACATCATTCATTGTATCAAAATGAAACATGGGCGTTATTTACCTCCCTCCTACTCTCCCTTTTTGTAATGACACGTTGGACTATCATAGGAGAACAAATTTAATTCGAAAAATACCATTTCGAGCAAATTTAGAATAAAATAGGAATAAAATTTTGCAAAACAAGTCTTAAAGATAGGAAATGAAACTAAAAGCATATAAAGTCTGTGTTAATTAACTTTGCTTTACAAAGCAACGCGAGGGCTCTAGGCGATGGACCTCTCAATTTTTAACTACGGTCAAATGGCGAGAATGAAACTTAAGTTATCACCACTCCCTGTCTCTCCAATTTACCACACCAACGAAGGACTTTGAGCCTCGACAGATTTAGCATGCATCAGCCTCTAACGGTGGGTCTTCGGTGGCACTAGGCTCGAACTCATGACAGGCCGACCACGAGTCTTTAACCGTCACCACTGAGTTACCGCGACCACAACAACAATTTGTATTGATATCAATACAACAAACCATTTATTTTCACCAAAAACTTTTTAAAAAAAGAAATTATATTTAGCCAAATTTTCTAGTAATACCAAAATTAAATTTCTTTAAAACTATCAGTGTTACAAAAAAAGATTAGTTACTTTGAATCAAAATTATTGGAACGAAATCCAGAACAAACAGCGCTGACAAAACAACATTTGCGTATTCTACCCATTGTATAAATTAGACTCGCATAAATGGGGAGGGAGTTGAATTTGGAGAAAATCCATTCTTTTTCCTCGTGTTCTTTGATGCAGAGGGTAGGAGTGGAGGAAACAAATGTTTTTTTTTCTTTTTCTGGAGGGGGAAAGTCCCTTTTTAACGATATATCAAAAGGTACCGCCGACATACCTCTTGAAAGGAAATCACAACAGGTAGGGAGTGTAATTATGGGGTCTTTCAAGGGTTGGAGGCAATCGTTTTTAATGACAAGTTGTATTGTTTGGAGCGTGTTGAGAAATTAAGCTCAAATTGTCATCGGTTTCGTTAGTGAAATGATATAAAAATCGAGAGAAAGAGGTTGTCATGTAGTAATAGGTTTTAGCTGCATAATATCTATTAAAAAAGAATTGCCTGAAAAATTTATTAGACAGTTGACACTTTCGTTAACAGATGCTAAGAGAAACAATACATGTACCGTGTTATCAGAACAGTTGAAAGTTTACATAGACAAAAAACCTTAAATTGCCTTTTTATATAAAATCTATTCATTTATAATTCCCATACAAAATCAATTATGATTCTAAAAAAAGTATTACGCACGAAAAAAATTGCAACGAATTTTAAAAGGATGCATTCGTTACATTTGGCTTTTTTAATGTTTAATACTATCGGGCGAGTCAAGACATTATTTCCGCTTTTTTAATTTTGCTTATGCATTATAAACAAATATATAAATTATTGCACTTCCAAAATGCTGTAAAAAAATCTACTGGTCAGGACGACTTGGAATTTGAATATATTTGAAAAAGAGGAGGAGGGAGCATAAAAAAAAGTTTATCAATTAATAAGGGGTGGATTTGGGTACAAGTGACATTTTGAAACGTTTTTTTTTTTTTTTTTTTTTTTTTTTTTTTTTTTTTTTTTTTACAGAATAAAATTACTTCCAAATAAAATCCAACAGTTTTTGCTTTGTTAGTGAAAAGCCCATCCAGGCTAAACACTGCATAAAAAACAACAATGAAAATGCCAATCAATTTGTTTTCTAATATCACACAGCGTCCTCCTTCTTCATATTTCAAGTCATTCCGAACAATGATTATTTTCACAGCATTTTTAAAGAGTGGAACATTGATTATAATTATTTTACATATATATTGCTTTAAAGTATTTAAGAAAGTTACATACTTCAGAAGGAAATATTTAAAATTATATAAAGAATTCCTTTGTAGTTAATTTCAATGCTTAAAAATTAGTACAAAAAAAAAGGTTGCTATTTTTTTATTATTCATCATGAAATATTTATTCACGAAAAATCACAGCTTTAAAAGTGCACAATATATGAAATATTTCGTTTTTACAGGGGTGCTTTGTAGATAAAGAAGAAATAACTGTTAAAAGCCAAAATGAATAAATCTTTGGGTAGTTTTTAGTGCGTTTTTCACGTAGTGGAACAAAAGCGCTATTAGTAAGCAAATTTCGTCTTCGTTCTATATTTTGTCGTAACTTTTTTTCAGCCAATAAGCAACCAATTGACCTCGGGTTTTCGGCATTGGGTCGCATTTGTGCCCTAGATGAGCCGAATCATATTTAAATTTTCTCATAGTTTTCCCGAATTTTTGTACAAATTTCCCTGAATTTCGCTAGTTTATAACAAAATTTTCTCAAATTTTACCTAGTAAATTTTTGCAAAAAGTTTTTTAAGAACAATCTATCTGCATCTTGGAGGAAATCTTCACAAAAAAAGTTCAAAAAACAAGCATAAAAGGCTCTAGGTAAAAAAAAAAATTTTTTTGTTTTTTTTTTTGCTTTTTTATTGTGTTGATACAGATTTGTGTCATTATTTCTTTTCAGCTCAATAGTAGTACGTTTAGAGGAGTGGTCCAGTACTACTTTCTGTTAGTAAAAAGTTCATTAGTTGCATTATTGTAAAATACAACATGTGAAAAACGCACTAAAATTACTTGGCCATACCAATGATTGATATCTTGTTTACACTTCTTTTCTAAACTTTGATTTTTTGAAACTTTTACCTATAGTACGTATTATCATTTTTCCTACACTTCATAATATTCTACACAGTCATTCGTTGTCAAACGTCTTTTCATCTCAGTGTAACAATATTTCAATGTACCCGTGATCCTATTTGTAAAAAAAAAAAATTAACCTTTATCAGGTTTTAACTTTTAAAATTAACTTATCGAATTCTCCCAGAGAATATATTAAAAGAAGCACCGAAATGAGACACAAGGCTTGTGTGATAATTTTCGGCAGATTCTCTTTTAATTAACGATCCACGCGTGAAGTACATCCACCGTCATGTTATCAAACACTGCTATCGTATTTCCAGAAGGGAAAAAAAAGTATACCGTAGCAGAAGTGTCACTGTTTTGCGAGAACGTATCAAAATTTCCTCATGGTTCTCCGATCCGGTTTAACTTATCCGGTTAAAGTTAAGATTCGGTTATCAAGCGACAGCGGATAGCTGCCTTTCTGGGGCTCTGACACTAGATCAAACTCAGAGCAGTGGAACTAACAGAAGACGACGAGTCGGGATGCGATAAGGCTTCAAAAAAGATCGTCTCACTTTTTTTAAAGGCAATTTTTATTTTGTTTTGTTCTGTTTTGTTTTTTGTCGTGTTTTGTTTCTTTAAACTAAAAAGTAAACTGTGTTTGTAGTGTGTTAGTAGATGCTGGAGACTCTCACTGCTGTTATTTGTGCGCTAAAAGAACGTTTGATTTAACAAAAAGGAAATGAAATTTGAAACAATTATTTTCTAGCTTCGAATTAAAAATAATCGCATTAATCATACTGAGGAAAATTTTTATTCAAATTTAATATAACAAGAGAATTTCACTTAAAAACACAGTAACAGAGAAAATGAGCTATAGATTTTTTAAATTAAATATGCCTTAGTGTTTGCTTAAAAGAATATGATTTTAACGATTTCGAATTAAAAACATTGTATTAAATAATTGCAATTTTTTTTTTCATATCGATTAACTATAAACCAAAGAATATCATATTCATAGGCAAACAGCTTTCACAATCAAATTAAAAAGCAAAAGCTGGATTTATATTTTTTTTAAAAATAAAACTCAGAAGCATGTTGAAACTATTATGCATTATGTTGTTGTTGTTGTTTCTAATGCCACCTGTCTGACGTAGTCAGATCGAAGCCCACGAAATTCATCATGGCATCGGGCTAGATTGTACGTCTGACGTTAGCCGTGACTTTGAGCACCATACAGGTGACAGTACGATTTGGCTCGGTTCCACCCCAATTTTGAGGGAAGACACCCTGGGAGTGGCCAGAGGCCTCCCACCTCTCTTCCCCTTCCACCAACCTCACGAGAGGTCTTGGGGCTCGAAGACTATTTAGAGTACCCCCATGCCGTGAAGGCACTATACATTTACTAACATCCATGCCTTCTCCGGGATTCGAACCCAGGCCCTACGGCACAGCAGTCAGCGTCGCTAACCACTATACCGGATGGGCGACGCATTATATTTCATATAAAGTATCCAGAAGTGCTCTGTAGGGCAGTGGTCGACCCCTCCAGGCCGTGGACCGGTACCAACTCTTGGATCAAATATTACCGGGCTTCACAAGAAACATTAAATCATTTTCATTTTATTCATTGTGGTGTGTTTCTCTCGGGATTATGCGACTTTTTGGGGAAATTACTTTATATTATAAGTTAAATCACTTAAATTCCATTTGGGTGCAACTGTATTTTATCCTGAAGGCATGTTTAAATACAATTAAATTAAAATAATTAAATCGAAACAATCTGGTATATCAACTTTCCGCCTGAGCGTGACGTGGTAAAATTATCAAACGTTGACCGGTTCCGCGGCTATAAAAAGGCTGTAGAGCATTTCGATAAGCATAGTTTCTAGACGAATTTGGTTAATTTTTTTTATATTTTATTTACAGAAAAAAAATTTAAACTACAGAAAAACAAACGATAAAATGGTAGATGTAAGATTAATTTTTAAAAAACACATCGATGCAACCTTTAAAACATAAAAAATCATATGTATCATTTTTTAAAGGGATTCAAATAAAGACCCAATAGATATAAAGATATACAAAAGAAATTTTTCGGAGAAAACCATTATTTGAGAAAAATATTCCACCGAACCATTACTTTTACATCTAAAGCACCCAATTTTAGGCTTTTAGTGTATGTTCGCCAATTTGTATGCACTTGTAAATTAGTTAATCTAGTTCCATCTGTTTCTAAAAATTATATCTAGACTGCGAAGCAGATGCAAGACATAAAGCACTATTAATGTTAATTATAATGTATACCTCACACTACCTTCTTTTCTTAAAAAATTCTTCTTACCCTGCATTCGATATCTTTTATACGATAATTAATGTACATAATATGGCGAATAGTAAAAGAAGCACCTGGAAAAGGTATTTAGAACAAATGAAAGTTTTCATCCAAGTGATTTTTTTTCTCTGAAAACCAAAAAAAGAGAAAAATTGACAGATATTGAAACGATACCAAATAATAACAGGTAATAAACGAATTCCAATTATTAACTTTAAATTTTAGAAAAATTGCAAAAAAAGGCAAATGCCTCTTTTTTTATCAAGGGATCAGGGCTCTTTTTCAAACAAATCACTGTAATTAGATATGAAACTCTATCCTACTTTTTTACTGAGAAATCATAAATATTTAAATTTCCTAATAAACGTGCAACACCTGTTTTTAGAGTAAAATATTTTTTAAAAACAAATTTTAAAAAATCAAATATAATTGGAACTTGGGGTTGTTTTTTTTTCCTAAAAAAGTTTCTTAGAAACAAATACATTTAGAAAATATTTGCAATCCCTTATATTTATTCTAACTGTAATTGTTCTGTTAGATAATTATCAAATTGCTCTGACTGGCAACTGAGACAAAAAAAAAAACTAAGCTTATGTAACGTAACATTTTATACTCTTTTCTCGTTTTTTTTCAACCTAGAGAATAAAAATATTTTCAATATTTTTTCCTTTAGAATCAGTATTTATTTGTTCCGGTGGATCACACATGGAGGGGGAGTGGGGGTCCCCGGGTCCGGATCCCCTGTAGCCCTCGATTTTTTTCCAATTGTATGTAATCCTATACAGTGGCGCCCACAAAGGGGAAGGGGTCTCCGAGTCTGGACCCACCCCAAAGCCCTGGATTTTTTTCCAATTGATTATAATCCTATTTGTGTATGTTAAGTAAAACTTAATTATTTATTACTAATAATTAATTTATTAATTAATGCTAGTTATTTATTCAATAATTAATTTTTACTGATATTTGTTCCTGAAAATCGACAAAATCAAAAGAATATGTTGGGTGGTATATTGGAGCATGATACGAGAAGAGTGGACATCCGACCCTGCCCTCCCCCTCCTCTTAGAAAATTCCTGTGTGCACACACAGTTGTTCATATATATAACTTAAAAATACAGAAACATATAAAGAAAAAGCTGAATTGTATTTCAACGAGAAGCTAAGAAAAGGCTGCGTCTACAAGGGGTATGAAAACAACAATAATTATGGAATAATCTGTTTGAAGACCAACTCTACAATCTGATGCATTTTATGAATAAAATCTATATCGTGAGCATTCATTTGAAATGACGTCGACTCATTGTTACTTAACGTCGCATTCGAAAACAACACGTGGGGATTTAGAAGGGACCCCATAGTTTTTTTATTTGCCATGTGATGAGGTGGTACCCCAATTTCCAAACCTCTACGTTATTATAACACTTAATATTTTGAGCCTCGACAGGTTTGGCGTGCTGTAGTTCCTCTACATGGTGTGGCCTTAGTAACACCAGGATTTGAACCCGTGACTCTACCCGCGATCCATGATTTCTCGGCTACCTCTGTGTATGAGATCCCGAAGGCTTTAATGAACAAAAGGTTTTTAGCCACGTGATTTGAGAGAATGAGAACAATTTTCATTTAATTTAATGTTTTTCAATTCTAATAATAACTTTATTTAGACCGTAGAAAGCTCTCTCTAACGTTATGTTACTTCTGAAGGCACTCATCATTCGTACAGATCAGGGGTCTTCAAACTTTTTCAACTCACGGAACCTCTAGAACTTGAAGGTGCTTTAGTGGAACCCCAAGCCCTACTCATACTTATATTTAGTAACTGATATGTGTGCTTGCTTTTTTCACACAAACTGTCCAAGTCTAGATCAATAGAGTTTAAATGCAATCAAATGACATATTCTGAGTTTAATTTGTTTTCTACTTTTTTTTGTACCCACTTACGTTAAATACTATATTTCACTTAAACACAATGTTCTGAAGGGCTTTAAAATATTTAGAAATCCCGCCTATTTTGCATGAATTTGCATCCTAAAATTAGAAGCTGTTCTTGCTTAAATTTAGATTTTAACACCTAATCTGCTGATATATTAATCAGTTGTTTCCTCTCCTTCATTATAGGTGTTTTTTACACAAATGCCAAAAGGTGCGTTTTCCATTGCAAAGCTGTTCATTTTTGCAGGGCATTTTGCTAACTAACGACTGTAAAATTATCTCGTGGAACCCGAGATATTGATCAATAGAATATTCACAATCTAGTGGCAAGTTTTTATATAGATAAATATATATAAAGTGTTTTAATATTTTTTATTATATCATAATAAAAATTTAAAAAGTGTTTCGAAATAAAGTTATTGTATATAAATAAAATGTTCAGTTTAAATGAATAGAAGAATGAACTATAGATGCTTGTATCTATATAAATTTCATAGAGAATGTGAATCTATTTTGCATGCATGTTTATTTCTCCTCGACATTTTTGTGACTCGTGGAACACCTGAGTATGCCTTGTGGAACCCCAGTTTTCCGTAGAACACAGTTTGAAGATCACTGGTATAGATTAATTGTACAAACAGAGAATCTAAAAATATTTTTATTCGAAGAAAAATATATAACAGCAATTTATTTTAATTCGTTGTAGATCAAAATATTACAAAATGATATATTGTAAAAATATTAAGAAGTATATTTATCTTAGTATAGTCCTTATAGATTCATTTATTTAAAAATAGGAAAAAAATCTCTCTAAAGAAATATCTTTCAATAACAGCACACAAAAAAAACAGAAAAATTCCTTGTATAAAATTATTTTTATGATTTCTAAAAGTTATAAATTTTGTATGAGATATAATTTGAAACAGCATATAAACATCACCTAATAAAAAACCATTACGAAGAAACAACAAAACAATCTTCTTTCCCTTTAACCTTGTAAATGAATCTTAAATGGTCTCATATATCTCAGGTAATAATTAGAAATCTAGACCATTAGTATGCAGGTAAATCGCACCTCTTAAAAACATTCGATTATCGGACGAGAAAGATGGAATAAATTACACTATTTATCGCGAAAATGCAAAGAAAACATTTCCAGCGAAGAAGCTCATTGCGAACTACGGTTTTGACGTTTGCAATGAATGTAATTTCCGAAGCTAGAGCAGCCTTTCAGCTTTCGTCAATGAACGTGTCAAACAGATGAAGAATTCTGCTCGCTCAATTATAGGATTTAAGACACAATACACAGCTGAAACCCGAGCACTCGAAGCATTTTCCTTCCTCCAGCACTCCGAGGGAGAGTGGTGTAACCACACAGTTGGCAAGATTTCTCATTTTAACGCTGGTAGTATTGATATAACGGAATAATAATTAAATTTGGGGGGGGGGGAGAAAAAATGTGTGTACAGAAAGAATTATTTTGCATCATCTCTTACAAATGGTTCTTTAGTTTTCCTTATACATGCATAACAATAAATATATGCTAATAAATCAGTTTTGTATTAATATTAGAAAAAAATTCCAATCAATTAGAAGTACATGTGAACTAATTATTCATAATCATGGAATAATAAGAGAATTATAATAAAATACAGTAAAAATCAACGTTTTTTAAAATTTTACTCCCCCCCCCTCATATATATATTTATATAGCTTTAGGAATTTAGGAAACTTAATTTCTAAGGCTAAGAATTTGATATTGCACTACTGAGGGCATTATATATTTGACCCCATACGGCCTTGTTATACTTTTTATTTATTGCTTTGCTATTTTAGATTTATGACAATTTAGTACTTATAACAATTATTGATATTATATTGTATGTGGATGTATTTAATGTGTGCATATCTTAAAAATTATAAAATAAACTTATTACGTATGCTAGATTTGATTTTTAAATTTAGACTTTTGATTTTATAATTACCTAATTTTTTAAACGCATGTTCGTTACTTAATTATTTCGTATATGATGATAATCTTTAATAAGCATCTGAAAATGTGTTGCTTCTTTTCATATGATGGATGAAAGGAAAAAAAACAGTGTGTATAAAGAGTAAAACATATAGCGAATAACATTTCTCAAAAATTGCTAATCGAATTTCCGCATAGTTTAACAATTCGTTTATACAAACCAGGTATTAGTGGTACTTCTGGGAATACTAGTAAATACGAATCTTATTTGAAATGTTAAGAAAGACAAAAATTTTCTTTTTTTAGCTAATATAAAAAATAAACACTGTGTAATTATAATACCTTTGCCGAGTTCTAAATTTCATTTATTCACTGTTATTTAGATGTTCTTTGGCCGTAGATAGCCTAGTGGTCAGAGCATCAGACTCCAGACTGGAAGGCCTGGGTTAGATGCCCGATGCCACCAAATACTCGCCGAGTACACACAGAGAACGTGCCCGTTAAATCAGTGGGTCCGAATGGTGTCACCACCTATCGTGCTGTGTGAGCAAAATCGTACTTTCACCTTCTTGGAGGCTCAAAGCTTAGGCTAACGACAGGCGTAGATCTAGCCCGTTGCCATGATGAATTTCGTGGGCCTCGAACTGACTACGTCAAACAGGTGGCATTAGTAACAAAAGATGCCCTTTATCCAAAATATTTAAATTTTAAAACTTAGTCTTCATTCTAAATATTCTATTACTAATCAGCTTAACAGAATTAACTAATGTGATGTTACCATTTTTAACAAATGGAAAATAAGACCCATAAGAAACTGCACGAAACTATTTTGTAAATCTACATCACTGACAGGGGTGCAGCTACCGCCGTATCAGCCGCATTAAATATACAGGGCCAAAAAGCTTTAGAAGTCCCAAAATGTGTAAGAAAAAAATCGCAAAATGTTAAGGGTCCCCGAAAGAGAGCCCCAACGAATTTAGATACAAGGCCCACAAGACTAGCTCCCACATTGATCCCTGATAAAGATTATCTCTATAATTTCCATATAATATCCCTTTCCTTACCTGAATCTATCTGTTTTCGTCTCTAAATTTACTTCGAAATATCCCTTAAGAATTTTAGTTTAACAAAAATTGCATTTGAGTACTATGTGTGCATCGAAATTCATCCACACAGAAAAGAAATCACGATGAATTTTTGCCTGAGTTTCATTCTTAAAATTGCTATACTTCGCTAACGTAAGAATAGGATCACTTTGTAAGATTTAATTGCATAACTATTTCTCTACAAAATGATGCAAATAAAATGAAAAGATCCCAGCAAATACCTATTAATGAAATATTGAAATTAAAAATCAATAATTTAGCATTGACATAAGTACAAATTGTATCTAAAAAACTTTATTAAATGATAAAAAATATGAATTCTAAAAAATAACATAACTACAGAACGCGCACGCTAATTGTAGCTCTTGACGAGAAATGTTGAAATCCCGAATGTAGAAGGATACTTAATTATCTTAATTCATTTTATTATTATGCTAGCTTGAGGATGACTCTGACCTTCAGTCAAGGGGCTGAGTTCGTGTAACGTCATAGTCACGTGATAACTGCCATCACGTGTTTCCAGCAATCGGATCTTAACTTGATACGAATTTTGCAGAAACTTTGTTTTAAAAAAGGTTTAACTTGTACACGTATAATATATGAGTTTTGTCATTTTGAGGAATCTTAATAGTTTAACACATCTTTAACTAATTATCAAATTTAAAATTACAAAAGCAAAACAAAACAAATGCAATAAGTTTTGAATGCAATGGAGAACTCTTAATAGTATTTATCACATGGGCATACGTTTAGTGAGATATACGTATAGTAGTTTTAATAAATATAAGAATATTAAAGAGAGAGATTGTTTTGCAAGTGAATAAATAATTTTCTTAATCTCTTTATAGAGCTCTTTTCAATTAAATAAAATATAGAATAATAAAATAAATGTTTAGAATTGAATCATAGCAGTTGAAAATGTGGATAAAAGCATAACATTGAAAAATGCTAAAAGAAATTATAGAGATGGCTGTTTTTCCACAGTCGATAATGAAGTTTTTTTGAAGTAAGGAAACAGTAAAGTGTATTAGAAATTGATTCAAATATCTATAACAATCTAGGTAATAAAAATATTCCTCTGATCTAATAGTAAATATTTTGTTGAAAATAAAATGGATGCATCCAATAAAAGTGAATTTTGTATGCTGTTTTATTCTGAGCATACGAATATAAATAACATCCAGCTACTACATAATAATAACTGTGATTTAGAAATTGAATTATTACAGAACACTTGTTAATATGTAACATTATTTTCATGGTCAAAATCACGAACTAGTTGACTTGCACCACTCTTCTTCCGAGCTGTCTGTGTGCTTCTCCCGCAAGTTACCTGTCAAGGTATTTTGATAGCCCTTCAGCTGCTTTGATTACAGAGCTGTCAGCCTATACAGGGGCAGGCTCCTATTTCTTCTTACCTCCCCCTTCTGTAGCGGAATAATAAACTTGAGAAACTTTCTCCTTCCCTCTGCGCAAGGCAGATGGCGAATTTGAGGTGGGGTGGCATCGGAAAGGGCGGGGGTGGTGAAAAGTTATATACTAGCATCTAATCCTTCATTGCTTACTTTTGAATCGTTTAACGGTCACAGAAGTGTGATTTAATTTTTATTAAAAAAACGTTCTGAACTCAAAGTAACGAAAAAGGTGGTAAACACATGATTTTTTTTTAAAGTTCTAACAAGATCTTTATCAAACTCCGAAAGATCTGTTATAGATTTCAGTAAAGACCAAGAGCTCGCAGAAAAAAAAAGCTCTGTTCTTTTCCACTAACAACTGTTAGAAGTAGCCTGTCCTTTAACATGTTGCTTATAAATATAAACAATAAATTTAGTTAGAATTAATTGCCTCTATCGTTAAAGAAAACTCCCCGTCTAAGTTTTTATTTAAAATAAACAGTCATCTTCATCATAACATTGATTTAATAAATGATTTTAATTAGAATTTTTAGATCTTAAAATATATTTACTTGTTAAGCTAAGAAAAAAAATCCCCTCAAAATTCAAAACACATGGCCTTGCTTTTTTGGCGTCCTAATTCGTACAGAAATCGAATGCTAAACGTTATGATGCAGACTAAGCTCTGTGCTCTTCTCTTTTATGTAAATAAATTGTGTAACAAATTTTTTTTAGTCGAAAGATACAACAAAAATAAATATGCATCTGAAGAAAGAAATAACCAATTAAACAGAAATAGGAATTAAAGACATTTATAAAACCAGAAAATTTAATATTAAACACTATATTTAAATTCCTACTCGATATATCTAAGGATCAATCGGAATCAGTTACTAAAAGAGGAGAAATAAATATGTACAGTAATGCCTATTGCGCAGTTTGCAATTCTTTATGAATGAGAAACATAATTTCAATCTATTTAAATTCAACTTTAACGTTTCACACTTCTTCTTTATTTCATTTTTCATTAATAATGCAATTGCCTAAGAATAATATTGAATTAATAAGATTCTAATATTAGATTTGAATATTAATGATTTTTAAATTTTTAGGTAAAATTTAAAGATTGTCATAAAATAAAATAAATTAACTTCAAGCTCATATACATTCAACCAAAATTTGACAAAGAAATTTATGAAAAATATTTTTTGCATATAAAAATTTTATTACATTTTTTTCTCTCTCATAATATACTGAGATCGACACAGTTATTATTCCTTTTAAAGGCGTCACTACCATGCTAAAATATTCTAAATGCAAAATTTGAGAATTTTATGATAAAAATATTTAAAAAATTCCTAAGATTTTTTCTACTTTTTGATTATTTAATGAAATCGAGAAAAAAATGGGGGGGGGGGGAAGAATTCTTCTCTTTTTAAATAAAATCCTCTTTTCCTCAAAAAGAAAAAAAAAACATTTATTCATGCACTAAAACAAGAATAAAAATTTTAAAATTGTTCGAAATCACATTACATCCCTTCATTATGAGTTGAAAACTCACCATCGCTACACATTTCTTTTAAAAGATAGCAACTGTAAAAAGCGCGCGAGAGGGAGATGGAAAAAAAAATCTCAAAACGGCAAAAAGGAGAAAAAGAAGAGAAAAATGAAAAACAAACTAATATAATTTCGGACCTCTTTATCAACTTATCTGGCTCGACCTCGTGTGTTTGTTCAGCCAGATGCATCACGGCCTGATAGTCGAAATGTGCCGATTAAAACGGACAATATTTGTTTAACTTGTAAAGGATCATATAACGAAGTTACTTAACTTTATTACACGCGCCGGAATCTTACTGTTTACCCCCTTCCCCCCTTTTAGAGTTATTGATCTGGTCCCTTTACCTGCGAGAGAATAGGATACGGATGTGTGTGTGTGAAAGTGGGTCAAAATGTCCCTAGATATTGAGGTTGAGGTAGTGATATGTTCCGGAAAGGAAATTTCAATTTGTAAAGCCTCCTTCATATTTACAATAATGATAAAACAGAAAGGGTTGCACAAAAATGTCAATTATCAAGATATTATTGACTTCATTTCAGATCATTTATAGTTAATGAAAGGTTTTTTTTTATTCTTAAAGGAAGTATTTTTACAGAAAAAAATGCCAAAAAGAATGGATATTAAATTTGCTCAATAGGTTTCTAAAATTATAAGTATTTTTTAAGGACAAGTTTTTTAGTACAAATGGGAGATCCCAAACAAAAATATAGAAATAATTAGTAATATATACTGACATTTTTTCTATCAAAGGATTTTTAAATTTAAAGATTGCATTTACATTTCACTGAAACTATAAAATAAATTTAAATTTCTTTATCGTATTATATCATCTACAATTTTCTTAAACAACCCTAATATCATCATTTCAGAATACTAAATTTTATTTTTAGGGAAAGGCATTTCTACTAAACATCACTAGATTATATAATAAGCTAGAAAATGATATGTATAGCTTTAGACAGAAATAGAAGCAATATTGGTCTAAATTCATGTGTCGTCATATTCACGTGATAACACTAGACTCGTTCCAGTCAATCAGTTCCTGCGATGGCAGAAACTTTTTTAAAAGGTACATATTTGTCAACAACAATAAAGTCCCTTCAATTAAAAATACTTGTATGTAATTACGATTTTTTTTTTTTTTTTGAAAAATAAATTCAGAATTTTTTTTTTGTTGAAGAATCATAATGTTTGCAACTGTTTCTAAATAATACAAATAGTGGAAGTACATGTCTGAAGTCAGTTTTGAATTGAATGGGGAACACGTGATCCTCATGCATTTAGTCCATTGGGTTCGTTTCTTAAGAAGGACGTGTATAGATTCTGATTTCATTTCATTAAAGCCGCACTTTGTTTTCATGTCCTTTCTACCACCCTCGTGCTTCTTCAAAGTTAAATATAGGATATTGACCAGTCATGCAAAGAAACAATTAGAGATTCATAAAAAATGCATTTGGAGGTTTTTTCAGAGATCATTTCAAAATAAATTGCTTGAGTTATTATTTTATACATAAATTAAAGTGTTGGGTTAACTATTTATAATCTCATGCCAAAGAAAAGCCTATGCAACCATTGGAAATGAATCGACAGAGAGAAATCGTCAGTCTCATACATTTCAAAACTTAAAACTCCAATATACATTAAATCCATATACGATAAGCATGCTTTTCAGAAGTTGTACCATTGTACGGGTTGTCTGTGTGCTGCAGTCAGCAAATGTATGCACTGGACCCCAAAATGACATGAAAGCAAGATGAATGGACATAGCAACTTCAGTATCATTTCCACCGTTTAATTGAGGTTTTATATCACTAGGTCCATCCCCCCAGTTATTCAACAAACATTACTCAAACAAACCAAACAAAAGGTACTTCTAATCTGACAAAAGCTTTCAAGGATTTGACTCACATGATATAGAAAGCTCCATAATAGTTTGTTTGGGGTATAGAGGTAACGGATCTGTTTCGTTCCTGTTAATTTCAAATAAAGTGTGTGATATATAGCAAGAGCTGGTGTACATTAAATATGTTAGGGTTCTCTTATTTTGAGATAACTTGGATGGTGGAGCAGCTTTAACAAACAGGGCTCATGTAGCTCTTATAGGGCCGTGTTTAAAAATTACGAGTATTGACTTTCGGACTTTTGAGTAAAACGGAAATAATATCCGAAAGAACGCGCACAAACTAAACAAAATACTTTTTATAGTTTGCAAGTATTGTATAGTTTTCTATATACGAAGTTAACTAATAAGTTACCAAAATAATCTAAGATACTCTTAGCTTCAACAAAAACTGACAAGATTTTGAATTTCTTTCCAAGTTTAAATTTGTGGAAAAGTTGAATTCTACAGGCTTCCTATACATTATTATGTCTCAATTTACGATTCATTTTAGTCAGAAAAAAATGTGTTTTTTTTTACCAGTGAAAAAAGACAGAGATAAGCCAATAAGAGTTTAACACACACACACACTCACACACACATAACTGAACAGAGTTGTTCAGGAACAAACGTTTCCGCATAATTTCTTAGAGTAACATTGTTTTAGAACTATACAACAGCCTTTGTGGATAGACCGAAGTCTGAATTGTCACGATGATAACAGCTCTCTATTTGTTTCTTATTTATATATTTCATGGCTCTTCTTTATTTATTAGCTTTTTTTATTTATTTCAAGAAACATTCTTAAATTTAATCAAAGTTTGGATCCTAGGTCATTAGATACACCGATGTCTATTACTTTAAAAACTCATTCAATTATGTTATGAAATAAAGCTTTATTTTGATTGTAATTTTTTTTCAAAAGCAATCAGTCATTCTCGCCGAGTTGAATAAAAGATAATCCGCGTGAGTGAGTGAGTGGGGGAATATTAACGTCGCACTGTTCAGCTACCCGAGGGCTTTTGGCAACCGGCCTCGTCATTTTGAACCATGGTCAAGTGACGAGGACGACACCTGAGCTGGCACCCCCTCTCTTAAATACCACACCATACCAATGGGAGGACGTTTGACCTCTCCACAGATTTAACGTGCATCGCTCCCCTACATGGCGGGTCTTTAGTGGTACTGGGCTCGAACTCATGACATGCCATTCACGATCCGTTACCTTGACCACTAGGCTATCGCGGCCACAAAAGAGGATCCTTAATAATCCACTTGGTCACATGAGAAATTGAATGCCACTGATTGGTCAAAAATGCAGATTTAAGTCTGCCACACGCAAAAACTTATTCAACATACGAAGATAAATAATTTTTTTTCAGTATCTTCAATCACTTGCGTGAAAACAAAAAAGTTTTGTGGTATGTCACACGTCCTCCGCGACTAATTGGTCTGGATGACGTGTTCAGTCTACGTGATTAACCATCGTGATAAACACGGGATAACGGTCAAGCAACCGGTTTATAAAGTCTTTTTTTTTAAAAAAGATGAGTCACAATGCCTTCTGTTATAGGAGTATATATATCTTCAGGACTACATTTGAGTGCAAACCGTTTGGAGAAGATCTAAAAGTATGTGTTTCCCAATAATTTAAATAAAATATATTAGTTTAAAGAAAGAGGGGTTTAGCTAAGAAAGTATTTTACAATTAAGGGTCTAAAATCTTGAATTTCTAACAATATCCTGGAAAATTTATTTGTTATTGAAAATTCTTATTAACGATATTCAAAAATTTTAAAAAAATACTAATAATTCAAACTTTTAGAGCCACGTTTTTCTAAGCCATAATAAAGTCATCAGAAATTTGAGAACTATTTTAAAATATAGTCAAGAATCTGTGTATATTAAGAAGTTCATTATTTGGGGGAAATTTTTATAACCGAAAAATCTTCTGGAAGTTATAATATTTATAAAAAAAAGAGGAATTTCAACTCAAAAATTGATTGTTTAAAACTTGAATGAAAATTTTTTGACAAAACCGTATGTATTTATGGTTTTAAATTCAATTCTAAATTAAAAAATCTACAAAATCACAAAATTCTATATCATAATAAGACTTTGAGAAGAAATCTCTGACATTTTGGACTAAAGGATACAAAATCACAATTCGTTGTTGTTTTAACTACCTAATAAAATTCAAAAGTTAACCAATCATAGTTTTGATAATTTTTCGTCATCTTCTGGTTACTCATTCCAATACCACATATGGGTTCGATCTCCTTGAAATATTCAAAATAAATAATTTTTTATTTAGGTTTTTCTTCTGTAACTTATTTCAACTTAAGGCTCATTGCATAATATTAAAAAATATCTTGTTCTTCAAGAGAAATTCCAAAAATTAATCTTAATTGCAGCTGTAATTCCTTTATGATTTAATTTCTCATCTTGGCACAAAAAAATTCTACAAAAGTTTCAATAAAACTGAAATTTAGAGTTACAAAAACTCAACTAATTTTTCTAAAAATTGTACAAAAATCTATTTTTTTTCACTCTATTTCTTATTTATTTTTCTAAAAGTAAAATTGCTGCCAGTAAGAAACATAATAATACCTTTTTAACCGAATTTTACGTATTTTTTACATTTGTATTATTTCGTACTACAATATCCTTAAAGAGAATGGATCCAAATGAGATTTTTTCGTAATTTATTGTTTTTCGTACTTATTAGTACATCCCCCTGTCTAGGTGAGATCACACTGCACCACTTTGGCCGCGAATAGGTGATGGGGTTAATATCGCGCGATTGCTGAGCAAACGGTCCCCCGTTCATTAAGGGTCTGTATTTACAGATCCCGCATTCGGGCACAATTTCAATTAAGCAAACACGCAAAACGGATTCTCTTGGAGCAGCAAGACAAGATTATTAGATTAATATGTCGCTCTAATCGGATTCGCTTCACTCACCTTTCTGCGAAAAAGAGACTCGCTTTGAAATGACAGGAGTTTGCACTGAAGTGATATTTAGTGAGAGAGAACCTCTTATTTTTCTGTAAATAACCAACTGACTGTTATTGGTCTCAAATTTCTCACATTGTTTTGGGAGATTTCGAGTTCTGCTGACAGAATTTAAACCTAATGGAGTTTCTCAGGAGCTAACATTTCAACAAGAACTCAATGGAATAAGAATCGTCTGAAAAATAGTCTAAAATATTTTTGTTATCGTAAGATGTAAATACATTGACGAATGATTGGGTACCATTGCAACTAAAGGGTCATAAATCGAGGGGATTTCAAGTCGGGATGTATATTTTTCAAAATTATTTTCATTCAAAATAATTTTGAATAAAAATATCATAAAAACTACTTAAAATACAATCTCCTTCAATCTCTTTCCGTACAATTATTGCACATAATGTAAGCAGTGCTTAATCTATATTCTGTTGTAAGTACTGTAAGCAAAAATACTGCCTGACATCTGGGTTGGTTTTGGGTCGCGCCCCTGCCCTAGGTCTTGGTTGAGAGTTTTGTCTCATTCTCGACTCCGCCTCAATAAAAGACCAGAGCACAAATATTTTTTTAAACGTCAAGTGTTATTCCCGGACCTGTTGTCCGGAAAACTGGGAATTTCGAAATATATGCGAAATGAGAAGAGTGCATTATTATGTTAAATCCGAGTCTAAACCTAGGCCTACGCCATCATTAGTCGAAAAGCGGCAGCTGATTTAAAGCCACGTACATTTATTTTTTATAGGACAACGTATGCTATCTACTTAACAGGGTGGCATGTGAGGCCCAAGCAATGTGCAACAGGAAAATTAACTAATGAAAAAGACGTAAGGTCAGAAATCAAGGGTATACCGTGATGTATGTCTCAACAGTTTTAGCTTGTGGTGGATATTGAAAAGAGGAAGAATGCCTCCTTTGATATATAATCATTTAAATTAAAAAAGAATTCTTGGGATGGTCTGCTAATTTCAAAAGCATTCAAGATGAACAAGAGGTACCTTTTAACTACTATGTTTAATCATCTCAGTTGAGTAGTTGTATTGCTGATAGGCTTTCACTTGTAAAAAGATATGATTCTAATTTTTAAGGATCTTTACCACTCATACCTATAGTTCATAAGAAATCACAAAACGTTTAAATTCTTCAATATATATTTGTAACGGACATAATTTAATTTTTATTTTGCTTATCGTTATTGATATATAGTTATTAGCTTATTTTTAGATAATTACAATAATTTTTAACATATGGTCTGAAAATAAAGGCCACGATATAGCTCAATAAATAACAAAAAAATTTCTAGGGTGATTTCTAAAGAAATAATAGTTTCTCTAATTCCATTCTAGGAAAAGCTCTCTTACAATCATACACATTCGAAATTGGATACAGTTACTCAGTAATATTTTATGTAATATTAGCCAGTTGAGAAATATTGTTATCGACATTTCCAATATGTTTCTTAGAAAGCTGTATCTCTTCTCACAAATAATTTATGTGTAACTCTATTTTAGAAATTTTATGATATAACAATCAAGTTTTAAAAAGTACGTCTGAAATAGCGATTCGAAGAAATAAACAATGAATTTTCCTACATATTTTTTGTTGTTGTTAAATTGGATTTTTCGATACATTTTAATACCAGAAATATACACATCAAATAATATCTTTCCAGATAAATATATTTTCCAGCTTCAAAAACAATACGTTTTGCTTGTAAGAGAAAAAGGAAATGAAAATATGGACTCCTAGCAAGAAATTTCACATAACCCTTCGCATTCGATCAAATCTTTTATTGAAAAACAAGACGGCAAACATATTTTAAATATTGAGAGATTTCTTCTTCAAACACAAAAATCAAACAACAGCGTCGCCATACTATTTTTTTCTCTTTCTCTTCGCTCACCCAATCGCAGAATAAACCGAAAGAGATGTAGTCAAAAGTGGCGCCGGATGAAAAAATAATACCAATAAAGGAAGAAACATTTATTGGATTCTAAAATGCGCCGGGGACTGGTTTTTATCCGTGTGCAGTCAAAACGGTCAAAAAGAAGCTCTTATTTAAAACCATTTGCCGTAGAAAGAGAGCAAAAGTCATATTTCCCGATCTCGCGTGAAGCTCAAGTTGGGGGTCTAGAGTTGAAATGGCATAAGTCACCTATGAAAACCCCGTGTAGTGTTCATCATCTAACTCACTTTTTCTACACTGTGAAATACGTAAATCTCAGCTGATATAATATTTAGATACTAAACTTAAAAGTAAAAATTTCCAAGTTCTATTCACAGACCTTCCGTACAGGGATAATTTATTTTAACTTCAAATCTATAAAATTATGATTTTTTTACTTCAAAATCCTTTTCAATGTCAGATTTTTTTTAATTAACTTTTTTTAAAAGAAAGAAAACACCTCATAGTTATCAGATTTCATACCTGAAAATCTATCAGAATATGATACCAAATGCTCATTTCTGACCGGATGCAGTTTTTATGTTAATTTATCAACTTGGTAAGAAAGAGGAGAAAAATGCTTTCATTAGCTGCAAGTAAAAATGGTTTACTCATCCATTTTAAATTGTTCGTGTTCTTATGAATTCAATGCAATATATTTGAAAACGAAAAGGTTACAGTAATGCAGGGTTAATATTTGTATGAGGCAATTTTAAATTTTTTATTGGAGTGTTGTTTCATCACATTTTTATTAATAAATTTTCAAAGCATTATTTTTAGTTCGAACCACATAACGAATCAAAATAAACTAAATTATATTAGGAAATCATTGTTGTTTGTTGAATAATATAATTTTTTTGAAAATTTCAACAGTTTGAACTCATTTACAGTGAATTTGTTAGGTGTATGTGATCTTTGTTATGGAACCAAACTACAGAAAATTCACCAAAAAAAAAAGAAAAAAGAAAGAAAGAAAAGAAAATTATAGATACAGAGGAAAGAAATTTTTTTTAAAATCATGTTTAAGAAATATTTTTCTTCTATGGGACATTCTTGATGTTTTATTTTCATAGTATATCTTTGATTTCGGCATTTAGTTAAACTTTTTAGATATTTCATCAAGTTTTTCAAAAAATTGTAGCTATCGTTTGTGTTTTCTTTCTAAATGAGAAAAAATACACTTATGATACTTAATTATCCATATGATTTCATTTCGATGTCCTAAATTCAGGACAGTTACATGATAAATGAAATTTTATGCTTTCCCTTGAATTAAAAACTGATATTAGACTTGTTTTATTAAGAAAATTTAGATACAATTTCATATTTGATAATTTGTTAAAAATGTCCAAGTATTAAGATTCCTCAGAAAGCTTTTCAATTTTTTTAAACAATTTTACACTGCACGTGCACTTTTAAACCACGTACAATTGGCCTACTTGTGTACTCTTTTATTATTGACAAATATGTTTTTTAAAGGGAGGTTTCCGTAAAAAGCAGCAGTTGGCAACAGCGAAGCTAATTAACTGATTGGCAGAATTAATGATTGCATTTATCAAAATACCATGACGTCACTTATATTTAGCACATTCTGTAATAAATTAGCTTCATTATTTAGGTGTCACTTTTATCTCTGCTTAACTTATTCCATTTCTGCCCCGATAAACTATATCGCTGGCTGCTTATGCATGCTTTCATCAATAATGAACTAAATTTTTAACACACGCACATATAACACATATATATGCGCACGCATATATATGTGTTACGCTTAAAATAATAAACCAGTTGTTATTATCATTAATTACGTTTTTGAGATTTTGGTAACTATGACAAGTTAGGCTTATTAATCGTACTCTACTCTAACCAGTTATTATCAATAACTATCAATGAAGTTTGGTCAAAGTAATTAATTGGGAATAATTTATTGAAATTTCTTAAGGAATTTTTGTTTATCTATAAGTTGTGATATAATGAATCTGTCATTGTAATCATTAATAAAACTTTAAAAAATCACGGTTTAAATAAATACAGATTTTTTTAACTTAAATTTTTAATTTAAAATAACAGCTCTAAAAAGTTTTGAAATCTTGTTTTTATTTCTAATGGGACTGCTGATTGGTGTTTTACCACTGCAGACCTGTACATCCTTCGAGAGCTGAAATCTCTTTTTTAGTGCGGTACCATATAAGTAGAATAAAAATCACTTCAAGTAATATTGGCGCCTAGTTTCCTCCTCAGAGGGAGGTACCTGAGCACTGACGATGCGAAACAGTTCATGGGAATTTAACTTTGCCTAGAAATACCCAAGCCAAACAGGCATTCAAAGAATCTTTTACATGCCACATACTCATACAACATTTACACTTTCAATTAACTTGTTCCGATGGATTGATATGAAAATTAAGCATTGTGTATATGTAAAAAAAATAGTTTCCTCACAGAAATAAAAATAATTTCTTTTCCCTGTTTAAGTATTTTTAAATTGACAATATTTTTTTAAAAAAAGATTAATTTTAAATTAGGTGTTCATAAAAATTGCGTTAAAGTAGATAAGTGAGAGTGAAGATTAAATTGTAGTACCCTAATTGAATAATTTTTCAAAGGAACATCATATCATGTTTGTTTTACGAAAGTATATATAAGATTAGTTTAATAACTAAAAATAGAATGTGTGTGTGGAAAATATTAAAAATTCTGAGTAATTAAAAATTACGTCCGTCATATTTAAAATCAAATTAAGTATTCAAACTCTTTTAGACGTACGAAATTTTCAAAAAAATATACTCATAATTGAATATATTTGGATCTTATTTAAAGAAATTTCATTCATTAGATAAAATGAAAATTCTTCATAAAAGTAATTTCATGAAGTGGAATTTGTAAAATGTACTCTTCAATTTCTGTAAACTTCAAATGAGGCAGTGTTTGCTTGGCTTAGTATATATTCATTGAAATACGCTTAACGCGAAAATGCTTAAGACGAAAGATTGTTTAACGCAAATGTCTCAAAAAACTGCTATATATTCGTACAAATTTTTTCTCTTGACACGAAACGAAAATTGCTTGACACGAAGAGAGGTGTTTGTGAAAGTTCCTGTATTATATCGGACTGTCCGACTGTATCATCAGAAGGAATCATTGCAGATGATGCAATGCGTACACAACACCAATTATGGCAGACGAAGACATTTTGGAGTTGGTTCAAAGCACACAAAAATGTCATTAAGGTGGATTCCGTCCAAGAAGCTTAAATGGATAAAGCAGCTCATATTCCTGCGTCTTACGAAATGAGGAACATCATGAAAAGTATGTGCAGTTATTTTGATACACATTCCGATGATGAAATAAATAACAAAATGGACAGCATTGGTCGATTTGTTGACAGTTTGATGCTTAAAGAAAAATTGCAGAATATTTTCCGAAAACTCAATAAAAGTTTTGTTTCTGAAAAAAAAACTTGAAAATTTCGTATTAAGTTTCATTAAGTTCTTGTAAATGGTTTAGTTTCATTAATTTTTATGCAACACACATACATATAAAACAAATCTATGGAAATCAAATGGACCCTAATAAACTTAATTTTGTGCAATATATGTTTTTTTGTAATACCCTTAACACGAAATTCTTTCAACGCAAAAAAGTATTTCAGTCCCTTCCGTTTCGTGTTAACCGATTTTCACTGTACATATTTTTTTAATATTGTTTCAGGCACCATATTTATACAGTCACAATTTTTTCCGATAATTTTTCGTAATTTACGAAATATATATCAATAAATAAAATGAATCAATATCAATGCTCATCGTATTGATTTCAAATCTTCTTTGATAACTGCTCTCAAGATCAGTAATGCCGTTTTATTGGTAACTTGCAGTACGCGCATCCCCTGAAGTTGTTTTAAAAGATTCAACAATGGCTCTTAAATAACAATCAACAACTAGGAGGGATGTTCTTTTATAAAAAAAATATCCATGGAAAGAAACAGGCACGGACGGACTGACAAAACGCAGAAGACCAAATATTCAAATCAAAACAAAAACCGCCTAAGAAGCAAAACTTCGGCTAATTTCCTTAAAGTTATGCTAATGCAACATAAATAAGTTATTTCTGCCTTTTTGATGGAAGCGTCTTGCGTCATTTTGCCTCTGGAAAACGGTTTTTAGAAGGAATTTATTTTGTTCCTTTTATATGCACGAATCGATTGCAAAAGGCACGGTTACAGTTAAAACTCGCGTAAAAAAGTTAGAAGGGGAAGGGTGAGAAAGAAGAGAAGAATTAAAAAAAAATAATAAAACAGAAGAGAGAGAAAGAAAAGAACAGTAAAAACATTCCACGAATAAATAAATCAGCCAGCCACTTCACTTCAGATCGCTAATCCAAGCAAATGCAATTGGTCTGCCGCAAATATGATTAAAGTGCTTTGGCAACAACTTAGAAGAAGGAATGATTTCCTAATCAGTTAATCAATAGTACGTTCTTCTGTGGCTGTGTGTATAGATATATATACAAATACGTCTTATTTATTTACTTTTGCCTCGATTATTTATTGGATTCGCGGGAAATTTTATCGTCGAACGAGCAATTTGAGAGCCCGCAAAGGGAATTGTGGGAGCATTCGCGGAGAAAGAAACTTAAAAAATATAGTCTCTGGGCTCACCCGGTATCAAAGGGTAATGGGAAATGCATTAGGAGATGCGTCATATCGATGTTTCCATCTGAGCAGTGGTGACCCGGGAGTAAACTGTTCGGAACGAACTCGGATATTTATGTTTGCTTGAATGGCAATAGTTTTGCAGATATTCCAATGCTATAATGTTTATTTTTTCGCCTTTTATTTACGTTGTTTCGGGACATGAAGTCAATATCGTATTTGCAAAGTGTTTTGATTGTACAAGAAACCGTGCAAGGAAGTATTTAATTAACATATGCAGATTAGAATACGAACAAGTGTTTGGAACAACTACAATTTTGTGAAATTTGCTTGTATTGAACAAATAAATATGTCTGTGCTGTTTTAAATTATAAGTGATGCATTTTGATACTGTTTATAATTGATAGTAGTTTTTAACAAAATGTTAATATCTATATATTCCTAGCTTGGGTACATTCCTAATTCATTTCAAGCCTGTTGAGAATAAAATATATGCTTCTTTTCTGCTGATATTCTTTCATTTAATGCTTCTACAGTTTTTATTTAGTTTCAACTAATAAATGTATTTCTTTATTATTTTTATAGAAAAGAGCCGATGGAGGAATAAGAAATAATTAGGAAATCAGACTTTTGTTTAATATGTTACAAAATGTTAAAGAAGAAATATAGGAACAAGTTTATGACAAAAAATATAACATACAATTACTTTTTATTCACTTTTAATATTATAGTGTGTCTGATATTATCCACTTGTATCGGTTCTACTTCTTTTAGCAAGCCTACATTCATTTTATAGTGTGAGTATGTAAGAATTCCTCGAGTAGCCTTCAGAAAAAATGAGAGACTATATTACAAAGATTACTGTAGAAACTCATTGTGTTGAGACAAGTCGTAGGAGGTAATAAAAATTCAGTTATATAGAGTCTTTGATAATGATACATTAGTCCTGGGGATTTAGATTCAGATGATGATTCTCAAAATGACGCTACTGACATCTTATTTTCCTAAGTTTTAATTAGTTTTTTTTTTCTTCAAGTAGATTTTTACTTTTTTTATTTCTCGTAAGTTTTGAGGATTGTAAATATAATTAATAAATTAAAATTAATTAATATTTTCAAATATTTTTCTGAGGAAAATATGCAATTCGCTTAGTTTGATATCATAATTAGTTCCAAATTTAAACTTTTTTTGTAGCAAAGAAATAAAATTACCACGTTTTAAATCAGGGATGACCAACCCACGGCACGTGTGCCACTGTATGGCACGGCCGAGTTGTAAAAGTGGCACGCGAAGACTTATGGCAAAATTAAAAAAATTCACATTATAATAAATACCAATTTTTTTTATAGTGTTGTTGAAAAGTGGTTGTCTCAGACGCACACAAAAAATATTAAAACTTCTTTTAAATACACACTGAATTGTATTACAAAAGAAAATCATAATGTAGAAAATACTCCTTCATTCTTGTGAGCCTTCCAAAGGCACGAGTGACATTTTGGAGCTCGAGGGATATCTGAAAGAAAACAATGAACTGCCTAATGAGTGTGAGCTACTCAAGAATGAAGAATGGCATTAAGCTGTTTTTACTCATACTATGGTAAATTTAAATAATTTGATTTTAAGATTACAAGGAAAAGATTTCACTTTTCATACCCTAATTCATCATACGAGTATATCTTCTTTTGTGAACAAATTTCTGTTTTTTTTTTTTTTTGTCTCGACTTTGAAAAAAAAAAAGATTAACACATTTTAGATTAATGCAAGAACTATCTACTAAAGTTAATAATACTCCGAGCTATGATCAAAAAAATTAATATCCATTTTGCAGGATTCATTCAATGCTAGGTATGATTCTCAAGAGAATATAAAATATTGTTGATGATTTCATACATTCTTTTCCATAATTTCTCTGCAAGATATTAATTTTTATCCCTCGGAAGTTCAAACCGGAATTATTGACTTACAGCACCGTATTACGCTGAAGAGCAAATATGTATATCCTGGTTCCTAAGGCCGGGAATTTGCTATAGTACTACTGTGGCTAAGACTTTATACTATCATGACTAGTTATCTTAGGTTAAAAACTTTTTTGTGTATATTTTTGAATTGTGTACATATATATAAGGATTTTATTTCAACTGCAAGAGATCCGAATTCTGTTGAATTTTGGAAAGTTGTACCAACAAACAATGTTCCAAATTTTTACACTATTTGGCTGTCAAGATACTGCAGTAGGTTTGGATTAACATGTTTGTGAACAAATGCTATCTATTTCAAATGCTATTAAAATGTCACTCAAAATTAAGTGATACATACTAATTTTTTCAATATCTTTGAGAACTAATCCTGATAGATGACTTGTAAAAAGAACTACAAATTCAAAACCCATAGTAAGATAGTACTGATTGCTTAATAATTATTTAGAATTCAGTGTCTCAAGTTACTAATTTTTATTTTGTATTTAACCTAACTAATTGAACCTGTTTGTGTAAAAATTCCATAATAAGTCTGTCGTAGTCTCTCACTACCCCTATGATTATTAATTCCTCTTTGCACATTATCTAAATTTGGATATGTTGGATTCATAATTAATAACTACTTAAATAATAAATCACTACTATTTATTATTCCTTATGATAGAAATACACCAATATTAATCAACTTTAAGAACAACAAATTATAGTGGAGTGAGATTAGAATTCAATTATGAACGACGGAACACTAACTGATACCACGGGGAATAACGCATACAATCAAACTACGCATTTAAATCTAATCTATAAAAATCACAGACCTGATATCTCTTTAAGACAGGAATCTTGGATACTTGTAGATACTTGTAGGAGAGGTTACAATCCTGGATATCTTCAGTTACGTCCGAACCGAATTAATGAATCTTTTTCAATAATCTTCCTTCAGCTAACAAACTTCACTTAGTTAAACTAATCTCCTAGAATCACCTTCTTAATCAATCACGTAGTTAACTCCTCTATCAAAACACGTGGTCATCCTCCTCTCTTCATTTCATTTCTCCCTTTTATATCTCTTTCGAACTCGCTAAAACCGAAACTATCTTATTTGCATAAGTCACACTTTTAGCTCTCAGTGGGGATTGGTTAAAATAAATACAATTTAAAAGATTTTGAGAGAAGGTTAGTGAAACGCGTAAGCACCCGTCACAAGTCTATAAGCAACATTATTTTTCTTTTTACATATTTTTTTGTCTGTTGAAAGTGGTACGCGGTTCATTTTTTATCAGATTGTGGCATTCTTCCCAAAAAGGTTGGGCACCCCTATTAAAAATCGATAAGTAAATTTGTGAATTAAGTCAACCAATTTTTTGTATTGAAACACTGTCCTTTCTTTTGACCAAAAGATATATCAAGCATTGTTGAGGACGTTTATTACAAGATTCCTACAGAATTCAAAGCATAAATTTGTGACGGGTGCTTACGCGTTTCACTAACCTTCTCTCGACTTCTTTAAATTGTTTTATTTATTTCAACCAATCTCCTCCGAGAGCCAAAAAGTGTGACTTATGCAAACGAGATATTTTCGGGTTTAGCGAGTTCGAAAAAGATATAAAAGGGAGAAATGAAATGAAGAGAAAAAGAGGAGGGTGATTTTGAGAGAGTAGTTTTTCTAGTGGAAATATATTCGTCGAGAGAAGACTATTGAAAAGTATTCATTAAATCGGTTCGGGACGGAACTGAAAGATAGCTGAGATTGAAGCCGCTCCTTAAAGCAATCCAGATTTAGAAGAACCTGCCTTAAGAAAAGGTATCAGGTCAGTTGTTTTCATAAATTAGATATAAATGTGTAGCTTGATTGTACGCGTTGTTCTCCGTGGATTCAGTTAGGATTCCGTCGTTCATAATCGAATTCTTCTCGTACTCCACTGTATTTTGTTGATCTTAAGGTTTGAATAGTATTTGTGTAATCTCTCAATTAAGAAAGGCCAATAAATAAGATTGATTTATTAAATTAGTTGTAATTAATTATGGATACAACATATTCAGATTTAGATAATACGCGAAGGGGAGTTAATAATCTTAGGGGTAGTGATAGATTACGACCAATTCATAAATATACTTTTTAAAATTGGCATTTAAGTTGTGCTTGAAAATGTCCAATTTTTAAATGAATGAAAACGTCAACAAACGTTATTAAATGAGCCTCAGAACAATACACAATTTTTGGAATACTTCGGCAAAAATTTCTGAACGAACCATATTGCTTCAAGGTATCACGCTGCTTGAAAACTGTAATTCAATTACCTTTATGAAGACTCGATAGCCTTTGAACAATTTTTTTTTATTTATGTATTTAAAAACTGTATTTTTGCATTTCATATAATTGTTCTATTTGAAAAAAATTATACGAGATGAAATTTTGCATATATTATTCACTCAATTTTAAAAATTTTAACTTTTTAAAGAAAATGTGAATTTTTTAAAAATTTTACTCCTTTTGTATTTATTAATTTTTTGACCTGTTATTTTTTGTGGAATATTCTTAAAGATGTTTTAAACAACTTTAGCGATCCATTTGACAAAAACTTAATTGGTTTTGAAGAAAGAAAATAAAACGTGTGATAAGCATTATAGAATTCAACAAAAAAGCGAATATCTCCTACACGTTAATTTTTTTTAAAAAAATTATTCAGATTACATGAAAAAGCATCCTTAATTTTTTTAAATGCTTTATTTATAGCACACAGGAAAAAATGGAAGTGATTGGTAAATAATTGTGGAAGGAGTAGCATTTAGAATGCCCTAATGGATCAAAAACACCAAAGAAAAACCACATTTTAAAGTTCATAATTATGAAAACATATATTTATATTAAGCTCAAATAAACTTAAACTATCCCTGTAAGACATTAGCAATATATTTTCCTTAAAAATAATCGCATTTTTTCATATTATTTTAACACTTTTTTTTAAATAAAAGATAAAATTTTAGAGTATTTAATTAACAGAAAAATTCAATTAAAATATAAAAAAAAGTTGTTTTTTTCCAGTCATGACAAATTTTAGCTATTTTTCTTCATATATTGAAGTATGCTATTTGTAGGAAAAATATATGATAAATAAGAATTGAAATTATAAAATTATTAATATAAAATACTTTAATTCAAATATTTTATAAGCATATATTTCACAAAGAAAGAAAATTGCATTATCGTAATGCTTCAGAAATATCTTGAGTTATATAAATCACCTTCTCTTTTCTTATAGTAATTATTACTTTTTTTAAAACAGAATTTTTTTTTATCAAAAAGCATTTTTAGCTTTTTTATCTAGTAAGGTGGCGTGGTCGAATGACCTAATTTGTTTGTTTATATTTTTCAATTGAAGTTTTTTCCAACTTTTAATTTTCTTACATGCAAAAGTGATACATCCATTGGAAGATAATAATGCAGAAAATATGATTTAATGAAATTTTTTAAAAATCTATATTTTGATCATTTTAGGGTGCTATATTAACATGTGATAATAACCTTCTTTAATGAGACAAATTTAAAAATAGGGATCAAAACAAATAACTAAAAATATAACCCAAAGGGGTAGTAAGCCAGCGACATCAATTGTTGATTGTTTATTAACTTTCCATTAAGTGAAGAATTTGAACAGAATTAGTACCCACGCTCCAAATTTTCACACCATTCAAAGAAGAAGACTCAACAGAGTTCATCTTCTACATATCGGGTTTCAAGTTAATACAGAACTCGAATCCAAAAAGTCGGAATACCTCTGGTTACAGTGACACCAAAGTAATCGTTTGCTTCTTAAAGAAATTATTTGAATGGGCTAAGCTTGGGACGGTCATAGGATAAAGGCAATCACGTGTTCTCCACTGAATTCGAAAAACTTGCACTTGTTCTTGTATTTGTAAAATTTATATATGATTTCACATTTTATTACTGGGTACAGATGTTCAAGTACATTCAGAAAAAATTTATTAAAAAGTTTTTAAGATAAAAAAAATTCTTATATTATGAGTGTACTTTTAAATCAAATCTATTTTACTTACTTATAGAGTTATTAATGTTGGCAAATATGTGCTTTTTAAAAGAAAGTTTCTACACGAAGCAAAAGTTGGCAACAGCGAAGAGCTTGAAATGATTGGCTGAAAACTCGTAATAAAAATTATCCTGGGAATGTGACGTCATAAGAGTACCTATATCCATAAGGAATTACTTATTTCCTCTTTTGATGCATAGGTAGATGTAGAATATACACATACTGAGAGATCAATTAAATTATGTATAGAGATCAATTAACCATATATACCTCAAATTTAAATTATGATATTTTGTATCACAGTAATTCATGTGAAACAAAATGTCATAGTTTAAATTTAAAAGGAAATTGACCAAAATTTCTAATTGTTTTAATTTATCAAGAAGTGGCTTTTTCAGGTAATTGGAAATTGTACAGTTTATATTCACTTTTAAGTAACTTCATTTTTAAAATTCTTCCCACAAACGCAAGAGAAATTTAACATATATGGTAAATAGTTTCAGTACCATGATCAAAAACATTTTAACTATAAATTACACAAACTTTTAAAATTTTCGGTGCAGTATTAATATTCGATTTACATAATCCAGGAAAATAACACCACCCGAGCTTCTCAACAAAGCAAGTAAAGTCATTCCGATGTATCACAATCGAGTCTAACGATTATTTGAATATTAATGGCCATTCGAAGTATTCGCGGATTTCATGAGAGCCCTGAGGTACTTGTTTAATTTATTTGCACCGCCAGGTATTGGACGAGATATACATCTCGTGTTTCTTGACGTAAGTATCGTTGTAGAAATTAAATATTCCTATGGATTACTTTCTGAATATGACAGAGAGAGAATATAAAAGAGGATGTACAACTTTAAAACATCAAATGGCATAAAGTAGTAAAAGCTCATGCATGCTTAATTATTCGCCTAAGATAAGGTTTACTGATATTTAATGAATTTACCATGCATTAAATTTAATCAAGATACTTTTATTCATCTAATATGTACTACTAATAAGGATAATTAAACCGATGAATATATTTGAAAAATGTTCATTTTATACAATTCTTTGAATAGCGGCAATAAATAGCTTATTATTTAAATTTAAATGGAAAGATCTAGGAAATAGTATGTTTTTAAACTAGACAAATGTCTTTGATAGTTTTTACATTTGCTGTTACTAATTAATGCTAATGTACTTGATAGAAATAATACAATTTTTTTCAATTACATTACTGATTGCAATTCGATCTTACAGGAAAACTTTTGATTATACTACCAAATGCATTTCTTTTTTAAAAAATTCCCTTCGATTTTTTTTGTAGTTGTTGTTAAAAAAAACCACAGTTTGTTAGTATTTAATACCGATTAAGCACTATATAAAATCAAACAATTACTTTTGAATAACTGACTTTTCTAGTTTAGTTCACTTCTTCTCGAGAATTTTTTTTATAAATCGAAATTTTTTCCCCTCTGTTAACTAAATGAAAATAAACTAAAGAAGATAGCAAAAACATGAGTATCTTCTTTAGTTACCTTCTCTAACAACGTAAGAAAATTAAAAATTATTCATTATATATTTTTTAAATGTTTGTTTACTTGGTGCATAGATATACTGGGAATCCGAAAAGCATATGACCGACGCTTTCAAATGTTAATTACAAATAAACGAACACATATATTTACTTACAGTTTTTTATATTCCATAAAGAAAATACCAAGGTTGTTTACAATACTTTATTGCACCATTTCAATAACAACACCAGTGGCGTAACATATACCCCTGAAACCCCCGCTTTGAGGAGGGGGAAGGGAAGCCTGGCTGACGCCAAGTACGTACTAGAACTTGGGGTCCAAAATCTGACTTTGCATGGGGCCCTAATATTCTCCGTTACGCAACTGGGGAGCACTAACAATTGTGAGCAAATCATGGAGTCTATGCGAGATTATAGGCCACGTTCGGTGAAGCATTGGTGGATCAACATTCTGAATTTCCGCTGTTATTCATTTCATGAGTATTACGAATTGGGAAACAATGTCTTTCAATGTTTCAATCTTTCAAACAAGAAGTGAAAGGGTCTAAAGATCTGGAGGGCCACGGTACTAGACTTTCATCGCCCGGGGAACTTTATCTCACTTCCAAACTTAAGGGTCGTGGTGCCCTTTACGCTGTACATGTGTCGCAGGTTTAAATTCAATAAATCCTTCTATATAACTTGCGTTTCTTCTTATGGTGAAGCCATTTAGAATTGAGACTTTTTTGCAAAGTGTGGACATTGCGCCATCTACTTTACAATTCATTCAGCAAAATTTTAAACTTTTCTTTACGGAAAGTTAAAAACCGTAAGTAAAAGTTTTTGTATATTTTTAATTCATTTTTGGAAGTGAAGTCATACTTTTCGGTCACCCTATCTTACGAGTAGTAATAGGCTTTTAGTTTATTTCTATCAAGAATATTTATTGAAATAAAAGCAAATCCATTTATTTTTTACTTGAAAATTTTTTATGGAAGACTTGAATTTCAAACCAAGGTTAAAAGAAGCTGCACGTTTCATTTTTAGCGAAAACTAATATTTTTCTAAAATCAAAACCAAATCATTCGAAAATGAAATATCTGAATGAAAAATTAACATAAGATTTCCATATTACATTTCTAGGACATAATATTTGATTTGACAGTCAACCAACAATATAAGAAAAAATAATAATAATAAATTTCAAGAAAACCTTAAATGTAATTTTATTCAGATTTTTGCAAGCTGATTTAAAACGCATTTTTAAAAAAATGGGGGAAAACCATTTAAACGAATCCCAAATAATACATTTAACTGAAAAAGACCATCGAACTTACTTAACACATCTCATTCGTCAGGATTATAACTTCAACAGCTTAATTCAAATTTAAATAGCCCTGTATGTGAATAAAAATGAGAAAAAGATTCAATTCTAAAATAGTATATTTATACTGCAGCCACGATAAAAGACAAAATTAGGTAAGGTAGCTTTCCGAAAAGAATAAATCCAGCGTTTGAAAAGAGGTTAGAGATGGGGGGAAAAATAAAAAACTTTCCGAATCCAAGGTTAGAGGCCCCGGAGGCAATGTAAATAGAGAGTGTGTAAAACTCTTTCCGTTTGTTCGCTGAAAATAGGGAAAGAAAGTAAAAATGATTTCTCTTTTAACTGTGTTACCATTTGCACTGACGAACGTTTTTGTCTGAAGAGAGACTCATTATCAAATATTGTCAGTTTCATTATGCGAGCTTCGAGAGCATTCATCGCCTAATAATTAAGAGAATGCGTTTTACATATCTTTTTCCAAAACAGGGGGAAACAATTCATTTGAGGGGGAGGGGAAATCTAACGAGATATTAAAGTTTATTAGATACGTTTGTAACTTGTTTGGCTTACGATTAAATAAAAGATACAAAGCGAGAAGAGGAAAAATGAAACTCATTTAGGCGAATTTATTCGTAATTCTAATGGATAACTTGTAGAATTATTGAAAATCTTTGTGTAAACTGCACGGTAATTTGTTTTGGAAATATATTATAATTTTGAACGCGAATTTATATTTTTTTCTCCAGAAATAAAATGGAGAATTCTTTGATAAATTTAAAAGGAATATTCAGGTGAATATCAACAAATTATTTCAGGAATCTTAGTTAAAAATATCGAAAACTGTTCATAATAGATATAATTAAAAGTAATACAAAACTATTTTTACGCCATAAAATATTAATACAATACACAAGTAGCGAAGAAAAGTACCATAAAAAATGTCTTTATAATTTGTAAAGCTGTAAAAGCTTTATTACTGAATTTTTATTTGACATCGGGTTTTTTTTTGTTAAATGTCATAATTTTTGTGCAAAATTTGCTGACAAGTATACATAACTATATATAATTCAATTATTTTATAGAACACCCTGATATTTTATGAAATAACTGACCAAATTAGCTAGATTAAGAATTTCACAGTTTTCCCATTTGCTTTATGAAATCATTAGGTATTACTAACAAACAATTAATTAACAGTCAAAACGAAAAATAAACAATATGACATTACAATAAGTTTGTTGTGTTATGAATTAATCTAGATAATAGTTAAAGTCTCGAAAAGTATAATTCATACCATAGATAGATTAATTGATAAATATCAGAATATAGAATCTAATATTATATCTTTTTAGTTGAATAGTTATGAAAAATAACAGAATTTTGTGAAGAAGCAATATTTATATTTAAATTATAAACTATAATTATACAATTTTTTAAGCTACTTAGTCTTGCAGGCAAGAACATACTGTTTAAAAAATGTTACAAAAGATTTTCGTAACTTTAAAAAAGAATTAGTTAAAATGTAGAATCAGTAATTTTATATAACTGACGTGATCAGTTATTTCTTGAAATACATAGTTATTTTTTGAAATAACGTATTACAAGCTTTAACTGTAATGCACATACATATAAATTTCCCTAGTTATATAATCAAGGAATATTTGCTTCAAATAAAACATAGTGTAATAATCAAAAAATTTTATTTATGAGTTTTGAGCACAAACTGCTTTCTATTTCATACAGGCGATCTTTACAGAAGCTTTTCTCTTTTGAACGGGAACATGGAAATTTGTAAATATAGAGCTAGTAGAAAATATATTTAAATATTTCTACTCGGCTCTGTAAATATTAAACTTGACGTGTTTTCACATGTGATTTCATTTCATAAATACAATTAATACTCGTCTACCAAATTATTACGTATTTGTATATTATGTACTAAAAGATTTATAGCTCTTAAAATATATAAAGCGTTACACATTTAATATGAAATCATTTCGCAGATTTTTCAAATAGAAATATTATTGGAAGTTATTGTAGTTTCGTCATCACATAGAAAAAGTACTTGATCGGATTCATAAAAATTAGCTCTTAAAGATATTGAGATTGCTTATTTATTTACTTGGTATTTTTTAGAAAAGAAGCGTTTAAAAAGGAATGATTCATTAAAAGATGTTACTTGCATTTCTCAGGTGACAAGAAATAAAATTTAGCATAAAATACATTTATTGAAAGGCCTTTTAAATAAGATCTTTCAGCACTTTTTTTAAAAAATTTATCCACATTTGATTCAGTTAAATTTATCCACACACGTGCATAACATTAAAATTACATTATATTTGCTGAAAACTAATTTAAAAATGAAATGACGAGGTCGGTTACAGTGACTCTGATTGTCAACATGTTAGATCGTTCTATGCAAAGTTTCACACAAAGCAATTTTATCTATCAGAGAGCTATATAAGGAGTGCTTCGAACGAATGAAACTCTAAAAAAGTAACTTTTCAAAGTTATATTTCTTAAAATTGCATTCATTATTGGTGAAAGTAGATTTAATATGTAACATAAACAAAACTGGTTCTAAAATTCAACATGTATATCGTTTCAAGTCATACAAATAAAAGTTATTTATGTGATGTCTTTTCCTTACAATGTGATTCCGACAAAATATAAAGATGTTTATAAAAATTCACTGTATTTAACGTGGAATTGAGTGCCATTTTAAGATAGAAAAATTGTAACTGCCATATCTTATTTACCCAATTTCTGCTTCTCCTCAAATTCGGATGGAAAAAAATTGTTTTTCTTCTTAGGTTCCCTAGAGATTATTTTAATTTTATTTAAAACTTATTAAGCATTAATTTCAATTAAAAAAGGAATTGAATATAAAATTGTTTAATTTTATCAAGTTTAATTTTTTAATGAACATTTTTTCACACAAAAGGAATATTATGATTCCTTCAATCATTCAATATTTTTATCACAGAGCTCAAAAAAATATCCTTAAAATTTTTAAGGATGCTTCTTTAAATGTTGCATTTTAGAAAATCATATAGAATTTCCAACTTTTAATTTTTTAAAAAATATTTATTGAATTAAGTATTGATTAAAATAGCAATTTTACTTATCCTTTAAAAATATAAAATTCAAATCCAAGATATTCAAAACAAGTAAAAGATATATTTATGGATTTCTCCGAAATAGATTATTTTCCTGAAAATTTAATTTTGTTAAATTGGGATTCCGTCAGTTAAAATGTAATGCAATCAGGTAATGGAACAGGCATGTAATCAAATATTTCTAACATTGAGTAATTGGACCCTTAAATTCCTTTTTACGTTGAAAAATTTCATTACGAGATGAACTCGTAATAAATATCTGAAAATTAATTTTCCTCAAAATTAAAATATACGCGAAGAGGTTTTGGCATTCTTAATAATTTTTAAAAAATATAATTTCTGCATTTTACCCAATGCTTTTTGAGGACCGTGCTTGTGTGAGTTATTGTAATATTTTACACCGAGTATACATATGTATTAAAATGTTAACTTTTTTTGTGAATCACATTTTCTATACTCAATAAATACCTTTTTATAAGCTTAATTTATTATACTTGCTCCACCATAAGAAAAATACAAAAATAAATGTTAAATTTATTCATAAAGAAAACATTATGTAAACTTTATCTATAAATGTTTCCTTACATATATAACGAAAATTGCCTTACGGATATCCTCTATTAAAATATTGTATTTCTGACATTAAAATAAAAGTTTCAACAACAATGTAAAGAATTTTCTTCAGCAGCTTTTTATATTTTAAACAAGGAAAACATATTACGTGGAAACATTTTTTGATTTCTAAGTTCATAAGCAAACACTTTTACACATGATAGTCAGAAACATAGTACGTTTTCCTAGCTAAGAAATATTTACCAATGATATAATACGATAGTGTAACAATAGCAGTATTAAAGGAAAGGTTATTTTTTATTGAGATAAAAAGCTCTGCAGTGCTTCAGTCACTGTTAATTTAAAGAAAAATGAAGAATTCAGGCACTGCAGGCGATAGAAAACAAAATAACTTGTTAGAGTATAAAATGTCTCACTTTTACGTTTAGTAGTAGAAAAAGTAAACATTTTTATGTGTGAAGTGGATGTGATGCACCAAAAATGTTATGTGCGTTTCTAAAACAAATATTTCAGAGAATAAAAAGAATTGTTCTTTCATGCATCAGGAGAAAAAAGCAGTTTAGGAAAAAAAATCACAAAAAATGTGAATCAAAAACTCCTAAAAATAAATATTTTCATTAAATTTATGATTAATTTAATCCTCGCATTATTCAAATAAACAATTTATATATATATATATATATATAATATATAAACTAATTTATTCCTTCAAATATTTTTACAGGAAAAAATGTAAAATAGTTTGAGTAAAAGAACTATTTTATTTTATAGCTTTTTAGTAAAAAAAGTTACTTTTAATTCTTTATTTAAAAATGTTGCATCATTTTTGCTCAATTTTTGAAAAAACAAATTTTTCCATTAGTTTATTCAAATCTATGATAGGAATAATGTGTTTTTGCTTTTTAAAATTTTACAAAAAAGCATACATTTCTTTTGAAAAATAGAATTTGGGGAGGGTCACTTACTTTTAAAAAATTATTATTGTAAAAAATTATATACATTGGGATATGCTTCTCAAAAGCCTTATATTTATTTCACATGAAATAAATTAATTTGTCCAGTTTAAATTATCGTTTGGCTCCTTTATTTAAAAATTCACTCACTTAATTACTATCAGGAAACATTGTTTAGTAATTGCTTCAAGAAACTCATTCAATTATTTTGTTTGCGTAACATTTTGCATCTTCATGCAGATATATAGCTGTGAATTTAAAGCTATATAAAATAAATCCTCTATGTATATTTGATCCAACATAGATCCATTAATAATGGACTCATGATCTATAAAAAGCCCTATATGGAACTTGGAAACAATTGTCGCTAATATTAATATGTCAAATGACATCAGAGACGTAAAAAAACTTATAAATCGGTAAAATATATACAAAATGAAGTACCTTAACATAAAATGCAGAAAATATATTTCTGCTAGCAGATCATTTATAAGAAAGAATTGAATTACTATCGACTTGAATTTTAAGATTTACGAATTCCTATAAAAGTTTTCAGAGAAACCGTTGTTAGATTTTAAAACAAATTAATGACGTCTTACAATATAAATATAATGATAATAATTTTAGAACTCTCATGACTAGATGCGGTGGCCGAGTGGTCTAGGCATCGGATCATGGCTAGTTTGTCATGGGTTCGATCCTAGTACCACTAAAGATCCGCCGTGTAGGGGAGCGATGCACGTTAAATCTGTCGAGAGCTCAAACGTCCTCCCGTTGGTGTGGTGTGGTAGTTAGGAGAGGGGGGTGCCAGCTCAGGTGTCGTCCGCGTCACTTGACCATGGTTCAAAATTACGCGGACCGTCCCCAAAAAGCCCTCGTGTAGCTGAACAGTGGGACGTTAATATTCACTCACTCACTCACTCATGACTAGATTGGTTATATGAAAAAGATTTTTAAAAAATTACAAATTTTACTACGAGCAAGTATTTGCATGAAACATGATATTCAAAATTGTATAATAACTGCCTACTTTAAAACCATGATAAGACGTTAAAGAATTCACATGTGAATTCTTTATGTAATACAATCAAATTTAACTAAATTAAGTATATGCTAATTTAAGAAATTTGGAAAATTGTATAATTTTTGGCACAATATTGTTATTTATAATTTTGTTTAAATTTTGTATGAGGGGGGGGGTAGCATTTTTGGTTCATAAAAACATTACTGACTTAATGGATTTACATTGCAGAATAGGTATTATTGTATAATTTTTATTTAGGCGCTAACCAGAAAAATATTTAAATAAGGTAACTTATAGGATAGGAACTTTTGCTTTACTTCCGATTCTTTCAATCCTTCTGTCACAGTATTATGCTGTATTTATGAAGTATTTCTCTTTTGTTTATAAAACAAACTGAGATGTTAACCGAGAGAAAATTAAAAATTAAATACATATAAAAAAATTAAACTAAATATATATCTAAAAATTAAATTGAATACATTGTTACTAAAACTTAAATTGAATTAAATGTTCTGTAACCGTAAAATTTTACGGTCCTACATACTATGACAACATTAATTATCATGATGAATTTTCACAACTTAACTTTAGAGATAGAGATATTGATAAATAGACGTTTTAAATACTTGAACACTAGATTAAAATTTAATTAAATCCTTTCTGGTACTCTAGCTCAAAGATATGTAATTCACCTAAACATTACACATTTTTAGATAGAGGGAGCTTCATTTCCTTTGATAGTGTCGTTTCATTCTTCTTATTATTAAATATTATTTCAGTTAGTAAAAAATAGAAAAATAAATTTTAAACAATAATTGAAAACTCTGCAGTTTAATTCACCACATGAATAGAAATATAGAATAATATCAACAACAAAGCTGTGATTTGGAAAAAATATTTTTCTTCCTCAACAATCTTTTAAACCTATTTGTTTTTATTTATGGTTTTTCACTCCGTGGGAAATAAAAATGCTAATTATTAAATGCATGTATTTTTACATATCCATGTAGATTCATGTAGCTCGAAATATCTGTTAAAAAAGAGGTTTGTGTATCTTAAAACAGGATTATTCTTATAAAAAAACTTTCTAAATGAATCGAGATTTTAAAACAGTCTTAAGAATTCCTGATATCTCTCATTACATCTCCCATAAATTGTTAAAGCGGTCGAAAACTCAATTTTTCAAAACAAAGAACATTTGTATCGAATTAAAATACTTCAACAAAAGGGGGAATAAAATAGGAATGAATGAAACATCACAGAAGCATGTCTAATCGTTTAATAAATTGTTAAAGAATTGTCCTTTATAATATATTTCTCTCACAAATCTCATTTCATATCAGTATCGCTAATTAAATCTTGGAATTATTAAATAAGTAAATTTCGGAAATAAGTTACAGAAATATTACTTCCCCATGAACAACCAAATTCCCAAAATGAGTCCCGGGCTAAAAGTCATCAAGATTATACAATATGCATTTGATTTTAAAAAATAATTCAAACATGTACATGTACACATGTGTTATTCTTACTAGTAACTTTATTTCAAAAATATCAAATAGCTAATTTAATAAATATAAATGGAAAAATAGTAAATATATTTATTACAAAAATCAAGTAATTTCTTCAAAAATCTGGAAAAACTCTGAAAACTTAATTTCCATTTCAAGAACTCTACTGTTTATATCACGTATTATTTTGATATCAAATAACCATTCCATACAACGCGGAAGTTTTTGTCGAGTCAAAGTATGATGCATAGAGAATGAAAAAAAAAAGTTCTACAGTAAATAAAATAAAAATAGTTACGTACCATTCTGTTTAGGTAGGAGGAGGGCAGTAAATCGACCAGGTGTGACGACTCCACTTTCGCGGCGGTGATGATAATACCAGTAAACGATGATGGGCCACCCTGGGGTACGCCGAAGGGTAGAAGTACGCCGAAGGTAGGGTACGCTCTCTGCTAGAGCACCCTCTAGTTGTTAAACCACAATCTCAACTGTAACTTCACGTAGCTTATTTTAAAGTGGAATATCTGTTTCAAAACTGAGAACCTTTTGAGGACTTTAATCTTTAATTGTGCTCAATTACTGTACTTTTCGATGGACTTTTTTCTTTACGAAACCAAATTTTTGCATCATGTATCGATTTCAGTTATTTTCTTTGCAAATTCAGAAATAGGGTAGAACTATTTTTTTACACATACAATAGTATTTTGTAGTATTCTATTTTCGAAATATAAATATTTTGTAATTGTATTCTAAAAAATAATAAATACAGTAAATTGTATTTTTTCAGTCCATTTGTAATAAATTTCCACCTTAATGTATGAAAGTTTTATGCACTTTGATGTATTCCATATTCTCTCCAAATGAATATTTTTAGAACCATCTACTGAAAAATAATTGAGTAAATTAAACCTTTCATAAATTATTCCATGCGTTTAAAATCAAATTATTCTTGCTTTATCTTTTTTTTATATATCTTGACTTTCGGTTTCCTTTCTTAAGATACTGGGTGTTTTTAATTTGAAGATTGTGATACATAATGGCTTTAAAAGCCAATTAAAATCTTCCATATAAAAATAAATTTAAATTTTTTCTAAAACAAAGTTTCTTGTTACAAAACAAAACACAAGCAACTCCGAACGGAAAAAAGCCATAAAATCCCATCATACTCTTTCAATCTCAAAAAAATAACTATCAATTGTCCCTTTTATTTAAAGAGAAACACAGTTCTCTCAATTTTTACTCGAAATAATTTGGAAAATTTCAGGAATCCACTTCATTCTCAGATTAATTTAAATATCTCAATATCAAATATTCCATTTCACAAAATTCAAAACCTCTCTATTATGCAGTTTTTAATCTCGTAAAATTTGGTTATGTTTCCCTAATTTGCAGAATTTTTTTCACAAGTAGGTCATCAAATTTAAAATTTGTCAAAAATGTTGCATAAATTTCTAGGAGAAATGCAGCACTAAATAATTCTTATAATACATACTTTATTCAGGGATAGTTTTTTATATCCTAGAAATTCAAATTCTACGACAGTATTCTGCAGTTAATACTTTATACAATTCAAATATCAGAATTAGATTGTCAGAAAGGAATATGGATGAAATTACTTTGGAAATTCTCTTAATAAATTTATTTTCACAACATTTTGGTGGTCTTCAAGAAAATATCAGTTACTCTTGGTTTAATAATTTTCTTCAAAAAAGTTTGCAAAAAATACCTTGTTGAACATGAATTAAAATTAAAGCTCCATGTATTATAAGGCAAAGATTCTAAACAATTAAATTTCGTTCCATCACTCCCATTTTGTTCTTAAACTTTGCCTAGATTATCTAGTTGTTTCAAAAAGGTTTCTTCCAATTCAAAGCTGTGGGAATTGTCTGCAATTGTCTAAGACCGAACCAATCCACTAAGTGTATTCCTTTCAAAATAATAAGCATGTTTTCTTAAAAATTTTAGGTATCTCAAACAATTTTTGAGGTGAAGAATTTTACCGATTCCATAACTGACGAAGATTCCAAATAAAAAGTTTCCTTTACCCAGAAAAATGAAGTATTATTCAAGTTCATTGGGAAATATTTGCATCGAAAAATTTATTCCTTCGGCTTGCAACCAACTGGCTTTTAAAAAGAGAAGAAAAAGTTGCTAAGTTATCATCAGTATCTTGACCAAAATTGTACAAATTGATTCAATTCCAAACGCGACTTTATAATATCTTTCTTTAAGGCTTTGTCTATATTCTGTTGATTCACAATTGCTCCAAACATTCCAGTCCAAAGGTAAAATAATCCATGCAAACGATAATAAAAAATAATAAATAAATCTAATCCAGTGAATGTTGTCTTTTCCTCTAAAAATGATCTATATTTTCCGATTCCATTCGCATAAAAATATATTCTTCAAAATGAACAGTCCGAAATCAGAAGAATGAAGATGAAAGAGGACCATCCCCACAGAAGCCCGTTTGCTCAACCAACAGACGTTCCCATTCCCCATTACAGACCTGCAGCCACTCTGGCCATTTGATCCCGTGACATCACACTCAGGCGAAGGAAGAAGTGAGCTTTCAGATGAACAGATAGAGACCTTCTGTGCCCAGGGCAGAACAGGTAAAAGCAGACTTCCATTTCCAGGGTGGAGCAGAAGATATTTGAAGCACGGGGGAAAAAAAGAGAGGCAATGAGTAAATAAAACAAAAAAAGGTCACCGAACTTCTATTCATTCATGTATCTCAAATTAATGAATGGACATTAACAAATTGATCCCACATGGGGAAAAAATTTCTATTTTCGGTGGCAACCTTACTCAGCTGGGAATTGATTTTAGTGGAACGCGAAGTTCATGTGGGGTAGGCTTTGGAATGTCGTTTATTGGTTCGCGACGTCTTCTTCTGTCCTCACCCAACTCCCCTTTCTCTTTAACAGTTCTACCTGGAAAGACGGATGGAAATTAAATTCTGTGCTGGATGAGTAGGGTACCGCGACCGGACCGTCTCACCTTAGGCGATCTTTTGGTAGAAGTAAGAACAGATGGGAGGAATTTTTGAAGTTATTCTTTGAATGGAATGGAATGTCTACGTATTTTGGGGGCCGACGATGGAGGTGTTTGCTGGTGTGTCTGAGGCGTATCTGACTTTCGAAGAAAACACAATGTTTTTTCTCCGAAGGCAAAAAATGCAACAAAATTTTTTTAAATGCGCTTAATTTATAATAATTACAAATGATCTGCTTTGGACACAATATTGGGTAAAATCATTTTGCGCATTATAATAAAAAAAAGAAAGAGAGAAATTTGATATGATTGGTTGAATTATCCTGTCAACATTTTAGAAAAAAGATTTTCCTAAGTAATAATAGAAAAAAATCTGACATTTGATGCCTAACATTAACGTTTTAATGGCGATATTTAGAGAATTTTGTCGAGGGCATCCTGAGTTAGTTATAAAATAAGGCCACTTTAAAGTTATCTCATTTGAATTACTACAGCAAATTACTCATTTAGCTTAGAAATGATCTCGCAATTGATAATTTATTTGACTGATCGTTTTAAGTAGAAATCGATCTATAAATTATATTCGACACAATAGAAAAAAGAAGAAAAAAATCCAAGCTAAATATTTGGGGAGAGAAATCTTCTTTTGTTGAACCATGCAATAAAAATCTCTAGGTCTCAGTTGATATCACGTTGGTTTAGGGTACTTTTGGTATTAGGCAAGAAAACATGTGTCATAAATCGCCACAAAAAATTTCACTATCATATGTAAGTCAAAGTTAATTATTTGCAAAGTTAATTATTTGTGTTTACAAAATATCAAATGAAGTGTTAAATTTAACTTACATTTTTGTTGTTGTTGAAAACGAATCGATAAACCAATGCACTCCGTATAGAAAAAGACTTCCATGGCATCGTCCCGTCTGTATGTTACCTTGTGGAGCGCCAATGGGCGGCGTGCGCATGTCTGTTATTCTCGAAACTAGCAATGTTTGGCTCACTATTTAAGATGCATTTGTACCTACTGTTGAACTTAGTGGCATCCATTTCGAACGCATTTAAAGGTAATGTGTATGTATATTAGGTAGGTTAAACAAAATTTCTTCTCAAATTATTGTATTCTAAATATAAATACTTAAATTGTAGCCCTGTACTATAGCAGAGGTTAAAAAATTTTAAAAAAAAGCCAGGCTATATCAAGCTGAATGGTTTGATAAATATGGAGTGATTGAAAGGAATAAAATGGTTATATGTGTAATTTGTAACGAAAAAGGGACTTCACGTACATATAATGAAAAAATAAATTTTGAAACGTTGCATTTTATTCTCGGCATGTCAAAAGATGAAGGAAAAAAACGCTTTTTTCACAAAAGGAAAAAAGAAAATTTTTCTCAAAGCAGTGTTTTAAAAAGTTTTTGTTGGTTCCAAAAAATAACATTACAGCTACAAGTTGTCTATTGCTTTGCTTGCCACAGGAAACCTCTTTCAGAAGGTGAATTTGTAAGAAAACAACGTTTGTAATCCTATATTAAAGAAAAATACTCGTGATTATACAGCGTATACATGAGTTACCTATAAGTCACAATATAATTAAAGATCGAACAATAAAATTAGAAAAAAATATTTTTTCGCAAATACATAAAGATTTAAATTATGCAAAAATGTATTCAACTGCTTTAGATGACAGTAATAATGAAAATGATTGTACATAATTGCAAGTTTTTCCTCGGTATAAGTATGGAAATATAATGTAAGAAGAGTTAATAAAACTAGTAAAGTTGAAAGGGAAATGTACAGGTGTTGATATTTTCAAACAATTTGATATTACATTTAAACAAATGAATATTGACCTTCAGAAAATAGTTTCTGCAAAACAGACGTTGCACCTAGTATGGTAAGGGAAAACATCTGATTTATTCAGTATTTTAAGAAAAACATTTCACACATTCTCTTATTGAATTTGATTGTATTATACACCACCAAGTTTTATGTGCGAAGCATGGTTTAAAAACACTTTCTAGTATAAAGTCAGTTTTAATCAAAATAATCTTTATAAACGCAAGAGCTGTTTACAAACGGCAATTTGCGCAATTCTTGGAGGCAACTGTATACCAATATTTAGTAATTTCGACATGCAACAACGGGAGATCGTTTAATTTCGGTCAAGTTCTAAATCACTTTGTAACGTTGTTAGAAGAATTTAAACTCTTTTTAATTGAAAAAGACAATAGTTTCGATGAATTATCCAATACACATTGGTTAAATGATTTAATGATTTTATGAGACATCCCTCAGCATTTTAATGAACTGAATAAAAAAACTTTAAATGTATGGAATAATTATTTTAACTACGCTCGAGAATATTAAAATATTTAAGACGAAACTTGGCATCTTCAATAAGGATTTGGAAAGGAAAATCATGAAATATTCTTCTTGATTACAAAAGTATTTTCAAAGCACAATAATTTGTCCATTGACATTCAAGAAAATGCGATTAAAAGTATTTAACGACTATGCAGGAAATAAAACAAGCTTTTGAGGAGAGTATTCAATCAATTTAAAAGTTTAGAAATACATTTCACTCTATTTTGTATCCATACAAAACAGAATTTGAAACAATGGAGTTAACCGAATTTATGTGGCTAGGTATCGATTATTTAGAAATGGAATTAGTTGAATTTCGAAGCAGAGTAGTGTGGAAAACAAAATGTGAATATGTGATTTCTGAAGTAGAAGGAAAACTGTGGGAAAGTAGGGCAGATAATATTGATCCCACAGTAAAAGTTTAAAATATTACATTAAACGCATGGGATTCTGTATCAAATAATTTTAATGAAAAAACTAGTTAATGCTCTTTTAACGATGATTGACTCAACATATTAGTGTGAAAAAATGTTTTCTACAATGAACTTTGTAAAATCGTTTGATAGAATAAACTTGACGAGGAATTCGTTAAACTAATGAATACGAAATATGAACCTATTATTAAAAAATATCTGAAAATAAACAGCAACGGATTTCTCATTATATACTTTGTAATAAATTTTGCTTATATATATATTGTATGTATAATTTTAGCTACTTCTTTTTCATTCAAACACTTTTTGCCATTTGCCCCTAACACTTAAGGACTTTCAACCTCACTAAAAAATTTTTAATCGGCAAACCACGCCCATTTTTTCTCGTTAAAGTATCCGACTAGGTTCGGAGACCAATTTTTTAAAATTGATTTTCAGAATAAACTTATTGTTTTAAAGAACATAAATAGGCTGGCTTAAAAAGTCAGAATTATTAAATAAATATCATGTACCCTTTGTTTTTAAAAAAAAAATATTTTTCGAAATTTTTGCAAAATTTATAAAGTTAAGAAAAACACCATAAATAAAAATAAATAGCACATAACGCAATTTTAGTTTCATTAATATACTGCTTGATCCCTCTGAAGTGTCACAAACCGCAGGATAAAAAAATATTTTAAGAAATAAATATTTTTATTAGCATTTAAATTTGATGAAAATGATTTTTCATCAAAATTACTGCATGTTTTAAGCTAAAAAGGGCTGTAAAATGTGATGAAATGTAGGTGTCTAAAACCTGCGGTTTGTTACATTCTGATGGGCCCATAACATATATGTTACAAATTTCATCGAATTTGATTGGATTGTTTTGGAGAGATCCCGTTTTTCGTGCACAAATTATCGTAAAAATTTCATTTTTCAAAAAACGCATTAAAAAAATATTTTTATACGTTAGATAAAGTAAATGCTATAAAAACAATTTTAAAAACTCTCTAGTTTTATGTGTTAGTCTTACTTCCTTAATAATTATATTTTTTTTCCTAATAGCCCAAACATTACCAAACATCAAACACCTAAAAAGCACTTTTTCAACCTAGTTGGATACCTTAAGACAATTAAAACAAAACATCTTCATAATTCAAAGATACTCAGTTAAAAATTGTTGAACTTTACTCTGGTGCAAATGAGCATTAGTGGCCTACGAGCTAGTTTTCAAGAAATATGAACAAAATTTGACCCATGGCTCAAAAAGGTTAGCCCTCTCTGGCCTTCACCAAGTACTGGGCCTGTATGCCGATATCGAATGGAAGCAGGACATGTGCCTTCTCCCCTGTGCCACCGGACACAAATACGTCCATCATATGTTACATGTCCATAAATGGTGTCAGTTTTGTGGTTGGGGATACCACTGCCACCACGAGTCTTAATGTTAGAGCGTCAAAAGATGCCTCAATAATGGTCACCTTTCAGAAAGTCCAGATGTCCTCGCTCTATCCATACTGATGCCTGGGTTGCAAGTAATTCAATTTCCTGATTCAAGATCTGTGGCGTGGCTAACGTTAAGAATGATCTTACAACGGTGACGTCACAAAAAAAATTTCCTCTCAGGCGTTAATGGAGGAAAGACGTTGAGTATGCCTTCTAAAACTCATTCGTTCCATATGTGGCGGTTATTAGATTCTGACCAATGCAAGTAGCAACATCGCAAAATCATAAACTGCATTCTTGATAGGCCTCGATCCTGGCATCTGCTAGAATCTTTTTTGCTTGAATTTGACGTATATGTCACACATCCTTCATGACATTACAACTTTAATGGTCAGCAAGGCAATTTTCTAACAATACCAGTGTTAAGGTGCCTGACTAGTGTAAAAACGTCAATTTTGATGAAAATGACGAAACTTTTTTTTACTTCAAATTTTACATAGTTGAATTTTCTGCTTTCTAAAAATACCTTACTTTTGTTTGTATTTCAATTATTTACGAAGGTATAGCATTTTTATATCAAGAGAGAGCAGAAAAAAGGAACCGGAAGTTAGATATTGAAACCGAAAGTGTTTGCATTTTAATACTTTTTACACTTTATTGACACTTTATCGAATTTATTTAAAATAATATTAACTTAGGTAAAGTAATGAGAGGACATGGTCATATTTTAAAAAAAATAGTTTATTAGTTTTTAGTAAAATTTATCAAGTAAATGTGTACATTTGTTGTCATTTTTTGATTTCTTCATCTCCTTGCTTCTCGATATTTTATTTCATATTTAACTTATTTTTTATCTATATATTTGATATGAAACTGTGTTCTTAAAGACGAAATATTAATTAACTATGCCCAAAGAAAGATCCAAGAGGTCTAAGAAGCTCCAATTTAATGGAATTTGCTTCATCATTGGTGCTAGCAATAATGGGAATGTTGACACAGCTAATCCCAATAATACTGATTCAGCTGGTGACAAAAAGCTGCAATCTATTCATAAAGATTTCGAAATTTACACAGAAAGCCTTTTTCAGTTAGTAAAAATTTATGAATATTTTACTTAACGATACAATTATTATACTTGAAACCCTTCGCTTTGGTACATTGTTAACGCGTTAATACCTTTTAGTTCGTGATATACTGGCTTATTATCATTAATAAAAAATGTAAATACTTCCCTTCCTAAGATCGTGTATATGGATTTATAAAATTTGATTTGGAATGCATTTTAATTTCTGCGTGACATCCCTTAGAATTTAGAAAATTTTCTCGGGAAAAAAGAAAAGCTGCATAGAAAATAAAAATACTAATGATGAAAAAAAGCGAAGTGAATTCAAATGGAGGGCTTAAAAGCTGTTCTTTATGTGCTTTTTATTATAGTTTCTTATAACCTTTGTGATAAGCAATATTTTTTAAAAGAAATTTTCGTGAATATATTTATTGATTAAATAACACTAACTAATATGTTTTATGTAACATATTTCTTAAGCAATAAGATACTTAGTGGAAAAATATACCTGTTTTTCCATATAAAAATTATTATTTTTAATATAATAAAGTTTTTCTATAGTGTGTTTTTTATGTCTCTAATTTGTATTTAAAAAACCAAGTATTTAGACGTTAAGGAAAGCTTTTGTGACTATAAAATTGGTAACAAAATTTAAAAAAAGAATTTGAAACAAATATATAATACAGATATATGCTTATAAAAGGTTTATTCTTTTGATATAAAGAGGTTTTATGTTGTTTTAGCTGTGTGCGTGTATAATTTTTAAAGATTTTGATTTTAAATTTTTAAATGCGTTTTTCTCCGAAACAGATTTCTCCATACTTTATCGCATGGCAAACATAATATCTCAAAAAATTCTTGAGATAATTGCATGAAATTTTGTATCATTGTTTGCTTTTTCTTAATCTCTATTTAACAACATGAATATTATAATAATAATGTATTTATTTTTTCTATGATTGTTTTTCTTAGTGATAAATGCAAAATTTTGAAAAATTTTCATTTTGTGCACTTTAATTTCTGTGATAAATTAAAATTATTCAAAGATGATAACTGCTTTCTGAATAAAATTCTAATAGCTATTTTTATTTTATGAATTAGAATTTATTTTACAGTGTTTGTTGTAATGTGCAAAAAATGCTTAATTTTAACCTAAAATTGTTCATTTTCATGCAAAAATATATTGAAAATATTTTTTCTTTTTTTTAAAAAAAGTTTTCAGCTATAATTAAACCAAAATGAGTTTAAAGATGAATTTTCAGCAATATTTCAAAAAAATGCTTCCGCAACTAGACAGGCACCTAAAAAACAGGAAAGATTAGTATAAAATATTTTCCTTTTAAATGCTAATTAATCTGAAAAAGCTCACTTTTACTCCTTAAAATTAGTCAAACTTTGAGCCATAAAAAACTATAGCAATAAATATTTTTCAAAAAGTTATATCTATTATATAACAATCACACGTATGGATTTGTATAGTAAAATTTTTTTGTCAATTTTTATGTTAAACAATTCTTATATTCATTCAATTCACTAGCGAAGTTTGATTTCAGAAACCTTAGTGCCGATCTTTCTTTTTGTGACAACAATGTAATGTTCCTAGGAGTTGTGATGTAGCTGATAAGGATACACAGTAAGTTGTTTAACCTTCAATATCTTTAAAATGAATTGTTTTTCAAAATGAAAAATGGCATGATCTTAAATAAACCATAATACCTATTAGAATTTAGTTCACTTTGACTTTTAAAATATTTTCTAGCTTTTTTTTTTTTTAAATAAAACTTTAATTTTCCCAAATCATTCTTTAAAATTATTATAACATTGTAATTTAACATGACGAAAAAAAAGTAAATAATTAATATTATATGACTATAAAATAAGCAAGTGGAAAGAGTAACCCCCTCCTCCCCAACATGATACAAATCCCAACACTTTTTACATGGAAGTTTTCATAATGGCATCATTATCATCAAAATATATTTTACTGTGACAATGTATTTATTCTTTTATATGTACTTTCCTTTTTGATGTTAAGTTAATATAATTTCATAGGAAATGTAATTATAGAGTTAAGTTATACACAATATATAATGACTTTTTTCCTACTTTTGAATATAACTATTAAACCAACAATATTTTGTTCATTGAAAACATGGGGGGAAAAGCCGACGAATATAAAGCCACTTGTAAAAAGTAAAAACCATTTTAAATACCGACTGCATCACTGGTATGTGCTCAATGTCCAGAAAACTAAATTAACATTGAATTATAATAAAAGTTTCAATTCTTTACAATTTGAAAAAAAAGAAAGAGTGAAACACTATAAAAGAACCATAAAAGGAAAAAGAGGCAAAAATGGTATTTCACATATCTTGAAATGAATTGCCTAAACAAATTAATGAAAAGAGAACGAGTTCTAAAAAAAAAAAGACATTTTCTGCCAGTCGCTTTCTTAAAGGTTCAGAGGTTCATAATAAAATCTTGTACAAAGTTCGCAAAAAAGAAAGGGGGGAAAAACTAATAAAAAGAACACAAAAAACATAAAAGGAGCTTACACATCCTCGGACAAAAAACAAACATATTCTAGTAACTTCTACAAATACTGATTACACTCAAAAAATAAATTAAAGCTCAACCTTGATAAGAGTATCCACTTTTTTTATCATTATTATTGCAATTACAACTAGAGTCTTTAATCTGTTTAAAATCCGACTTCGAGTTCGTCCCCTTGAGGCATTGGGGGGAAAACGCGCACAAGGCGCCATTCACTGAAATCTGCAGCTCTTATTTTTCGCCACTGTGGCGCCCTCTAGTAGCTAATTCTTCAACTGTCTAGATTTTATGAAATTTTTTTCTTCTTTATTTCTTTCTCTACTAAAAGAGCTTTTGGAAATTGGATTTTAAAAGTGGAAGATTGCTTTTGGTAGTAAATATGATAGATAAGTGGAAAAGTACAATGTTATTTAGTTTTCAAATCATTTTTGTAATTTAAAGATGTTACATTTTTTGATTATTCTGAATATGAATTAATGAAAAAGAGAGGAAACATGATCGCATACGAAAACTGATTTTGGAAAGTGTTTGAATAAAATTCTGGAGTATTTAATTTACTATTCAAGCTACACAGACATTTTTATTCTATATTTTCTTGTTAAGTTCACTTTGGAAACTAGTTAAAACGTGTAATTACAGTTGTAAGTCCTTTTTGTAAATAAATGAATATTTAATTAGAACAAACAAATATCTAAATTTATTTTCTAGGAAAAATATAAAGACATTTGATTAAAACTTTATCAAATAATTTTAAAGAATTAACAGCGTTTCAGTTTATTAATATAAACGTTAGACTTTTTTTTAAAAATTTTTTTTATATAAACAATAAAAAAAAACATTGTTTACAAGAAAACTAAATTTTTAATTGATGAATGAAAGTGTATTTTGCTATAGTACTACTGTGGCTAATACTTCTTACTATCTTAACTAGTTATCTTAGGTTTTATAACTATTTTGTATGTATTTATGAATTGTATATACAGGGACGTCTTAAGACTCTTTGAGGCCCCTGGGCCCAAAGAAATCTTTTTTCAGGCCCTGGGAAAAGTAGGCCCTACCTGAGATCTTTAAAAATAGACAGTACATAGTATGCATTATAGAATACTCGTTCAAATGGTAATTTTATACAAATAAATGTGCACGACTCATAATCTCAAAAACCTAGGCACAGACCGGCCCTACCGATGGCCGCTCTTCAACTAAATAAGTTAAATGATTGTTTATGGTATTAGGCCGGGTCTAGACATGGACAATGGTTATCACATAATAATACAGTTTTACCATTTTTGTCAGTTGACATGCAGTTATTCCCTGTCATTCAGAGAATATGTACGGGAATAATATTTGACCATTAAAATAATCTGGATCACGATCTTATTAAGTCAAAGTGGAAAGCGAAACGAGGCCCTGGGGCCGGACCCAGTTGGCCCATGCCTTAAGACGTCCCTGTATATATATAAAGGGCTTTATAAAAATGAATAAACTTCGTATGGATGTTAGTTATTTTTCTTTATTTTTATCAATAAAATTAATGGAACTGATCGATTTAACTAATGGCTTGTGAAAATTTAACTTGTATAAGTATAAAAAATGTAAAGCATTCGTTATGGGTCTAGGATTTCGCTGATTATTTGTTAACATCGCGCTTCGAATCAAACGCGAGGGCTATTGACGACGGACCTCGTCATTTTGAACATCGGTCAAGTGACTAGTATTGCAACAGAGCTAGCACCCAATTCTCCAAACTTCTCCACCACGCCAACCTTAGGACCTGTAGCACAATAGATTTAATGTATATCATTTCCCCCCTGCATCTCAATGGAACCCTAACTAGAACTCGCTGTCCATGACCACTTGGCCACCACGGCTGCAAACAATGCGGAAATGGATTGTTCGCAACTTATACAATAAGATAAAAAAAAAAAATTCAGGAAGAAGTACGAAAAAAGTAGACTTCAAAGAAACTTCAAAATAGAATACAACAAAATACTAGTCATCACAAAAATTATCTAGCGTATTCTTCATTACCATCCTTTAATAGGTGGAAACAAATTTGAAAAAGAAAGACTTTTATTGGGAGTTGTAGCTTACCAACCCCTATAATTATAAAATCACTTACACTTAACGTTTGAATTTTAAAAAAAGCATTTTAAAATTCAAACTGCTTTTTTCAAAATTCAAAAATAAAAACTATTAATAATAAATTCTACATTAAATTTTGTAGCAAAAATAGATTGAAATATACCGTTTTGGGGAATTGAAATAAATTATTTTAACAAAGATTTTGCCAATCTTTTTGGTTTATTATTAATTCTAAGAAAATGGTCCCTTTGTACTAAAAATTTTTTTTACATTTATACTCATTTATAATTTAGAATTTTCTTCTAAAAGTGGAATATGTTTCAAGTTAACAAAGTTCTGATTGAAAATAATTTCTAACATACGTAGATGCCTCAAAAGACTAAATCTGTTGCCAATAATTAATAACAGAAAAGTGAGTGGAAGAAATATAAGAAATATGAAACGAAGCTTTGCTAGATATTATATAAAAATCAATATAAAACCGTTAAAAATTTGAATTTTTTCCCCCTTCATCTCCGTCCAAGTACAAAACGTTATTTTCATTCCATTCGTCATTTAAGGTATCTTTTTGAGTCGCCCCTGTCGGTGATGTGGGCAACTAGATACCAAAATAACGGCGATTCAACAGTCAGTGTATTTCATTCTCTTTTAGTTCTTAAAGTTTTGTAAACAACTTTTACTTTGGATTCATTTGTTTTGAAGTGAACTAAAATGTTGAAACTGGTACGTTTCATTATTGATTTGTTAGACTTGAGAAAAATAAACGGACAAATGTATTCTCATTGATATAAGAAAATTCGCTACATCACAACTTTTATTTATTTTAATTTAATATTATCAACTTCCGGTATAATGTTTATTCAAAAAAATCGCGTCAACTATTTTAAAAAAAGTATTTTCGGTACTTTTTTTCTACTCTTCTTAGTATGCGCGTTAATTCTCTACTTCATTTGAATGAATTTGTAACTGGGGGATCACAACAAAATGTTCATTTTATTTATTACCGTGGCATATCACAAATGTAGCAAATTATTTTTGTAGACTGTTAATGATGTCTTTCATTCTTCAATCAACTGGAGGAGTCAATAATTATTTATTCAAACAAAGGATAATCCTTATTTACACCCTCAATGTAATTACATTCTATTAAATTATTCGTACTACAATCTCTTTCTTAATACTTAAGGATGGCACTCGCTCGGTTTGTAAGTACATTTGCTTGTAAAATACTTGATGTTAAAGTCACAGTTGAGTTTATAGAGTGTAGATATTAGCCAATAATACTCTATCCATAACTTACCTCATAAGAAAGCTTTAGACCTTAGCAAAAATAACAGCTAAGCAGCATTCGAATATTAATATAAATTTAAGTTCTGCAGTTAGTATCCATCAAATCTAGATAATGAAAGAAATGTAAAACCCTACAAAACAAAAAGAAAAATCGCGCGTCATACATACAAATCTCGCAAAAAGTGTGACAATGAACCGGAGTGGTTTCGACGCCAGGATCAGATGGCTACATCACTCACTACGTAATTGAATGAATTACATTCGCAAAAAACCCTTCATTAATCCGACGTGAGAGGGTCTGCTAACAGGATCAGGGTTCGAACCTACTTATTTTCGCCTTTTTCGCGCTTTGTCGCATCTGGGTTTTTGCATCGCGATCCTAATTCGGTAAGCGACATCTGTGCGCCGAAAAAATAAGGCGGGTGTTGAGGATCAAGTGAGCAATCCAATTGACCGTAGGGGAGAGGGATGTGTGAGAAGAAGGGGTGTTGGGGAGTCCTGATGTACTCTGCAATAACAATTCGAGAGAGTTCGTTTAGTCATTTTGCAATGGGACACTGGGGTTGAGTGAACCTAATAAGATTCACTAAAACAATTAAATTTGTCCAGTTAAGTTTTTGAAAGCGCCTCCTGTAAATCAAACTTAATGCATTTAAGATTTTACTAACTATAACTTCCCAGACTTCAAAATTTGTTAATTAAATTTTGCATTTTGAAATATTTTTCAAGAAACAAAAAAAGTTCTCAAGCGTCTATATTTTTGTAACATTCGCATTTGTATGTTAAGCTTCGAAATAAATTTTATTTCATTGTAAGAGTTTATGCTTTTTAAATCCTTAACCCCTCAACATGTTTGCCCGTACGCTATACGGGCACCGGTTGTTCCTTTTTCCAATCTTTGATTTGTACATATTTTTAATTCTTATGAAATTATTAGTGTAAGTCTTTTTAAGAAATGCAGTTTGTCCATAGTACTGAAATGATTCTTATCCGGGATTTTCTTTGTGGTGAAGACGGGAATTTTTCCTTGAAGGCAGGAATTTAGATGCTTAAAAACATTCGATGAAGATCAGGGATTGGCAAGGTAATGGACAAATTGTTTCTTGAAAAATTATTGAAAATGGAGGGATAATCATCTGTCCCATTGCAATATAAGACTTAGTATTATACCATGCTTCAAATTGTGTTTGTATATATATATATATACTATATATATGCACACACATACAAAATCTTCAACCATTTAAAATAGAGGAACGAACACGAACTTTTTTTGTAAGTTTGAAAGAAAATCTTTTAAGATATATAAAACATTCTTCATAGCACACAGAGTGTACTTATAAAAAGCTAACATTTAGGGTTTTTCGTGCTCCGCAATTATAAAATAAAAAGTAGTTTTAAAACTCTAAAGTAGAAAATTAAAAGAAAATTCCACCATTCACTTATTTATATGCAATAAAAAATGTGCCCTTTTTTTTGGAACATTTTAACGAGGGAGGGGAAATTGACCGCTTAAAGGGTTAAAAAAATCCTAGTGAAACTAAGAAAATTTTTAAAAGAAACAATTATAGTTCCAAAATAACATAGTTCATTAAAACAAATATTGTTTTAATGAACAATGTTAAAACAAAACCAATACTAAAAATTTAATCGTATAGTTATAAACGTCGATTATCAGTAACGTTTAACGTTAATTTCATCAAAAATATCTATGGTCTGTATATGTATTGTTATTCAAAGCATTGGTTTTAGCTTACTCATACGTAAATCATTAATTTTCCCCCTAACTTTAAAGAACCATATATTTTTAACTACCTGTTTTATCTTGAACTAAAAGTATAATTATACACTACATGTATAAATACTCCCTCCAGCCTCTAACCATGGGTTTGAAATTCTAGAATTACAAATTTGAGACATAAAATGGCTTTTATGTCGTTTGAAATTAATATTATTAGTAACAATTCACAGCAATTAAAAAAGGGAAAAGTAAATAATTTTATCTGTATGTTAGTTGATCTCAAAAAGTGTAACAAAAAAAGTTTTATTCTTATTGTTTCTTTCTTTAAGTTTTCTTCTACAGAACGGAGGTGAAAATGTTTTAATTTTTTACTGCTGTAACTAAAACACAAAAATAATATCGTTTTAATTTTTACTTTTAAAGTTTATTCTTCATTGATTTTAACTGAAATCCCCAATTATAGAATTATCAGTTTTGATTACTTGTCGATAAATACCCAAAATGGTTTTAGAAAAAAAATTGGGAAAAAAATAATAAAATAATAAAAACTGCAAACAATAGAATTTAAAATTAAGTATATATTTAGAGCACTTTTTTAATCAAAGCACTAAAACATGTATTAGTACTTTTAAAAAAAAACAGAAATCATTAAACTAGGTGCAGGTGGTTATCTGCGATGCGGGTTCATAGTTAATAGAGAAAAATTATTTTCAGAATTCAATACATTCATTTATACATTTTACTCAGTTTTGATTGGTCAAAAAATTAGCATTTTTTATGAACTACTTTCCTTTTAAAAATCCACACGTATCCTTGTTTTAATTAAGTCTATGCGATAAGCTGCCTTCACGATGTCACTTTTTTTTTTAAAATTAATTTGAGGCCGTAATAAATACATCAACTTCACAGTGATATTCCTTCTGTTAATACTAGTTATGAGTTAGATATATTTTGAGATTAATAAAAATTTTCATAAAGAGGTTTTGGAATATATTATTAATTCTTAATCATGTTAAACACAAATACTTTTTCAGCAATTTTAATAATTCGAATATATTAATGAAGTATTGTTACATAAAAAAATTTGAAGACGGAAGCTTCTGAATTAAAAAGACGATCCTTCCTCATTTTTATTCCATTAAACTTGATGCTTTAAAGCCGTTTTATATTGTCCTTATAAAAAATAAGGGGATTTTTAATTCAAACTCTATGAAAATGAGTTATTTTCTGACGATACAAAATATTTTTAGGGAAATAAATATAGATTAATAAGTTCATTATTTTGAATACTATTATCAAGTAAAAACATGGGAATCAAATCTGCAAATAAACCAAGAGAAATAAAATACAAAAATCTTAAGATAAATTTAAAAAAATAGCTTCTTTGTCTCTCTCAGAATCGCACTATTAAGTAATTTGTCAAATTTTATTATTATGCATTCGAATAAGAAAAGAAATCTATAATGTTTTTAAAGTTCAAAATATCCTTCACTAGACTTTGCGAATTGTCCTTAATTAAGTTTAATTCTTGTTTAAGGAAAATCACAAACAATTTTCAATTCAACACTTTAATTAAATAATTCTTTGAAAGCAAATACAATTTACCCATAAAACCGGAACTCTATATCTAAATGCAATTTTCGCGCGAATTCATTAAACTCAAAGGGGAAAGAGTTTTAATCAATCGACACAATGGCAGCAACATTCAGAATTTTTGGTTCCACTTAGATTAAAATTCTCATTCCGGATCAAATAACTTCCACAGAAGAGAAAACACTTCCCAACAGGAAAACTCCTTGAATGTTAAGACATGTTTTACTTCGAATTTAATAACGTACATCCACCTCAGAATTAATACGATGGAATGTTAATTGCTACTAATTCTCTGCCACCATCTCTGGGACGCACGCAGGAAAACAAAGATACATGGGAAGATTGAGAGCGACGCTCTATCCGCTTGTCACATCATAACGACGACAAAACCGCTGCAGTAGATAACGGGCCGCAATAATAACGGGATATCTCCCATGGGCGGAGGTCAGACGACGCCCCTGCTTCTCATTTAACCGCAAGCCCTTGATTAGATTTCAAATTTTATGCACGCGCAAACCCAAAATTGTGGTTCCCTACGAAATTAATCTGGATTCGGCTGGGATAATTTAATTGTCGGGGCTACAACCCGGGTAACTGCTGGTGGTAAATTTAGAGGGGGGGGGATACTTCTGGGAAGCCCTGATGAGAGGTGGTGATCCTCCCCCCCCCCCTTTTGCGTGACGTGGTTTCTCAAATTCACACCCAGCGCGGGAGCTCGTAAACTAACTGGAGTCGAGAACAGCGGGATTTTGGGTAGGGAATTTAGTTCCCTCATATCATCACTTACATCATAGAAGAAAGTTTGGTTTTTTTCCCTCTCCTTTCAATAAAGGTTACCGTTTATATTTTTTTCCTGCGCGTTATTTTTTTCCCACGTGAGATTCCATTGCATCTTCTTATTATCGTTCCCATCCAATCTTGATCTTGTTAAGTTTAATTCATTTTTTGCTTATTTATTTTTTTCGTGGTAATTTTCCAGTGACTTGTATTTTGATTTCGTTTTCGAAGAACGATATAAATGGCAAGCGAATTAATGCCCAAAAGAAATTCCAAGCTGTCCGAAGAGTGACTGATGTCTTTAAATAAACTTTTAGACTCAAGGATGAAATATATAGTATTTTAACTTCAAAATATTCTGCAGAATAAAAACGTACTAATTCCATTTTAAAAATTATGGTTACAATTTAAAGTCATTATTCTTTATCACAGAACCTGATGACCTTTAATTGTATAACACTTAAGACTTAAATGTACTAACACATTGTCGTAGTCTCCCACTACCCCTTTGCATATTATCTATGTTTGGATATGTAGGATTCATAATTAATGACTACTCAAATAATAAATCACTTATTTATTATTTCCTTAGGATAGAAATTCACAATTAATAATCAACTTTAAGAACAATAAATTATCATGGAGTGCTATCAGAATTCAATTATGGACGACGGAATACTAACTGATATCACGAGGGGAATAACACGTACAATCAAACTACACATTTAAATCTAAACTACAAATATTACAGACCTGAAATCTTCTTCGGAGGAACTTGGAAACTAGTAGAATTTATGAAGAGGCTGCAATCCAAGATATTTTCAATTACGTTTGAACCCAGTTAATGAATCTTGTTCAATAATCTTACTTCCGCTATCAGTCTTCACTTAGTTAAACTAAATTCTTATAAACACTTTCTTAAGCAACCACGTAGTTTACTTTTCAATCCCAAACACGGAGTTCTACTCTATCAAACCGCTTAGTCATCCTCTACTCTTCATTTCATTTCTCCCTTTTATATCTCTTTCGAACTCGCTAAACCCGAAACTATCTTATTTGCATAAGTCACACTTTCAGCTCTCAGTGGGGATTGGTCAAAATAAATACAATTTAAAAGACTTTGAGAGAAGGTTAGTGAAACGCGTAAGCACCCGTCACAACATGATATAAAAGTGATAAGGATCGATTCAGTTGAATCTCAAATCTTACACAATCTTAGATTTTAAATTATACGTTTTACTTGCCACATAAAAATTATGAACCAAACATACAAAATAAAGATATTGGAGTTTACACATATTAAACCTTCTGCATAAAACTTTATTTTGAGACTTGAAATACTCATGCTTTTCCCTTGCATTTAAGCCGTTTGATTATTTTATGTAACAAATATTTTTTTCCCTCTCAACTGCAACTGAGAGAATTATAATAAATCACAAGCAAATGTAGTCTTAGTATGTTTGCATAACCATTTCTGGAAAATGAATTTGTTGGTAGAAAAAGAATCTACAGAAGAAAGAATTAAATCATGCAAAGGAACTAAAATACGATAAAATACTCCTCACACATTGTAGAGAAGATTTAATGATATTTCTTTATCAGTCTGACGAAAATCAGTAATATTAGCCTTCTGTGTCGACGGACGATTAATGGTTGCGGAAATGTGTGATACACGCAATTTAATTGGGGTTACATTAATAGGCCTTTGTAACAACGAACTAAGTTATACTTTGTTTTTCGTACAAAAATCGACTTTAGCACATAGAGTGTAAACAGGAAGTGGTAATTTCTGATTATATTAAAATAATTTTGTTCCAACATTTTCTTGCAATTATTCTATTTTCTCGACTTCTCAACAAACTTAGGAAATATTTTGGGGGGAAAAGTCAAAAATATACTGTATTTTACACAAATCAACCTGGAGGGGGAAAAAATATGGATTTTCCCTTTCGATTGATTGAATGATTATAAACATTGCACTTTGAAAAAACACGAGAGTTATTGAAGGGTTAAGGTTGTAATTTTGAACCACGGTTGAATGACGAGGCTGAGTTGTCATTCTGCTCCACACCACGACATTGGGAGTGGCACGAAAAATTTAACATTCATAAGCACCGCTATATGAAAGAAACATTAGTAATATCAAGATTGAAACCACTACTTAAGACTGAGAAGGATTTGAAGGGGAAAATTTTTATGTATTCATTTAACATTAAACGTGAAAATAAAAACATATCGATAGTGATAAAATACATAGTCTTATTTAAAAAAAACACCTGTATGTATTTGTTTCAAGAATGATGAATTTTTCAAGTGAATTACCCCATCATTAGAAATTCGGAACTCCTGCATTTCGTAATTCATTCTTTTTCTTCAATAAAATAGGCATTTATATGATTACTTTTATTGTATTATGGGTATCTTTCTGAGTTATTTACTACAGCAAAGAAATAATTAATTAAGTATGAATAGTCTACGCAAAACATGCTACCGGTTCCGTATTAATTCAATGTCATTTGCAATTTCTGAAATAAAAGCAACCAAGATTCCTAACCCACATGCATTTGTAACTCAAGTGCTTGTTGGTACTTGGTACGGAAAAAATTTTCTCTTTCATTATATAAAAAAATTTTAGTGAGGATGTAATAAATTTAAGTATTTATCACACACACGAGAACAATAATAAAAAGGGCAGTAAGTCCTGTTCAATATTATGTATAAAAACATGTCTATATCTAAAAAAAGTTATAACAGAATTATTATTTTTTATACATAACAAGATTATTAGGTGATATTGTAACACGCAATTCAATTGATGAATCCCTCTCTCTTGGCGGTGACGATTGCAACAGAATGTAAGTACAGTATACTAGTTCAGAAGATACTACAGTATCTGCCTGAATGTCTATCCTCACTAAATCCATCGGGAATGCCTCCCGCTAAACTGAATTTGAAATTAGGCTGTATCGTCATGCTATTAAGAAATTTATGTAATACTAATGGCCTGTATATTGGAACAAGATTTGTATTGAAAAATATTCAGAAAATTATACTGCAGTGTAAAATTTTATCAGGAGGAAAAGGTGATTAGGAATATTGTTTTCGAAGAAGTACTGAATTTAAGGATAAATCAGAGCTACATAATGCATGTAAGTTACAGTTTTACAATTCGATTAATGAGTAGGAGCAATTGTATAATTTGTACAATGGGGATTGGTCCGCCATTAGGTGGAGAGGGAGTAATCCACACCCCTAATTTAATTGCAACGTAGTTTCCCAATAGTATAAAAATAAATCTACAATAAATTAAATATTTACACTAAAAATTCACATAAGTTAAAATTTATTCGAAAGAAATATATGATACATGCATTTGAAGATACTTTAAGTAAATCAGATCACATTTTATTTTCTTATTCTCTTTCAGTTAGACCTCAGTATCTAATATACATTTCAAATAACTTTTTTTCCGTCACTTCTACACAGCACCTAAATCTATTTTTAATGGCAAGTCATTTCGCATTTTCCGAGCTCCGTAATTAAAGTAAAACCGTCACATCAGCGATCTCTTTCGAGAATTCCAAAACGAAACGAACTTTTAGAGAACGAACGAAACTCCTTTTCGAAACATTCCTTCAGATCTGACAAACCGAAAGGCACCCGAAACTGACGATCGAATAATAAAATCATTTCTTTTATCTTTTAAGTACGTAATCAAAGGGGTCGATGTGCATAAACTTCATCTCGGTATTTAAAAGGGGGAATGAGGGGAGGACCCTCTCGACCGAGGGTGCACCCCGCATCATCAGAAAAGGGGTGCGTTCGAAAATCGTCATTTTATTTTCAAGTGGCCTCACAACAATAATTAGAATATTCTCCGGGGCTGGAGGCTCTCTAATGGTTGTTTGAATGTTCGATATCTTTTCCACCTCCCCCTTTCTCTCAACCACCCCCTACTGTTTCTAATGACAAGGAAGGGATGGGAAAGGAGGGGGAGGTGACGCACCTACCTTCGATTTTATGCTTTATATCACAAAGGGGAGATGAAGTCTTGCTTGTTAATGAAACTGACTTTTATGAAATTATCGGCTGCGGAAGAAAAGGGTCGTTTGGCTTTTCCTGATTGGTTGGACGACGATTGGGTTCGTCGGTAAAATGAATGTTTTGCAGAAACGTGCGTGGGGGGAAGGGGTGTTCTAAAACTAGGAATGCAAAATTGACGGGGAAGGGAGGGGGGGGGGTAGAGTGTAATTTGTGAAATCGCAAATTGGAGCACAATCTTTTGGGATTTATGTAATGCATGTGTTTTGGCATTAGGGTTATTGGGTTTTGCAAAATTTTCTTAAATCGAGATAACAGAAGAGATTAAAAGTATGTTTCCTCGACTTTATTCTGTTAATTAATGTTTTAAAGTTTTCAGTATGAATTATTTGAATATTTCCCTTAATTATTTTATTCATTTTAATATCTATAAACACACAATTCCACCAAAAATAAATTGAATAATATAAAAGTTGATTGTGTGTGTGTGTAAGTTTATAATAAGCAATATTTTATGTATGGTTAAGAGTTATTTTGAATTATTACTATTTGCTAATTTTCTGGAAACTGATTAAATGATAGATATTTTTGGCAATAATTTCTTTCTACAAAATGAAAAATTACGAGGTCTGTCGCTAATAGCACTAGCGGCGAAGTACGTCATTTATAAGCACTGACTTTCCCAAATGGAAGTCAAAAGATTACTTAAAATGAATAATTTATAACATGAACTTGTAAAAAATTGTTTAAACTAGCATTATATTAAAACTACAGCAAGGACTGTTGGCGAAAGACTTTGTACATTTAAGAACTATTTGATCAAGAATATTAACAAATTTATTCCTGCGGTTCATTTAGAGGCATCATTTGTTATAGGAAAATCTATCATTAGAAGGAATTCATATAAATATTTTGACTGAATTTTAACTCTAAATTGTTTTTTAAATAATTTATGTATATTCGTGGAAGTCACAAAGTGTTCATGTATTGTTTCCTGTACCCATTTATACAAAGGGATGCCCAAAACAAAAGAGGCCCGCTACTAATACAGAAGTAACTGAAAAGTAAATTACTAATATATCAAAAATTTTATTTAAAATAAACACAGAATATTATGAATAATAACATGCTGACCTCTCGAGTGCTCAATTCAAATATCACCCACAGTATGACTCCGGGCCTCTTTTATCTTAGCTACTCTGTATTAGTTATTCTAAAAACGTAAATTTTAATTTTTTATTACTTGAAATTAGGCAATTTATTTTACGACCTTTCAAGTTGTTAAGTTCTTCAAACATAAAAAATACACCAGGAAAATAATTATTTCGATTATTTCGTTTTGCAAGTTGGTAAAGTTACAAGTAATTTGTAATAATTTATTTTTAGGAATGTAATTAGATATGATTCATCATCAATAAACATTCTACCTTTTTGATTTCACACCAGCACAATTTTGATTTTTTTCCTACCAGATAATGAAAATTGATTGCCTATATAATAATCACAACCTTATCTTCTACTTTATAGTTCTTAAATCTATCCACTAACTAACAAACTTTTAGATTAATATACTTCGAATAATTGATCTATTTACATAATAAATACTACAAATGTTTAAAAATCTTATTATGAATTACCTTTAAGAATCTTTCAAAAATTTGGTTTTCTTAAAATGTAAAATTCATTTTTTACTTACAATTTTCACAAGTCGCAAAAAATTTCATTTTTAAGACAAAATTTACAAAGATGGAAAACATTTCTAAGAAAATTTCATTTTCCCTTTTCTTTGAAAGGGTGGGGAAAAGTTACAAATATTTGAAATTCAAGCAATTTTGATTGATACAATGCTGTTCTAAGCAGTTAATTCCTCTGCTTAAATAAACATTTTGATTTCAAGAACTAAATTAAATTGCCTACTTTCTTATGTCCCACCGAAGAATATTATCGCTAGCTTATTTGCATATCTGGTAAAGGTGCAACTTTTTTGCATCTGGTGCAACTTTTTTGGGTATTTTACCTCGTAATTTTAAATCCGAAATTGTAGCTTTTCTTTTATATAAAACGCAGATTTAGCTGCCAAAATTTCATAAAAGAAGAAAATATGTTATTCAATTATCGTAGAAATTAATTTATTTAAAAAATACAATGCATCATTAATTGAAAGTGATGTATATAAATAAATATACTTAGAACTGAAAAAGGAAATTTTTTTAAAGAATGAAACATTGTCCTTATTGGTAAGAAAGAAGAAAGTATTTATTTAACAATGAAATTATTTTAATTATGTCACTTCGGAAAAAGTAATTTATTCAAAATATGGGAGTTTTTTTCCCTTATAAAATAGTTGTTAAAATAAATGTAGGGATTTTTTGATTTTCATCACATTATTATTCGGTTTAATGCATTTAATTTATATGGACAAATGCCAATCGTTTTGTAAAAGAGCAAATATTAAAGTCAAAAGAAGATTCATTAATTATTTCACTAAGCAAAGATTACTTGCTAAAAAAATTGTTATAATCTGAATACTAGCAAAATTTTTAAATTAATCGTTTGTCTAACTGATACTAACAGCCAATAATGAAAAATAAATATTAAGCTAAATCTTGTTTATAATTTTAAACTCTAGATTAACATATAATCAAAATTTACTGAAAAACACAAATAGTATTAAAAAAACATTAGTAAATAAATTTTTCGAGGAAAAGTAGACATCAAGAAATTATTCATTTCCTAAAAAGAGATTATACTTCATAAAATTGATACATATAATTCAAATAAAGTTAAGTTTTTAACGTAGACATTTTTTTAAAGAAACATTTCATTTACTTCACTTATCAATTCCGTACACAAGTAAATCATTTGCAAACACATAACTTCGAGTGGGGGAAAAGAATAACACGTCTAGGCACAGTAAGAAAATAAAATACTATATATTTAACAAGAAGTAACAGTGAGTGGCAACACTGTTTAAAGTTTGAATCAAGCAGCAATTTTAGGAGAGCATCGTTTTTCGAAGATAAAAACCCAACTCCAATTTGCCTATTGTTGTCAATGATAAAATTTTCATGGACTGCTCATTTGAGAATCTCGTTGTATTTGCAAGAAATTTACGTATTACTACCATAAATCTGTGAACACAGCGATAATTCTTTTTGTTTTTCATCCTTCACTGATGTATCGTTTGCTTTCGAATAACATCACAAATAGAAAGAACAATAAAACGCGAACCCTTAGGCCTAACAATTGTTCAAACTGCTGTTTTCCACCGAACTCTCTCTCTTTCTATTTCTCGTAGTAGAACAAAGAGAGGAATTACTTTGGTTACTCTGAAGCAAAAAACAATACAAGAACCAGCTCTTTCTATAAGCTATCGGCATTTTGGTCGTGGAGAAACCCCCCCCTCTTTTTTTATTACATTGTGGAATCTTTTAGTTTGTGGAACAGAATTTTAAATTTTTCAGGGAACGGGTAGATATATTCTGGGAATGCTTGGAAAAGAGGGGAAAAAGTAAGAGATATGCAAATAGAATCAAAAATGGAAATTTTTGGCGGCTGCGATTTTCGAGTGAGATTTCGAAATGCGTGTACGTCGTTCTTTGGCAATTTCATTGTGTAAATATCTACTTTTTTTGTTCTGCTTTTTGCTCGTTTTAAATTTTTATCTGCGTTTTAGTGAAACAGAAATCGGAAGAAACGTTCGCGCGATTTTTTTCCTCGCTCGTTTGCTGCGTTGCAATTGGGATCATTTGAATTCTTACATTTCGACTTGCCGAAGACGTAATTTTTGAATAACATCCCACTTCCCACAAGCTACTTTCCAAGAGAAGAACCCATAATTCCCGATAATAATGCAGCTCTGTATACATTTGAACTTGGGATGAACTAAACGATATATTGAGTTATAAAAAATTAAGGCTAATATTTACTTGAATTCTTAATAATAGCATTAAAACGAGTTGTAAAATTTCCTTACGTAATACATTAAAAACTTTGTTTAAAAATCATTCCTTTTCTATATATAGTCGAACCCCAATATATAAGGAATTTTGCTATTAAACTAATTTTTCTTTTTCCTTAATCAAAATGAAGGTAAAAACCTTTATTTAATGAATTTTAAACCCTGAATCAACACATTGTTTCAACAGTCGGAAAAAAAATTTATTATTTTGAATTAGATAATATGGATATCTTCTCAAATGATATACCCTTAGTGGCAGAAACAGAAAAACTTTCCTTGAAAGAGAGAGAGTTGAGAAAGAATCCAAAAGCTTGTAAAACAGCTATTAGTTAATATTTTAAAATTTCCAATTGTTTGGTGCGTAATAATTCGCTAATAGTATATTTAGCTTCTGAATTAAAAGTGTGCAATACCTAACAATGGAAATTTTTTGTGTAATCGCTTATTACAGAATTTCCAAAAGGCTAATGCATAATATTTGTATTTTTTGGACCACGAAATAACAAGAACAAACCTGATTTAATGAATAAATTGTTCATCCTCGATGTGAATTCGTTAATTCGAGGTCCGACTGTATATTCAAATATAATTGTATTATAGTCTCTTGTACATCACAATACTTTTAAAACACGGTTGAGATATTACACGGCACAAAACTAGAAGTTAATTCTACACGGTTTGGATTTAACACAATTTTAAAAAACTGAATATCATTTTCATTCAATAAGAGGAATTCCCAAATGGATTTTTTTTTCGATTGCGTTCAATAAAGGGAATTTTCAATTTAATTGTAAGAGAAAATCTCATTGATGAAAGCGATGATGAAAACGAATTTTGTGATCCTAATAAGCTGTCTATATTTATTTCATATCAAGAATTGCAATTTTTTTAATATACTTTTTGTTGTACTTTTAAATTTTGCATTTCATTTTTTTTTATTAAAAGCGTGAAATTAACTTATTTTTCATTTGTATGTTTTATTGGAACGAAATTTTAGCTATCATTAAATTCTACACCTTAAGATTTGATTTCGATATAATAAGGTACACACATTACCTTAATTTATATTATTTCAAAGTTTCGTAGAACACGGTTTTTATACAACATGGTACATACTGTTTTGATTTATATTACATACATACACATATATTATTTAATAAATAAAAAATTCTTTAAATAAATTAATAAAAAAATGTCTCGTACAACACGGTTTCGATATAGCACGGTACGAGTTAATCGTGTTATACGAGAAACACCAGATATATTTCTTAGAATATATAACTAAGGAAAACATAATTTAATATATATTTTCACAAATGAATCGAAAATTTCGTTGCCGAGGGGGGATCTGAAATTTTCTGGCTGATGGAAGCTGGTTTCACAAAGGATTTACTACAACCGGTGATGCAAGCTAGTTTAATTTACAATTAAAAATTTCAAATTCATGTAATTTTCCTTCTTTAATATATACTTATCATTTCTCGTCTAAAACAAAAGTATTTTATTCCAAGAAATGCGATAAATAAATAATGATTGTTACGTTTTGGATGAGTAAGTTATTCAAATTTAGATTTTGTAGAAAATAAGATTAAACTTTTTTATTTAAAATTAATATTTATACAAACTATCTTCGTGTATTTTTAAAGAATAAATGAATTGAATTTATCCACGAATTGTTGAATAACCTCTATAACTTATTTCTCATAAATATCCTTACAGGAATTTTCTAGAATCTCTTCTTGCTTATATTCTCCTCAAAGTACGTTTAAAACACACACTTTTAAATTACTTACTTTATTATACTTACTCAAAATTAAAAAAATATCTTACCCATTTATCAAAAATATTTTTAATACGTGTAAAAAAACTTTAAAAAAAAACTATGAATAAAATTTTAGACTCTTATTAGTGCAATACAGTTTTAATATGACTTCACTTAACGTAAGCCAATTCCTCTCCTTTCATATTTTTTTAAAAATAATAAAAAATTTTCTTATAATAATAGGCAATAAAAATTCTTTTTTTATTTTATCTTAAAAGTAAGTTCATACGAGAAAAACAAAACAAAAAACTTTAATATCTAATGCTTAGATACTTATTTTAAAAAATGCTCAAAATAATTGTTTATACACGAGAAAGATTATGTCTTTTCACAAATACCAAAAAATTACAGATAAAAACTAGCATATTGTTCAGTAAATAATAGATAAAAAACAATTTTCATATTCACCGCTATGATTGATATAAATGAAAATATTTTAAATAACAGTTCAAAAAATGTATCTAGAGTCATGAACATAATTAAAAATGATATAAAAATTCATTCTTACCAGCAGCATAGTATTTTTCTATTTTGGGTGTTTAAATGGCATCTTCGAATATTTCTCATATCGTTTCTACTATTCAATTTTTCGCATTAGATCTAATTATTTAATGAAGTGCTACAAAACATGATTTATACAAATTCAATAATTTATAAAGATGCAAAGATTTATTTTAATGCATTGCATTCAGCATTCAGTTCGAAATTGTAGAAACGAATCAAGAGCAAATAACGTGAAAAACGTAATTGTATGTATAGAATTCCATTTCAAAATACGTTGCCATAGGTAATTGCAGAAGTTTAATGTAAAATAGAACGGCATGAATAGAAAATACGAAAAAGCAATTATCAATCGTTTGCACGAAACACGGAAAAAATTTCATGAGCTAATAAATGCAAATTTTCAAAATTAAGAAAACGATAATTTTCGTTGCAATAAAAATATGTCAGATAAATAAGATATTTCAGTACCATTAGAAATTTTAATAATTGTCACTCGAGAAGATTATAGAATGAAAAATAAAATTCAAGAAACATTTTCATTTCTGACATAGAGCTTTCTGTTAATGATGTAACTATTCTATGCATATTTAACTTCAATATCATATTGTTTATACGTTTTCATTATATATTTTACAATAATTATTACTTGGGTGATACACGTTTTTTAAATAATTTTTTCCTGGTTAAATATTTTAAATTTTTTTAATCGAAATCGTTGTTTATCATATTGATACAATGATTTATAATTTGTTATTATTAACTGCCATAGAAACGCTTTAGAAATTTCATTGGAAAAATTTATTTTCGAATTCTAACAAACAAGTTTTAAACTTGCTTGCTGAAGCAATAAAGGAAAAAATTCAACATTAAGAAATCATAATATATGTTCATGAAAATGTTTTTCCAATTTTTACTAGGCTATTGATTTTTCTTATTTGTGATTGGCTATGACAAGAAAATAATTGACCATGAAATTGAATCATAAATTATAAAACTTATTTGATAATGTCTATTTCAGTATATTCCTCACAAGTTACATTTAGTAAATATACAAAGATATTTTGAATATATTCGGTTATTAAAAATCGAAAAACGTGGATTTTTTTTTTTTTTTGAGATTCTAGAGACAGAGATAGACTCCTTGTGTGCGGACAAGTATAACACAAGGCTTATATAAACCTAAGTCAATACTCAATCAATCGTGGTAGGAAATCTTAAGTAGAAAGATACAGGCACAAATGGGAATCAAAAGCTAAATGGAACATGAATGAATGCAAGTACAATAAATACAGAACAAAATACAAGATTGCTCACATGCAAATGGAGACATTCAGTAGTTAAAATTATACAATGGGGTACTTTTGGAAACATATGTGATTATAATAAGATTTTCAAAATGCAAATACATATAGCTTACATGCACACAAATACATATACACACATATATCTATATACATGCAAATACACACATATACAAACACATACAAAACGTGGATTTAGGACTCTTTTAACATATAAATATTTGTAAAATTTTATCATCGATTATAAAATGCTTTATTATTTTCAAGTGAGTATTTTCAAAAGTAAAGAATGGCTCCATTTTTTTTCAAGAAAAATTTGAAAGACATGGAAGTTTTTTCCTATTCGTACATTGGGAAAATAAACTTCTGTTAAAAGAATAATTAATGTAATGAAAACGCAAACTTTTTTGAAGAAATTCTTCATTTTTTCGGGTGTCCATAGCTAAACTTGAAATTTGCGAGCAGTCTATAGCAAAAATTAAGCAGTAGAATTGCATGAAAATTGGGTAAAAGCAGAATTAAGTGTCGAAATTTTATCCAGGTGGAAAAGGCAATCAGTTTCAAGACCCACCACTGGGGGGGGGGGAGTATTATAGCTTTGCTGATAATATATCTATATACTCTTCAAAGTTTACAAAACATGCTCGATATGCTGTTCACCATGTTCTTCTACCATCTGGAAGCATAAAATCTCGATGTTTCGACTGTACTGGGGAATGTTACGCACAAGGCGTTGTATACTTTCTTTAAGGTCGGATAGAAATGTCATGGGTTCACGGTAGAGAATGGCCTAGAGGTATACCCACAGCCAAAAGTTGCAAGGATTCAAGTCGGGGGATCTAGGAGGTCAAGCTGAGGGAAAATGCAACCTGATGATTCTGTCGTCACCGAAATGGCGGCGGCGCACTTGTTTCACAGAACGGGCGATGTATGGAGGACCACAATTCGGCATAATCACCTTGCCTGCTGCTTCCAAATGGTAGCAAACAATGGTGGAAAAACATATCCAGCATGTTTTGTAAATTTTTTGGATTATTTAATTATTTATATGTTCTCAATAAAGCTATGATACGCCACCTAGGGTTGGTTTTTGAAACTCATTGTTTTTCCTCCTGAATAAAGTTCCCATCATTTCATTCTGCCACTACCCAAATTTCATGCAATTCTGCTGTATAGTTTTTGATATAGATTGCTCGCAAATTTCAAGTTTAATTATGGACACCCATAATATATATACACCCTCAAGAGCCAAAACATTAGGACCACCTGTCAATAACGAGTTGTGTCCCCCTTTGACGCGCAACACAGCTTCAACGCGCCTTGGCATGGATGCCACAAGTCCTTGGTAGATGGCCGGAGACAGATTGTACCAGATGTTTAAGCAACGGTCACGCAAATCGGAGATATTGCGAATTGGTGATCTTTGAACTCTGAGCTGCCGTCCCATGACAACCCAAATGTGTTCTTTCGGATTGACATTCGGTGGCCATGATATTAACTGGAATTCAGCATCATGTTCCTGGAACCACTCCAACACAATTTTAGCCTTATGACACAGGGCGTTGTCCTGTTGGAACATTCCCTTTCCAGCTGGAAGAACAGAGGCCATGTAAGGGCGCAACTGGTCCGCAATGATGTTCAGATACCTTGTAGCATTCATGGTCTGCTCTACCACATCCACGGGTCCCAGAGACGGCCAAGAGAACGTCCCCCAAAGCATAATACCACCACCACCGGCCTGTGTATGACCTACTGTGCATTGAGGGAGCAACTGTTCGCCTGGAAGATGGCGTATCCTGACACGACCATAGGCATGATGAATGACAAACCGTGATTCATCTGACCAGGCAACTCTCTCCTACTGATCCGTGGGCCAGTCGCGATGTTCGCGGGCCCAGCGCAGGCGCAGTTGGCAATGACGCTTGGTCAGCAAAGGCACACGAGTGGGACGTTTGCTGCGTAACCCCATATCCAACAGTGTCAGCTGAACAGTGTGCTCTGATACTATTATACTTGGCCCTGCATTGTATTGGGCTGTCAGCTGAGCCACTGTCTGGCTCCGGTTTTGCTTCACTATGCGAGACAGTCTCCGACGACCTTTTTCTTTGGTAGCGTGTGGACGTCCAACAACATGTCGTCTACTGCTGGTTTCACTGTCATTCATCCACTTTGCATAAGTACTAACAACTGTAGATCGTGAACAACCCACGAGTCGTGCAGTTTCGGAAATACTTGTTCCGAGCCTTCGAGCCATTACAATCTGCCCTCTATCAAAGGCGCTTAGATACGCAGCCTTTCCCATCACACACAGAAGTAAGTGAAAGAATGATTCTTCAGACTCTCCAGCAGCAGTTAAATACCACTTACACCTGATCACGTGCCTTCCACGTCATCCAGGCGAGTTCATTGCAAAATGTAGGGGGTGATCATAATGTTTTGGCTCTTTGAGTGTATTATGTAGTTAAAAAAGCACTAGATGACTGGAAAAGAATTCGGTTCAAGAGATTACTTTTAATAATAAATAATGTGGCTTAGATTGTATTTTTCAATACAAAAATTGTAAATTTGATGCCATTTTCTGAAATTTTTTTAAATATTCTTTTTAATTGTACATATGCAATGCATTTTTAAAGCCATTGTATATGTTTTAGATAAATTTTAACCATTTGTTAATTAGACAATGAAGCAAATGTACAAAACCTTGAGTCAATATGCCCTTCAAAAATGTTTAAAACTTTGGATATTTGTTTTATAAATATTTAGGTTGAACAAAGTTTATTTCTTTTAAACTCGTTTAAACCATTTATTTTATAAAAAGACATTTTTGTAAAAACACAATTAGTGAGTGTCTATTGGTGTCACACTCTAAAACTATGCGAGGACTCTTGGCGACGAACTCGTAATTTTGAACAGTAGTCGAGTAAAGAGGACACTATCTGAGCTGGCTCCCGACATCCCAAACTTCTACACCACACCAGCCTCAGGATTTAGAGGCATGACAGTTTCAACGTGCATCAGCCCTTCTACACGGCGTGTGTTCAGTGGCATCAGGACTTGAAAATAGAATATTAAAGGAACAGCACTAACTAATTATTTGTTTGCAGTCACGGTAGCCTAGTGGTTAGGGCATGAACTTGTTGTGGGTTCATTTACTTGGTCTAAATCCAATAAATTTGATTATACGAACAATATTTTGTCAGCTATCTTATTAAATGTTCTTATGATAACTTGCCTCTGAGCTGTCATTATGAATAGTGTTTAGTGGCCGCGATAGCCAAGTAGTCTAGGCATCGGATCATGGCTAGCATGTCATGAGTTCGATCCCAGTACCACTGAAGACCCACCGTGTAGGGGGGGCGATGCATGTTAAATATGTCGAGAGCTCAAACGTCTTCCCGTTGGTGTGGTGTGGTAGTTAGGTGAGGGGGGTGCCAGCTCAGGTGTCGTCCGCGTCACTTGACCATGGTTCAAAATTACGCGAACCGTCTCCAAAAGCCCTCGTGTTGCTAAGACAGTGCGACGTTATTTTTAGTCGATTTTGGTCCCATTTAAACACTATTTATGAGTGAAAGAGTGAATATTACTCTTTATTAAACACATTGCATTATTTATAATGAAATATTCTGTTTTCAAAATCAGTGTTTTTCAGGATAGACTTTTTTTCCCAACCGAAGACTATGGAATTTTTTTTTCATAACTGAAAAAAATTTTAACCCCGTACAGCAAGGGTGTCAAACTCGTGGCCCACAACGAACGTTTTGTAGCCCGGCCAATATATTGGCACACATTGACGATATATAAGAAAATAGCAAAGAGACGCAGAATTAAAATAAGATAAAGCATAATTTTAAAAAAAACCCGTACAGTGAATTCTACCTATTTTGCGCTATTATTATACAAAATGCGTGCATTTATTTTGAAAAAACCACAGCTAGGTAAATAGCATAACCATAAATAATATAAATTGTAACTAAAATTTGTCAAAGGTTAGGTTATTGACGTTTTGACAGATGAAAAATTTAGAAGTAGTATAAAAAATACAAACAAAATGCTTTAAGAAAAGTTGATTAAATGTTCAGCTGTTAAGTGATTAACAGTAATTTGTTGTTGAACGAAGAGCTGAAAATATAGATTAATTATTTAACAGGAAATTTTATTAATAAACAGTTTTTGGCTTTAAAAACAACTCATTGGCATAAATTTTGTACTTCGATTGCAATAATATGGGTCTCAGTTCCCCAGCTACAGTCTTGTACAGATTGGTGCAGAAACAGGAAATATTTTGCTTTCGAAAAATAAGACCTATAGGTTATACAAGAGATTATTGCTTAGTTCAAATTACTCTCACTATTTTGTGCAATTTTCCTCTGTGTGGTAAATTAATGTTCAAGAAAAAACATTTCATTAAAATTTTCTATTATTTTCCCTTAATAACTGCTGATTTATCCCATGCCCTCGTACTCGGTATATCTATATAGAAGCCAAGTGGTATTAAAACTAAAGGAAAAATCGCTGACGAACATCGAATATTCCAAATAAAATGGAAATTATTTTATATATTTTAGTTCACAGCAAAAATATCTCAATCTGCTTGATATGTAAAAATGTTATTAATGTACCACACTCATCGGTGCGAGCAGTTTTTTTTAGATTTGAAAGTAAATAAATATCTTGTTAGAAATAGTGTTAATGACGTTGTATTTTGGTCAGTTTTGAAAGTTATAACTGCAAACAAAATTTCTGCCTAAATAGGAAAGATAATAGCAGGGAAGGGATGTCAAGTATCAGGATATAAACATTAAATTTTTCTTGTTCTTTTATATATACTAATGAAATGTATTATTCAAAACAAACAACAATCACAAAAAAAATCGTAGTTTTTTTTATTTATATATTTATTTATTTTAGGCCTACTTGAAGTTAAACCTTGTTTTTGTGTTTGAATTTGATATCCTCGCTGTGTAGTAAACAAAGGGCCATTCATTCTTTCACTTACATAGGCGAAAAAAATTTAACAATTCTATAATGTTAACTAATACAAATTACTACTTCTCTACATAATTTGTTTTTATTCTGTTTAACGTATCCGATTACCCTAAAATTGTGAATTTTACCAAAAATTGACAATTTTTTTTATGATTTTATTTTTTACGACATCTTATTTGTTTTATAAAAATACCACGTTTATTATTTCCCGTTCTCTAGAAAAAAAACTGCAAGTGTTTTAGTAAAAGCACAGATGCCATTACTTTAAATGTATGACATCTTGCTTAAACCCGTTTTACTTGAAATGTGTGTGTGTGTGTTTTTAAAATGTTCAAAAGGAAACAGCGCGAATGCTAAAAAAGTTTTGAAAATAATTAACTGAAATTTTTTGTGTATGTTTTGTATAATAGTAGAAGTATTTTAACTTTCAGATTTATCAATCACTGTTTTATTACAAAAATTACAGTCCCTTATGTTGATATAATCACTGTTTTTTTAAGAAATTTCATATAATAATAAAGATAAAGTGCTCTATTTTTTGAAAAGATTAAAATTTCTCTTATCCTGAAAGTTATTTAAAAAATGAACAACATAGTAACACATCAAAAATGAAAAATTGAAAATTTGTCCATAAACTTTTGGTACAGATTCGGCCGCGTTTACTTTATTTTTTGTAAGTTTTTACCATTTTTTTCCATTTTAGAAATAAAATTTTCTTTTTCTTTTCTTATTTTTCTTAAAGTATACTACACAAATCTGAAAACCACAATAAAAAATCCCCATATCTTTATTTAAAAAAAAAAAACTTGTTGCAAGTAGTCGGATATTTTAAGAATTCGTTGATCCATCTGCCTATTCAAAATGATATCAAATAAATGTGGAAAAAAATTTGTATTGAATACGCAAATATAATAAAACTGTTATGATTAAGCTGCATAAAAAGTATTAATCTTAAATAATCGGAATTTCATCAAATGTATTAAACTAATACAACTAATAATGTTTTTACAAAGTATTAAATAATAGCTATCGAAGAATTCACAAACACATTAACTGATAGTTCAAATACTATTCTTTACAGATTGAAACCCCTAAAAACGATTTACGAGCACAAAGACAAACACCACTTACGCTATAACCCTTTGAAATATAAATCGAGCTTGAAATGAATATATTAATGTCAACTTCTTGAGCTACGGATTTCATGCAAGCTGTATTTGGAAACTGATTTAATGAAATAAAAAGGAAAATTTACATTTTTTAAAAACTTTTTCATCATTTTTTTACTTTATTATGGAGATCTGAAACATCAGATTTGATCATAATATAAGGCAAGTATGTCTATTGTTACCCCTCCCCCCCCAAAAAAAAACTATAAGTTAACCGACTTAACTTTTTTATTAAGATTAAATGATAATGTAATTCCCATATAACGATATTTTCGTTAGAACTGAGTGCAATAATACATTACACCGTCGAGCCAAAATATTATGAACACCTCTAAATTTTTCAATGGACTCGTCTGGAGGACGTGAAAGTCACGTGATTAAGAGATAATTGCTGCAAGAGAAAGTAAGCCATCATTCGTGCACATACTTTTTCGAGTGAGGGGAAAGGCGGCTGGTCTAAGTAAATTTGCAAGAGGTCAGACTGTAATGGCTCGAAGACTCGAAAAGAGTATCTCCAAAACAGCAGGATTGGTACATTGCATAAATACTAAAAAAACAGCAGAAGAACAAAGTGCTTAAATGATGATGAAACAGCACTAGATGCCAAGCTGTTGGACGTCCACGCATCGTCAAAGTAAAAGGACGTCGAGGACTTGCTTGGTACCGCTTGGTAAAGCAAAATGGGCGCAAGACAGGTAACAGCCCTATACAATGCAAATCCAAGTGTTTCAGAACACACAGGTCAGTAGACACTGTTGGATATGGGACTGTGCAGCAAAAGTTTTCCTTTTCCTTGTGTGTCACTGCTGACCAAGCGTCATTGTCAACTACGCCTAGAGTACATTGAGAGCCTCAGAAACATTGTAACTTGACTATAGATAAGTGGAAGAGAGTTACCTGGTTGGATGTGTGTGTGTGTGTGTGTGTGTGTGTGTGTGTGTGTGGTGTGTGGTGTGTGTGTGTGTGTGTGTGTGTGTGTGTGTGTGTGTGAATCATGATTTCTCAATCATCACTTCGATGTCTGTATCAATGTGCGCTATCTTCCACAGTCGAACAGTTGCTTTCTAGATATACATATTCTGGTGATGGAGGTATTATGTTTCACAGAACGTTTTCATGGGTGACTGTAGGACATTTAGTTCTGTTAGAAGGGACAGTGAAAGTTACGGTCTATCTAAGCATGATTGCGGATTAGTTACATTCTTATTTAGCGTCTGTTTTCTCAACTGGAAATGGAATCTTCCAGCAGAAAAGCGTTCCATGTCAAAGGTCTAGAAGTGTTAGAAGGGTTCGAGGAGTAAAAATATGAATTCCAACTACTATATCCACCTAACTCGGTGAATCTTAATGTAATGGAGCACATTTTGGTTTTCATTGAAAGGCAGCTCAGATACCATGCATTATTTCCGAATATCTCGACTTTGCGTGACTACTGCTTAAACAATTTGGTACAACTTGTTTTCAATCATTTACCAAGCACTTTCTTTTATCCAGGTGAATTGCAACTATTTTGCAGGCAGAAAGTGGTGCAGCGTGTTATTGAGTTGGTGTCATGTTATTTTGATTCTTCGGTGTTTCTGGTTTGATTCTTGATCTTTTTGCTGATACCCTTTTATAAGCTTCACTTGTATGTAACGGAATCTTTGAACTCCATTTTTACCCACTTCAAAAAATCAGATCAATTCAAAAATTTTCTCACTTGTTCAGGACCGATGACAATATAATAATTTAATAATTTTGTTCCATTGTCCTGATAAGAATCATCAGGATTAACGATTTACCATTTTCAGATCCCATCCCGCATCTGGCGACTCATTTCAGATCCCATTTCCAGATTTGGCGACTAAACGATTAAGCTACAACTTAGTTCGATTCACTTAGTTCGATTTTTTAGTTTTTTAAAACTATGATTTATTTTATTAACATTGCGCACTAAAGCAATGATAGAAGTACTGCCGAAAGATTTTAAACCTTTGTCACCTGACGAGGACGACATCCTAGAGGGCACCACACCATAGCAATGTGAGCAATAAGAGCCTTGTCAGTTTTAGCATACATCATTTTCTCTACGTGATGGATCTCTAGGTGATACCAGGACTCAAACCCCCGACTCGACAAACGCCGTCCACGATTTTGCGACTCTATTCTTTCGTTTACCGTGGCTGAGAAATAAATGGTTATATTCAACAAAACAATATCCTGTCTCTACATAATATTGTCTCAAGATATGTAACTACCATTAAGTCAAGTTTTCAATCGGAACTGACAAAAACTTTTTTATGTCTTAACTTCAGTGGCCAATTTCTAAGAAATACTACATGTTTTTTCTTCATTTACTACTTCAAAAGCTACAACTTTTTTAGAAAGAGCTCACGTCTTTTTTAGCTTCCAAAACTTGTCTTATACAGAATGCAGAAGCATGCCCCCTGGAAGTTATTGAAACGGAAAAAAAGATCAATGAAAAGGTAATGGAGATAATTAATTGAAATTTTTTACGTACTTTTTATGTAATTTTAGAATCATCATGACCTATTTTTTTTTTAAATTACAGCATTATTACAAAAATTACAAATAATTAAAAAAATAATTTTACTAAATTTGAAAAATTAAATTTACTTTTATAAATATAAATGCTTAAGTCAGCTTTTCTCAAACTGGGGGGGGGGGGGGTGCTCACCCCTGGGGTGAGGCGTGATAGCTCTACTAGGGGGCACGAGTGTATTGAAAAGTCGAAAACAAATTATTATTTTTAAAAAAATTATTATTTTACTGAAAGTAAATAAACAAAATTACATTCTGACATAATAAAACATAAAATTCATGTTTGCACTGATATAACACACTTATAAAATACATTGTGCAGTACTGATACGTTTATAAGTAATTTAACAATACTAAGTTAGGAACAAGTTTAATAATTGCCATTGACCCCATGGGCTTGTCATATATAAAATGTTTGCAAGAATTAACATTTGGTAAAATTTGTACGGTTTATAATTAATCTCTTAACTGCCGATTAAAAGTTAGGTGATTCACCCCCTAATTCTACCGTTTTCTACGTAAGGGCGCGTATGGGATTTATTAGGGGGGAAGAAAAGGAATAATTAAGTAAAAAATTTTAAATAAGTAAATCCTTCGCAAACACTGTCAAGGTCCATTTATTGCATTTCAAAACCTTCAGAATAATTTTATGGATAGCAGAGGACAGAGAAGATCGTACTTCAAGACGTATATATACGCCCGGGGCATTTAACACATCAGTTGTGTGAGATGTATATATACGCCCGGGGCATTTAACACATCAGTTGTGTGAGACGTATATATACACCGGTGACACTTAAAAGGTTTAAGTCATATTGTACCCTTAGCGTTAAGTATAGTATTATAGAATTCAATACATTGTTATTTTATGCGATGAAAATTATGATTGAATATTGGGTCGCAAATGTTGAAAGTTTGAGAAGTACTGGTTTAAGTGATTTTCACGTAGTGACTAAGAAAAAAAAAGGTGTGTAAAAATGTAAATATCGTAATTGTTATGTCATTTCAAAAACGAATTGTAATGTATCGTATAAATATTTAGAATTTGTAGAATCATTCAAATACTTTTTGTTTAGATTAAATCTTGCTTTTGCATTTTTTTTTTTTTAATTTCTACATCATTTTCCCCTTTTCCCCATTTTGATACTAAAAGATTTATTTTTCCTTACAATTTTAATTTCTCATATTATTTACAAAAATATCTAAAAAAATCATCGCATCTCATATTTTAAAAAATCGTACGCAGTTGAATATTTTCATATCAGGAACATTCAAAGACGTTAGTGAACGACACTTCTCAATGCTTAAAGAAATAGGATTAAAAATATAAACACAATTTGTCATCTAACAGTTTAAGCAACAGAAAGAGAGAATATAGTTAATTATTATTACAAACAATCAATAATGTAAAGTAAAGCTTAATTAGCAATGAAGTACGACTATCCAAGGACATTGCAGTAGTGATTTTTTCCCCTCTCCGACAAAACCCCGAAATATATTATTCAAGATTATCTGATAACATATTTTTCTGCTTCATGTTTATACAAAACAACATTTTAGAATGTTTAGTAAAAGACACCATTGCATAATTTCACATTGTTATTACGATAATTCAGAGATTATAACACATCTTCTCTTAAATAGTTTCGTAGCGTCAATTTTTTAACATCTTCTTATTCCAAATAAATACAACAACAATAACAAAAAAAGAATTCGAGAAAAAATTTGTAAAAATTCGTATAGTAAGATTTATGTTTGCATTTTCAAGCAAGTTAATAGGTTCGAAAAACATTTATACATTATATCAAATAATTTCGAACCCAGGTGCAAGAACAATATGAAAAAAAAAACCCCTTTTTTTATGAAAAAGTTAACAATAAATAAAACAACCCAACTTTTATTTTCAACTCCCAAGACAGTTTTTCAAGAATTACTTATCCTTAGAATTTTATTTAAGAGATACTACGAAGAACACGACATCGCTATCCAGAATCTAAATATAATCCCCGAAAATTCTTCTCGCACTCTGGTATAAGTAAAGCTCATCATTTCCGCCATCTTCACTTCGCTTCTTTTCAAGCGAAGTGCGGAAATATAATAAACGTTTGACGATCTTAGATGAGCGAGAGAGGAGAAGAAAAAAAATGTAATACTAATAAATAACTATGAAAAAAACCGGCTTCCCTACAAGCGTTAAATTTACTTCGTCTTGCAGGAAAGAAAGAAAAGAAAAGAAGATGAAGACACGTTAAAAAGCGGCATAGCATCCGCCAAGCGATACCGACTGCCTCATGATGGAACTTCCAATTCTCTACAGTAATTTGGGAAGTAAGAAAATCATGCAAGGCTGGCAGAGGCAGAAGCATTGCGGAGGGCTCTCTCTCTCTTAAAGTAACGTTCTTTTCGTCGTCTCTACCAATCTTCATCGGCCGATCTGAGCACGTGATTAAAGCCCCTCTATTGGTCGCAGACCGACCAAAGTCCTCCACCCCCCTTTTGCTGTTGCCTTCTGAACACTTCATCCCCCCTCTAGGAGCCCGAGGCGAAATTCACTCCACCCCCACGCTCTCCACCCCCGAAATCCCACCATCATGTAGAAAGGATGTATTGATCTCTTCCTTGGCGATACGGGGATTCCAAACATGTCTCTTCTCTTTCTTCCTGTCCACCCCCTACCAACCCTCGAAGAATCGAAGGACTTCCTCCCCTTCATTCACATCTTTTCCTTCTTATATATCTTACAGTAATACGTCTCAGACACTCATAAAACAATGAAATTTTTTTCCTTCTGCAATCTTACAGACGATTTTTCATTCGTTCCCTTGAATTACAGGGGTGGTAACGGTTTTCGAGGGTGGTGTTGATGATCTTTAGTTAATAGAAAGGCGTTTGTTGCGATGGAGGATCATCGAGGTATGTTTTCTTAGTATCGAGTCAGGGGCACTTGGTGATTTGAATTTATGCCTTAGAACATCAGAAGATATCAATGAATATCAATGAAAATAGGAATGAATTCAAATGATTATGCAATGAATTCAAAACGCTCTAACTATGGTTTAAATATAAGGTATAGATATTCAATATGTAATTCTAAAATAAAAAAATTATTTATTTAGAATGCACATTATAGAAAAAGAACCAGTTAATATTGCACTTAGAGATACATGAAAAAAATGTATATGCGCATATATATAAAATTTTTATCAGAAAAATATTCAGTAAAAAAAAATTAACATTTCCCTTATTTAGTGTTAAATGGAAGAGGCATTTAATTACAATATCAATTAGAAAAATTAATACAGTAAACATCAAATGAATTTATTATAGATCGAATATTAAACAAAAATGATTTTTCGTTTTTACATTCTTTTCTTTCCCAATTTTCAAATTTTCCATCTCATAATAAGGTAAATACGCTCAAAAGCTGCCAAAAATTTTAAGAAATAAGTGAGATTTCAGGGTACCTTCATATGTTACTTAATTAGAATATTAACTAAATTATAGCATTTGAGAGTATTTTAAATACCTCATAACAAACATACTTTTTTACTACATTGAAGTGTACTTATGTCTTGCAGATTGAGCAATTCAATATTAGTGATTTAAGACTAATAAACTAATTTCGCGCTTAAGTAAATTATTTTTGAGTGTTATTTAGTGATAGAACCTTCATTTTCAGCTTTGTAGCTTATGTTTTAGATATTTTTTCTTCATCATATAAATAGTTTCAGGTAGCTAAGACAAATTTAAGTACGTAGTCAAATATCAGGAAAATTTATGAAAAATAGATATTTTGTTTGGGTTTTAAGCAATATTGAGCAATGGTTGTTATCTGAAAATAATCGTTATTGTAGAAGCTCTTAGAAACAATTCTTTTTTTCCTGACTTCGATGTTCAGATCAATTTTTAGTTCTTGACTTAGAGAAAATAATTAATACTTACGTATCAACGTCAATGTAGCCGAATTGGCGCCACGCAAATTGTGACATTTTCCACTAAAATTTGACTTATTGGTATTTTTATTTTTTCATATAAAACACGTTAGAGTTTTTGTTGTTTTGAAATCAAGAGACGATTCACGTGGCACTCATTTTGCTGCGGTTATATTAATATGTAAGTACAATTCAATTTCATCCGATTTTATCATTATTATTCAAACTAATTTATTTCACTTTAGAGATGTCTTCTAATACATTATTTATTAGAAAACAAAAACTTTTAAATATAATGCATTGTTTGGTGGAGAATAGTTTCGATATGAATATTAGATAAGAGCTGGAAAAACGAACGAATTGTCTTGTCGAGGATTTAAAACAGCAATTGCGTTGTTTCAGTTATAAGTGAAGATCAGTGAAAACGTGTAAAATAGAAGAAACACTTAATAAATAGAATAAAGAGTGGTTCAGACATCATATCTTGAAATCTCTATCCCTAAATAAGTCAGTCAGGGAACAGTTATTGTAACAGTTGATGAAGATGATAAGGATGAAGATGAACGTGACTTATCTTCAGCAATTAAATATTATTCATAATGAAATAATTTTAGAGTTCTTATAATTTAGTCAGATTCTTATCAATAATTTAGTATTTGGCTTTTTTTAAAAAAAAATTCATCATAATATAATACTTTATTTATATGTATGATGAAAACCATACCGTTTGTCAATAATTTCAGTGGAAATCATACTAAATAGTAATAAATACTACTTTGGGGGGGGGGGATTTAAATTTTTTTAATAATAAAAATAGTGTTTTTCACCCAAAGCTTTTTGCTCTAAACGTATACAGTCTTAGAAAACATTTAATCTACTTTAGAACTTATCACAATTTCAATTTATTTGATGGCAGTAATGAGGATCTTCTGCCCCAGTGTGCGTCGGTGATTTTAAAAAATCACAAGAAATGTAGAAAAAATTATACTAATTTATTTAATTTTTCAGAAGTATAATTTTCATGACATTCTACTTTTGAATACTTTTTGAAACACATACGATTTTTTACAATATATTTCTACGTTATCTAATATTTCAATACGTGATTTATTGAAAAATAATCTCCTTTTCTTGTTATATGAGAATTTCACTCTAAACATTTGCGATGCACGTATTTTTCATTCTGTTTCAGAAATTTTCAATGCGATTCTTTTTTAAAATTTTAGATAAATATTTAAATAAATTATTTTGATGTAAATATTTTTTGATGCGTGTTTGAATTATAGAATAAATTTGCAGATTTGAATAAATATATTTCACAAACTATAAGTAATAAATATTTTGGTATTATCTGTATTAAATATAAGGAAAATGAGTCTAAAATAAACAACTTACAAGTAAATGTTTTATACTAAGTTAATTTTTTAAATTTTATATAGAGTTAAAATTTTTAATAAAAAGACTATAAAATTTATAAGAAATGAATATTTCTCAACAAAATTGGGTAAAGATTTCATATACTCGAACTCCAATTCTTTCCAGAATTGTTATTACCACAAATTATAAAATGTTTAAGCAATTGATAGGTTGTACTAAGCAAAGATAAATTTGTAACAATATATATTTCTATTTTAAGAAGTTCAAGCTTTTTGTACTACTTTAAACTCTAGGTTTTTAACTATTAAAACAGGCAAAAATGAATGACAGATTAATGTGACTACGTTCCGAACTGTTATTTCGAAGAAGAGTATAAATGAATAACTTTCTTAATATTTAGTGTCAGTTGAATTAAAATATACATATAATGGCAATTTTTTGGAAAAAATAGAGAGAAGAATTAAAAATGATCTCAGTTTATGAAAATGCTTCTAAAATGATAATGTGTCTACAGATAGCCGGGACTTCTGTACTTTAGTGGATCTAAAATTTTTACAAAACTTCACATTACTTAAAGAGTGATTGAAATAGTAACGGGTGTTTTTAATTAACATTTCTCTACTCTGATGAAATAAAACTAGCTGGAACACCCGTTCTTGGCTCGGGTGAATGGAAAAATAAAACAATACAGATTGAAGGATAAAGAAGTTTTCAATGAGTTAAATTTACGTGAATTACAAATTAAACAAAAAAAAGGTTTTTGCATAACAAAAAAAACATATTTGTTAAATTTTAAGTCAGAAGGTCTAATACCTGAGAAAAAAGGGTTTTTTTTATTTATTTACAACGCCCCGTAACTCTCTTGTGGGTTGATTTTTGAAAAAACACCTTCCTAGGCTAATCTCTGCTCAGCAAAAGTAACACTTTGCTACAAATTTTGTGTAACGAACGCTTAAAATAGTGTAAATAATTTATACCTGGATGTGCAATACGTTAATATAACTTTCTGTTGTACTATTTATTTTATTTTAAAATTATAATATCCGCAGGCAACGCCATTCCTTACATTATAATGGCAATTCAATGGAAACATAGCAAAATGTTGATGATAGAGCCAAGTCGGCATCATTTTTGGCGACCACGTTGACAACTTGGCGATGGATTGAACGGTGCAGAAGTTGCTTTGCTGCAGCGCAACCTGGTGGGGCCCTACGGCATTTCGGGCCCTTGGCACTGAAGGATCAAAATTTATAACCAGAAAATTTGGTTAAGCCCAACTTATCCGGGCCCCCGGATGCCCGTTCCAAGCGCCCAGTGGATAAAGAGGCACTGGAACCCACCCAAACCAAATTTCTCTGTTCTTAGCGACCATCTTGGTAACTTGGCGATGGATTAAACGGTTCAGAAGTTAATATGCTGTAGGGCAACCTGGTGGGGAGCTGCAACAAAGAGAATAGTACAAAAACGTTCTCAATAAAAAAAATACATATACTTGTCAATTTTCATAGTGATCGGTTGAACAGTGCTGGAGTAAGGCGATTTTATATATACAAACATCCATTCATATATATAGATACATATGAATAAACCCATCCATTACTAAATTATATATTTCAAAAATTTTAGTGCAACCCCGGTATAAAGGTCCTAGCCCGGTATAGGCAAAACATTGTTGTTATAAAAAAAACATTTTTCATAAAAAGATCATGTTCTTTCTCCTTTTTTTTTACAAAAAGAATTGCATTTAAATAATTTTTTCATGCAATAATATTTGTAAAACAATTTTTTATGTATATTCTAATTCAAATGAAAGTAAATATCCAAAAATTATTCATTTATACGCTTTTTTCAAAATAAACGTTTCGAACGCAGTCAGTGACGCTAAAAACATGATCCATTATCAAATAAATATGAAATAAACTTTGATTTGAAAGACAAGAAATTTGGTTTGAGAAACCGTTACGTTTGCTTACTTAGAACTTAATTCCAATGCTTAGTGGGGATGAAATGCTAAATTAATTAAATTAAATATACATAAAAATATATTAATATTAACGAAAGATCACTCATGCAAATTTTCGATGCGATTGTAAAATCTCAGACTTCAAGGACCTTCTATAGTTAATAAATCACCCAATACCTTTGTATTTGTAAAGGGTGTAAAATGATTGTATAATAAATAAAAACTGACGATTGGGACGAACAGACACGGCTTTAAATGTCTCAATAACTCAACAGTGAAACGAAAGTCAGTGGGCTCCCTCAAGATTTACCTTTTAGGTAATAAATTGCAACAGAGGAGCAGACGATTACCTGAAATCGAAAACTGTAGTCAGGGGAGGGCGCATTAATGTATGGATTTCGATAAATCAATAGGAGTGCCCCATTCCTGGAGACGCCCCTTAACGAGTCATTTCTAGAGAAGGCGCTGTTGACACCGAATTAGCTTCCCCTTGCGTTCATTACCATACTCAACAACCGTGTCGAAACGGTTTTATGCCTCGCTGGTGCTTATTTTGCGGAGCGGCGCCCAACGGCGCGTTAAATAGACATTCGGTGCGAGTGCGTGCGCCTCAATGAAAGAGGGGGTGTGACGGAAGAAAAAGTTCGTCGGAATCGGTGGAAAGGGCGAAAGTTTGATAAGTGAAAACAAAAATACGATTAAAAAAACTAAACCTGGGCTGTTTACAGAGATAATCAGATATACATCATTTTCGAAACAAAAACAGAACTATCTAATTCAAATTAAAACTATATAAAATCTTATAATTATGATTTCGAACGTGTGAATGGTACGGATAACTCTATACTTGAGCTCCCGTAGTGTCCTTGCCCAAGATAACCTAATGGCCATGGTCACCAAATCATGGCCTGTGTTGCTGCCACTGACGAGTAGATGGACTGGTATACGTTAAATCTGTCGCACCTCAAAAGTCTACACGTTGGCGTGGTGTGGAAGTGAAGAAAATACTTGTTCATATGTTGCTAGATCATATATCGACCTCATCACTTGACTGGAGTTCAGAAATACGAGGCTCGTCTCCAATAGCTTCCTCGTTGCTTTGAGTAAATGTGCGTTTATTAAAGTCGCCCATAAACCAACGCGACATCTCTCTATTAACAACGGACTTCATAATTCTGTGTCTCAATCAAATCATGTGGACAACACCGCAACTTGTACCACTTCTCTCTTAACATCCACTCCACATCAACGAGAGAACTTAAAGCCGCGACAGATTGAACGTGCATCAGTTCCTCTCGGTACTGCTGCTCAAGCTCATGACACATCGTCCATAAGCTCATGGCCACAAGGCCACCTCGACTACCCATATTGCTTAAAAGTGCGACGTTAGTAAACACTCACTCACCGTGGTACCATGTGGAAGATATTAAAGAAATATGTCAGTGCATGTGTCACCTTATCCTGGAAAGGATTTTGAAGCTGGACTTTGAGGGGGGGGTTCCAGCCCCCCCCCCTTGTGTGTGCTACTGCTCTTGTCATATAATAGTTATTTCAAAGTCCTTGATTTTTTCCCGATTGATTATAATCCTATGTATAATGTATATATATTCAATTATTTGTTTTTAATAATTAATTTTATTAATTAATGATAGATATTTATTCAATAATAAACTTTTTACTGTGTTTTGTATTGGAACGGCGTATTGGCGCATGATACGACAATAATATACTTCCGACCCTGGACACCCCCTACACCCCTAGAAAAATTCCTGCGTGTGCTACTGGACAAGAGTGATACCTGAGTTATTACCTCATTCTCCTAAATTCCGCACTAGACAGGTGCTGACTTTCATTTAACTCAAATTATTCTGCACGGCGATTTGGAGAGGGGGGGGGGATTGCTCAGAACTCGACATGATTCGACTCGTAAATTGACAATTACAAACTTCGTAACATTAATTAATGGGAATTTGGTAGATTCTATTTTAAGAAGCAAACTGAAAGCTGCCATTCCATGCCAAAAGTAATTCGACCTTTGAACAAAGTTATCTCACAAACTATTCTTGACTTGACAAAGTTTAGTTCTATTGTCTTATACTTATAACGTGATTTGGATTTTGAAATTTTTATGTTCCTGAATTTTGGATGCAATAGTTTCCGTATTTTAGACTCACACAACTCCTCTCAGAAATACTCTCAATAAAGATGGTTAAGAAATCTAGTTATAGTCGGCTATTGGGCACACAGTTACATGATCTCTCAACGTATACTGCACTTTAAATCTACTTGTGTAAGCGATTCAAACTGTTATTTTCCAATTATAACTAAATTACTAATACTTTTCATTATTAAATGTTAAATAATTGTTTTTAGTGCTAAGTTAAGTAATTGATAACGTGCACCCCGATGCGTTTCCTACGTTTTAACGAAATGCCATGATTAATTTCTCGTGCGGGCTTGAACTTCAACGAAAAAAAGATTTATATAAAGGATAGCTTATTTTCGCTTTATGTTGAGAAAAATATTGGATTTTTTTCTTCGCCAGAGGTTAGTGATTTAACTTTAATATTATATTTTGAATTCATTATCGTTTTGTTTTAATATATCTTTATGTTCATTTCTAAATGAATCAAGTCATTTTCTCCCCTGAAATACTGGATATTCATCTCTTTCTTTGTAATATTAAACTGTTTTTTTTAACTAAATTCATTAAAATAAGAAATTCCCTTTTTACTGTTTGTTTTTAAGGATACAGTTGGATAAACAGCGTAAAAATACAACTCTATTAATATCGGAACATCTTTATATCTGAAAATTTGTTCCAAAAATGTTGGATCTCTTTGATTTCATATACAAAGACAATCTCTTATTAGGTTGAGGTGCCTGCAATATGAACGTTACATCAAAAATGTTAGCTGCATTGCTGATATAATTTTGCATCAAGAATGTTTCTGTATTATGCAATTGATTTAAAGGTCCTTGGTAATCGAAATATTGTTAAAAATACACACAAATATATAAAAAAAAATACTCAAATTTTTGTTTTAGTGCCAGAACTGAGACATCGATCTTGTTTCAAACTTGGCGTGATTGAGTTTATGAGGATGCTTTTCATTCAATAATGTCTAAAATTCTTTCATATCATTAATGTTCTAAAAATCTGAAATTATTAAGTTGTTCACCTCTCTCCTGTATCTTTTTCTTACATTTTTCAATGTATACAATCATGTATTACGTCATAAAAAGTTCTCAAATGTTTGATATGTTCCTTTAATCAATAAAAAAACATTAATTTTACAATTAATCTTAGAATTTTATTACATTTATGAGCTATTATTTAATTAAATTAAGTAATTCCAAGAATCTTATACAACGAAAAAACTCGCACAAGATATACAAAGAACTAAGGAGTCATTTTTATTCCACTTTGTAACGGATTTATTCACATATCTCTTGGGTAAATTCTATGAATTATTTAAATATTGTTCACTTGAAAACCTTCCCCCCCGAAGAGAGGAGATGCGTTATATGTAAATCATGTCGTATATTTAAGCATTAACTTTTAGGTTCGAGGAGAGAGAGAGCTTAGGAGTTAGATGACAGAAGTTTGAGATTAACGTAAAGTAACTGAAACTTAGACGAGAGCAATTAATATGTAAAATTAATAAAAGACAGTTCAGTCAGTAAGATATTGAAATTAGATTCTAATCGACTAGAATTCGATTATTGGAGATAGGAGTTATAATTATTTCCAAACGTAAGTGACTCTATTTATAATTAAATGTTAAATACCCCATCTTCCCCGCTTTGGCCTCAAGATTTTATATACATACATTTCCTTCCCTGGGTTTGTTAGATTTATGAAAGGATAAATAAACTATATTTGTTTTGATTATGGCTGGTGTTCCTTTTGACTCCCAATTATTAAGAGATTTCAGGGGAAATCTCTTACAACTTATGTAATTTAAACATTCGTCTTGACAGGTGTAACAAAAACAAGACTTGAAATAAAGTGAAAAACTACTTAATGGAGCCGAAAACAAAAGAAATTTCTTGTACAATGAACTAAAAAATTGCTCTAATTTCAATACACGTTCCAAATCAAATTCACTTTAATAGGCAACGGTAGGTATAGTTTCCCTACAGACAAAAGATGGATTCCCGATATCAATACCTCTTTTTAAATGAGTCAGGTCACCGTGATCTACAAAAGTAAAAAGGACAGTTAACCAGCTATGAGTATACTAGCTTTCATGGCCCGGCGTTGCACGGGCTTATACCGAGGGTATAACTTAATCCCCATGTTAATTTCCTCCTTTCTTTCTGACGCCAACACTTTTGTGTGTGGTTTTGACGCGTACGATGTGAGTGCATGACCCGTGAGTGCGTATCATGGCTTTGTCGCTTAACATTTTCCCTTCTCTTCACAAATTCAACACTTCCAATATTATTTTTCGAAATTACTTTGATTTCTTTGTTTCTTTCCTCTCCGCTTAGCCCGGCGTTGCACGGGCTTTTACCGAGTGAATAACTTCATCCCCATGGAAATTTCGTGTTTCCCTCAGGCCGATAGCTCTTATGTGCGCGATGTGAGTGATTTCTTTAACTATGTCATTAAAACTCCCTTTTTCGAAATTTGTTCTTGCGTTGGTGTGGTGTTCTAATTATTAGAGATGGGTGAAAGCGCAGGTGTCGTCCTCGTCACTTGACCATGGTTGAAAATTTCGAGGTCCATCGCCAATAACCCTCGAATAGGCGAACAGTGCGAATTAAAAAATCACTCACTCAGTTTTCAGTTCTTTCGTTGCAATTTTTTAGTCCCCGGAAACGAAAATGTAGCCTTTTTAAAGATAGTTGTATGTTGAAAAAAAGACAGAAAAGTAGAATTTTTTCAAATTTCACTACTATTTTAAATATTGAAGTAAAATTGTGAGGATTTTTTGAAATATTCGACACACGGGAAAAATGTTTCATGCAATTATCTTTATAAAAGAAGAAATTATTAAATGATTGTTTTAAGTATTTTGAGTGTTTTATTAAAATTTGTTTCGAATGCATAACATACTGCCATGGAAATTCACCTTCCTTTATCAAAGTTCCTGGTATGTGTGTGATTCCTTTATATAAACGTCACTACAATTACCTTTTTCGAAAAAAAAAATATCTTCCAGATCTTACTAATGTCAAACATGTTTCAGTTCTCTTTCTACTGCACGGTGTTACAGTGGCTTATTTGAGTGTAGAACTATTTTCCCCCTGACTCTCCCCTCAGATATAAGATTTATCTTCAAGTTTCTATTCATGACATGTCAAAAACAATATTGCTTTAGTAAAAAAATAATAAATTTAAACAATAAAAGAAAACTATTTTGATGCTTGAGTAAAAAAAAAGTCATCATTTTTTAATAATAGATAATTTTTAGGAATCGAAAATAATAAAATAATTTTCAGGTTTTCATTAATCAATCAATCGCTACTTACAGTTAGCTTAAAAATGTCTCTAGAACGTACTGATTGGAAGGAAATCCAAACTCTCTTTAAATAACCGGATATTTATTTACAAAACCTATCTTCGCCCCATCTTAACGTATGCATGCCCCATTTGGGGATCTGCCAGCAACACACAATTAAATGATATTCAAAGACTTCAAAATAAAGCGCTTTGAGTCATAGCCAGAGCTCCCAGGTACATCCCAAGATCTGTTCTCCACGAAGAACTTTGTGTTGAACCCATCCACACCCTAATAGCGAATCTTTCCTCAACTTTCCATTCTGCAATCCATCATCATGACAACCCGACGATTAGCTCTCAATCTAACTTCATGAACCAGCCTCACCTCATGTACCGTTTGCCTCATAGCGCAACGAAGATACTACCTGATTTCTAAGAATTCCACCCCCCCCCCCATGCTGTTAAACGTAACGAAAACCCCCTTTTCGGATTGAAGAACGAAACGAAAAAGCTGTTTTCCGTTTACGGAAACTATGTTCCACCTCCCCCCACCACCTCCTGACCGCCGAAGCTAGTTTTAGCTTAGGCGAACCTATCATTCTCACTTTATTTACTCCCATTCTTAGGTATACTGTGTAACTGAAGTAGAAGCCTAGCTACCGCTAGGCTGGCACTGAGGACAAATATTTATTCCAGGCTCTAGAACGTATTTTTATCCAAAATAATAGGCGATATATACCTTTTATTAACAAACTAGCTTTCATGGCCCGGCGTTGCACGGGCTTATACCAAAGGTATAACTTAATCCCCATGTTAATTTCCTCCTTTTATTCTGACGCCAACACTTTTGTGTGGTTTTGACGCGTACGATGTGAGTGCATGACCCGTGAGTGCGTGTCATGGCTTTGTCGCTTAACATTTAATAAGACAAAATGAATCAACAAAAAATTGAATGACTCTTGCATTTTGAGAGAATAAGACATGTATTATAGAATAAATAAAGCATCAAACATGTTGTTAGACAAAGAGATATCCACTAATTTACTGAAAGTAAATTAAAAATCATGAACTAACATATTTCATAATTTGAAAGCTTTGCTCATAGATTTCCCCGAGTTTATGTTTCCTACTCTTTCACAACAACTTAATAGAAATTTGTCTTCTAAAAATTATAGAAAAAATAATTGAAGCAAAGTTACAGGAAGTGCAATAATTTTCTTAAAAAAAAGAGTTGAATGTATGCATTTCAAACACTCCATAAAAATTTAATTTAAAGTTGTGATTCATCCATAAAAATTGGTAAATTATTTACTGGCTTTGTAAATCATTTCTTTCGTACGTTCACAAATTATATTCGCTTATTAGAGTGTGGTTACAAATAAACATAACTGTCTCTCCCCCCAACTACCACCAAAAAAATATTAATATTTTGTTTAAGTAAAAAAAATTTAAGCGAATTATCCTGAAAAAATTTACAAATTGTTTAGTTAAATACAATTTTATAAATTCTTGGAATACTGCTTTTATTCTCTACGCAGTCGGTTTTCTATTCTGATTTCTATATTTACCATTTACAATAGCTTTTGAACAATAGTATGAAATTTAATTTACATTTTTGGATGACATTTTAAGTTTGCTGATATTATGAACTAAGCCCAATGGCTCAGTGCTGGTGCTTCACGCTTCCACACCACAGGTTCCGGGTTCAAAACTAAACACTGAGGTTTTCGCGTCAGACTAATCACCTGACCAGAACATTTGCTCGGGCTCCTCAGTGCCCAAAGGTCACGAAAACTGAGATGGACACAGTAAGCCTTGGCCTCGTAGGTTGTTGCACCTCTGAGTTTAGTTAATACGAATATCTGAAAATATTGCGCATGAGTTCCGAGAAACGAACTCATCGGAAAAAAACTTGAAATATCTTTCATCTATAAAATATGATGCAAAATAAGAATGAACAGTCCTTATTCTGGATTTTACTTCAGATATTCCCAAGGCGACAGAGTAATATATTGTTCTTGTGTGACTAATGTTGTCATAATTATTCAATGGCACGAAAATGCACAGATGTTTGATTTGGAGAGGCTCGAGTTTCATGAGAAGAGAGAATATTTTGTCACTGCCTTACCCTACATCACGTTCTAAAGCTCCCCATGCGCATGCGTGATAAAAGCACCGAAAATGTAACGAATGCAAATCTAGTTCTACCTTTGAGGAAAACAGAACGCAGTTATTGACGGACGAAAAAGTTAATCGTGAACGAAATGAACTTTGAATTTTTAAAAAACAGAATTATTTTACTTTGATAAAACTGTCTTCGAAAACATTAAATAGGAGTTAAAATTCACGTATTAATATTCTTTCTAATACACAGTCAAACCTCTAAATAACAAAACTCTATTTTGCGGATTTCTCTATTTTACGAACTTTTTCCTTGAACCATGAGCATTTTACTATTTTCTAAGTAAAATAAAAAAATACACTTCGCTGTTTGGAGGCTATTTAACGAACTTTTTTCTTCCGTTATTGGGTCCCCCCCCCCCTACTTTTAAAAATATTCCAGGACAATTTTCAAGTTATTCGCTCTTTTATCACATTTCTCGGTGATCAATCACCTTGAACTAGCATTACAAGGTGCCAAATTCAACTATTACAATGAAATTGTTTTCACTGTTTCAAACAAATAAAGTTAAAACTAGGATATTTTATCTGTTCTATTCTTCAGGGTAAACTAACCCAAACTTTAGCAAAGTTTGACAGCGAAATTGCATGTCGAGGAGGCATAAAGATGAAAGCAGTTTCATTAAATATATATTTTATTGTTTAAATAAGTATAAAGTCAATGTGCTCGTTACTGGAGCAATCAAAATAATAAGTTGAATGTTAAAAGCATAGTTCACAGAAAAATAACATTACCAGACCTTGGTCAACCGATTCAAACCTTTCCTTCTACTGTCTAACATCTAATAGAACTGATCGAAACTTTTTTAAAAAAGCGAAGCAACAAACCAGTTGCATACGTCTAACATGTCTTCAGTCGAAGAGCTTAAACCACTTCTCACCTTCCGTCTGAAACCCACGATCATATCTCAACCAACTTCGGTCTCTTTAATACTTACACGAGTCAAGTATAAAAATAGTTAAATTCGCATTGCAGTTGTTCACCACAAATCACAAAACTCGCAAAAACGTTGGGTTCGAATCCGTTTGTTCACTTGAGATCATGGCGCGGAATTCATGGCCGAATTCTTAAGGACACCATAAGAATTCGGATCCTAAAATAAATTTCTGCATGAATCTTTTCCAAATGTCTAACATTATCAGTAATTAAATGTAAGGACGCATGTTCCTTAATTAAAATTACTTGAGTTGTAAAATAATGTATGTTTAAAATAACTTGTAGGTTTAAAATTATAAAATGTCATTAAAAAATTCCTTAATTTAAATATAAATTATCTTTTAAAGTTGGAAATATAGTGTATTCCTGGACAATATTCTTTTTTTCCCCTTGTTCTCCTTGCTGATTTCCCGTTGATGAGTAAGATATATAAAATGAATAACAATATTTATTTTGAGGGAAAGAAGTGTAAAAAATTAAATTTTTTGAATAATATATGGTATTTATGAATTAAAAATTTGTTTAATATGGACTCTAAAGTATATCAAAAGATAAATCTCTATTTAACGAATTTTCCATAAAACGAACTTTTTTCCCCCTGGATTTAGCGACTTCGTTAAATAAAGATCCGACTGTATTTCTTTGTTACATCCGTAAAATTGAGGGGTAATGTCCAGTTGCTGTTGAAGACCCGTCGTACAGAGAGGCGCGTCTAATCAAGAGAGGCTATAAATCTTGAAATTGAAGTTTGGAATGAAGCGACAGTGCAAGTGTCATCCACGTCTCGGTTGGCAAAAATCTTTGTTAAAACAAACTCGTGTTGTTTCAAAGTGTGAAGATAAAAAGGGGTTCCATGAGACGAGGTTCACTTTTGCTACTTCCAGGTCAAAAATTGAGTCAAAAATCAAGTGTGCCTAAAATTCCCATATTTATTTAAAATAAAGAATGTTCTTTTCCAGATATAATATTAAAAAGTTGAGCAACTCATACCATTTAGCTTCAAAAAGAAAAGACCAGGATCAGTTCACACATGTCGGAGATCAAATATTTTTTCACGCTCCGTTTCTGGTCGACTGGCGACTCGAGAGACCACTGTCTAATCAGGGGTAGGCGAACCCCTCCTCCACCCTCACGGAGAGTTACAGATGTCCCGATAGACCCCCCCCCCCGTAACGTCATCACAGCCCGTCCCGACATCTCACTTTTTTTAATCCGATAGAATATCGCAAAAAATTTAGACTGTAAGTCGATTTCTCCACTTGCGAACAAGGATGCAAGAAGGCAGCTCGTTTGAAAAGGTCCCTTTTCCATCGCAAGTGTTTCATCATTTGAAATGTTATTCTGAATTTCCGATGCGTTCCAATAACTGCGTGCTTTCCAAATATTGATACACATCGTTTATGATTATGGCTGTAGCGCGCTCACAAAACAAATGATCTTGTTCTTCGCATTGGAATATACTCGAATATTTTACATACCTTTTATTAAGATATATGGTAATTTTGCTCTTTTTTTCTATCTGAGTGGCACTTGTATTTGGTCGTTGGCTATTGGCAATAGCTTGGAATCAATTTAAAAAATAAAGATAACTGCGACTATTTATCTAACATAACTACAACTTTTTTACGTAGAAAAATCATAGTAACTATTTTTACCTAAAGTTTGAATTTTGTATGCTTCTCTGGTGAGAAGAAATTTCGGCTGGAAATATCATCTGGTGGACATGAAAGAGTAGTCTAAAATAACACTAAGTTAGCAAGAGTGACTTTGGCGAAAAATGTGGTCTACAAATGTTGCCAAATTTGGCAATTGTGTAGTTGTATGTACAAAATTCTTCCAGATTCTAAAAGGATTATTTAACAATAAAATTTTAGTAGCTTCTAGAAATTTCTTTCCGAGGGAATCGACGTTGAAATCAAAGCGTGGCAACAAATTTGTGTGTTTAACTGGCATCATTGTATAGTATGTTTCGATTTGTATTGCTGAAAGAACTTTGAATTTGTACTATTGGAGAATTCAAGTTTTGATCTTGTTTCATAGTAAATATGTTGTACTTACCGGAAAATTTAAAAATAAATTACAATTTAATCCGAAAAGAACCTTTTCGACCTTACTACTTATTTGCAAGGATCTTTTTTGTATTTGAAAAATGATCAACTACGCAATAATATCAAGTAAATTTATTTCCGAGAACCTCGAGCACTTTTTTGAATCTTTGTACTTAGCCATTATTTTTCTTCTAACAGGATGAAAGACAAAGTAGTGCAACTATTTGAACGTAAGAGTCTCTACAAAGTTCTATGTTTTGTACTCGAAGTATCACCTTAAATTATAATTGAAAGTGTTTAAAGCCAGAGGATAGGACCTCGAAATCTTGCTTTCAGCAAATTAAGCAACATATTCCATCAAAAACTCGTATTTCTTACTTAAAGTTGTAATGTTACTCGAAAAATTTAGACACTAATTTCGAATATTCCGTTCCAACTTCCAAATCGACGCATTTATAGAGGGTTGTAGCCATAACAAATTACACACTCGATCAAGACTCACTTTCTCATTCGATTAAACTATAAGGATTAAATGTTAAGCCAATAGAGATGCAGACTAACTGGAGAGTAAATACTTTATAATGCAGATACGCTAACTCTTTAATGTAGATGACCGCTATAAATATAAAACACTTATTCTAATTGAACTCTAAACGTTAACTTGGTCGTGGTAAGCCCACGAATTGTCGGATAACTGTCGCAGCCTTTCCTGCATCAACAACTCCCCTCCCTACCCACTCACTCGTACTTCATTTCGCTCTCTACACATTTTCTCATTTACGAAACATGTCACTTCTGAGAGAAGGAGGCAGTTAATACTTGCAGCAGCATAAAAGAAACCCCCGGTTAACTTCGAAAGAAAAACCTCATGAAATAGTCCGATACAAAATTACATCTGTCATGATTCTTTGTCATGTCCGTCATTTTTGCACTGTAAACTAACACGAGCACTATTGGCGGCGGACCTCGAAATTTTAAACATTTGCCAAGTGACGAGGACGTTATCTGTGGACCTCTCTTGATTACCACTCCACGCCAATGGAAGGATATTGAATCTGGGCAGATTTAACATGCATCAACCCCTCTAGAAGGCTGAGCTTCAGTGGCACTAGGATTCGAAACCGCGATACGCTGGCTCTAAATTCGCGACATAACCCATAGGCTACCACAGCCATTTTGTTTTTTTAATAAAAAAAAATGTATAATTTATTAACATTACTAATAAAAGGAATTACCAAATTACCACTTTTTACTGGGAAAATAAGAAGTCATTTTCTTTTTCAAATATAAAAAATACCTTAACGCAATGATAGCTAACCATTTATATTATAATATTGATGTTAGTACTAGAATACGTGTTAGTTATAGAACTGTATTCATTGTGGAGTGGCTGTGGTAGCCTAGTGGTTATGATCATGAACTCGTGGCTGCGCAGTGTTTAGGGATCCAGTACTGGTGCCACTGAAGACCCACTGAGTAAAAGGGAGAGATGTACGGTAAATCTGTTGAGGTTTAAAATCTTCCCTTGGGGTAGTTAAGAGAGGGGAGTAGCAGTTCAAATGTTCTCCTCGTCACTTGAAAGAGGTTCAAAATTACGAGGTTTGTCACCAATAGCCAACATGTTTTCTCGTTTGACGTTAATGTAATTCACTCTCTTGACAGAAAGTGTATACTAATCCAACGAACGTTCATTCAGATTTTTTAATTGCCTGCTAATGATAAATATGTACCGGTATGAAGTCCCCCTCCCCGTTTTGATTTATAGAGCTATGTTAATATAACTAACCCATTGTGGACTTTTAGGTCTATTAAACAATTTTAAGTTAACAAGTAAATTGGGAATCTATATTTGTTCGCATTAATTCTCATCAATAAAGATGTTTGAAATTGAAATTTTTGTGTATGGGTTTTTGAAAAATTCCATACAGTTGAAATAACTTATTCAAAAAAATATTATAACTATTATAAAATACATTTCATGCATTCACAACAGTTATAAAAACAACGCGTTTTCATTTTACATTTCTCTTTCAATATGGCCTGAAATATTTTCAATTCTTTATTATACAAAAAGAGAATATATATATATATCCCCAAAGTGAACTTGGAAAGATTTTATTTAAAATTGAGATAGTTTCATATGAAGAAGTGGTCAGTTTTCAGGTTGTGGACAGCTTTTAGAGGTCATGGCACGTGCGGTATCACTCCCTCCCACCTCCCTTAGCGAATCGGAACGCCCTCGATGTGCAAACGGAAAAAGAAATTAGGCGTTATCCCTGCACTTTCCTCTCAAACATCTAAAAAATTTCCTGCCCCGTTTTTCCCAAAAGAGAATCTCTCTCTTTTTTCCCCGTACTTCTTCTTGCTCCCGCCCTTCTTTAACTTCTCTTCCATTCGAACGAACGAGAACTGAATTTCGAAACAGGTCTTTTCACCCCACCTCTGGTGCACCTCCCCCTCCCCGGCATTATCGAAAAGAGAAGTCGATTTATATCAACAGAATAACGGATATAATCGGAAAATCTCCAAAAACTTCAAGAAAAGAAAACAAAGTGAAAAAAGGGATGGAGTGGGTACGAAAGAATATAATAACGAAAGAAAATGCTGCGAAATAAGGAATTTAAAAGTGTCCCCCCTTTTTGCCAATAATAGAACGAAACCCTTCGATTGAAAAAGAGATGGATATTAATCTCGCCAAAATGTATCTTTTTTTCTAGAGCTGTATATCAACAAAGAGCGAAATTCAGTGTGAGAATGAGTCTATTTAACTAAAATATACCAAAGAAATATCCGATATCGCCAATGGCTGAGTGAGAGAAAAACAAAACTTAGGTAAACAAACGTAATCAGTATTTTTCCACGGATGTATTTATATATTTTTTCCTTATTTCAACAACATGAAAAGACATTTTACATGTTTGTGTTGAAATGAAAATTTATGAAAAGCCAATGCAAACACTATTTTATTTCGTTGGAATTCCCCTGCTGATCGGCAACATCTTTAAAACATGATTGTTAACATGACATTACGCTAATCAGTGTATTAAGCTACTCAAACAGAAGAAAATATTGCTACTATATATTATAAAAGAAATTATTGACCATGCTCAGACATTTAAAACATGGTCAAGCAGATTAAGTCAGAGCTGACGATTCCATTCTTCTAAGAAATTTAAAAATCAGCTCAACTTAACATGCACAGTGGACTTTTTTATTTCAAAGGATGGTATTTTAGAAGAATCCAGACTCAAACCTGGGACTCAATTTGAAAGCAATTCTCAAAAATCACATTCTTCGCTACTGGATATCATGAATTTACCCTTAGAGTTTCCTATTTTCTCAGTTATGAAAAGTAAGGTTTTGAAAATCATATTCTAGACCAGCGCTATTCTAGTAGGTCCGTGGAGTCTCTCATATAGTGTTGATATATATATTTAGTGTAGTCTCCTTTTTAACACGCTTTTATAAGTTTCCCTTGTATGTAACGGAATATTTGAACTCAATTTTTACCCGCTTTAAAAGGTCGGATTAATTCGAAATTTTGCATACTTGTCAAGAACCGATGACAATACAATATTTTCATAATTTTGTTTCATTGTCCTGATCAGGATCATCAGGATTAACGATTTCTAGATTTGGTGACTAATTCCAGATTTAGCGACTAAAAGATTGAGGTGCTACTCTAAAAACGAATACACTTGTAGTTAATACAAATTAAACAAACAAAAAAAGTCTTCTTTATTTGAGAAAGGGGTGGGTGCGTCAGCTATTTCTTCCCATAATACAAACAATTGTCTAGTTTTTCTGAAAATGGAAAGAAAAAAAAAAGACTCGTGCATGAGTTAAGAAAAATAATTTATGTTCTAACGGCTAAATATTTTTTTATTTTTATAAAGCAATACGCTTAGAAGTGATGATACTAATTAACATTATAACAATACGTTTAAAAAATGATAATACGATTGACACTTAACATTTCTTCTTAAGACACTTTTATTAGTTTTACCTATATCTACAGAGACGGAAGGGGTGCTTTGTACTACATTTTTACACTAATTCACACTTCTATAGCGCCTGAGGGGCTATAGAAGCTTGTTTTTTAGTTTCTTAAAACTATAATTTATTCCTGGCAAAATGCAACATGTTTGGTGATCTAGAGAGTTAAATATGTTCTGAAATATTGCCCAAAATGTTCCACAAACAAATCATGAATTATTTGAGCTCCGCAACACTTCGTATTGTCATTCTGGAAAATTATTTCGTTGGTTGAGTATATGCGGTTCATTAATGATTACAATGGTCTTCAGGAAGCTGAAAATAATTATTTACAGTCCTTTTTTGATTTCAGTTTGACCAGAGGAGGCAATCCTGTTATATTGCAGCAATTCGCACCATGATATAACAACCGCCAGCTTGCACTGTACTTTGTTGACAACTTGGATTCCAGCCCTACCTACTATCAACTCTTACCAACTGGAATCGTAACTCATCTGACCACAAGTAGCGTTTTTCTTCTCAACTAACACCCAGCCAATATATTCCGATGTCTAACAAGGGCACTATAGCGAACCGCGTAATGTTAGTAAAGTCACTCGAGTCGGTTTCAAACTGCCATATACCATTAACTCTAAGTTACTCTGCATTGAGTGTCGCTGATGTCGTATGCCCCGCATTGATTGTTGATGTTGCTTAAAACAATGTTGATTGTCAGGTAACGCTGACAGATGTTTCTGGTCACGGTCATTACATAGACACGATCGGCCCATGCGTTGGTTAAGATGCGAATTAATGCCTGAAACTATATATTCCTGACATTGCAGATTGAGGAATGTTAAACCCCCCAAATGGAATACCCGGTACGTCTAACTCCAAATACCACTCCAGATTCACTCTGAATTTCTGCCGTTTGACCATCAGCGCGTCAGAAAATTTTTCTCGTGAATCAATTGAAAGCTCTGACAATGCCCTGCCCAATTCTGCATTTACTAAGCTACAATACTTCTATCTGCATATTGGTATCCAATAACGTTTTGACATTTGAGCCTATTGTTTCAAAATGGTGCTAAATAAAAGTTTTTATGATAAGACTCGCCTTTTTCTCCCTCGAATCAATGCAATTTATAAAAACTCTGTGACGGATCTATACGCGTCTATAACTAAGGCCTTGGGGATTTTTCTGAGGCAACAATATTATCAACAAACATTCACTGAGTGAAGAAAGCGTGATTATGCAAATTAAGTATATTACATAAATTCTGTATTCGTGAGTTTTAGGAGTTAATTGGCGAGCGAAGGATCGTGAAATTATTAAGTGCAAATCGGAGCTTATCAATTGAAGAAGTCTAAGAGGATCGGATAAGGATCGTATTCAAGGCCTCGACTGGAGGACTCAACTTCATAAAATTACAGGTATCGTTATCTTTATTTAAATAGAAGTTAGCTTATTAGTGTGTGACATAGTTTATATGGAGCGTGTTTAAGCTATCGTGGAATCAGTTGAGGGTCCGTGTTATTATCCCCAGGCTAACGAGTCTCACCTTCGCGCTCTGCTCTTTTATCTTAATTAGATTATTATTGTGTCTGCTTGATATTTTGGTGAGACAATAAAATAATTAGAGTGGATCATGTGTACTGATTATTCAGTTCTTCTCGCACATCTAGCCGGGTCTGAGAATAGACAAAAGGGATCACAGGGAAGCAGGAATCGACAAGCATTACAACTCTAGTAATTTAACTTAGTTATTTAATGCGAGAAAAAGCAAAAGTAGACAGTGCAGTCCCACAAGTCTCAAAGGACAAGAATAAAAGTACTGGCTCGAATAGGGATTCAGTTTTGCCCCAGTCGTCTAACGCACTCGGCGTAGCTGTGGACCGACAAGTCACTCAAAACACATTCATGCTAAGGTCGCCCCCCCCCCGCCGAAGTGGAGATCCAGAATTTGAACACACAGTACATCCCACGCTACTTATTAACTATGCACTCCATGAAGAGTCTAAGGCATTCTCTCTCCCAATATATCACGACTATAGTGATTCATAGCGACTGCATTCTCAACAAGAAATGGACTATAACGTCAACGGAGGACTCTAAAACCCTACTGGATATGAATATAAATAGCAATAATATCTGTTAAAGCCGGCTGGGTGGCGTGGTTGCTTTGTCGCTGGCCTTCTGCACCCAAGGTTGTGGGTTCGATCACGGCCCAAGACGGTGGATTTTCATGATGCAGAAAATCGACAGCGGCCATGTCGTATGATTATACGGCACGTAAAAGATCCCTAGAGTGTGTTTGGTTTGGGCGCTTCCAGCAAAATTAAATCCTAGTACAAGTTTGCATCGTCAGAGCTCAGGTGCCTCCCTCCATGGAGGAAACTGGGCGTCAAAATGATCTGCGGCGATAGGTATCCGCCTATACGGTGCCGCACTAAAGAGTGATACCAGCTCTTGGGGATGTACTTGGTCTGCCAATGGTAAAAATACCAATCCGCAGCCCATTGGATTAAAAAAATATCTGTTGAGACAACTTTCTTGCTGGGTCACTCAGAAAGTCCATCAACTGTATAAATAATTTTTTTCTGTTAGAAGGGGGTATGTGCAGCGATCTTCTGCAAATCGCAGAAATAAAAACGCTTAACGAATGTATCCAATAGGATTTCCACCCTCAGGGGGCTCACCTTCTTTAGGTGAGTACGGGTGTCACAATCCCGAGGTGCCCTAGTGATCTTTTCCTTTTCCCAAGGGGTTTACTGTCTTTGGTAAACACGGGCTTCACAATCCCGGGGTACCCTAGTGATCCTTCTCTATTTTCGACCCTCCTTCTCGTCATTACTTTCATTCTTCTATCCTTTCCCGTCTAGACAACAGATTAAAATTTTTTAAATATACATGATTATAAAATCGAAAATTCCTTTTTTGTGATTAAATTCCATTCTTTATATATATTTGTTATTAACACAGTTTTGTTTTTAATTTGTGATACATTAATTTGGTTCCTTTATTATTGATTTTATTTTCGATATTCGTATTGTTTTACTAACACCGTTGTTTGTCAACCCGCATGTTTGCCGTGTGCGGCGTCCCGTAAGGAGGAAACTGGTGTCCTGGGGATACCTTTTGCGTACCCTTTGGCCCACGCTTCGCTGTAGACGGGTGGCAGGAGTGAGCCCGCTCCTGTCAATCGGCTGGTGATAAGTCTTTTCGGAGACATTGCTGTAGGGTTAGTGCTGCAGATAAGGGGTGGCGGGTTTACCCGTTGGATCCTCGCCCTGATGCTGTAGTACTATATTCTGGGTGTACTCCAGGTAAGCGCTGAGCCTGACAAATGTCAGTTGACCGGCACACTGCCTCCCTTGTTGGACTCCGTGGGGGGGTGGAGGCACGCCAGGACGAATTTTCATTTTCTCTTATGGATCCAATGCTGATGTGCCCGGGTAAAGGCCTTATTTTACCCACCCTAACCATTGATCAGATTTCTGTTAATACGAGATTTTTACTAATTTCTATACCGAACAACGGAATGTCGACTAAATCACCTTTTGCTATTCACAAAGCTCTTGTAGGAATAGGTGGTGAACCTAAATCTATTAAAAGACTGCGATCTGGCGATCTATTAATTGAAACACTCTCTGCCGTACAAACCAAATCTTTTCTTCTCGCAAAAACTTTTCTAGATTTACCCGTATCAATAAGTCCTCATAAATCTCTGAACACTTGTCGAGGTGTCATATCTGAAACTGACCTATTGAACACCCCCGATTCGGAAATCCTCGATGGATTCTCCAATCAGGGTGTAATTCAGGTCAGGAGAATCACAATTAAAAAAGATGCTGCAATAATTCCTACGAAACATATAATTTTAACATTCAATAGCCCGAAACTTCCTTCCACAATAAAAGCTGGTTACCTTAACTGTAAAATCCGTCCTTATGTACCGAATCCTCTGCGCTGTTTTAAGTGTCAGAGGTTCGGCCACTCACAAATAGCTTGTCGCGGCCAACTAACGTGCTCTAGGTGTGCATCTGTGTTGCATTCTTCTACAGATTGCACTCTAGAGCCTAAATGTATTAATTGCTCTCAACCCCATACCGCCGATTCCAAATTTTGTCCAAAGTGGAAAATAGAAAAGCAAATACAAGAAATTAAAACTAATAAAAACATAACTTACTTAGAAGCCCGAAAGTTATTAGCCCCTCTTTCATCACAGACATACTCCCAGGCTGTTAAATCATCAATAACATCCTCTTCTACACAGCAGATGAAAATATCACTAAAATTATATGTCCACTATTAAAACTACTTCAAGCTTCTTCACTTCCGAAACAAAATTTATCTCTCTCTATTCCATCAGTCTCTACATCTTCAGCTCAAGCAGATCTCTTGCCATCCACGTCTCCAATAGCAGCTACTATGTCAGAATCTCAGCCACCTATTCCTCTATCTAATAACGTACTTTCCACCACCGATAATATGTTTTCACCTATTGAATCCTCTTCGAAATCCACTATTCATCCCTCTTCTGTTGTTGAAACTCCCACCTGTACAACATCTAGTACCATAGCTACTACCTCCGAATCCAATAGCTTAGCATCAACAGATACAACTTCTGTATCTCAGGCTTCAAAACGTCGTAAAAAAAGGCGTCCTACCAAAAACATATCTAACACTGGAAAACCAAAAATAGAGATTAAAATGGCACCCCATAAACCGAAAAAAAGCTCACCTATTCAAGACACTTCAGATGAGGACATGATTATGTATGACGTAGAAGAAGAGGTGGAAACACCGAAAAAGGAAACAATAAAATTCTTGTCGGAAGAGTACTGGAAAAATGAGACCTGGAGACAGCAGGGATTTTTGCACGTTATTACTCCAAGAAAGCGTGAAGAAAAAAACTGAAAGGAAATTATTAACCCCGACGAAACACAGAAATTGAAATTATATGAATCATACTTATCGGACTTGGTGGGGTTAATCCCTACCAAAATCTTGTTATATTAAAACTTTTACCTATATATAAAAATATTTTTTTCTCCTCTGAATAATTTTAACCCTATTTGACTTGGTGGGGCATCCCCCACCAAAATCTGTTTGCTGCTTATTTATGTGAACTTTTATATGCGAGTATTTTTAATGATTTTTAATATTTTAACGATTGATTGGCGCAGCTTAGCCGAAATCGGCTCTTGCGCCATAAAACCCTACATTCACTCACTCACTCACCAATAGAATTTCCAGTTGTCTAGTACGGGAACGGAGTAGCTGCAGGCTGGCTAATGGGTGCTTCAAATTAAAATATTCATGTCATGGTTAACAGCTTCTGTCGAAAAGATTAATCGTATTAAAACAGTAAGTCAAAAGCTTGCTTTATTGATTACATATTCTAATGATCTGTAATTCTTTTTTCTGTTTTGACAAGTTTCTGTTCCCACAGAATTAGGAATACGATTATAAAAAAGGAAAATAAGTAATGTGTATATTCACAAAATGTTTGAATCTAATTCATTACATATGAACAGGTAGCGCACACAAAAATTTCTCAAGGGGGTGTCCATGGTCGAAAGTTCCATAAATCGCATCCTACCTCAAGACAACACCGATTGATTCTTTTGATTTTGTTAACAAAAACAGTAAAAAATAAATTATTGAATTAATAATTAACATTAATTAATAAAATAAGTTTTTAATTACAAGTACTTAATTAATTTTTACGTTATATATATACAGGATTATCATCAATCGAAAAAAAACTCAAGGTCTTTGGGGGGTTTCCGAACCCCCAAGACACACCCTTGTGTGCGCCACTGCATATGAATAATCAGTTATTTTATCTTAAAGCATCATCTCAGTACTTGAATGAAGAGCCATGAATAACCCTCGTTTAGGAAACGAAACGAGAAGGACAAATCTCACAATTCCGAATTGACGAGGACGACATTTGAGTTGATGCTTCTCTCTCTCTCACCATTCCTACTCTACTCATTTATATAATAATAAATCACAATTTTTTTTAATATAGCTATTGTTTCTGCAGTATATTCTGTTACTTTTCATTATTATTTAACTAATTTACTTAAAATATTCTAGTATTGTACTCTGTTTATTTGATATAAATTAATCTATCGATAATATGAAATATATTTTTTGAAAGATTAAGCTATTACTTTATAAAACAACAGGCGTATTTAAATTTTAAATTGTTTATATTTCACTTTAACAGTCTCTCAAGGATTAATTAATTTATAAGATACCAAGTTATTTCAGCGAACAATTAGTGTCGAAATTAGTGTCAGCAATAAGTGTCAAATTATTAATCCATTACAGAATTTAACTGACTTGGTTAGTTATTTCATGAATGAGTGAGTGAGTGAAGTGAATATTAACATCTCATAGTTCACATACGGACCTCGTAATTTTTGACCATGGTCCAGTAAAGAGGACGACACATGAACTGGCTTCCCCTTCTCCTAACTTCCACACCATACCAATGGGAGAACATTTGAGCCAGACATATTTAACGTGCATCGGCTCCCTTTGGAAGGGTGGTTCTTCAGCGGAACAAAACGCAAACTGTCCACGAGTCCATTACCTTGACCACTAGGCTGCATTTTTTTAGACTAACAGTTACTTTATAAAACAATAGATTTATTTTAATTTCAAGTTGTTTATCTTTCCATTTAACAGTGTCTCATTGGTTATTTAATTAGCAGGATACTTAGTTATTTCATCAAACAGTTAGGTAAAGTCTGAAATTATTAATCTTAACCGAGTTGATTGATTATTTCTTAAAATAATGAAGTATTCTAAGAAAAAACTTCAACATACGGAATATATATTAAACGTATTATAGACTAATAAGATTATTTTGAATTTAGAAAATATTTTATCGCTATTTTGACACAGAATAAAAATTTAAAAAATTCATAGTTGGAAAAAAAATTTAGTTTCATATGTTGTCTTGAGAAAATTAATTCTATTTAAAAGTTAAGTGAATTGGAAATGAAATTTTCAGATGTTTCTTATTTAAAGCATTACATCTAATATTCTATCCGATTCAGAAATTTACGTGTATGGTTTTCCGTAAAATTAATTACGTCTAAGCAAATATTATTTTTCTGATCAAATTCGTATCTAATATACTTATTAGTATTTAATTTATAAAAATCGGTCTCTCTTAATAAAAATAAGCGACGTAGCTCCTGTTTATAGCAGGCGTACCACCATCAATTTAAACAGCGATCAAACATTTTGCATCTCATTTTTAAGCGAGCGTGTTTTGAGACCAATTCTTTCCGGCTTCCCATTCCAGTTCCTCAAATGTTGTTCTAACCATTTTCCATTTCAAATAACGTAAACGAATTAATAAAAGATTCCCAGGACGAGCAAAAAGCGTTCGAAAATGAGATTTTAAAGCCGCTTTGTGTCCCCCCGAAATATGTAAAACCGTGCGATCTCTGCGTATTCATCGATCAGTTTGATTACGCCGAATTCCATATTTGCTCCCGCGCCCGAACCTAAAATTTAATTTGTCTGCCTAAATTAATCGAGTAAGAAGCCTCTTGCTTTAATTCGTCCCTGAAGATAGTTCCGCCCCTGCCTAAAAGAGGCGCCCTTTCCTCTGTTTATTTGCTCAGGCGAGATATTCTCGAGTCTTTAGAGGAAAATAAAAGCTCATTACTGAATTTCGCTTTCTATATTTCCTAACGCATCCGTTTTTTACCTCTCCTCCAACATGGGCGGGGAAAGTAATTAAATATTGATAAAACATTTAATTAATTAGTGAGAAGAGAGAACTTTGGTAATTATTTGTTCTACAGTAAAATTTAAATACAGAATTAGAACTGTTTCGAATTTTCTCTATGCTGTTGAATAGAAGGCACCGAAATAAAAGTCTATTAATCTCTCTCCTTGTGACAAAAGAGATGTTTCATTTGCGATGGGAATAAAAGATGAATGGAAAAAAAATCATCAGTAATTATTCGAAGATGCGAAAGATTAATTACGTTAGCTTTTGTCGTGAAGATGCATAGAGGAACTGTGTTCTCTTTTTTTGTTCCTCGTTAATTCTCTGGCGTATATTTGCGCACCTAGGGTGGAGGATATGTTCTGCGCAAAAGCTGTGTTCCCTTTTCAATTATGAATGATGGAACTTCTGAATTAGAATGTGCTTTCATGACGAGTGCGAAAGTTTCGTTCTTTTTCTGCGCTTTTAATTAAGGCAAAATCCTCCCGTTTCTTCTTTGGAGATATGGCAGATGGAAAAGTTTGCGGCCCTCTATGGGAAGTTTATTGCTTTTAAAAGAAGGATTAAAAATGATTAGTTTGTCAAGAAAGCAGAGCGGGTTTGTTTGTTGCTATGCTCGTCCAGTTTGTTATGAAACACTGACGAAACTAGAGTTAAATATTTAATCTCTAACTCAAAAGAATTCCACAATAAACTGGTAACGTGTTTTAATTAATTAATATTTACACAAGAGAAGTTCTAAAAATGGCTAATTTTAAATGGAGTTGCTATATTCTCATAAAGTAATTATAAAGATTATAGAAAAGCAAATACTTCTTATTTAATTACGTGACGATTATAAAAAACTCACGACTATGATTAACATTTTTAATTAATGTTGAAATATTACATAGTAGAGCTTTATTGTAGTTGAAATCTTAGATGAAGCCATAAACGTTGTTATCCCTTTCCAAACAGTTTTGTAATTAATGTGTTACCTTTATTCAGGTAAAAAAAAAAGAGTAACACACATTTCCCTCATTTAAAATAGACCGGTCGTGGTGTGATTAATGGTACCAATCTGTACACACATTTTAAATTTTTAGAGGTACCAATTGCTACCAGTCTGTACAAGTAAGATTAATAGAGGTACCAACCGGTACCAGTCTGTACTCGAAAGATTATAGAGAAAGATTGTAGACACCATTCTGCACATTTAAGATCTTAAATGTAATAGAGGTATAAACAGATAACAATCTGTACAAGTAAGATTTGTAGTGGTACCAATATATACTTTTAAGATTGCAGATGTATTAACCAGCACACGCGTAAGATTATAGAGGTACCTTTATGCATAAGATTGTAAAGTTACCATTCTGTACTGGTAAAATTGTAGATGTACCATTTTTTGTGCTAGCAAAATTATAGAAGTACCATTTTGTACTCCTAAGATTGTAGAGACACTAATCCGTTTTAATCTGTATTCGTAAAATTTTAGAGGTACCCACCGGTACCAATTTGTACACGTGAAATTTATAGAGGTCTGTATTCGGAAGATTGTAGAGACACCAACGGTATTAAGCTGCATTTGTAAGATTTATAAAGGGATCGATCTTTGCTGGAAGCATTGTAGAGGTACTAATCTGAACACGTACGATTAGTAAACGTGCCACTCAGTACACATAACCGCGTACGCTACACTTTTCCATTAACGAACCATCTAATATTTGCCATTACGTACGAGTGAATGGGTTACTCTTCGTCAATAGGAATAAAAGTTAGATAGAATTTGCAAAACTTATTGGCATGTTAAAATGAATTGTATGTAATATTGATAGATGGCTCAAATTATGTAATTCCAAACAAAAACCATCAAGTAACAAGGGATTATCGATATTAAATTTATTCATAAAGTAATGAAAAGTAACAGAATATGACGCAGAAGCAATAATTATGTATTCAAATTTTTGCAACTAATAATTATATAAATTATTAGGCAATTTAGTTCTTCTGACAAAAATATTTGTGCTGCTTAAAAAATTTTACACACATTTTATCCCAAAAGCAAAACATATCATCTTTAGCATTTTAATTAGGTGGCAATCATTTAACTAGTTATTTTAACTAGAGCAACAAGTTCTTGGTTATTTTATGTATTTCCCACTTGTATTTTTTCAGCATATCTATAAAATTTTGTCAATTGAAAACAATACTTATTATTGGACTATTTTCTGTAATGTATGTCAGATTTTAATATATTCATAAACTATTTCGGCTTATAGTTTTAAACTTCATTTGAATTCACATTATTTTAAATTTTTGAAATATAAAAGTAATAAATTTTGAATATAAATTATTGCAAATTTAAGGATAATTTAATTAAGTAGAAACTCTTCCAAAACTAAAGGAATTAAAACCTCTAAATAGTGTTATGTCAAATATGAGAAGAATTATATTAATTAGTATTAGTTTATTATTTTTTCTGGGAAAGTTTTACAAATCAAAGCAAATTTTTTGTCAAATGAAATGGTTTTAAGATTATTAATCAATTTGTCCGCATTCAATAATTCTTCTCTTTATTTTATTTATATTCACTTTAATATACTTAAATTCAAGAGCACATATGTCACCTCAATGCAATATTTGATGAAAAGGAAAACTAGAGAAACAAATAGTAATACCGATAAACTTTCCTTTTCTTACCAATGAAATTTAAAACTCTTTTAATTCCAGTGTAAAAATAGAGATTCTTTATAAATCACTCTTCACCTAATACCGAGGTGAAATATAGAAACTTGGCACGCCTTTCAAATATAGGAGAGAATTGTCAATATTAAAGTATGATCTTGTGTTACAGTACATATGCCTATTTATCACACAACCTCTTTAAAATCTAGAAATATTTTGTAAATATTTTTCTTTACTTTTGAAGGAAAAGTTAAATTTCCGGCAATATGTTTTCCGGAAGTATTTTTTTTTTAAATGTTTCTATTTTTTAAACAAAAAGTTCTGATCTCTAAGAAAATGAAGTCATAATTCAATATTACTATAGGAATTTTCAATATGAAAAAAAATTGAATTTATTCCCTATTTTTAATCATGAACGAAGACATTAAAAACATTTTCGACTAGCATTCAACAAAACAAGTAACCACGTGAATGGGAAATAAATGACTGACAACAGAATCAACGCTCCCTCTTTACACTTTTATTGCAGTCAATCTATACAGAAGGAAAAGCCCCATTTACAGATACAGAACAGAAGGCGCCTGAATTCAACTGATCATAAAATCGCACACATATCGTATAAGTATAGAACGCACACATTTAACGCAAAAAATAAGATCGAAACTTACGGGTGCGCGTTATACGCCGAGTATGAAAATGAGAGCTTCAAAAATGAAAAAAAAAATTAGCATAGAAGAAAAATGAGACTTCTACGTATATCAAAATACTTTTTTTTGTATAAGAAATGACCTTTCTTATGGATTTAAAGGGTTGTATTTCTTAGAAGTATACTGTTTTTTCAAAAGCTTGGAATAATTACCTACAATAAGTTATTTCAAAACATAAAAGCATTGCATACATATATTTCAGGCTTCGTTGTAAAAAAAAGGGTGCACGTTATAAGTGGAAAATATCTAAAAATTAAAAATTGCAGCTCTAAAATATAGGTGCGTTATGCACCGGATATTACTATAATTTTAATAATATAATCAATACTTTTTCCAGAAGTTTAATGTAGCTGGCCTCCTTGTTGCTGCACCCTGGGTAACGCTAATTCTGCTACAGCCTTCACCTTTTTCTTGCAAGTCTTGTTTCTTTTTATTGGAGACTTCTATGATGATTTTTAACAACTGCCCTTTTAAGGGCATGGTCAGTCCCAACCTTAAAGTTCTTTTCTGGAATGCTGAGAGGCCTTAATATTGACCAATTCTCTGAGCTGAAAAGTATTATTTTTAAAGAGTCTCCTGATGCTATTGGTATCGCTGAGAGTGGCTCTTCTGCAGATAATCTGAGATTTTTCCCACTAAAGGGCTACAAAATCATGCTCCCTCTGAAGTTCTCGACAAATTTCTTCAGGAATTATTATTTTTGTTAAAAACAATCTCACTGCATAACCTTTGTTAAAACATACCACGACAGCTTCCGGTTCTTTGGAAGCGATCCAACTACGAGTACGGAAGAGAAACATTGGATATCGTGTTTCATTTTTATATAATCCTCCTAGAAACAAACCAGATTTAAATTCTCTTTTACATGACTGGAATAAACACTCATTCATTTTGGGAGATTTTAATGCTCACTCGACAAGATGGGGCTGTGTTCAAAATTGTCCTGTTGGCAATCTAGTTGATTTTATTGATGCAAACCAAATCGGTTTTATTGATAGCTCTGCCACAGCTTCCTTTGGTAGGACTGGAGCTGGTGCTTTCTCCAACTCTTTTAATGTCAAAAACCTCTTTGTGCCTAGTCAGACAATTTTGATGGTGAGATTTCTGCAATATTTATGGGCTTTAGAGCTATTAGTGCTACTCCTAGCCAAAATATTGGAATATTCATAGATTCTCAAGCCGTAATTAAGGCAGTATCTGGCTACAATCTATTCCCATCAAAAACTTGAGTTCGAGTGCAAACAACTAATTAACTCATTTCTTAGCACCGGAAGAGAGGTCGTCTTTCAATGGATCCCATCCCATTGCGGCATTCATGGAAACGAACAAGCCGACAAGTTGGCCAAAGAGGCTTCAACGCTGCATCCACCTTGCCTTCCGATGCCTATTCGAAACGCCAAGCGACTTAGGGACACATTTCGACTGAAAAGTATATCCAATCTTACAGAGCTGGCTGCTAGTAAATCTTGGCCTCGTCTGCTTGATGGCCAAAGACTGTTGGCCCTTTGTGCTCAACTTTTTGCCCTTTTTATAGTGGAGGTAGTGGATTATTTCAGAGCCATCACCGGACATGATTACCTGCAGGCCCATCTGCTTAAGATTGGCCTGGCAGATTCACCACTCTGGCCTCTCTATAAATCCGTGCCAATGACTGGGGAGCATCTATCCGATTGCCGCACTCGACTTCATGTTCTCTGGTAAGATACCTTCCTGCATGAAGTTCTCCCTTCTGCTAGCACAACATCTGCTTTATATTGAACTGCAAGACGCCTTATGTCCAAAAGGACGTTGGCGGGAGTAATTTTTTAAAAAAAATAATTTTTCCAACCTTTAGCTCTTTATATATTTTAAACCACTCTTGATATTTATATATCAAATGTTACAAATTAAGCGGAATACCGAGATTCATTCCTGATGCCTTTAACAATTGTAGGTGAAAGAATGTAGCTTTTTGTGATTTAGTAAATATGAGCAGTGCAGAATAGCGAGAATTCAATATTACAAATATTTTTCTGCTTAAATGGCTGCCTATAATAGAAACGCTAACATAAGTGTACGTAATCATTAATCTTAATCAACCTTTTTTTTTTTCCTTTTTTTTTAAAGGAAAAAAATTATACTACAAAATTTTAAGAGGGAAAAAATATGTAAAACTATTGTGACAAATAATTTTATTTAAATGTTATTGTGTTCAGCTTTCATCACTATGTAAACGCAACTGTCAAAAAATTGTCAAGTATAAAATGTTTTCCAAATTTAACGTTATACTTCTATGAAAGGAATTAGAAAAATTGATACTTAAAAATATAGTCTTTGATTTTTTTTCTCTCGTTCAAACAAAACCTGAATAATAATAACCTGTTAAATTGCATAAGAAGTTGCAATAAATATCTTTCCTCAGTAATAAATTTAAAATAATATTAACTGTAACAAAAGTTAAGCAATTAAAAATTTTACATCAAATTATCAGCTATCCCCACCTTACAATTACTCAGAAATTAAAGTAATAATTCTGAACTTGTGGATGCTCAACAAATTTTTTTTTAAAAAGCTTTAATTATATACACTAGTGTACTCCCAATCCAAAAATATCTTCTTAAAATCCTCAAAATTGTTAAAATTATAAAAATAAAATTTCAAATAATTTTTAAGAAAATGTTTATTTACATGTATTAAGGTGGGTTTTTTTTTGTTTGTTTTAATTAACATTAGTAAAACGTATGCAATTAAATCAACTCTAGAAAAATAAATGAAGTATTACAGAACAAATTATTCAAAATACATAAATAATTTTTAATAACCTTTAATTCGAATCACTTCTGAAATTCTTTTAAATATCAATTTTTTTCCAATCTTTGAAATAAATTCTTAAAAGTCTGAAGGTAAAGGTTTATTTGTAATATAATTAATTCAAGCAGTAATTAAACGAAAAACTTTTTTTTAAATTCTCATGAACCTATTTGAATTAATATTATTTTTGCATGGTTAATTTAAAATTATGCCTTTCTTTTTGATCAATAATAAACAATTTCCAAAAAAATAATGATTGTTCGCATCAAATAATTAACAAAATATTAGAAATAAGCAATAAATGAAATGTTGCACCTTCAACTATATGAACAGTTTTTAAAATTGTAATTTCATTTACAGCACTGGTAAAAAAAACATACAACCGTCTAACTTTTTCTATGCTTTTTGAAACTAAATCTAAGACCATAAAAATTTATTCTGAAGGATTTAGAAACAAGCTCATAAAAACAGAAGGAACTAATTAAAAGATAAGAATCAAAAATTACGTTAATTAGACTTTCTGTAAATTAATTTCGCTTCATGTTTACCAATTAAGGGATTTCTTTTACTTCTTAAAACATTTTTTTTTCTTTCTTTCTTTTATATTTGAAAAAACAAAAGTAAGATCATTCTTCGGCATAAAATTATTCCTTTCAATTTTTAATTAATATTATGATATTTATCACAAACTCGATTCGATGTTTCGGTATTTGGAAAAAAATTATATTTGTAAGATTTTTCAGATTAAAAATATCTCGCTCGAAAGATGAACGGAATTTGATTAAAAATCGTATTCTAAAGTAATTTGAATTCCTACTAAATGAAATAAGTCACTTTTAATCAATTTTATGAGCTTTTTTACATTCACCCCTTAAGCGGTTAGCCCGTACAACGTACGGGCTACTCAAAGTTGGCCTCAACTGGTTCGTTCGTACGCTGAATGGGCACTCTGATATTTTCTTTCTTTCTTTGATTTGTGCATATTTTTAATTCTTATGGTATATTATTTAGTGCCAGTATCTTGAAAAAGTGATACAGTTTGTCTGTGGGACTCAAATTCTTTTCGTCCGGCATTTTTTTTCGTGGTGATGACGGGAATTAGTATAATGTTTAGATATAAACAAAAATACAAGCCTTTTTTAAGCATTGTAGGTAGAACAAATTACCGCTTAATTAAGTTTACGCCGACTGAAAATTAATATTTAAAACGATTTGTGGCTAAATCGATTAAAACTCGGAACTCTTTCTGTATCGAGAGATTGTTTTACAAATAAATACATGCGTTAAAATTGTTTAAACAGTATTTCTCTGGATATACAGGGTAAGCCGAAACTCAATGTTAAACGGACACAAAGGGAAAACGAAGGGAGCAATATAAGTTCTAGAAGAAATTTAAAAAATCCTATCACTTGTTTAATTGAAGAATATTTTCGAAAATGCGGAAAATTGAAAGCCTTCATCACTCCATTAGGTATCACAAACTTCACAATTTTACAAGCTGAGCTATTAATCATTCACAAATTGAGCAAAACACTTTAATTTTAACTCAAGTAGCAAAGTAATTTGCTTAAGTCTGGCTTGGAAAAAAACAGAAAACATGGAAATAACTAGACTCAGAAAACATGGAAATAACTAGACTCAAAACACATGGAAATAACTAGAAATGTAAAATTCAATGTATAAGTGGCGATCTGTTCTACATCAAAACGGTTATGGCTTTGTTAATAATATAGCCCAGCTATTATCCCTAAGGGTCCGTATTCATCACACAGCCCAAAAAATTCAAGATGACACTTCCACCCACACTATAACTCACCCCTCTACCCTAGGGTATGGAAGGGAAATCACACCCCCTCGAACATGATAGAGCCATTGTGGAAGCAAATGTGAAAAAGCCCTCCCATTTACCGGATTCATAACTCACTAAACGGTGCTGAAACCATCCCGGAATCTGTCCGGGAGATTGACGGGTTCACTTACGTCTCGAAAATGGGGTCTTGTTGAGAAGAATTGGATTGCGACAGAATCCGAGGGATCTTTTAGGATTCTTGACAAATTTTATTTCGGATCGGGGGTGTGACGGTCCGTCCCGAGAGAGAGTTGCATCCAGCCATTCTTCCAGCTGTCATCTTTGATTCTTGTCGGAATTAGAAAAGTATGGAGCTGGTGTTGATGCGATTAGGGGCTGTCAGTGCCTTGGTATTCTTGGAGTATTCTCCCGCCCTGTTGCGGGAATTAAGGGGTGTAGGTTTCTTGAATTAAGTTTTCAGAGGAGGGAAAAAGGTCATTGAAAGTGGATTAAATTTATAGCGAGGAGTTCGTGAAATGCCTTGTGACTTGAGACAACTGTGGTGAGATTTTACCAGAAATTTCTAAAATTGTGAATAAAACTGCTCACATTTGTGGAAATAAAGAGAAACAAATGAGGATTCTACTTTTAAGATAACTGCACTTTCGTCGAAATGTATGCGAGAGAGTGTTTATTAACGTTGTGCGATGGTCCTCGTAATTTTGAATGGCGGTCAAATAACACTTGAGCTGGCACATCCTTCTCCTAACTTCCATACCACGCTAAAGGGAGGATTCTGAGCCTCAACAGCTAGCGTGCATCAGCCCCTTCTACATGGTGGGTCTTCAGTGGCTCCAAGCTCGAACTCATGACCCTCCGGCCGTGAGTCCGTAACCATGATCACTAGGCTACCACGATCCCGTCAAAGTGCAGATGTGTCCTTAAATTTCAATTCGAGTTCAACTCAGTTATTGTAAAACACACTTTTGAAAATATATTCTCTGCGAACCAATTGTAACAAAGTTACATTACTTAAGTCAATGCCTATTTAGGTCAACAAAGAAAAAATTTATTTTAGTTACTTTTTATTAAATAGTTAGAATTAATATAAATATGTATATACATATGACAGAATCACAATATTTTTTATTGAGAACATTTATAAACCCAGTGCACCACATAATGTACCACACGGGGGCTTACAATACAAAGGAAAGAAGAAAGGATTACAACACAAACACCCATGCCTTCTCCGAGATTCGAACCCAGGCCCTACGCCAAATCACAATATTAAGGGACAAAACAGAAACCGATTTTATTTGCAATTTTTCATTTTACTTTCCATATATGATGTTGAAGTATTTTTTTTCTTTGTTACTATTTATATATTCTTTAATTAATTAAGTTATTCTAATAAAATAGTATAGTAAAGATGAAATCACAATCTCATAAATTAGGCCATCCAAGGTGGGAATCGAACCCACGGCCTTTGGAATAAAAGTCCAACGTGCTTTCCAATACGCTACAGGGACACAACGAACGGTTTTCCTTTCTATATATGCTGTTGGACCATTGATTTTGTTTGTTACCATTTGCGCATTTTTTAATTTAATTAATGAATTAATATTTGGAAAAAACTGTATTAACATCAAGTGTCGTTCTCTACAAGTTTAAAAAAATGTATTTGAACTTGAATGAATGAAAAGAAATTTGAACAAGATATATATATATAGAGAGAGAGAGAATGAGAGTGAACTAATAGTAGGTATTGAAAAACAAATATTTGTACCTATTTTCTTAAGAAATATTGTTCATTTATTAAAAAATTTTAGATGATATATTTCTTCCAGCTAATGCGTCGTAATTTTAAGTAATTGTCAGTCATCGAAGTAGATAACTGAAATAAACCCCATTATACTCATCCCCGCCATTACAGATTTCCCTAAAATCATCCCCCCCCCCTTTTCAACGTCGCGTCCACGATTTATTGATTAGTTGATAAAAGTTGAAATTCGGAGGAATGACAAGGCTATTGGCGATGGAAACCGTCACTTTGAACCATTGTGAAGTGACGAGAACTACGCCTGTGATCTGGCGCCGCTCTCTCCCAACTTATACAGTATGTTTACTTGAGTCCTTTGGGCCGCAGTAGTGGAGTAGTGATGATCACTAACTCGTGGTCAGCGTTGCGGAGTCGCAGATTCTAGTGCCGTGTAACAGATGCATGTTAAATCTGTCGAGGTTCAATGTCCCTACGTTGGCGTTGTGTGAAAACTTGGAGTTCGCTAGCTCAGAGGCATCCCGGTCTCACTTGAGCGATGCTTAAAGTTATGAAGTCAATTGCCAAGAGCTTTTGAATGCGACGTAATTGAAAACCATATCAAATGTTCAGGACTTAGTTAAATCTGTTAAAGCTTAAACATGGGTTCCACACATATTAGTCTTTAATCGTAACACGACTCAAACCCACGACTCAACAGAAATAATGTAGGACGCAAGTTCTTCACCCTGACCACTAGGCTACCAAGGACACCTTTCAGTTTGATACTTGTTAAAGTTTCTATAAAATTCATGATGTTTTAACACCTAAACAAATTTATTTTGCCATTTTGAAACAGTCTGTAAATTCTCAGTGTTAACCAGACTTGGAAAGATATTTATTCTTGTTTAGGAAGGATACGAAGCACAAAAACTACCAAATTTAGGAAAGAATGAGTGAGTGAGAATTATATTAATGTCACATGATAAAGCAACATGAGGGCTATTGGTGACGGACCTCGTCATTTTGAACCTTAGTCAATTGAGGAAGATGAAACCTCCCTCCCCCAACTACCACACCAAACTAAAAGGAGGACATTGAGCCTCGGGCCCCTCTGCATGGCGGGCCTTCCGTGGCACTAGATTTCGAACCCGTGACTTCATAACAGCGACCACGAGTTCGTGACCTTGACCACTCAGCTACCACACCCAACCTATTCTAGTAGGAAATGGGGTAGGAGGACTCGCGACAAGGTACTTTCCATGAAACCGCGTTGTTTATAGAGTCAACCATCAAGACATATTGTCCTTTTCTCTAATATAGTAAGCATGAAAAACATATTTTACATAGAGTGGTAGCTAAATTAATAGAAGGTTACTTTTTGTTTCAAAATATATTTTAAACATTGATTTAAATACAAGTTGTTGCTAAGGTTAAGAAAAAAAAACATTTTTCAATCATCTAGTTCAGCGATACTCAACCTTCGGCCCACGGATTGCATGTAGCCCACCGAGCCTTTTTGAGTGGCCCAATGATGCCCCGTTGCACTAACAAATTCGTTTTTTTAAGAACAATTCATTAAAAATTTAGAGATGAATTCTATCAATCAAGCAATCAAATGTATCAATTTTGCTATCGATGTCGTGCTGGTACGAATTGCGAGATAACTTTTTTTCTTTTTGTAATTGTAACTGTTAGTGATAACAAATAACAGTGGAGTAGCGAACATTTATTGGATGACACTGATTTTTAAATAACCCTCCTGTTTTCCAAACCAAAATTATTTAATAAATATACAGCCTGCGCATAACACGCACTTTTAACGCAAAAAATAAGATCGGAATTTGCGGTGCACGTTATACACAAGGTATCAAAAGGAGAGCTCAAAAACAGAGATAATTATAGAAAAAACTTCGACTTCTATCGAACTACTGTTTATTTTAAAAGGAAAGGCATTCCTTGTGAGCAGCCTTTCTCAAACTGGGGGGCGCGCCACCTTAAGGGGGCGTGATAACTCTAAAAGGGGGAGAATATTGGAAAGTCGAAAACAAAAGATTATTTTTTTAAAATAATTAGTTTACTGAAAGTAAACAAACAAAAAATATATTCTGATCTTATAATAAATGAAATACACATTTACACTGATATAATACACTTGTAAATGTATCAGTACTGCACAATGTATTTTATAATTAATTTAACAATGCTTAGTTAAGAACGAGTCTAAAAATTACCAGGGACCCCATTATCTTCGTCATATATAAAATTATATACAAAAATTAACACTTGGTTATTTGTATGGTTTATAATTATTCCCTTAGCTGCCGATTTAAAGTTACGTGATTCGCTTCCAATACCACCGTTTTCCCTGTAGGCGTGCATATATGATGTATCAGGGGGGGGGGAGAAAAGAAATAAATAGTCAAGGCCCTTTTATTGCATTCCAAAGCCTTCAGAATAATTTTATGAAAAGCAGTGTACAGAAAAGATCGTACTTCGGACAGACATTTATATACGTCGGGGGCAATTGTCGATTTGGCTGAGCGAGGCGTTTATCTACGACGGTGGCAATTAAAAGGTAAATGCCGTGTTGTAGCTTTAGTGTCAAAGTATAATATTATTGAATTCAATACATTGTTCTTGTGTGGAGGGACGCGTGATGAAAATTATGATTGAATATTGGGTCGCAAATAGTGAAAGTTTGACAAGTACTGACTTTCTAAGGGTCGTAGTTCTAAAGGGATAAAAAAATTTCTGAAACTTGAAACAAACCTCGAATAAATTGACTTAAAAACGTGAGAGCATTACACACATACATTTCTTCGCAAAATAGGGGGTGCACGGCGAATAGACCCAAAAAAACTAAAAAATGCAATTTGAAAGTATGGTTGCACGTTATACGGCGGTGCGCATTGTGCACCGGATTTTACTGAGTGTTGTTTCTAGACGATTGGGATCTTGGTTATTTTGTACAGAAAAACAAACATAGATTAACAATTGGTTTTATTTCTCTTGCAAATTTTAAATTTAAAAACAAATCCTTTTGCTCGTCACTCTACCCCTAAGCACACATCTTCCAATGGCTCTTTCTCTTGAGGATTTCTTTCAGGAAGAGCTCCGTATTGGCTTTCTAAAATAAATCTTTACAACAGCAACAAAATATTTTAACGGTGAGAATGTTACAAAATGCAGAGGTAACAAAAGTATTTCATAAAACTTCTTACAGTATATATATTGATAAACATACGAAATTGATAAGGGGATAAATATGTGAAGTGATACAGAAATTGTTGTTAGAGTGTTTCTTAAATGCTTCCGATGTATTCTTTGATAATTTCAGTTATTTGTTCAGATATTTTTACAGTAAAATCAAAAAGTATTAAAATGAATTCGAAACAAAAATGCACAAGCAAGTCTGGGCTTATTTTAAACTAATAGGACTCATTTCAGTCTGGAATTTCGTAAAAACTCTTTGTTACCAGCCTGCGTTTGATAGATTAATATGTGAAATAAAAATACGTGAGCTTTATCAAAAAAATCAAAATATTAAAGTACATGGCAGTTTTGTTTTTATAATAGTAGAATGCAAATAAGATGCTTCGGATCATTGATCAAAGGAAAACGAAATGACTCCAAAAACGCGTAAAACCTGTTTTTTGTGAGTTGAGTATGATAAAGTCCCCCCCCCCATTAATCTCCATGGTGTAGCCCGAGTGAAATAATTGTCGTATGTTTGTGGCCTGGCGGGGTTGAGTACACCTGATCCAGTTACTTCTCTAATTTAGTTACCATGAAAAACATATTTTATATGCAATGGAAGCCAAATTAATAGAAGATTACTTTTTGTTTCAAAATATAATGTAAACATTTTATTTTATCCTTAGCAACAAAATGTATTTAAATCAAACCAATTTTTAATCATCTAGTAACTTCAAACCTATTCAAATTCGGATCACAATAAAAGGTATTATTTGATTCTTGCTAAGAAAACGGAAGTTTCCGATATAGTCATTGACATCTCTTTCGGTGCATCTTTCAACACATTACATCACACAATATTGGTACTCTATCTTGATATTCCGCCTTCCAGATATCTCTTCGATGAAAAACGCAAGCATCAAAATGCTTGCAGTAAACATCTCCGATTTGTAAAGCTTTTTATTACGAGTAAAAAAAGAGGAGAATCCAAGAAAACGAATCGAATATTCATTCCACCAAATAAAATAGCAAAAACCGCAATCGACCCGTTCCTTCTTTTTCAGTGGGTGGGTTCCTTCATGTTCTGGAACGACTCGACATCTACACACAGAGAGAGACAGACGTCGATAAGGAACAGATTTGCAATAAATGAAATGTGCTTCCAAACCACTTTGTGAAATTAGAAATCTGTTAACCATGGGTTGGCTCCCTCCATCCCCTGGAAGGATCTTGAGAAAATCCTCTTGCGCGATTTTCCCGAGATTGGAATAGATGAAGCAGCGTAGGGAAGAAAACTAAAACACTTTTCTATAACATTCGTAAAGGGAAGTGAAGGGGGTAGGGCGGAGAAAAGCACTTTAAAAGAGGAAGAGGATTTCCCTTCGGTCAAAATTAAAGCGTCGATATTTATTTCTGAGTTGACGTTGGAGATGGGATGTAGTATTTTATTGACTGGAATTGAAACTATTTACGATATATCACTGTAATTAAAGAGAAAGATATCATTTTGCGAATTTCTGCTTTTCTTTAGTTGTGTGGAGTGTAAGAGGCTACGTTAAAAAGTATCAGAGGGAGTGTTTCAGGAATACTTTTGTGATGTTGATATCAATTCAGAGTTGAATAACGGAATGTAAATTCAAATTTCTTTCATGTCATTTTCTTTTAAATTCATGTATTTAAATCGAATTAGACATTTAAATTTTTGAGACGCTTCTATTTATGGATAATGTTCTGATGCTTATGACATTATATATAATTTCATAATGTTTATCGTCACTCCATTTTTTTAAATTTCTTCATTTCGAATAATTTAGATAATTTAAATTAACATTTAATGTCCTTTATACATTTCTTAGAATAAAGAAAATTTATACTATTACTATAGTTAAGGATTTAACAGCATAATTTTATTATCTCTCCTGAGCATTTTTTTATATTACTAAAAAGTTTCATTTAGATTACTAAAACAATAATATTTTGTACTATCTTACGGCTAAGATCATTTATTTATTTCAGCGACATAGAAGCATGTTAACCATGGAATGGTACTGTTATTTTCTATCCAATCGTGTGCCGCGTGAGTATTTTAGCAATATTCAGCAATAGAATATCAACCAAAAATTGTGAAATATAGTTTTTTTTCTTAAGAAAAATACAAAAATAATCTTTAACATATTATTTGGATGATTCAGTATTTCAAACGTTAATTGCCCTAATTTTTATATAAAATAGCATTTTTGTAAGTTACAAGTGTTATATCTCTAACTTAAGAATTAATTATTGTATTTATTCGAATCTAAGCCGCCATCTATTCTAGGTCTTACCCTAAATTCTCTACATGTTCTTGTAAAATAATAAAAAATTAAAAGGGCTTATCGATATCCGATATTCCCAAAATTAAAAAAAAATAAAATAGCTAATAAGAAGTGAATAATTCATTTGTTTTACCAGTATAAAAAACTTTTCAATACATGCATGAACCTGTAATTGCTTTAACCGTCCGTATCACGCATTCATTTTCCGGGATCCAACTAACTTTCCGCCTTCGATTCTAAGCCACTCCCAATTTTCAGAAGCATTAGAAAAAATTATGGCTTATATTCGAATAAATACTGTATTTATTAAATGATGAGCTCTATGTTACAAAACATACCTAATTGAAAAAATTTTAAGTTAATTTTGTAAGTTTTATCTTATATATACTAAAACGCTTTATATATATATAAAAAAAGCAAGATTTTATTTTTAAACTTACAAAAAAAAGTCATTTAGTTGCCTAAAGTAAATGAAAAAACTTACACATAATTGAAGTAACCATTACTTTTAAATTAAAATTCTTCATTTAAATCCATTATTAATGTATTTTTTCTGTCACCACCAGAGATGAGTTTTCTAAAATTTACTTTTGCTCTAAGAGGTATTTCCCAATATTAAAACTTTATAGATGTATAGTAATTTAAAGCATTGTTACTGATTTTTCATATACGCCTACAAAAAACTTTTAATCTGGGTTTTGTGTTCCAAAAACTCGGTTTATATTAAACTCCCAAAAAAATAACGTGTAGCTTTTAAGTGAATTGTTTTTCCTGTAAAAAAAGTTATTAATCACTTCAATACAATTTATTTTAATTTTCCATAGAAGCATGAAATAGAAATAATAAAAGTAATTACTCTACTAACCACCAGATAATCTAAATTGCATAAGAGAAAAAACATATTTTCAACGAAAGAAAACAAAACTAAACCAATAATATCTGAAACACAAACACCCCTAACATGTTTTTACTCGTTGTTGTTAGGTAAAAGTTATTAATAGTCTAAAATATAATATATAATTAAATTGTGTTAAAATATAATAAAATAGCAGATATTAAGTTCCGTGATATTTTTGAGAAAAACCTAAAAATGAATGGGCAAACCTCCTAAATGTTTGGAAAAATTATCGCGTATTTCATTAAGAAAAGATATTATATAAACAATCAAATAAAAAAACATCTTTAATTTATTCATAAATTAGTTTGAAAAGTCTCAGGATTTCTTTTCTACACCCAAATCTATTTCACGTTCAAAAATTTTTTTAAAAAACTCCAATTATCTTAATAGTAAAAATTAAAGTAAATATCTATGAATAAAGGGAAATTAAGTAAAAGATATCAAGGGAAAATGCATTTTTAACACTAAATATGAAACAATTGCTGTACACTATTGGATCGCATTATCTTTTTAAAAAAACATGTTTGAAAAAAAATCCATTTTTTTTTCACTCTTCCCACTTGAATTACGGAGATATTTCGTTGATGCTTGTTTTTTGACGTCCAGTTTTGATGAATTATAAAAATTGGTTTGATGATTCATTTGTTTGTTTCAGAAGGACTGAATAAAATGCGATACAGAATTGGAGTTTTGTTTATTTGAGATTGTTTTTTTTTTATGAAATCCACACAGAAACACTGCACACACACACGCAATCTGTCTGTATATTCCATCATAAATAAAAGATTAAGCGAGGAACAGAGACAATCACATAAGGGGTGTTAACTTTCTCTGAGGGCTGAAAATATAAACAATATTTAAAAATGTATAACTCTTTTAAATTAAAATGAAATAATTCGAATGTTTCACACATTACTTATAAAGGAATGGGGCTTCAGAAAATTGTAAAACGTTTTAATATAATCATAATTTTAAATATTATAAGCATATGAAAATAATTAATATTTCTTATATAAATATTTCTTAAGTTTTGCTTTGCGCATGCTATTGTCTCAAGTAGTAACTTTATAATTCATCTTATTTCTAGTAAATAAAGTTAAATGTATCCTTATTACACCATTGTATTTTTAAATAAATAAAATAATAAGTTATATTTTTTTAAATAAAAAAAATTACATTTTTAAATTTTTTTTAAGAAAATTTCAATATTTTCCAAACATTTTGAAATACATAGGACAAATTTTTCTTAAATTAGTAGGGTTTAAAGAGTATGATACATTTTGTAATCCTATAAACTTTTATACATCAAAGGCTACTATTTTAGAAAATAGCGTGCGCAACGCAAAAATTACTTAATGTTTATTACAAAATTATTTCTTATTTGCATATGCTTATAATTTTTTAAATTATGATAATATTTCAAACATTTTGTACTTTTTTGAAACCATAATCCTTTGTAAATAAAGTGCAAAAAATTCGAATTATTTAATTTAAATTTCAAAGAAATATACTTGTTTGAAAATTGTTTATATTTTCCTCCCTCGATACAAAACCAATACCCCTGAGACCCCATAACACGCGTAGGAAACACCAAAGACATAAAAAAAAACATGAGAAGGGCAAGATTCCTTTTTTCTAGGTAAAAATGATATTTTGTTTGTTTTTTTTTACTATATTTTCATATTTCTACTCAACCTCTCAATTAAGCATGAAATATGACATTCTTACTTCTTTTGGTGTGCCTAGTGGTTAATAACCTAGTGGTTAGGGTCACGAACTCGTGGCGGAGCATCGCGTCAGTGCCGGTTTATCCATTGGGCACCCAGGGGCCGGATAAGCTGGATTAACCAGATTTTCTGGTTATAAATTTAGAACCTCCGGTGCTAAGGGGGCCTGTAGATCTTCTGCGCCCAGAGCTTGATGTGAGCTTAAATCGGCACTACATCGCGGGTTCGAGTCCAGTGACATTAACGATTCTCCATATAGAATGATCGATGCACGTTAAATCTGTCAATACTCAATGTACTCCCGTTGATACGGTGAGGTAGTTAGGAGAGAGGGGTACCAGCTCATGTGTCGTCCTCTCCACTTGTGTGACCGTGGTTCAAAATTACGAGGTCCTTCGCCATTAGCCCTCTCTCTCATGTTGCTTTATAGTGCGACGCAAATAAATTTCTCACTCTCTCTCTCTCTCTCACTTAGGCCTTTTAGTAGGAGTATTCTGTTCTTCCAGTGTGAGTTCACTTTAACTTCCCATGGTTTTTAAAAGTATACTAAAGATTGAAGGTAATTATATCTGGTAGTTCTTGTTATAGAAGATTTCTCTCGAAAATTATCGAAATGAAAGGCTATTGGAGAGTCATATATATGCTGCGAAAAATGTATCATTGCACATCATTCAAAGTATAGCAGGCGTCGAGCCTGGAATAGGATTTAAATACAATTGATAATTTAAATTGCCACTTTTATTTATTTCCCTCTCATTTAGATTTGGTTTTCTTTTATTTCTCGTTAGTAAATATTTGATTATTTTGTGTTTGGAAATAAACTTAGAGTTTTTGTAAATTTATTTTAGTAAAAAGAACCAATTAGAGTTTGGTAGAAATCTATTTTTGTCTTAAAACTCTGTTGTAAGAATCTGGCTATTAGGTCCCTCGAAATTTTTGAATTAGCTGGAGAAATACTTACCGATTCTAAAATTTTTATAATTCTTAATCAGTGATGTAAAACTCTTAAATAATATTAACTCTTGTATATTTTCTTCAGGTATTTAGCATTGGAAATATCCATTCTTCAAGGAACATTCCATTTTGCACATTTAAAAAACTAGCTGTAGTTCCTTCTTTTTTGAAAACTCCTCATAGCAAGCTTTACTTAATATCTAATAACTTATACACTGGTGTTTCAATTTACTGCCCACAAAATACATAGTAATCCACGTGAGAAACGAAATGGATACCAACTAAAAATACCCACAATCACAAACGCACAAATGAAAAAAAAGCCTCTTTAATCCCACTTCTCCAAATACGAAGCAGCCGCAAAAACACGTTACGTCCCATTGTAGTGCACGTGATCCCCCCAACCAATTTAGCCACAAAAACGCCGTCCCTTTTTATCTATTCCTACTGAATGGTAGAAATAAAGGGATGTCCATTACGAGATGGATTGTCCCCTTAGATGTTCCCAATCGTCTGATGCATCCCCTCCAAGAGAAGAGAGGAGGGTGGGAGTAAAACGAATGAGATTTCCTGAGGAAGCGGGATTTTTCCAGACATAGCCCCGATCCGAAGGGATTGGAGAGGATGGAACACGTGTTGGTGAAAGTGCGCAGCAATGCTTCGGTGTAAGGCGATATTAAAGATAAGTGGAATACATTCGATGTATAATGCATTCTGTGCATGAGGTTTAAGGATAAAGTGGAGCAGTTATGATCTAGTGCATTAGCATGATTTTTTTTCCATTCTTGTAGTATTCACGAAGCAAAACTTCTGTGTTTTATCATCTCCGACTAATTATTCCTTCCAAGTTTTTGTAATTAATAACGTAAACACTGTATTAAGTCGCATTTGTAATAAATAACGTAAACACTGGATTAAATCACATTTGTTATTAATAACGTAAACACTGGATTAAGTCACATTTGTAATTACTAACGTAAACACTGGATTAAGTCACAGTTGTTATTAATAACGTAAACACTGGATTAAGTCACATTTGTAATTAATAACGTAAACACTGGATTAAGTCACATTTGTTATTAATAACATAAACACTGGATTAAGTCTCATTTTAAAAGATTTAACAGTGGTTTGATAGGTTCTGAATCAACATCGCACCAGTAACCGAAAGTTATCCGAGGTCAAAGGTCGATGGACATCATAATTTTGACCCGTGGGCAAATCATGAGGGGAATATCAGAAAAAATACCTTCCCTTATTAACTTTCAAACAACGCCGCATAAGAACTCGAATCAGCGGTGGGCAATTGTTTTGACCCGAGGGCCGAACCTTTTTAAAATGATTACAGTCATTAAATATAACTTTGCATATTAGAAAAGGTATAAAGCGCACAGTGAAAATCAATAAGTGTAAGTTAAATAAAATAGGAGTCGTTTTATGCAATTTATTTATTGTGCTAATATCATGTCATCTATAGGTACAAATGCATTTAATTTTGGAAGTTTAATGAAACAAGATAACCTATCACGCTTTTCTGCAATTTTTTTTAAATCGTGAGTGCTTGTGAACATTTTCATCACATCCTGCTAGTTAATACCATCTAAATTTACTTATATATTTCCTCTTGTTGATCTTCTTGCAAGAAAAACTGCTCGCAAATATATGTCGTCCCAAATATAGAGATTATTCTTTTCTACATTGTTTTTCTGTCTTGCCGGGTCACTATTTGCCCACCTCTGACTTAGATATTCAATTCCATTTACCATATAAAAGCCCTTATAATTCCTCAAAATGAATCTTGAGCCTTTTATTAAACCATAACTCAAACACCATGACTTCGTCAGTGATGATTTTCGAATGAAATTCTTTGTTCATTTAAACGACCAAGGAATAACAGTGACCATGGCAAAGAATTCTCCTAGTGACCTCAAAATATGATATCCAATAAGATGAAAAACTTTTATCGAATGATCATTAAGACTTATTTTGAATTCTTGTGATATTTGCGTGATTTTATATTCCCATTAAGACAGTTGAGTTGAGTTTATTTTTCAATAATAAGTTATAAAAAGTTTTAGTTCTCATTCTACAAATATACACTTAAAAGCTAGGGAGAAAATTTTTAATTCCTCTAAATTCGTAACTAGATCGCCATCTGTTGACCTGTCAAGTGATAAGTACCTACCAAAAGTTAGTGACGTTCACTTTTCCAATCGGAGACAGTTTCTTTCTTGAATTTACCTAAACTCTCAATAAGACGTGAATAGTTCTGATGGGAAGTCTAGACTTCTCAGAAGAGTATCGAGGTCATCTATTAAGATTTTGTCAGAAAATTATTGCTGAAGTTTCTGTCAGTAGCCTATTGTTCTGAATGAATGTAGGTTCAAAATAATGTTCTCGTGCTATTTTAGTCTATAAGAGAAGTTTATTTTAAAATTTTAACAATAAACCTTCCTCATATTTTAAATCTGCTTCAAGTTCCTCTTAATTAAGTCCTGAAAATGCAGTTCCTCCCTTATATTCCTAGCTTAACTTATTAAATCCAAATACATTTGTTAATTACTTTTTATATATTTTTTATTGGTGTAAAATATTTTTCTTGTAAATTCGAAGGGGTTTCATTGGTAAGCTTGACTTTCAAAATATGTTCTTCGTTTAATGCATTTAATTTTTACGCCGATGAACTAGGCTTAAATATTCCTTTCAAGTATTACCTTAAATTAAATTTTTTTTCCAGCTGAAATAAAAGAAGCTAGTATTTCCAAGATGTTGCAAAACCTACTACTGAAATTAAATTTGCTAATAATTTCAATTGTATACCCTTGCCTAAATTGAAGATGCGTTTTAGACATGCAATGGAACGAGTCACATTATTAACCTTCTACTGAATGTGTAATTTGATATGATCAAAATGTATCATCACTAATCCGTTAATCAGAACTAAAGTTCTTAGAAAATTTAGTTAAGCAACGTTAATTCGGTTTGATTAATATACATCGCACTGTGAAGAAACACGGGGACTTTTGGAGACGTAACTTGGGATTTTGAAACACGATCAAGTGACGAAGACGACACCTCAGCTAGTACTCCCTCTTCTAATTACTACACCACCTAAACAAGAGGACTTTGAACCTAGACTTTCATCAGCCCTCTATACTAGTGGTTCTTAAAACTTTTGATCACCCTTTGTGTAACAGTTTGGCATCGTGGACCCTCGAGAACCCTGACTCCCAACATAAAGCCGAGTGATTTTAAGGTTTCTTCGACTACCTCTGCTATTGATACAAACTTCTTTTTTTCCTTTAACTGAATTCATATTCTTGAATATTAAAAAACTTAATTGATATTATTGATCGAACTACACATGCTCTAGTAGAGTATTTTTATTGTGTAATTAAGTAATCTAGTCTAGGATGAGACAGTTTTAAATTTTTAAGAGGCCGGTTCAGAGTCTGTGAAAGAGAGAAATGTTAACATTAAACGAGAGGCATTTGCAGACCCCCTGGAAAGGCTTTGGGGATCCCCCTCAGGGATCAGTGAACCACTGCTCTATACAATGAATCTTCAAAGACACTAGAATTCGAACCAGATCACTCGTCTACCACGGTCCAAGCAATGCCGGAAAAAAAACATTAAGAATCTTTTTTCCTAAAGAAAATCCAAAGAATCCATCACACATTTGAATATTTTATAATAGTTCGCTTAAGAATATCCAGTAATAGTTACTTTTATCTCTAGTATAGGTATTAATTAGAGAATAAGTGGATTGTCTATGAACATCTCTTTCGGAAGCAACACAGGGCGGCACACTTCGTAATTTTTGAACCGCGGTAAAATAGAAGGACTACACTTGAACTAAAACTCCGATCATGAAACTTTCGCATCACGCCAGTGTATGGACTTTGACAGCTTTATCGTGCATAAGCCCTCTACACGATAGGTATTTAAGGTCAACAGAGCATTTAAAAAGAATAAAAGTTACAACGGTGTAATATTAAACATTTTTTTAAAATTTCTAATAAATAAATTTTACTATGAAGTCATCGAAAAAAGTTTTTTTTTTTCGATGACGCAGTAAAGTTGCTGGAAGATTTCTTTCTTTTTTTTTATGTCCAGAAAATTACATTTTTCCCCCCGTTTGAAATGTGTTTGTTTACTTAAAAAAAATAACTGAGAAAACTTTATAGGAGCTTAAGTATGGAGAGATGAATCAAAACTACTCTGAGTATCAAATTTACTCTAATACGTATTTTACTTTTATTTCCCCTTTTTTTTCATTTTTTTTTCGTCGGAAGGGAAAAAAAGTTTATCACTGAAGGGAGTTAGTTCTATAACCATTAAAAGAAAGTTTTTCGCATTAATTTTAAAAATTTATTTTGGCTAGAACTTTGATAAAACCTTTTAATAGCCTTTTTCATACAAGAAAAAACTATACTTTTATAAAGATTCATCATGATTGAATACTTCAATACCTTGTAGTATTCATATAGTTTATCATTCTTTTATGAACATCAACTATGTGTATATTGATTCAATAAAAGGCAAACTTTAACTGCACAATAGGATCAAATTAAAAATACTATTTTTATTTGCGTTTTTTTTTTCAATTTTAAATAGTTTGTCTAAATAAAATATATTAACTTACAAGCTCTTTATTGCATATTCATATATTCCTACAACTGACAAATTTAATGTATAGAAGTAACAAAATCAAGCATATGTACTTCTAAAAAGAATCATTTATTATTAAAAAAAGAGGAGGGGAAATGTTTCTGTACCGAAAGTTTTCTCAATAGTATCTAAGAATATTAAAATTATGTAAACAAAAGCATTGTTACATTTTTATTCTATTGTATACAAACGGCAATATCACAATGGAATGAGTGGGTCTTTATTAACGTTGTACTAAAGCAACACGAGGGCTACTGGTGATGAACGTAACTGTGAGCATCGTTCAAATGACACCTGAGGGAGCCCACGACCTTTTTAAAACTACCACACCACTTCTTAGGAACGAATTAGGGCTCAACAGATTTACCGTGTAACTTGAGAGAAAAATGGAATGAAATTGATTTATGGGGTAAAGACATTTTATTTTTCAAATTAGAGGGTATATCATTTTTTAAATGCGAACAGTTCCATAATCTGTCATGAATATTTCGTCATGCATAGCAAGTTTCGCAAGCTTGTTGAAACATTCTACAAGATATTGAGGATAATTACAAGAGGTAAAGAACATGCCTTTCGTTCTAGACAAACATTCTAAAGGGGGAATTTTTAACCGAGTACGTTGATTTTTTTTCCCAAGATCTGTTGGCTAACATGAAATAAAAAATGGTTTACTAGTTACATTTTCGGTGCCAATTAATTAAAAGTTTAATTTATTTTTCCGATGTAACGTATGTAACAAATTCCAATATCAAAAGTTATGTATATCCTTGAAAATACTTCAATTCCATTAGCTTATTCAAAGATGACAAGTTTTGTGTTAATACGTCTTGAATAAATTAAAATTGTGCTTGAAACTTTATGCATTAAATATTTTTGAATAATTCAACTTTTATTAACTTTTCTTCAACGTGCATATAAGAGACATGCTCTTTGACCTATTCATTTATTGTGCTAGCAATATAGGTATGTAAGTATCGACTTTAGTATATTTATTTCAAGTCAATTGTACAGAAGAAAAATAAGAAAAGTACTGTATATATTTGAATATAAGACGGACATTTTCCCTATGTAAATGCTATTGAAAATCGATTGTGGACTTTGAATGGAAGGAGAAAAAATTGGTTGGAAATTGATTAGGATACTGACGGTTAGGACAATTATACATTCAAGTACGTATTTAAAAGCTTTAAATGCTGGCAAAATAAATGAGTTATTCACTTCTCATTAAATTTTTTTTTGTTTCATAAATATTAGATACCAACAAGGCTTTTAACACCATATTTGTTTTTACAAAAACGTGCTGAGGATTTGGGGTGTGGCTTAGAATCGAGAGTAACTTAGATTCGAATAAATACGGTACAGCGAAAAGGAAAACTTATCTTCATTTTACTTGTACAAAAGGAACCTTTAAACAAGAAAGGAAAAGAATATCTGTTCTTGAGTTCCACTTCAAAATTTGCATACAGTTTCAATTTGAACAACTCCATTAAAATATAGCGTAATTGCAGATCTGGAAGAATTAGAAAACTTTCTAAACAAAATCAAAACATTCTCAAAACCTCTTAGAATATTATGGAAGCAAATAAAAATCCAGTTCCAAAAAGCACTGCCTCGTCGAAAAGAAACTTTGTGAATTGTTGACTAAATAACACGGAAACAATGAAGTCAATGCCATCGCGAGTATTGTTACTTTAACTATACTGTTATGAAAATCGAAAGTTTGATAACATCAAGAATAAACAATTTATAACAATGTGTTATTTAAAAAAAGATTTAAAACAAACTAAATGAGATAAATAATTCAAAAATATACACATTTCTGTTTATTTCAATATAAAAATATTTCTCAAGCACCTAGATGAATGTCACTTGCAATTGGATGCAGATTTCAAAACATCTGTAGAGCAGCATTCGGATTAATACAAGTAACAGTTAGTTTGATTTATCTCTATAATTTCTGCTTTAATAGTGAATTACTGGTTGTGTTAAATATTTTAATAAGTACACTAACTCATTTAAAAATTTTGTTATTCAATAAATAGATTTTTTTTCTAGTCTGAAAGTAAAAAAACAACTTAAAAATTTCAATCAATAGAAAGAATTATAATGTATAATTAACTGAATATTGTGAACAATTTATACTTTAAACTCTAGACTACTAGTTTTGTGCTTTTAAACTCTATCTATTAGTAATAAATAAAGTCTTTAATAACCTTTCACTCGAGAAATAAATCAAATACGAATTATTAAGTGATCTTAAGAACTTAAACATAAAATTGCACTCTTTTTGAAAAGATAGCATTTCAAAACAAAATTCTTGAAATTACTAAAATCAAGCGAAATATATTTTCCTTTTTGCTTTTCCTACAAACATAAATACGAAATATATATAATTACTGTTAATAAATATAAACTGAAACATATAACATATTCAAAAACATTTGAAATATTACACTAAAATTAAGGAAATATATGAAAGAGAGAATATATTATTAAATGTAATGATATAAGCTTTTCTTGAATATTTTTAAAATTTTTATTACATATCAAATCTATTCAAAACCTTATTCCAACAGTTGGTTGAAATAAAAGGAATCAAATTTCAGAAAGGGATATGTTTATGTACTTTTCAAAACTTCACAAGTAAGCATAATAATGTTTTTAATTAATTTTTTTATAAAACATTTTATTTAAATCATCTTCAAATGCTTAATTCCATAAATTTGAAATTCAAAAATACAATCAAGTTATAAACATATTCCAACTTTAAGTTGCCACCCGCAGATCATTGGAAACAATTCTAAAAAAAATCTGACCGATCTAAATCTCGGATTTACAGCAAATGTTTTAATTTCAAAATTATTACAACAAATTTTAAAAAACTAACAATATTTATCCTATTTTAAATTCTCCACTAAATGTTTATAAATCATAAATTACAAGTTTTCATTAGCATGAAAAATATTAAATTTATCATTAAATTCTAATTTGACTTCACAAGTGAACACGTTTGCTTTAAAAACGAGGAGGAGGAAAAAGAACTTTGAGAAAGATTGGCAATCACGTATTATCCTTCCTTAAAGATCTCACCAATTATTCTCAAAACGAAAGTTTAAAATAGTTTACCTTTAACATTAAATTGTACAAGATAAAAAAATAATAAATAATCTATTAAAATCATTTTGTATTCGTACATAAAAAATCAAACGTATAATTCGTACAAAAATATATACAGATTTATAAACATTTATTTAAATATGTGCGCCAAAAATTCATACACACCAAATAATTATTAAAATCATATCTTTTCATGATAAATATATAACATAAAAATATATATTCATTATAAAAGTATTTCTGACGAAATTTGAATAAGTATAAAATGTATTATATTCATTATTTTTGCATCATTTTGACACTAATCTTAGTGACATACAAAAACTAATTAAATATCGAAAGATACAAAAAAAACATTGTGCTTTTAAAAAGTTTCACAATAAGTGCAATATAAAAAAACTTCTTTATCCCTGAAGAAAAAAAATCTTAATAATGCACTAAGCACTTACATAAGCAACATGAATTTTCTTTCTCATTCATGTATTTTTATTTTATTTTTTACTGGAATCTTTAGGAGAAGGGGGAGAGATTAATCGTAATATCGTTTACGGAATAATTATACATTGTTACATAATTATAGTAAGATTCTGAATATAAAGTAATGTGGTATCACTAGTTATCATTAAATTTATAATTATATCTTAGTTCATTCTAAAATAATAGAAATAATGGTTTTTGTAACATTTTCAACTTAATATCATGCTATTTTTATTTTGTAAAAATTATTCCAATATTTAGTACTTATTTGTCATTAACAATGTGTAATTTTTCATCAATACTTTTAAGACAAATTAAAGATTGTCAAGATGAAATTTGTTCATAATTCAACCCTTTACAAGGCCTCTTTTCCATTGATGGTACTTTCAAATATTTTTGAAGAGGAGATTGATTTAAGGAAAGAAAGTTATTTAGTTTATTAGGCAAAACTAGTTTGATTCCCCCCCCCTCCTTTAGTAGGAAATAATTTATCTCAACTCATAGTGTGCTATTGAATGGCATTTATTTTAGAAACATCAAGTGGAATAACGTAAGACGTAATAAAGGAAATAAAAAGCATATATTTTGCAAATATTATAATTTTCAAAAGGAATACCAAATTAGAAAAATTTTACATCTTTAGATGAGTATGAAATTAAGAATTTCTACATATTACTTTCCATGAAATTTACGAAAACAGTGATCAGGACATAGTAAACACAACAAATTTATGAAATATATTTTGAAAATAATACAACATGTAAAATTAATTGTAAAATAGATAGGTGAAGAGGACTGATAAAGAGATTAGATTAATAAATTTGGAAGTAAGTATATTTCCACGGCCTGTGGTAACAGGTTAAAATTTATTATAATTTTTAAAAAAAACAGCAAGCAAATAGTGTATTCAAAATGGTACACTAAGGTTTGATTCAATTATTTAAAATTTTTTTGCCTTTTAAATAAGATTAATTTTAATTTATTGACCCGTATTATAATAAAAAAAATTTTTTTAACCAGACAGTGCTTGATAAATGACTGATTTTTCTTTCTCTTTGAAGCAGCCTTTCTTTTAAGTACAAAAGCTAAAAGCATCGACAGTTTTATTTAAATTAAAATTGTATTGTTGTGTTAACTCATTACAAAAAAAAATTTCACTTTAGTAATTTTATAGAATTTGAAACACCGATAACTGCACGATAAAGGCATGTTTTGACACATCTATTAAAGTGCGTATCCCACGCAGCTATTGCATAAAGAGAGTGATGGTCTTACAACGCAGTTTGCTGTTTGAATGCCGCGGCACAGCAGCTGTCAGACGCCGGAGACAGCCGGACTTCCCCCGGAGTACGGTTCTCCCATTCACCGGCCAAGCATTTGCCGGACTGTAATAGCGCCAACTGCCGGACTAATAATCAGAATCGAAAAGCTTGCTTCCATGGTGGGGAGATAGGGTAGTGAGATGGTTTGTTATTTCAGAGCGGTTTTTTTCCCTCGTCCATTCTTTTAATTTGAAAAAAAGAAAGGATTAGTTTATTTTAGTTATTCGCTTTTTCGTGTGTTTGAGGTTAGTGCACAACAGCATGTTTTTAAAAAACGTTCAACAAGTAATGGTGATTTTCATTGTAGTAAACTTTTGTTTTCAAGGTCAAAAGTAAAAGTAAGTACAAAGTTGGAATCAACGGGTTTGTAAACTAAAATTTGTAATGCTTAGAGAGAAAAAAATTAAATAATTGAAAATGAAAATGAGTTAAATATGACAAACTTTAAATACATTAAATGTAACAGAGGTCGTATATCACATTATATCCAACGGAACTTGCATAACTATTTCTGCTTATATCCAAATACATACGAATTTTTAGTTGTAAATATTACAAATTAATTATTATTATTCATAGCATAAAAGTGTATTCTTTTTATTTTTCTAATCATTGTAAGAGATTCAATTACTTCTAAATTTTTTAAAAATCCCCCTTTTTTTGTTTAAAAATGTTTTTACCTCTATGAAATTTTATACTTTTCAAATATTGTTTTACTTTTTTAATGCTTTTGATTTAATAAAACAAAAAAAAATAAGCTACATCACGTTATATTTATTAAATCACACTTATTTCTTTCATTTTGTTAGCTTTGATATCGCATTTTTCCAGCAGTATATTTTCCACAAAAAGTCAAATTAAACATTTTTATTTTAAAAGGAATCATATTTTTCGAAGAGATAAGGATTTTTGGTTTTAATGTCTATGGCCTTCATATCAAAAACCGTTAATTAAGTATAGCAAAGTGTTCAAAAACATTCATCAAAAATACAAATTTATCTTCTTATACAGTGAATTAACAATTTTTGCCCAAGCATTATTTTAAAAAGCTTAACTTTCTATTTTAGATTGTTGTTTTAAAAAACAATTAAAAATAAATTAAAAATTTAATTTTTTACTAAACAATGCAAAACGGTACCTAAAGTTATTCGTTTAATTCATATAAAATATTGTTACGGCGTTTTCAGAGTTCAAAAAGTAAATACACAGAAGAAGAAAAATATAATTATTTGTAATGAATTTTTTCCACTGGAATTTCTTCGTCATCATTTCAATTATAAATTAATAACATGAATAAAAACTTACAACTAAATTATTGAATTATTAAACACACTTCTAATTTTTATCTTACGCTAGGAGCTGAATAATGAATGTAATATTCAATACAATTAATTACTTTTGTCTTGAGTGAAAATTAAATTTGGTTTTCGATCTAAATTAGCGATGCTGAATAAACACACTTATTTTGGCACATACTTATCATGCTTTATTTTACTATTTTTAATTTAATTGCTTTTAAACACATTTATTAATTTATGGTTTTGCAAACAAAAGACTTATTTTGTGTTTAGTAGATTAACATTTTTAGTTATTTTTTAGGTGTAAATTAATTTTGAGTTAGTAAAAAAATAAGAATCTCTGAAACATTTTAGGACAGGCAATAAAAGAATCAAACTGGATATTGCACTGTTCCCTTCTAAGAATATATCAGTAATAAAAATAAATTTCAATAATTTTATAAAATTAAGTTTATTGACATAATTTAAAATAAATATTCGTAAAAATTTCTAAAACATTTAGTTTTTTGTTTATGACACAACTTTCAAAATCTAATTTATCATTTGCTTCAAATTTGTCACAACACAGACCACATTCATGCTTTACTTAATATAAACAAAACACATTAGTCATTTTAGAAGCTGAAGACAATAAAAAAATTCCATAAGTAAATTTTTAAGTATCAGCATTCCCTCTTAAAACTGATTCTTGAAAATTCCAACCTATGTTTCTGACAAAATTAGTGTTACTGAATTCAAGTTGGATTTTTAAAAACTGATTTTCAATCAAAATTTTAATTTATCTAATTTTATTTAAGTTTAACACACACAAAACTGTTTTCTTTCATTTTGGTTTCGCATGCATTTAAAAAAAATCAGTACTTCATTTTTAATTTCATAATATATATTATTCATAAAGTTCTTAAGCTACGAAAGAATATAAATAGTAAAAGATTTAAATTATAAATGTCCGTTAAAAAAATAGTGAGTTTGCAATATTGTTGTAATTTTTTCTATTTTAAAAACTCAGATGATGTATTTAACATAGAGTTAAAAATATGATTTTGTCAGCAATTATGTTTTGATCCGGTAGTGATATTTTAAAAATGTGCACATTCATTTAAAATTATTCTATGTTTTAAAAATTTATATTTTGTGATAGAGATTGAATTATTTTACACAACGTGTATTGTTTTTAAGGGGGGGGGACTGCTTTGAATGATTTATGCATGAAATTATAATTTCTGAGCAAAAGTTAACATTGTTTTTAATTTGAACTACAATTAGAAGTAATTTTTTTCCATGTCACGTGTAGTTCATTTAAACAGTTTATATTATTTCATTTTTAAATTGTTATATGCTATACATTACTGAATTTATAATATGTTAATAACTTAGAATTTACTTTTCAGAAATTTCAAAATATTTTGTTTCATAGCGACAGAACTACAGTGATATAAAATTTCTTAAGAAGTTACTGAATTTATTTTATGTGTCTAAAAATATTTTATCAGTTACAGATTATTTTTCTGTAGCAATTCTAAATAACATTAACTATTTATAGGTTGATAAACGATAGGTATATGCTTATTTCCAATTGTTTTATTGCTAGTGTTTTAAAAAGTATTCTTTAAATAAGTCTAAAAATGTAACTTTGCATGTGGTATAAAAATGCTAAGCACCAAAGGTAAATTAATTTTTTTTTAAATCAAATTTTAGGTATAAAATTTTGAAAACTATTTCTAAATTTACAGGATAATTTATTTTAAGAAATCGAATATATTTCTTTTTAAAATTGATTTAAAAAATAATCATCCTTAAAACTCTAAAAAAGATCAATTTATGTTCTAAATCCCTAATAAAACGCAATCAATTCTGCAATAAGAAATAAATAACCTACTTCAATTTTATCTAGTTTTAATTGAAATATTTATCTATAATTTTATCTAGATATAACATCAATTTTAACAAGACAAACATTGAGTTGAAGAATGGACTCTTAAAAAAATAAATAAGACCAGTCAGTTTGTTTTGCCATTTGATTGAAAATTGATTTATTCTTAGTTGATGAATCTTCAAAGCAAGTTTTCCTGCATTTTTTTTCTACAAACAGTAAAGACAAAAAAAGAAAGGAACATTCCTTCGAATAACTGCCCACTTGTGAATAAGAATTTCACTTGTTTCTTAACGATAACAAATAATTTACGAAAATTTGTGATATATGGATTAAACCTCTATAAGAGTCTTTACAAAAGTTACTCTTTTTTATTTCATTATTGCTTAAAAACAAATTTTGTTATGAATGTAAAGAAGTATGTGAAAATTAACAAATATTTTCCAGTTTTGCTCATGCATTAAATTACTTCAAATTTTAAAATCAAACAAATTATGAATGAAATGAAATTTTAGACATTGTAATAAATGAGATCAAAATAACTTTTAAAAAAACTGTTTGCAGAGCTCAAAATTTACTGAAGGGTTTTTCATCCACAGACATTTTTCTTTAATTTATATAGATAGAACTTTGATACATATTTGACACAGTGTTATAATAGATTTTATTTATTATATTTCTTTAAAATATTTTCAAATAACACATTTGAATTTATAAGAATCAGCAACGTATTGCAAAATACAAAAAAAAAGTGATATTTTTTTTAAAAAAGCACTTAAATGAAACCAAAGGACTCAAATTAGTTTACATGATTAATTTTTCTTATAACTAAGGTCTTGTTTACTTAAACAACTAAATCTTTTCCTGTTTTATATCCAACACTTTTTTTAGAGAACCTCATGATTTTTCAAGAGTTATGATATTTTTAAAACACTTATGTATTCAACAAAAAGATTTCAACTTACCCCTACTTGAAGAACAGCAGTCCCTGGCCCAAACTAACAGAAACCAGACAGGTTTTCAGAGTAATATTTAAAACAGTCATCCTTGTTTGCATAATATGTAGGTCAGATTATATTTTTAACAGAGAAAGGACACAAGATATACGATTGCCAATAGGCTACACACAGTATTCAAAACACATATATAGATATATAACATATATTTCACATCCTCAATAGAAATGAGATACTTTTTATCTGTATTGTCCAAGGACTTCTATCAAAAGTATACAAGAGTATCTCAAGATACCAGATACGTTCACTATGACTGCACACAAAATCCATACATGTGTAGGTTATGAACATACAGACATGAGGGGAGTTAGAACGATCATTCAAGAGTCACCCCGGTCTAGAAAATCAGGATCGTGAGAGAGATTGTCGCTGACCACTGGTCTCGTTGACCGCTTCGTTCGAAATGAGCGTGTTCGCTCGCGAAAAGGCTTTTGCCGAAAGGAGTTTCTCGCTCGCTCTAAAACCTCTTCGAAAACGGGGCTGAGAAAATATGATTAAGTTATAGCGGCAGCGGCGGTAGTAAATACAACATTTATTTCGTCGCCCCCGGGCTGTTGTTTTAGAGAGAGAAACGAGAGCAACGGGGAGGAAGGGGAGGGTGGCGCGAGGGGGTGGTGGAAGAGTAGTAGTGGTTGCAGTGAAAAGCCGCATTTGGCCTCAAGCCTGGTCTCATTTTTACTTTCTTTTCTCAAAACCCCGACCGGTTTATTTCTCTTTCCTCTTTTTTTTCCTTCTCTTGATTCCTCAGTCTCTTTTAACTCCCTTCTTCTTACTTCCTCTGGCTTTTTTTTTTTGTCCTCCCCTTCGGAAAAGAAAGCAAACACGTGAGGGTCGAGCGAGAAGAAAACGGACATTCCACGGACGACAGCGTTGATTTTTGGAAAACTTTTGAGGTAAACGCCGGTGTCCGACTGACATCCCGGGTTGATACGCTTTGATGCGGTAGTGTGTGTATACAAACACGAGAGAAGAGAAGGAGGGAATTTACAAATGCGAAAGACAAGCCCTGGGGCTTCCGAGCGGCTACTTAAGAGAGAGAGGAGATAGCCCGCGGGGCGACCGGGGCGCAAAGGAAACTTAACACCCCCCTCAGGGGAAAGAGTGAGGATTAGATAAATACTCCCCAATTTGAATGGGGAGGTTTAAAGAGAGAGAGAGAGCGATGCTTACCTGCCAAGAGCAAGAGTCCAGAGCGAGGAAGGACATTGTCCTCCGGCTTGTTGACCGTTCTTTGCCGGAGCCGTCCGGGGGGGCGGGCAGTTCGTAGCCGTCGGGCGCGGGAGACAAAAGTCGGTGATGGGCAATTTGGCGTCGAGTGGCTCAGGAAGTGAACGGGGAGGAGACCGGCTCAGTCCCCGCGGGTAGGTGCTGCTAGGGGGAGGGACGACGCCGCAGGGGCACATGCGCACCGCCTACCAGGGGCGGGGCTTCCGGAGGCGCCCCTGCACGCGGCTCGGACCCGGACCGGAACCCTTCTTCTGAAGCCGACGCTTTTTTTCCCTCTCTTCTCTTCTCCCCCTGCCTCTTTCGAGAAACGGCCGACAATAGTGGAGAGTCCGCAAAGACGAAGGAATGGTTGGGTGAGTGCGCATGCGTGTTTTGAAAATGTTTTCTTGGGGAGCGGAGTGTGTCGAGGAGTTGGAGTTTTGAAGTTTTGTTTACAAAGAGGTATCGTGTTTATTTGAATCACAAAGCAGTTTAAAATTGCAGTTTCTTGCTTTTGTTTTTAATCTGTGAAAAAGTTTAATTTAACCGGATTTATTGACAGATAAACTTTTTTACTCTTACTATTTGTGTGGCGGCATATTGTGTGAAAACAATATTTTAACTCTCAGCATACAAGTAGAAATACTTTTATATAAGTTAAAATTTTATACTTATGTAATGATTTGCTTATCAACACTTTTTATTTTCCTAAAAGGATTTAAATTATTTATTTTGAGATAGGGAGATTGAAAGCTTGTATACATAAATGGTATTTAGGTACATTGATAGAATGTTTACAATATATCAATAAATTCCAAAATATATATAACTATAAGAGACAACAAATTTCTTCCTTCAAATTTTTAAATTTTATTTGTGAATATCACATCCCAGTTTTTTAAATCTTCAGAATCATTAAACACTTTGTTATTCCTTTATGTCGCGCAATAAAGAATACTTTTCAACAAAAAAATTTATTAAAAAGTATTTTTTGTTCATTTAAACTGCAACTGTAATCTCAAAACCTTAAAAAATATCTACAATTTTTTTTTTTAACTTAGTACTTTTGAAACAGACCAAAAAGAAAACTTATACACGGATATACCATACAGAAAAACCATCAGAATCTTAAGAACTTTTACATTTTTCACGTACATTTATATTAAAAAAGAATGAATTTAATTTTTTTGGAAAAATAAATAAATTCGGTTGATTAACAATAAAATAAAAAGGTTTATTATACTATAACACTTAATAATTTATACAAATTTGAATAGTAAGATGATTATAATTTTAAATGAAAAATTTTCAATTTTATTGTTATTGAAAATATTTTGCCTGGCAATATGACGCAAAGAAAACTCTTTTTGAATTTTATACTTATACCAAAATTCATGCGCAGCCTGCTATTAAACCCCCAAAGTTTAAAGAGTTTGAAATATTTTAAGTTTTCAAAGTTCATAATTGTTTTTTATTACAGAAACGAAACAAAATTTCAACCTCTGAGCATGCGCCGTTATCCAGCTATTCCTTTCCATCTGTTCTCCACTCTCAGGCATCCAAGGATGAGGGGGGAAAGACAGCATCCTTTGCTGATTGGATGAGTGGGACGGGGTGGGCGTAGCCTTAGGGCTCATCCGAGAGGACAAAAGGAAGATAAGTCTTCGAGGGAGGGAGAGAAAGGGGGGATACACGCCCAGGCGGCGTGAGAACTTCACTTTCTCGTGGTTGGGAAAGACGAAAACAAAGAGGGGGTGCTTCGCTACATCTAGAACACATGTACTATTATATATATATATCCCTTTAAAATAATCGCTTGTTTCAAATATGTTTACAATCGGTGATTACAACCAGAAACCAAAATTTCAACTTTTGACTTATACATAAATCTGAATAACAAATTGTCACATGTTATAATATCGAGAGGTTTGTTTGTTCATTATTTGGATTAACACAGAACAAAAAAAGTCGTTGTGCAATAGAATAAAACGGGCGGACTTAGTGCATGTCAGTTTAGATCGGATCCCAAAGTCAATAACTGGACAAGCTAACAGTTAGTTGCATCCAATGGTCATACCAACTCAACCGTTGGATTTTGAGCGATTTGGTTTTCATAATTCTTTGAAATTATGGGGAGTTGAGACCAATGCTAAATCGATTATTCTAGATCTCTAAAACCTGTTATAATTAATGGTTTCTACGTTACTTAGATATATGTAAATACATACGAGATTATTGATTGTTTGATTGGTTTTATAAACGTCTATTTTAAAGCAACACGAGGGATAATGACAACAAGCCAAGTGACAAGAAAACATTTGAGCTTACATCGTAGCTACTACCAATCATATCAAGAATTCATTTGCATGCAGTAAAAATTTTCAAATATTTTTTTTCACAATGCGGATTGGTATTTAGCAGATTCCACGATTAGAATATTCCCGGGAAGCTAGTAGCAATCTTAGTGTAGCACCATATACCAACTGCCGCAAGTAATTTTGACTCCTAGTTTCCTCCCCAGAGGAAGGCACCTGAGCTCTGAGGATGCCAATCTGTTCAAGGAATTTAATTTTGCCGAGAGCCCCCAAGCCAAACAGGCACTATAGGATCTTTTACATGTCATATAATTATATGACATGGAGGCTTTCCCTTATCTGCATCATGAAAATCCAACGATTTGAAAAGGGGTCAAACCCGCAGCCTTTAGCGTATTAGACCAGTGCCAAACCAACTACGCAACCCAGATGACATTTTCAAATATAAATCGTCTGCAGCAGCTTCTAAGTGACGGAACGTGGGTCTACCTCGATTTATACTCGATTTGATATAAATTTACATCGCAAAGTGAAGCAACACGAGAGCTATTATTGATTTGACCTCATAAACTTGAATCGCGGTCAAGAGACGAGACTCAGCTTGCAGCGCATTCTTCCAATTACTATACTACATTGATGCGCATCAGCTCCTCTACACTGCAGATCCATAGTGGCACTAGGATTTTAACCCACGAACTCGATAGAAACAATATTGGCCACGAGTTCATGATCATGATCAATGTATGTGTTTGTACATTGGCTAGAAATATTACACTTTTTCCCTCCATGGGGAATTCTTGATGACAATACATCTTTATGCAACTAATGCTATAGATTTTAATTTATTGCATATGCTTATAGGTGGATAAAATCAATTATAATTAAATCTAAAGCTGAACTAATTTCTTACATGAGATCACAAAGCCTTAATTAAGAGCCTCTTCACTAAAACGATCATTCAAGCCATAATCGAATCAAAAATAAATCGTTTATCGTGCACACATCGTTTAATATCAATATATTAAAATAAAAAAAGATGTTGGAATACTAAAATGATATTTCGATAGTGGCATGGGGTATTGAAGGTATTCGTTTTAATCAATATTTTAGTTTAAAATATTCAATGATAATTGAATTAAATGTTAAATTTTTAATAACATATAAAATCACAAACTTTTTTTAAAAAAGTAACATAATTATAACTAAATAGAATGCAATTATTTCTATGAAATTTTTAGTTTTGAAGTAGACCATAATTGCTTAAATTCCTTTAAGAAAAAATATCTACGATACTTTTAAATTTTTAACAAGCTTTTATAAGTTTCACTTGTATGTAACGGAATCTTGGAACTCGATTTTTACCCACTTAAAAAAGTCAGATTAATTAGAAATTTTGCACACTTGTCAAGGACCGATGACAATACAATAATTTCATAATTTTCCTCCATTGCCCTTATCAGGACATTAGGAATAACGATATCCAGATTTGGGGTGGCAATTCCATAATGCCATATTTCGTAAACAGTTCAACAAACGAGTGGTCTAGAGTTAGAGCCGCCGCTTTGGTGTACGATCAAGTAGATCACGCCTGCCTTCTTGCATTCAATAAATTCTCATTGCTCTATTCAACCGATGTATTGCAACCTGTTGTATTGCTACCCAAGAATCTTCGTGACAATATACCACTTCCAGATTTGGTGACTTATTGCATATAACATTTTCAGATTTGGCGACTAATCCCATGTATCATTTCCAGATTTGGCTATTAAAAGATTAAGGTGCAACCCCCAAAACGAATACACGTGTGGTTAACAGAGATAAAACAAACAAAAAAAGTTTTCTCTCTATGTGAGAAAGGGAAGAATGAGTGTGCCATAACAATTTCTTGCTATAATATAAACAATTATCTAGTTTTTCTGAAAATAGAAATAAAAAAAAAGAATCATGCATGTTGAAAAAAACAATTTATGGTCTAACTGCTAAATATTTTTATAAAGCGATACGTTTAGAAGTGATGATTCGAATTAACATTATAGCAATACTTTTAAAAGGTGATGTTATGATTGACACTTAATATTGTACCATGTTTTTATAAGCTCGCTTTCTTGTATGTCTGTCCGGGTGGAATTTTGTAATTGATTTTAAGCTGTGACTTCCCGATAGCTAGAGATTTGAAATTTGGACCATAGCTCAGAAGTGGATGACAATGCATGAAAATGAGGGGGGGAAATTAAAAGATGAATTTTATACTTTTTAGTCCGTTATAAAAACATGTGGTACATTACAAGAAAAAGTTCGAATTAAAAAAAAATTTTAACATACTTTTATTAGTTTGACCTGTATCAATAGAGACGAAACCTGTGAAATATAACGATACGGGACTCATCCGAGGCGACGTAAAAGGAGAGAATAAATACCTTCACACCCGTTAATTAATATCCATTGAAGAGCAAGACTAATCCTAGCAGCCACGTAATTCCGGCTCCAAATATCAAACTCAAGGATAAATTCAACTATGAATAAATGATAGTTTAAAAAACTAAAAAACACGCTTTTATACTGAATCGAACTAAAAAGTAAGAAAATAATTCTTAATAAAGAATAAAATGATGAACGAGAAAATGAATGTCTTTGGGGTAAAATCGTGGGGTGTTCTATAAATGAATCAATTGTTATAATTTCTTACTTCTATTCCGAAAAGCTGAATTAGTGTAAAAATGTAGTACAAAGCACCCCACGCTTTTACCCCAATGACATTAATTTTCTCATTTATCATTTTATTCTTATATTAAGAATTATTTTTTTACTTTTTACTTCAATTCACTATAAAAGCGTGTTTATTAGTTTATTTTTAAACTATAATTTATTAAAAGTAATTTTATGATATATACTAGCTGTTACCCGCCCGCTTCGCTGGGAATTTCATGATGTTTTATAAATTTTTACTGCTATATATATGTATAAATTATTGATATCTAAGTCCTGCATTAAGAATTCGATTGTATTGAAAAATATACTTATACCTGTAACTGTCGCCTGTTGATAAAAAAAGGGGGGCAGAACTCATCTAATTTGTGTTTTCTAAAAATCTCTAAAATTGAAGCATAGAATGATGTTTGCTCTTTCGTAACCCAAAAACCAAGTGGATTCCCGCAAAACCAATTTTCGGTGGATCTCTACTCCGTAAATTGAACATGCAAGACAAATTTCAAGTCTAAATCTAACAGAAGAAAAAAAAAGTTTTACTATCAATATCCCCGTAATCCCGTTGAGAGCCGTTTTCCAAAATAACCGCTCTTAGCGGATTTCAACTCAACAAAAGAAAAATGCAAACCAAATTTCATTATTATAGTCCTTGTAGCTCGAAAAAAGTAATTTTTTTCGTCAATACGTCCCAGTAACCCCCTGCACCCCCCAGAACTTGATTTGCTTAAAATACATTCTTAGTGGATCCCTATTCAACAAAAGAAACATGCTTAACAAATTTCAAGTATATGGGTCTAACAATTAAAAACAGGAATTTTTTTCTGTAACTCCTCTTGACTCCTCGAAACCCTCCTTAGGGGTCAATTTTTGTTTTACTCTTTGTTAGAGGAACTCTATTCCATGAAAGGAACATGCCTACCAATTTTCAAGCAGGACGATCAAATAAATTAAAATGGAAATATTTATCAATTACGCCTCTTAATCTCCCGAAATTAAACTTGGTAGTTCATATTCGCGAAATCCATTTTGTAGCGGTTCTCTACTTTACGAAAGGAATCTGCTTATCAAATTTCAAGACTGTACGTCTAATAGTTTAAAAATGGGGATAATTATCTATAACGCCACTTGAGCCCCCGCAACGCCACTTCTGGGTCTGTTTTCACAAAACCAATTTTGTAGGGGAATTGCACACTATGAAAGGAATCTGCTTAGCAAAATTTGAAGACTGTGCGTCCAATAAATTAAAAATGCAAAAAAAAAAATTATCAATAACGCCCCTTGAACCCCCGCAAAGCGGCCTAGGTGTCGATTTTAACAAAACACATTTTGTAGTGTATCTCTATCCTATGAAAGGAATCTGCTTACCAAATTTCAAACTGTGCGTCTAATAGTTTAAAAATAGAAATAATTATTTATATCTGCCCTTAACACCCCGCAACACCCCTTGGGGGTCAATTTTTCCCAAACCTGTTTTGTAGCGGATATTTACTCCATGAAAGAAACATTCCTACCAAATTTCAAGCAGGGAGGTGAAGTAGTTTAAAAACGAAAATATTTATCTAGTACGCCACTAAATCCCCCGCAACGCCATTTAGAGGTCTGTTTTCACAAAACCTTCTTATAGCTGATCTCTACTCTATATAAGAAATCTACTTATCAAATATAAAGACTGTGCGTCTAATAGTTTAAAAATGGAAATAATTATCTATAACGCCCCTTAAGTCCCGCAACACCACTTGAGGGCAATTTTCACGAAACCCATTTTGTAGCGTATCTCTACCCTATGAGAGGAATCTACTTACTAAGTTTCAAGACAGTACGTCTAATAACTTAAAAATCGGAATTTCTAACGCCCCTTAAACCCCCGCCCCCGCAAACAATTGCTGCTAATTTGAAATTACAAATAGACACTTCCATTTTATTTATTTTTATAGATATAGATTGGGATTATAATAACTATTGTTTAAATGTGACTAAAAATGTAAATAAAAAAAAGAAAGGATTAAAACTTATCAATTTTTTGTTTCTTGCATTGATTTTTGCTTATGAAGCCTTGATTTATTATTTTTAAAAGTGCATCCGAAACAGCCGATGCTCTTCTTAACTGAACAGTGAGATAATTATCATTAAAAAAATTATGGCACGTGTCAGCGTATTATCATGTGCGCGTAACACTATTATGTCTCATGAAGAGCATCGGTCGCCAGTAACCAAAACAACGACTTCATTAGCTCAGCTTGGCGTTCAATTTGGCGTTCACCTTGGCATTCAGTTTCACGTTCACCCGTATAGTTTCCGTTTCCGTAAGAATACGGGAATGAAATATAGCCTATGTTACTCCCCGTTAATGTAGCTTTCCATTAGTGAAAGAATTTTTAAAATCGCACCAGCCGTTTCCGAGATTAGCCAGAACAAACAGACAGACAAAAATTTTAAAAATTGGTTTTTTGTTATGAGTACCGTATATACTTTTAGTGCATTAAGTAAAAAGCTGCTAATTTGAAATTACAAACAGACACTTCAATTTTTTTTTATTTGTATAGATATAGATTGGGGTTATAATAACTATTGTTTAAATGTAACTAAAAATGTAAATAAAAAAAAGAAAGGATTAAAACTTATCAATTTTTTGTTTCTTGCATTGCTTTTTGCTTATGAAGCCTTGATTTATTATTTTTAAAAGTGCATCCGAAACAGCCGATGCTCTACTTAACTCAACAGTGAGATAACTATCATAAAAAAAATTATGGCACGTGTCAACGTATTATCATGTGCGCGTAACACTATTATGTCTCATGAAGAGCATCGGTCGCCAGTAACCAAAACAACGACTTCATTAGCTCAGCTTGGCGTTGAATTTGGCGTTCACCTTGGCATTCAGTTTCACGTTCACCCGTATAGTTTCCGTTTCCGTAAGAATACGGGAATAAAATATAGCCTATGTTACTACCCGTTAATGTAGCTTTCCATTAGTGAAAGAATTTTTAAAATCGCACCAGCCGTTTCCGAGATTAGCCGGAACAAACAGACAGACAAAAATTTTAAAAATTGGTTTTTTGTTATGAGTACCGTATATACTTTTAGTGCATTAAGTAAAAAGCTGCTAATTTGAAATTACAAACAGACACTTCAATTTTATTTATTTGTATAGATTAAGACAGAATTTCTCAAACTGTGGAGTGCAAAAATATCGAAAAGTCAAAAACAAAAGATATGACATAATTATCAATTTACTAAAGGAAAGCAAAACAAAACACATTCTGACATAATAAAAAATAAAATACATATTCACACTTATATAATATACTTACAAATGTATCAGGACGGCAAAAAGTATTTGATAATTAATTCAGCAGCACTAAATTAAAAACAAGTTTTGTAATTACTAGTGACTCCTATGGGCTTGTCATATACAAAATCTAATAATTATCTCGATAATTTAACTATAAAGCGTACAAAGTCGTATTGTAGATTTAGAGTCAAAGTACATTACTATTGCAATCAGAACATTGTAATTGTACAAGGAGGGCACGATCAAAATTGGGTCGCAAATATTCAAAGTCTGAGAAGCACTGGATTAGGAAATCTGAAGAATATTTATCCATGTAAAGGCTTTGCTATTAGAAATTAGTAAAACGATTAAAAAATGAATTTAATTGCCAATTGCTCTTAGTTCAATGCAATTACATTTATCAGGTTATAGAAATTCGCGTTCTAATATCTAATTTATCATATTATGCTCTCATATAATGGGTTTTAATTTACTTTGGTTTAATATTTTCACCAATTTTTTAACATTGTTAAGTAATAGTTATAAAACAATTTTTAATATATATAGAAATAAAATACCTCAGAGCAATATATACTTTAATTAAAATTTCAATTATAGCCTTAATTGTATAAATTTGGAACTGTTCAGATATTATAATTTTTCAATAAAAAAATCTTTTAAAATAAAATTTTAACATAAGATCTAGAAAAAAAATCGTTAAGTTCGTTAAAATTTTTGAATCAAATCTAAAAGCATTTCATCCTCGAAGGCATAAGCCTTTTAATCACTATCACAGGACAGTGATATTTGAGCTAAAATGTTAGTTTTACATGCACAATTTGTTTAACGAATTTGAGCTTCTTATTTAATATGTTGATTATTTATTTCAGCTATTATTCGAAAAAACTCCAGTTAATTTATAGTATCTATTAAGAGGAAGTCACAAAACGACAGATTTCTCGTATAAAAATTCCCCCTTTTAATATAAAATGAAGTAGGTAAAAAAAATGCAATAAAACTTTAAAGCTAATTTACTGTATAAATAAACATATGTTAAGGCCTCCTCCGTATAAGGTAATAATTTATTAAATCTCGGAGTTAGAAAGTAAACCAAGATAAAAAAAAAAGAACCTCATTACTTCGAACTAATTAGGGAACAAATTCATCCGGATTTTGATACCAAAAATCGGATTGATACCTATCCAAAAAGAATAGTTAATCACTCTACAGAATAAAAGTAATATGTATTTCGAAATTAGGCAAATTCAAATGTAAATAATTCCTCAAGAATGCAAACAAATGCGTAACTTGTAATTTTTTTCTAATCTAATGCATATCATACAACTGTGAGCTTTATTAATAAGTGTAAAAAAAAACAGTTGAATTAATTATTTTAATGGTTGCCTGACTAAGGAAAGCAGCGTTCTTGTGCAATGGGGACTGGATTAAGGAAGATTTACTGTATGTATCGATACTTCCATAAAAAGTTTGAACATAATTATTCACTTTTACAGTGCTACAATCTGTGACTGTAGATTTATGTGTGTGTTTCTTAAATATTTATAAAAAATAAACTTATCTTAATGCAAAATAGTATAGTTTATATGTTTGCTTATATCGATGTCGGGGGAGTGTGGAAATGAAAGAAGATTGTTCATAGTTTGAAGGTGGGAGATAATGTATTTAGGAACTTTTCGAATTATTATTTGACAAATACATTCATCTTTTCTAATATATTTTGGAATTTATACATATACGAAAGAATTCAATATGCAAATGTTTTTATGGAAATTGCTTCGAATAATTTTTTTGAAAATAGAAAATACCATACAAATTGTTGTATGATAAAATCTTTTTTTGGAGACCCAAGATTTTCCGAAACATTTACATTTTTTTAATGTTCACTTAGAATAATTTTTTTCCCTTGTTAACTTTTCAAACTCCTTTTCAAATACAAAACAGCGAGAAATGATCGAAAAATGTTCGAAATTTATTTGACTACTTAGCTCGACAATAATGGGACTTCACTATGTTGATGCAGTACGTACAGAAAAAGTAGTTTTACAGAAGAGAAATTCTTACGGCCGAGATGGTACAGTTGCAAAAATCGGCAGAAACTCAGCTCACAAAAATTAATTTGCTCAAATACTTCATTCGAATCTTTGAATTCAACTATCTATTTTAGTTTATAAGAAGTTAATTTATACGAAATTAAATTCAGATTTTATCAAAGAAATCTAAAAAAAAATCTATTGAGCATATTTGTTACTAATTTTTCAGTACATTTTCGTTTTAACGTGTGGTTGGGGGGAAAAAATCATTGACATAGAAGAAAGGAATCTATTATTTTATCAACTGATTCTGTACTCCAGTTTTTGATTAGATACATCAGTTGATTTAACAGTCCTTCAATAGGGAAAAAATCTTTTTTTTTTTTCATAAGTAATTGAAGATTCAAAAATCTGCTTAACTAATTATTGGTTGCTATTTATTGATAAAACCTTTTAAAATATGATTTAATTCATCATATACACCGAAGAGCCAAAAAATTATGAACACCGGCTCAATAACACGTTGCACCACTTCTTGCCTGAAAAACAGATGCAATTCACCAAGGCATGGATATCACAAGTTATGGATAGATGACAAGAGATAGATTGTACCAATCGGCTAAGCAGTGGTCACTTAAAATGGAATCATTCCGACATGAAGGTGTTAAACCTTCCAGTTACCTTTCTATGAAAACCCAAATGTGTCTTATCAGATTTGGATTCGGTGGCGAGGATATTAAATGAAATTCATTCATGATGTGTTCCTCGGGTCCTTCTAACACAATTATAGCCTTTTGATATAAGACGCTGTCCTGCAGGAAAATTCCATTTTCAGTGGAGAAAACAGACGCCCTATAAGGGTGCAAATAATCCACAATTATGTTCAGATAGACTGCAACTTCTACGGTCTCTTCTACCGGAATAAGGGTCCCAGAGTCACCCTAGTCAGAGTCACTATTCTCCAAATAATAGTAGTTCTATCAATAGCCTGAGTACATGGAGGGAGCAACTGTTTGACAGTGAAAGACGGCGCGTCCTGACACAATCATCGATGTGATGAATGAGGGGAAAAAATTGTGATTCATCTTACCAATAAACTCTATTTTACTTATTTATTGTGAAGTCTCAATGTTTCTGACCCATGTGTGGGTGCAGTCGGTAATGACGCTTAGTGAGCAAACCCACGAGTGGGACGTTTGCTGTGCAGTCCCATATCCAACAGTGTCCACTGCTGTGCTGTGTGCACTTGGCCTGAATCGTATTGGGCTGTCAACTGACCCACTGCCTGGCGTCTATTTTGCTCTACTAAGCGGGATGATTTCCGACATCCTTTTTTTGGATGATGCGTAGACGTTCAACAACTAAGTGTATACTTTTGGTTTTACCATTATTTATCACCATTTGCAAAAACACTAAAACCAGCAGAACTCAAACAACCTACCAGTCCTGCTGTTTCGGAACTAATCGTTCCGAGTCTTCGGGCCATTGCAATCTGCTCTCTTTAAAATTCGCTTAGACCAGCCGTCTTTTCCCTCATTTTCAAAGGTAAGAGCAAGAATAATTGCTTACCTTCTCCAGCAACGCAGTTAAATACCATTCTCTCATAACAGAGAGAGAACTTCAATTAAATGTTAAACCAAAACAAATTTCATTTCATATCCCACAGGATAGATAATTCAGAATATAGCATTCATGTTGGGCCATTTTTTAAACTTAAAATGTATCCCAAGTTCTTATCTAGTCCTATTCTTTAACACTGCAAGATTATTGCAACGGGTTCTCCCACATGATTTCCCTTAAATATCGTAGAAAATAGCCCCAGGGATTGGTTGATATCAAAACCTCACCTTGCGAAAGAATTACGATGTTTACAAATGAACATTTCTACTAAAATAGAAATATAGTGAATAAATGTGCGAAAATAATTGAAGAGATAAGGAAAGGGATAGGAGAGAGCGATACAGGAATTAGACTGTGTTATACAAGCATTCTAAAATTTTAATTATGTTAGAAAAAGAATCATTTGGAACAAAAGACGTTCTCATCAGAAATTAGATATGAATGTTTTTCTTATCGAGAGTGCGAATATTTCTCCAAATTTTATCAGTATCATTAGAGCTAACACTTACTTAAATTAAGCAACAAAAATATTACTTTGATAATTTAGTTTCAGAAGAATAAACTTGTTTTAAACTCTTTGACTGACTTATCTACAGAAAATTTTACTCTAATGCCACATTATGCAAAAATATTTTAAGTTAGAAATATTTGAAACCGTCTAAAACAGGAGTCGGCAACCTATGGCACGCGTGCCCAAAATGGCCCGTGGCACTCTACATTTCACTATAAATTATTCAGTTTTTGAGTAAAGTTGATCATTTTGAAATGTAGCTTACATTTCAAGCTGACATTTTCAAAATTATGAAAATGAAAATTTACGGAATTATTAAAAAGTCTGTAAAATAACTGTAATGAAAAATCGACAGTCATTTTAAATTGTTGGATGTCATTTCTGGAGAGATTTAATTGTTTGAAGATAAAATTACATATGTTCTACTTTCTGCTTTTGGTTTTACATATCTATGGGAACAGATCTTTTCTCATTTGAAAAGTATTCTGAGTCTGAAAACTTTTTGCCTTCTAAAAATGTTTCGAGAGCACAAAATATGAACAATTTTCGACTAGAAATAATTCTTTGAGGTTAAAATGAAGTAATTTGATTCTTTTACACATTTTTTATAAAGGAATAAAGTTTCAAAAAAGTATAAAATGTCTAAAATGTAATCATAATTTTAAATATAATAAGCACATAAATATAAGAAAAATTTTTGTAAGAAACAAATAGTAAGTTTTACGACGCGCATGATATTTTCTGAAATAATAATTCTAATTACTAGCAATAAGTTGATTTATAAAGTCAGATATATCCTTATTAGATGGTAGCGATTTTATATATAAATAGAATAAAAAAGTAAATTTTTAAAAAATAAAAAAGTAAATTTTTTAAAAAAAAATTTTTAATTTAATTTTTTTGAAATTTTTCAAAAAATTACAAATATGTAATACAATAAATAGCTAGGATTTAAAGATTATGATAGAGTTTATAATTCTGTAAAGTTTTATGCATCAAAGTATGATAGTTTTTGAAACGCAATGCGCGTAAGTGAAAAAAACACAAACTGAGAAAAAAGGCTTTAAAGTTTTAAATTGAACTTGAGAAAATAAATTTTAAAACTTACATCCTAAAATGCTCCAGGATCATAGGATATGCCTTCCTGTTGCTCAAACAGCTCAATTTCTTTACTCTTTTTAATTTTTTTGGCTCTGCGAGCTTCAAACGATGACGTTTAGCTCCTCTTTCTTGACGTAAAGATTGGACGATTGTCACGTTCAGCCAGGGACACACAAACATTTTTGTTAATTTTTAAGCCAAATTTCTCTAAAATAGTAATAAGTATTTGATTTCCATCATTAAAAATGCTGGTTGCTAGATTTGCAGCAATCTCTGCAATCTGAAGTCTAGAATCAATCGTCTTCGGACAAAACTTCCAGATTAATGAATTTAAACTTTCATTAGGATTCTGTGTCTTACCTCCTAAACATTTCTTCATGAGTGACAGATGAGATAAGTCTGCAAATACAGGCTTAATTACATCTCGAACAGCTTTCGCAACTAAGGGTTTGTGTTTATAATTTTGTAAATTATTATTAATTGCAGCATTATACTTACACCATGTATTTGGATTTGTAGGACAAAATCAGTGCATCGGTTCATCATCGGTGCTGCAAGAATGACCCCAAACAGCCCAAATGGCTTTCCGCATTTCCTTTACACTAGTAGAATTGCATCGAATAGCATTACCATAGTAATGCGCAAGCTTATCAATTAAACTATCAGTTAACCTACCTTTACCGCCTATAGTTTTACCATCAGATAATTTCTTCTTACCATATATAAATTTAAGCTTCCTAAGTCTTGTACCCATTCTCTTTTGCACATGGCCTACACATTCTATTTTCTGAATCAGATGGTCATTGCCGTATGGATTGTTTTCAGAAAGGGCATTGAATGTTTTTGTGTCGCCATCTCCTATGTAGTTCGAATATTTCAGGTTGTGAAGCTTTCTGATCGATTAAAAATCCTCAACATCCCGTCAATCTCCATCTTACCAGCAGAGCCAGAATAATTTTTTTCTACATGAAATCTTATGCGCTCTTTGTCATTTATTGTACTTGATACCAAACTTTACCCCTTTATAATTGTCGCATCCTTTGCAAAATGAGGACAACACTTCCCTATCCAAAACCTTACCTGTTTCGGCCCCATTAGAGTACATACTCCAATCAACGATGAATGTCCTCTCGTCTTCCAGGTCCCATCACCACTTACCGTTAAAATGTTATCAGGTGATGAAGAATTTTCTTCGACAGCTGCCCTGTTCATGCTTTCTTCGGCGACTTCCTTCATAACAAGTGAAAGTTTATTATTAATAACATCATATGATTTTTGTTCAACAGGATTAGGAAGACTCATTACAGAACAAAAGGTTTTTAATGATTCTAAAACTTGACCTATACATTTCATTGCTAAAATAGATCTTCTGTTAATTTCTGGAGCATTATTTTTATTCCCAGTGTTTTCACAGCTTGAAAAAGTACAAATACTCCCACAGTTTTTACAATGTATTTCAAAATTCGAACATAAACCACGAGTGGATTTTTCATTAATTGTTAATGGTTTATGACATTTTAAACAGCATAATACTGACAAAATAGAGCTAAAAGTTGAAATAAAATCAAAAATACGATATCCTTTGAAGTTTTCACTTACCTTAACAAGATTTGACTTTAATGAAGTCTGAATTCCTGAAAGTTTTTTAATTGAAGCATTTTTCATTTCGGCACACTTCCTTGTATCTTTCATATCTGTAACATGTGAGTCACTTACCTTTAAATATTTATTTCCTCTAAATCTTTCCTTGGGGCGATTTTCCAATTAGCTTCTCAGAATAAAACAACAAATATCTTCTATTTAGGTAAGTGTTTTAAAAAAACGTGTGCTAAAGTAAACACAACAGAATCAAAACACAGCAGAATGAATGTGTTGAGTTGCAGGCTTCCTTCTGATCAACTCAAGCGCTTAAAATATTTCATGAGGTTTAGTAAAAACAGAAAAATGAAAGGTATGCAAAAATCAAAAATAAATGGGCGTGGCATGTGTCCATTTAAAAGTTGTTATGACTAAATTGCTGTTTGCAATTTTTTGAATAACTTTCGAAGTTTTTAGAGTATTGTCACGTGGTTAGTATCAAAATGTTCAGAAAAAAATGAAGAACAAGATATATTTTTTTCAAAAATTCGAAAAAAAAGGGTTAACACCTCTGAGACCCCTTAACGACTTTGCGGACTCAATTGAACATTCAGAATCATGTGAAATGTAAAGTCACATATTATACGCCTGACAAATAAAAATAGACAAGTGCAGCGACAACACACTTTTGCATTAAAATATTTAACTATATTGAAAGAATACTTTTTTGGTTGTTTATTTCTTATTTTAATGGTTAAGTTTACAAGATACATATTACAAAATGTATGTGTAAAATTTTAATTTATTTATGTTGAAGGAATAGTTACACATTTTGTGTTTATTTTTATTTTATAAATATTCTTAAATGCTGCATAATTAATTTAAAATAAAACTGTATTCTGGACCTCTAAACACCTTCATCTGCATGACTTGCCGCGGAAATTTAATTATTTCAAATATCTCCTACTGTGCGGCATCCTGAATCATATTGGTAGATTGGTTTGGCACGCCAAAACAACGTTCCCGGACCCTGATTTAAAACATCTTTGGCATATAATTTTAGAAATAAACACTTTAATAATAAGGCGATTGTTTTGGAAAAAAATGCCGTACGAATAAAACTTCTAAAATTTAAGAAACATAGTTAACATTCCGATTAAAAATATCCAATATAGTCAATAAAATGAGGAAGTTAATTTTTTTAAACTTGTACAAACACAACTGCTTTCATACAGTACTCGTGTGTGTATAATACGAAGTAGGATTCAAAAGTTCCCGGACTGAGCCTTAACATGAAAAAGTTTTGCATTAAGGTGACTACGATAACATTTTTGTGTTACTGCCTTCTTTTCTAAAAGTGATTTGTCCAAAATCAACAGGTCGGGGGAGGGGGGTCACCATGGCGTCGTATTTTGTAAACGGATGCATTTAGTAGTCGGTGATTGAAAGAAATGATGTTTGTAGCGCAGAGAATGTATATCAAATTTTGTAGAGTGCTACGGAGACTTACGAAATGTTGAAGCATATGTACAACAATGATACATTATCGCTAATGCAGGCTTTTGAGTGGCCTCGACATTTCAAAGCGGGGAAAGTGTCGAAGAGGACGAACGCTCTGAGCGTCTGCAGACTTCTCGCACCACCGAAAACATTTAAAAGGTTTCTGCGGTGAGACAAAAGAACAGACATCAAACAATAAAGGGGCGGAAACGAAAATAGCTATTTTGCCACATCCGCCTTACTCCCCTGATTTTGCCCCCTACAAATTCAGAATTTTTCCAGAACTGGCACATCGCTTTCAGGGTCGTCGATTCCACAATTTGCAGATAAAATTAAAAGTACACCGCGGCTCAATTAAAGGACATATCTACAGGATTTCAGAAATGTTTCGATGACTTTTACAAGTGATGATAAAAGTGTGTTGTTGCTCAAGGGTCTTATTTCAAAAGAGTATATGTTTCATCAATTTAATTGCTGATATTTTTTTTAAATTATAGACTCAATCCGGAAACTTTTGAACCCTACCTCATATTTTTATTTATTTATTTATTGGAATCAGTACAGAAAACACTCCAGTTACAGAGTGCGCAACAGAAAAACGTAAATCAAGAACCACGAAATTTCACCAAACACAATTGAAGACATATAAACAGTTTTCAAAAATTAAGGAAAAACTCTATAAACACAACACACAGAAAAACATTGAGAATAAAAATTAATGCACATTAAGAATCCAAAAATTGTAAAACTTCACATTTGAAAACAATTAAAGACATTAAAAATATCAAGCTATTCAGAAAACCTGTTAAAAGTTTTATAAACATAAACTTATATAGTGAAAAATTTTCTATAAAATTGCGTCTGTGAATAACCTATCCTCAAATAAGGAATAGCTTCTGAATTCATTCGCTGGTACAGGAAAACGAACCTTGCTTAAAAATTCAACGCATTCGATCATATTAGTGCTAATTTTTGTAAAATGAAAAACTCAAGAAACATCTCGTTATGATTTCAAACTTGGAATATTAAAAACTTTGCGTAGTTTAGAGGATGATAAATACTGCGGGCAAAGATGGTTTATCTACAAAAGTAGTAACTCATGGACCTATTTTGCATCTTTTAAGAAATTTCGATTTTATTTTTAAAATGAGGATTTCAAATGAGGCTGCAATATTCGAGATTGTAGTGGACAACAGTATAATAGAGAGTTTTCAAAGCAAGCTCATTAGAAAATGCTCTAGTTTTATGTTTGTAAATAATGACATTGTTTAAAGAATATTAATAATATTTCTTTGGAATTAAAAACATTTTTTTAATTGAATATAGTTTTTATTTTAAAAAATCTTTTAGTATATTGTCTTTAAAGATAAAATTAAAATATATTCTAAATGTGGTTTGAAAAGTATACGTATTACATTTATCAGATAAAATTACATGTTATAAATGATACGTAATATAAACATCAATACTTTAGGTTTAAATCGCTATTGATTTATACTGAAAACATATTAATGTTTAAAAATTAAATTTTATGTGCTTCGGAATGAATTACTTTGAAAATCCCTTTTTGTTTCCCTAGAATAATTTTTTCTCATCTATCTACATTCCATGCAATATCCTCGAGATATTTTTTTAAATTTAAGCAATAACTATATTATTCGACAGAAAATGAGAAAAAGAACCATTTTCATTTTCTCCCCCTCAAACAAAGAAAGCACATTTCGATTGAATTCTATCTCTTGTTATCTATCTCCTTCAAATTAAAAACGAATCAAAATGCTCTTTTATCTTACACGAATCCGAATTCCTAAGTATTTAGAAAACGCCGCTCTTCCACAGTTAAAAAGAATCAGGGGGAAAAAAATATAAATATCTTTTTGTCTTCCTGTTCTTCATTTACTTTCGTAAAATGGAAAGTTAAAAAAAATATATATATTCATTAGAGTAAGGTGGAGTTGTTCCCTCCCTTCGTTACGCGACTGTGATTTTTTTTCCTTTTCTTCTCTACCTCTTTCAGTATATCTTTCTTAATAACTCGTAGTTGTTCTTTTCAGCGCCAGAAACACAATAAGCTATAAAATTGCATTTTTAGCTGCTGCCAACAAAAAAGAAATAAAACTACACACCATAATAAATAAAACAAAAACGGATATTCCAATCTACATTTTCTCTTTTGTTTATTTATTACTTTTTCGTTGTTCATCTGGAACGCCAATAACAATAACGATTCTGAAGACTTCGCTTTATATATATTTTTTTACTTATTTATTTATTTATTTTACGTAATAAGAAAAGAAAATTTTAATAACAATAATAAAGACGAAGGGCGCAAAAATAAAATTAAAAAAAAAAAGCTGTTTACGCAAAAATCGAAGGCGGAATCTTTCTGCAGTTTCGCGAAAAGCACGCGCGTGCAACGTTGGAGGGGAGGGAGGGGGTTGCCGAAGATGGAGATAGAGAGAGAGAAAAGGATAATCACGTTTTCACAGAAAGTCCGGAGAGAGTAAAAATGATTAGTACGACAAATAAAAGTTGGAAACGTTTCGTCCCGCCGAATAATGACTTTTGCAACGATTCTCCGTAATTATGATTTCCGGGACTTCCCCCTATCCTGGAGCAATACTGGGAAAAGCAAAAGCGCGACTCAGCTAGTGAGATTTATAAGGGCAAAAGCAATATTCAATTATTCCAAGATCGCCAATTACTCAAATTCTAATATGTTAACTACGACCGTGTTTGTGACTGGGCCAGGAGTTTTGTCTCCTTCGCCTCGGCCCGGGGGCTATTTGCGCCCGCCCCTCTCACCCTGCCAAGCTCCATCGAAACTCGAGGTCCCCCTCCCCCGTCTTCCACAATCCCTTTGCGTAAAAGGAATGATTTTTCTGCTCGGTTGGGGACAACATTTTTCGGAAAGTGAAATGATTGGTACACCCCCTCAGAGATGGGGGGAGATAAGGGGAAGGGAAAAAACGATCCTCTTGAAGTATCGCATTAATAAATGTATCGATAAATAGTGAGACGAAACAGCCTTTTATTTGATTAAGATTAATGATTCTGTAATCTCTCACATGGTCTGAGCTCTGAAATCATTAATAGCAAACAGTTTTGTTCCTGATTTGAAGCACAGGGACTCCGAAGGTTGGAATAATATACGATGAGTTAAAAAATGAAATAAAATATGAAGGAGTATAAATTACTGAAACAGATTTGCAGTAGCATCTTCGATTCACTTAAGGCTAATTTTATTTCTTGCATGGCTTAAAAGATGGCCAGTATATTTTTTTAATACATCAAGAGCGTTTGGTTTGATTGAACTACATTCACAGATTTATCAATTTTGGTACCATATGGGTTAAATGAGAATTTAGCTTGCATTTTTCCTTCACTTAAATATATTACAAAACTTTATTACAACATTGCTCTAAAATTATACAAAAAAAACTATGTTTTTACCTACAAAAAAAATACTAATAATTTAAATTGATTTAGGCAGACTTTGTTTCTGTGTATAGCTCATAATACATGTTGACTTTATTCTTCTGCCAAGCGACTATTACAAAAAATTTTAATATTGATGTTTATTTCTAGTTATTAAACATAAGTTATTTTTGACCAAATTAAATTCAAATTAGCTTACATTAAAATACCTTTGCAAATTGAAGAACAAAGATTTAAGAAGAATATTAAAAATAGTTTTAGGAATACTTTTAAGTTACATATATGTATAGTATCAATAGATTCGTGTAAATAACTATTTATGATACATATTTATTCTAATATTGATACAGGGAACATATTCTAATACTAATACACGAAGCATACTTATTATAATATTGATACAGAGTACATAAATATTGAAGCACGAAACATACTTATTTTAATATTGCTACAGGGAACATATTCTAATATTAATGCATGTGTGAAACATACATTTAATGTATCAATATTAGAATAAGTATTTGTTCTAATAGTGAAAAATGAAACATTTTTATTCTAATATTGATGGATGAAACATAATTATTCTAATATTGAAACATAAAACATAATTATTCTAATATTGAAACATAAAACATGACATTGTTACATTAAACATATTTTTTCTATTTTTGATTTACAAAACATATTTATTCTAATACTGTTATATAGAACATTTGTTCTAATATTAATGCATAAAACATTAAAATAAATATATTCCTACGTAATAAAATAATAGAATTTATATATTAATAAACGCATGACTTGACATATTTCAAAATAAATCATGTATGAGGATAATTTTACATTTTTTAAAAAATAATTGCTTGTAATTTTGAACAAAACATAATTTAAAAAAAAAAAAATTTCTTTAAAGAACTAGTTTTTTGGAAGAAATTACTTTTTGTTATATAAAATAAATGAATATTTTTAAATGTATGTATAATGAAAATAATGTTTTATCTCGCTTTGTAAATTTCCCTGCATTATTTTATTTAACCTCTAGTCTGTTATAAAAACAAATCTAGAGTTATTTTTTTAATCTAATCAACTGTTTTTCAATCTAAATTTACTATTGCCAAATTACAGGAGTTATTTCTTCCAGATTGTATTATTTACAAAATTTAATTCGCTTCCTTTTAAAAAAAAGGGCTTGTTTAAATTTTACAGCTGATATACATTTTATTTAATATAAAAAAATTTCTATTATTTAACACATATAATTAATAAATTTGAATTACTATTTTGAATTTGATGTAAAAAATTTATAGTAATAAATATTAATTTGTTGCTAATACTTATCGTATAATTTACTCATGGCGTCAATTTTAAATTATCGTTTGTTAAGTTCCGAATGAATGTAAGCAAATTGTATTCTTTCTTTTTATTATTCGATTTACAAAAAGATTTGTAAATGAATTAAGTTATTTATTTAGAAATTAGCTGCAAGACCCGGCGTTGCACGGGCTTCTACTTTTATAAATTTTACCTTCCCTTCTCAATATTAGCACTTTCATGGCAAACAGAAAAGCGTCACGGAAGACATAATATTAAAAGAGAATGTATATTGATATCCATGACAATGTGTGTCATAAGGTATATAGGTAAAAAAATTCTATTTGTTTATTCTTTCATATTCGAAAAACTGAATCACATATCTCTTGTTATCTAGATATGAACTGAAGTTGCGCGCGCCAACGCATTTAATTATTTTTTAATTGTCACGTATTTCTGTTAATGTAAAATATCTGGCAACAAATTTGTTTTGTTTTGATTTATTCGCGATGTTCGAATCGAATCGCAGAATAAAGTGAAGTATGTTGAAACTTTGTTCTTGTAGATTTCTTAATGCCAAAATTCTTATTTTGTCGAAATTTTATTTTTAATTATTTATTCAAAATTATTCATTCGGTTCTTAGATTCATTAGATCAATTTTTTAAGTTTTACAGTTCGCTAATTCTCTATTTAAATTAGAATCTGTTTTCAAAAATATTCTTCCGCTTATTTGGTGCATTCTTTGATTCAGTTTTTCCAATATGAAAGAACAAACAAGTAGAACTTTTTGCCTAGAATTAGATAACCCTGTGAATATTTAAACTATAGCTTCTTGTTCTTCAGCAAATATATATGTATTGATTTTTATATTTTCATTTATTAATATATTTCTTTATAATAAAAAAGGTATTTTTCAAAAACGTTATCAGAATATATTTTAGTAGTTTACTTTTAATGCACCAAACTTCGAAAATTATTTCGGTAGATTACGAAGACAGAAGAATTATTTCAACGTTATTCAAAACATTTTGGTCATGATCAAAAAATTCACGTAATGACGAACACTTAAAAGGACAGCAATCTACTCACAATGTAAATCTATTAAAATGCTTACCGAAAAAACACTTATTACAGATATAGAATGCATCAACTATTTTATTTACTTTTATTTAATGCATTATTTGTAACTCAAGATCTGTTTTGTCACATATTTTTATCAAATATGATTTAAAATATTATGTATTTTCCATATATTATTCAACTACTTTAATGATAGAAAATCTCTTTAATAATATTCATGTTAGTAAAGTAACATAAGCTCCTAAAACTGAAAATTTTATTCGGAATTCAAAAATCTTACCTACAATTTTTTCTTAAAGATGCGGGCATTTTTTTTTTCATTCTACCCTTTAATAGATGTTAAGCTTTTTTTTAACTCGCTTTTATTAGCTTTACCTGTATGAATATAACGGAATCTTTGAACTCGGTTTTTATCCACTTTAAAAGGTCAGATTAATTCGAAATTTTGCACACTTGTCAAGGACCGATGACAATACAATAATTTTAAAATATTGTTCCATTATCCTGATCAGTATTAACGATTTTCCATTACTAGATTTAGCAACTAATTCCAAATTTGGTGACTAAAAGATTAAGTTACAACCGTAAAGTAAAAACGATAATGTGATTAATACAAATACAACAAACAAAAAAGGTGTTCTCAATGTGAAAAAAGGGCAGATGTGTCAGCCATTTCTTACCATAATATAAACAACTGCCCAGTTCTTTTGAAAATGGAAATAAATAAATTATAGTTTTAAAAAACTAAATAACGCGCTTTCATAGTTAATAGAAATAAAAAAAATAATTCTTAATATAAAAAATAAAACTATTAGCGAGAAAAATAATATCATTGTGGTGAAAGCGTTGGGTGCTTGGTATCAATTGTTATAATTTCTCTTACTAGCTCTATTCCAAATTGTAGAGTTAGTGTAAAAAAGTAGTACAAAGTACCCCACTCTTTCCCCACAATGACATTAAACTCTTTTCGTTTATCATTTTATTTTTATATTAAGAATTATTCTTTTATTTTTAATTCGATTAACTTTAAAAGTGGTTTTTTTTTTTTAGTTTTTTTAAACTATAAATTTATTTGTAATTATTCTCCTCGAAAAGAAAATACAGCAAATAAAAAGAATAAATTTTCTAATTATATTTTTATTGTTAAAGAAATGTATTTGTAGCAGTTAATTATATTTTACAAAACCATGCAGTTTTTATCACTTTTTTCGTACGTGAATTATAATTTTATGTCGGTGAGATATCACCAAAAATTAATTTAATTTCTAGCATGAATCACCAAATATTTTATGTGTGATATCAATCTATCTGTTTCCAATTTGAATGAAAATAACTAAAAAATTTCTGTTTCCCAGAGAAAATCTAAATTTTTTTAAAAAAATACTTTTATCTTAGAAATGCTATTTCTTAGAAGCAATGAAAGTTTGAAAAAAATATCAATAAAAAAAAGACAACAATTTTAGCATTAAAAATATTATTATACGTCTGAACAATTGGAATAATTTATTAAGTAGCAGAATTTTACTGAGCAACATCCGTATTATAATGTTAAATAACTTTTTTTTCTGAGTATTTCTCGTTAAAAAATACCAAAATGCACATTTCTACAAAAGCATTTAGATAAAATAGTTATTTCTTTAAAATAATGTCTCCTACTTAAATGAAAAATAACTATTTTTATATACTCTTTGCAAATTTATTTAATTCACAATTAAATTTGTATATGCTAACGTAAAAAAACCTAAATCCGTTTGTGTTTATTTCTAAACATTCCATATATCTAAGAGCATGCGTAATATATCACAAGTGACAAAGTGTTTTCACTATGAGGGACAAGAAATAAATTCCCGAAATAAGATTTTATTTCGTATATTTACTGTAGCTTTTAGTAAGAATCTATTCTTACTACACATACAAAGTCTGTACAAAAGTATTCGACCTTTGACTATAAAAAATATCTTAAATACTTTGTGGGATTAGGATCATAATCACATTAAAAGCAGGCCCCTTAAGCCTTCACACACTCTCCCTTAGCCCAGCATTCCTTCCACTGATGAAAACCATTCTAGATGGAATCTTTTGGAATGGCGTTCAGCTCCACCGTCGCGTTATGCCTTGTCTCATCTCTACTCTAAAAGTGGGATCCTTTCAATGGCATTTTCAGTTTCGAGAACAGCCAGAAGCCAGGTTCAGCGCTGATTGTGTTCAGTAGGTCCACTACAACAGCAAAGCTGAATTTTTCTGTTCCACTGACAGAAGCGTGGGCACAAATTTCTCAAACACTTTGCGCATGATCACACAAAACGGCATGTGCAGAACCTGCACTGAATTCAACTTATTTAGCAGTCTCTCTTACAGTTAAACTACGATCTTCCATTTTTCCGCCTTTTCAGCAACAGCTACATTTCGAACAGTTTGTGGCCTACCAGAAAGCTGATCACTCTCCACTGACGCGCGTGGCCACTTTTGAATCAGCTTCTTAATTTGCGTCACTTCCATAGCATTGTCTTCAAACACTTGCCGAGTGAGTGAATATTAACGTCGCACTGTTCAACTACACGAGGGCTTTTGGCGACGGTCCGCGTCATTTTGAACCATGGTCAAGTGACGCGGACTACACCTGAGCTGGCATCCCCCTCTCCTAACTACCACACCACACCAACGGGAGGACGTTTGAGCTCTCGACAGATTTTACGTGCATCTCTCTCCTACAAGGCGGATCTTTAGTCGTACTGGGATCGAACTCATGACACGCTAGCCATGATCCGATGCCTTGACCACTTGGCCACCGCGGCCATCCCAAACACTTGCCGAATCTTACAAACTGTTTCGCTTAGATAATCATCCAACTTTTGACAAAAAATTTGATGCAGTACTTCTGCTGAAGTCGTTAGGTCATCTCTAGAGAAATAAAAATCTGACGAACACACGTATAAAAGCACCTCCCTCGACTGCCTGCAGGAAACTACTGGTACACTGGAACAAAGGGGGGGGGGAATTCAAGCATGTGCATTTAGCTATCCCATCTGTGTACAGTGGCGTCATTTTAGAATCTGTGTGCGAGAAAATTCATGGTCGGATCACTTTTGAACAGATCACTGGAAATAATCTAATTACATAAAACTGATTTCTACGTATAAAATAAAACACTGTCTTTCCGTCTGTCTGTTAATTTTGGTATACAGTCTGATCCGATGAACTATTGATTTACAAAACGCGATAAAGTCAATTTTATGTTATTTTTGTAAAAATAGTTTATATGCATTATACATTAAGTAAAAATTTATTTTTATCCCTCCGTCCTCCCCCCCAAAATTAACATATAAAAATAATAAACTTTTAACTATATTTTACTTTTCGGAGTCTACTCCTTTAGAATAGATTTTCATATAAAGCCCCTGGAATGGAAATTTTATCAAGATTGAAATTTGTACAAGCGTTAACAAAAAGTTTTGCGCTGTGTTCTGTGCATGCGTCGAATCACCGTCGGAAGGATGCAGAAAAGAGATCCTACTTTTCCATTGGTAAGAAGAAAAGGATCATAATTTTAAAAACAAAGTCTGACAAATGATCTTTTCCATTCCGTAATTATTTTTTATTTCGCCCCGGATATAATTTTTTTTACACAAAATAACGATATTTTGCATTTTTTACGATTTTTCAAAAAGGAGTCAATATTGATAAGTTTTTATGACAAGAATTTTTCAATCATTCTGTACAGATTTCTTATTATTGTAATGAATCAATATTCTGTACTAAAAAGTTCGTACTTTGGTTTCTTAGAAACAGTGATTTAAAATATAAAATGTCGAAAGTTTTAGTTTGTGTGTGTTTAATAAACCAATGAAATTTATTTAGAATAATAAATTGAATTTTAAAAGATCATACAGCCGCAGGGACTTTTTAACATTTGCGTATTATCCTATTTATCGACAAGCATTAATAGCATGCCAGCAAATTATTGTCGAGGAATTTACGTGTTCTGTGGTAACTTAACTTCTGTGGTAACACTTTCTAAGCCTTGCACCACGTCAACGTGAGAGCTTGAGCCATGAAATATTTAACGTGATTCAGTCCTTATTCAATGGCACCAGCAACCTTTTGTTCCCTATATAATTTGGCAGCATATTTAATGATGTGTTGAAATTCATCAAAAGACGCCAAAGGCATCAAATTAATTCCTTCTTTTAAAATTTAGCGCTCAAACCAAATAAAAATGTGAATTGTATTGTAATATAATATAATATTATGGTGCTAAAAATATAATAAAAGCCATTAAACTTCAGAGCTAATAACTAGTCAAAACTTGTTTCAAAAGAGAGGAAAATCCTTTTAAAAATCAGAAAATAATTCCTGTTTTGGAAAAAATCTCACAACAATCACCTTGTCTCAGTTTTCCTAAATTTCAATTTATTCTTGCTAAAGTAACTATTTTAATGTTTACAAATCTTTTGCACAATCTTTTAATAGAGGGGGAAAGGATGCCATTGTGATGTGAAAGCTTTGCCCTTTAAAGAAATTAAAAGTCTGAAACTTGAATTTTTTTTTAAATTTCTGAATAAATAATTTTAAAAATGTTTATTTAGATTTCTCGATTTTTTTTTTCTTGTGATGAAAACAACCTTGTGGGAGAAAACAAAATTTGACAAATCGATTCATTGATGTCGCAATTCTAAGGGTTGCCCAAATGAAAACTGGACAAATACAATTGCGTCAGAATGAGTGCAGCTGAAGCAAAACCACCAAACAGGAACACGAGGGACGGTAGGAAATGTACCTGTTAACATTGAAACCTGTTATTGGAAGAGGAAATTAATCAAAAGTAAAGTCGTTCCATATAAGGATGCTTCCATATCGAAACAACGTGTGGTACAGTGGCGTAACGGAGAATATTAGGGCCTACCTGCAAAGTCAGGTTTGCGGCCCCAAGCCGGAACGTACAAAGGATTGCAAGAGGATAACACCAGGCTTTGAGCCCCCTAGAAACCTGGGTCTCCCTCGCAATGCGGGGATTGGGGGAGGTGTAAGTTACACCCCTGGTGCGGTAGTAAGGTTTCTGATTGCAGGAGCGAGTTGAATGTGGATATCTATAGACAAATAGTGAAAATGTATGGCGAGCACTGTTTAGGTCAAACGTCTTGGAACAGTTGGGGTAAACGTTTTCGAGAAGGGCAGCGAATGATGTCGGATCTTCATGACAATGTCCGTCCACACATCTCCAGTGAAACCAAGGCAATTTTAAAAAGATCCGTTGGTAAATGTTAGAACAACCCCCGAACAGTCCGGATTTGTTACCCTGTGGGTCATTTAAGATAGTATTACGTTTGTATTTGGATGATGAAGAAGGGAAGGAAGATCAGCAGGACTTCACTCTAGAAAGAACGTGGTTGATTCTTGAGGAAGACATAAACCTGCTACCGAAACAATAAGACCTTTGTCATAATCCCTAGTGTAATTTCTTTTGATTTCCAATTGTAACGGGTCTATTCCCAAGCCTTCTTCTAATCATCTTGACGAATAACTATTTAGAGAAATATTGTTCTATTGAAAACTTTCTGTCGGAGAAGAAGATGCGATATATATAAATCAAGGCTTATATTTAAGCATTAACTTTACGTTAATCTCACTAACTTCTATCATCTAACACTCCTAACCCCTCTCTCTCTCTCGAACCTTAAAGTAATGGAAAGCTATTCGAGAGTGGCTCGACTATTAATTGCATAATGTTTAAAGACTGTTAATTGAAGATTTTGTCAATAAAATATGTTTGAATAATAACGACTAGAGGTCGAATAGCTGAGAACGGAATTATGATTATTCAGAACGTTTATTACCAAAACCTTCGAAGTGTGATTCAATTCATAATTAAATATTAAACATCTCTTCTACCTCGCTTTTGCTCTAATACTTAATTATAGGTGCATTTACTAATCTGGATTGTTGAGGTTTATTAAAGGATTAATAAATTATATTTGTTTTGATTATGGCTGATCTTCGTTCTAACTCCCAAACAGTGATGGATGTGAGAGAAAACCCATCCCACTATAAAATCATTCTGTGACGGATCTATACGCGTCTATTATTAACCCCTTGGGGACTCTTCTAGGGAAACATTTTTACCAACCAGCTTTCTCCGAAGGTAAGAAAACGTGATTATGCAAATTAAGTATATTATATAAATTCTGTATTCACGAGTTTTGAGAGTTAGTTGGTGAGTGGAGGATCGTGAATTTATTGAGTGCAAATTTAAGTTTATAAAAGTATTAATTGAAGAATTCCAAAAGAGCATCACTTGGAGGTGATCGAATCCAGTTAAAGATTGCCGTTCAAGGCCTCAACATAAGGACTTCACAAGAGTACAGGTATCGTGTAAGCCTTATCCAAATAGAAGTTATTATTTAACTTATTAGAGCGAGGGGGAATTGAAATTGAGCTTGTATAGGTTATCATGGAATTAGTTGAGGGTCCGTATTATTATCCTCAAGCTAACAGGTTTCACCTTCGGGCTCTGCTATCTGATCTCTTATCTTAATACACTCCTGTCCATAAATTAAGGATAATGAAGTTCAGGCAAAGAAAGAGACAGAAGCAAAACAAATTTGACTTATTTGTAAAGTCTATTTATTAAACAAAAGGTTGTGACGGATCTGTACGGTTTCTACTAACCTCCTTAATATTTCTTTAAAGTTTTATTTATTTCAACCAATCTCCACCGGGAGCCAAAGCGTGATTTATGTAAATAAAAAATTTTTTATATAAGTTCGGGTTTCGCGAGTTAACAAGAGAGAGTAGTAAAGTGAAGAGTTAGATTTTTGAAGTAAAATGAATTGAAGCATCCGTAAATCAACACGCAGTTGTTAACAGTATTAGTTAGTAGTGTGAAGCGACGAGCTACACCGGATAGCTGAAGATTGAAATTGAAAGTCGAGTGTCTAACCTTAGCCATTATCCGATCCAGCCAGTTATAAAGTCATCACCATGACGGAACTGCCGAAGTTACAATCACAGCTAAAACACGTACACGTATTTACTAATTTCTAAATCACTAACCTTATCTTTGTACGTGTTGATCTTTCGTGGATTCAGTCCCGATTCCGTAGTTCCGCTAGTAGTAACTCCTTCTCATACTCCACTGTGTTTTATTTCTCTTAAATTTGAATCGTGTGTTTGTAACCTTCCTTGATTAATAGGTATCAATAAATATAGTGATTTGTAACTATGTCTCTTGAATTCTCTTATCCGCCAACACGTCCAAAAAGCTTTAACGTTAGACGGGGTGATGATAATCTTAGGGGAGGTTGTATTTCCCGACAAGGTAAAGAGCAAAAAAGATGCTATATGTTTGACATAATTAATAAAAATTGCGATTTTTAATCCCTGGAGCAAATTTAAAAAAAGAACCTATTTAGAAAATACAGTATAACATGGTTAGTATGATGGTTAATACGGAGTATGTCTCCCGGATGATGCAATACAGACCTTAGAACACCTACGCATGCTGAGTATCAAATTATCAATCTGATCTTGGGGAATATTACACCACTCATCAACCAATGCCCTCCGAAGTTCCTGTAGATAGGTGGGAGGGGGTTCATGGCCTGAAATTCGTCAGCCAAGAATATCCCACACATGCTCTATTGGATTCAAGTCCGGCGAGTATGCTGGCCAATCCATACGGGTGATATCCTCCGATTGAAGGCATTCGTCTACAATGTTTGCAAGGTGAGGACGGGCGCTGCCATCCATAAACAGAAATTCAGCACCCATGGCGCCCCGAAACAAACATACTTGTTGTTCCAGAATGACATCCCGATAGATGTGGCCTGTCATCGTTACACTCTGATCATGCAGGTCAGTTCTGGAACCAAGAATAATTCCTCCCCAAACGAGCCATCCTGCACCACCGTAACGGTGTCGTTTAATGGTGTTCTCTTGGTGGTAGCGGGTACCTGGCGCTCTCCATATGAAAGTCCGGCGAGAATCAGACTGCAAACTAAACCTGGACTCGTCGGAAAACATCACACAAGACCACTGTTGCGGTGTCCACAATGCATGCTCTCTACTCCAGGTTAATCGCAGGCGACAGTGAGTTGCGGTAAGGGGAACACATCTGACAGGCCTACGAGCATATAGACCAATGTGCCTTAAGCGTCTGTACACGGTCTGCCTTGAAACTGTCGTACCAGTAGCTGAAGAGAGCTGACGAGATAGGTATGATGCTGTGCTCCGTCTGTTTCTTTTGGCAGTAACTGCCAAATACCGGTCCTCATTCGGCGTTGTAACTCGGGGGCGACCTGTGCTGTAACATCTACTCACATTACCATCATCTTGGAATCGTTGCCAAAGCCTGGAGATGACACTCTGGTCGATTCCAAGTTCCTCGGATACTTCCAGCTGGGTACGTCCACATTCCAGTCGTCCGATAATTCTACCACGTAAAAAATCATCCAAATGCTTCCTTTGTGCCATAACTATGCGGTTATTGCACTGAAAGTCTTTTAAAGCGCTTGTGAACAATTTTACTTCTTTGCCACCATTCCTTATATACCCCTCTCTTACACTCTCGTCATTGTGACGTACTATCCGCGCCATCTGGTGGTTTCCTGTAATTTGCATATTCTTCTTCAAAATGTGTGTGATAATTCTACAGGTGAAATTTTTATTTTAGAGTTCAATTTCTGTGTGATTCTGAATTATCCTTAATTTATGGACATGAGTGTAAGATTATTATTGTGTCTGCTTGATACTTTGGTGACAATAAAATAATTAGAGTGAATCCTATCTAAATGTGTGGGGAGAACTGAATAATCAGTAGACAAGGGGGAATAGAGGGAAGTAGGAACCGATATTCATTACAATTCTTTTTATTGAACTTGTCCACTTTTCATTTGGCAACCCAAACAGAAACAGAATAAAGGCAATGTAACCATGATTTTCGATCATGTTCACGGTACTGACAATAAACATGAGCTGAGGTCTCACTCCGAGTGTAAGCCAATTGACCTCATGGTTGCAAGTTGTCGAGTGAGTGGGTGGTTATTCTATTAACACGTCGCCTTTTAAAACAACACAATGGTCTTGTAATTTTGAACCTCGGTCAAATAATGACCACCAAGGACGTCTTGAGGCCCTGTGCCAATACTGAAAAGTAGGCCCTGGGCCTCTACACAAATGTACGCCCCATTCGTAACTCTAAAAGGAGACGATAAATATCATACGTTGTCAAATACTCATATAAACAGTAACCCAAGACAAATAAATGTGCGTGATTACATTTGCACACAACAGCTCGACAGACTGCAGCCTTTTGACTGCATGAGTAATGATGGTGTGTGGTGGTAGGATTAGGTCTGTATGTATGTATGACTATTATCACATGTAGCTAGTTGACTTATCGTCCTAAATTCCCTTTGTTTTGGAGAATTCAACTGGAAATAACAGTAGTTATTATGTAGAGAACGAGACGAGACTCCCATTGCGGCTGAGGTCCTAGGACCCGTTGGTCCATGTCTTAAAACATCCCTGACGACCACAAACATTCACCCAATCTTCAAAATTAAAGACCATGCCAAAGAGAGGACTTCGAGCCACAACACTCCGGGTGTTGAGTGACCCAGGGGCTCGAACCCACGACTCGACAATACTGGCTACGAGTTCGAGATCATCACCCCTTGGCTACTTCGGCTTTCAATCATGTTGTCGACTTGCGGGTTCAAACCATGGTGTCACTGAAGAACAGTCGTGTAACGAGGATGATGCATGTTAAATCCATTGAAGCTCAAGGTCCTAACGTTGGAATAGTGTGGAAGTTTGGAGAATGGGATGCCAATTCTGGTGCCATCCTTTTTTCTTGATCAAGGCTCAAAATAACGTGGTCCGTCATCAATAGCCCTCAATTGATATTTGATTTTTTATTTCAGTAGAACTATGAAGGTGCATGGCGGTTATTGACAGCGTATTTTTAAACATCATTCATTCGACGAAGATGATATTTGGGCTGGCACCCCACCAATGGCTCACGCAAAGGAAGGTCCGAACCCCCTCATAGCCTTTGATTTTTCTTCAATTGATTATAATCCTATGTATATAGTGCGTAAAATTTAATGAAATTATTCTTAATAACAAATACTAAATTAATTAAAAAATTAATTATTGAATAAATAATTAGCATTCCTTTTTTTTACTCCCGAAAATCCACAAAATCAAAGGAATAGGTTGGGTACGAGAATGGTGGACTTTCAACCCTGGACCCCCTCCCCTTGAAACTCTTCTGTGTGTGCCACTGCACCCCACCCTTCAAACATCCTCACCAGGCTGACGAGAGCATTTTAAGACACGATATATTTAACATTCATGAGACTCATTACATGAAAAATAACAGCTAAAAAGTCAATTGGTTTGGAACATGCAATGTTGCTTAAAATTTGACTTCTATTCTGAATGGTGTTATAGGGAATTAAAAAACTTAAGCTTTTAAGATGAAAAATTAATTGCAACCTTAAATTTGAAAGTTATGCAATTTTTTTTTTTTTTATCTTTCATTGAATATTTTTAATTAACACTCTGAATGTGAGTAAATGATTGATTTTAAAGTGTCCATACTCGTTTCTTTTCTTGTTTTGCTTACTCCGTGTGAGGGAATTTTTATTAATGCTCATACTGTAAAAACGCGAGAGCTATTGAAGACGGATTTCGTCTTCAAGATAAGAGGACGACACCTGCGTTAGCAACCCACGCTCCAAACTTCCACACCACGCCAAAGTAAGGTCTTTGAGCCATGACAGATTTAATGTCATCAGCCTCTCTTTATGGTGGATTTTAAGTACATCAGAATTAGAACAATCTTGCTACGTGACCATGACCGCTAGGCTACCACGGTCTTTTAGCCCGTTAAATTTGAACTTAATACGTAGTATTAAGTATACGTAGTATTTCCATTAAAAGAGATTTTGATTATGGAACGAAGAATATTTTCTCAAAGTTTATAGCCACGGTAGGTGATAATAGACGCATCACGAACATGTTGCCAGCGGTGTTCAAGTCTAATTCTGGTTTTGATTTCCATTCAAGGAACAAATTATACGGAAAAACAAGAAAGCTATGACTCCATCTACTTTTTGATGAGTGACATAGATAAATACAGCCATTCTGAATTAGATATTTGAATTTCGACTTGAGCTTTTGAAAATTCGAGTTTGAATCGAAATCTTTTCACTTATTTTTAGCACATTGCTGCGATCCCCACCAAAGGACCCATTTCCTGTTAGGAAACCAGTGACGTCTTAACGATCATGGAGTTTCGCGTTGGAAAGTTTCCAAGACCGGACCCAATGACGACCCTGTTCTAAGGCGTCAACTTTTGACCTCCCTTTATCCACCCGACGGAGAAGTGACCGTTGTAGTTCCAAGCCAATCTCCGTATTCAAAGTCCACTGTGTGAGGGCTGACCAATAACCGAATGATAATCTCGGCACATTAATTACTCTGCCTCACGAGTCGCTTTTGTGGGCGTGACGTATTCTACCGTCCAATAGATCCCAAAAGGGGATTCCAGAGACGCTCGATACACTAAGAAGCTTCACAGAAGCTAGAGAGACACTTCTTTCCCAGCACACTCCAATGAACTCTCCGATTGACTTCCAAATTCGTTTGGACTCTCTCACACCTACTGTGACCTATCAAGGCTCACACCTACGAGCATCTCAATATCGTCCTTAACGCAGCCTTTCATAGGAGTGATCTGGCCTTAACAGCGACCTCACTAGCATTGCACCTTAGCAGTGTCGCAGCAATATTGAATAACTCCTAAAATGTGTGAATTTCAACATATTGACGTTCGATTTGATAGGGTCACTGTTGAGTGTAGAAGTCTCAGAGATAGGAAGGTTATCTTTCAAAGCTGTGCACTTTTTAACACGCTTTTATAAGTTTCACTTGTATGTAACGGAACCTTGGAACTCGATTTTTACCCACTTGAAAAGGTCAGATTAATTCGAAATTTTACACACTTGTCAAGGACCGATGACAATACAATAATTTCATAATTTTGTTCCATTAGGATCGTCAGGAATAACGATAAACAGATTTGGCGACAATTCCGTATACGATTTCCAGATTTAGCGACTTATTGCATATACCATTTTCAGATTTTGCGACTTAGTGCATATACCATTTTCAGATTTGGTGACTTAGTGCATATACCATTTTCAGATTTGGCAACAAATTCCATATACTTTTCCAGATTTGGCGACTAAAAGATCGATTTTGGGGTTACAACCTCAAATACACTTGTGATATTTGAAATAAAACAATAAATTATAGTTTTAAAAAACTAAAAAACACGTTTTCATACTGATTCGAACTAAAAAGTAAAAAAAATTTAATATAATTTTAAATATAAGAATAAAATGATGAACGTGAAAATGAATGTCATTAGGGTAAAAGCGTGGGATGCTCTATAAATATATCAATTGTTATAATTTCTGACTTCTATTCGGAAATGCCGAGTTAGTGTGAAAATGTAGTACAAAGCACCCCACGCTTTTACGCCAATGACAGTAATTTTCTCATTCATTATTTTATTCTTATATTAAGAATTTTTTTTTTTACTTTTTTGGTTCGAATCAGTATAAAAGCGTGTTTTTTAGTTTTTTTAAACTATCATTTATTATTCTTTCTTTCTATGCATGGATGGAGAGAAAAAGAGAGGATTGAAGTACCAAGATATATGTGTGTGTGTGTGTGGGTAGTTTAAATAGTTAGTAGTACATAAGCCGTGGCATGTGCAAACCGTAGTTGAGATACTGATTTATTTATTGAAATTTTTGGTTTTAGGATTTAATTCCCATTTCAAACAGCGTAGAGCACTGATGTAAAATTTTGAATAATGGAAAAGAAGATTCACATATCGGTAGCAGGGTTTATTGCTAAAAGTGTGATGGGGTTTGGGATCATTACTAAGAAAATAAATTTATTTTGCGGGCTGTTGCAAAGGAAAGTCAATAGAAATGACATAAGTTACCCCAGTGAGTGACACCCTCCTATCAAAGTCGTTTTTGCGCTAACTTTTATTACCTCACTTTTTTCCACCAAATGTTATTAACGTCAAAAATCCTGAACTTTCCACCATTACAGTCAAACATCAAAATACCACACCGCAAAATAGTTTTGATAAAACGGTGTGTTATAGTAGGGGACATTGAAAGATATTACTATCCCTTCCTCCCCCTCCCCCTTCTGAATCATTTTTATGGGCGAGTGGAGACTCAATCGAAACGAAAGGAAAAAAAAAGGAAACGAATCGTCCTGTGTCGGACTTTCCGAAAGACGAATTGCGCTTCTTCTATCTCGCCACTTCGTATATTTGTACATTTAACGTCGCTCCACTGGACATTTGGACACAGAAAACCCGAATTCCATCTATCTGGATTTTCTCTTATATTGGTCGGCGGAACATTACAAATAAAAAAATAAATAAGAAAAAAAGGGAGAGGAACGAAATTGAATTCGATAACGCCTCCACACTGCGGACATCGAACTGGAAAAAAAAGAAAGAAAAATGGCCAAAGAAATATATGTCCACATTTCCTGTTTGCTCGGCTAGCATGCTTTTATTATATATATTTGCTGTCCCCCTTCACCCTTAGCCCTCCCTCCCTCTCTCTTACATTTCGATTCTATGGTAGCGAAAGACATGTCACAATGTCTGACTTGTTTCACATCTGACTGTCCTTTCGAATACTTTTTTTCCTTCTTTATCCTTCCTCCTTTTTTTTCTTTCTCTCTCTCCCTCCTTGTGCTTCGCCATCCATTTTTTTCTACGTGAATCAATAATCCTTCTCCTGCTTGTACTTCAAGACTCCTCAACTCACACACACACACACACAGAGTCCCACCGAACTTCTACCTTCTCTCTTTTTTTTTTCCTGCTGGCTGTAGTGCTTACTACTGATACAGGAATGGGGGAAAGGGTGCCACTAACCCCCCTACCAAACAGAAAACAGGATCGGTTTGCAGAAATCCCTAACCCTAGAAAAGGAAAAGAGTACACTACTGTGATGTCAAAAGTAAACTAACAAACTGGAAGGTCAGAGAAGGGGGAACGTGTTTGTGCGGATATTATTCTCCGATTTTTTTCCCCTTCATTTTTCTTTTTTGTTTTATTTTGTATTATTTTTTATTTAAAACTAAAGGGTCCTTTTTTTTATCCTTTAGTTTTTTTCATGTGCGTTTCAGTTGCATTGCTATTAAAAAAATACTTGAGCTTTAGGAACGGATGAGTGTTAAATGAAATGAAGAGAATTTCCACTGAAAGCTTGTTGACTAGCTCAGAAATCTGCACACACAAAAAAGATGGAGAGGAGTCAGGGGGGGGGGATGCAAAAGGCTTTTTCCGATGACGTTGATGAATTTAAAAGTGTGTTAAATAATTTTAATAATTATACGATTTCTCTGAATATTCTCATTTTATCATTATTGCTAAAATAACTAAGTAGCACATGTAATGATTTAGACCAGTGGTGGGCAACTGTTATAGCTCGAGAGGCCACTTTGTAGTAGCGGTGGAAATCAGAGAGGACCGCATCTTTTAAAAATGATTGTATTCATTAGTTAACTTTGCATCTCAGAAACTGTACGATAAGTCCATAGATATAAGCTAAATCAGGGGTCGGCAACCATTGAGCTGTGGTGTGCCAAACCAATAAGATTCAGCGTGCAACATAGGACATTTTTAAAACAATTCGATTTTCACGATAAGGCATGAAGAGTGAGAGAATAAAGGTCAATATAATAGATTTACTGCTTTATTATATGCTAATTTTGCATCATTTAAAGATATATTTTATGCTCTTTGTTTTTGTGTTGAGAAATAACCATTACTTCAACAAAAATTGAAATTGTGCATATATTCCTTTTTTTTAAACATATATTTTATATTGTCTATTTCTTATTTTAATAAATAAGTATTTATATTAAATAACCCTCTATATTTTCATGTCACAAAAGCAGAAATGTAATTTGTGACTTTCTATTTTAGACGATTCTGAACATTCAGCAGTTACAGACAATTTCTGAACAAAGAAATTGTTCAAGTCCGCAATTTCTTTGCGAGCAATTTCTTGCTAAACAAGTTACCTTTCGGGTTTTTCTTAATTCCGTAAATGTCCATAATTCTGAAGATGCCTAACAAATAAGGTCATTACAAATTTATTAACTTCCATCCCCTCAAAAATTTACAAACTTGTACAGCCGGGCAGAGTGCCACAAAGAATAATACTGCGTACTACATTTGACACGCGTGCCATATGTTGCCAAACAGTAGCACACACAAAAAATTTTCAAGGGGGGGGGGGGTTCATAGTCAAAAGTCCCCCAACTTGTATTCTACCTCAAGACAACATCAATTGATTCTTCCGATTTTGTTAATAAAAAACAGTAAAAAATAAATTATTGAATTAATAATTAGCATTAATTTAAAAAATAAATTGTTAATTTCAAGTACTTAATTAAATTTATGTTATACATATATATATAGGATTATCATCAATCGAAAAAAACTCAAGGGCTTTGGGGGGTGTCCGGACCCCCAGAACACCCACCTTGTGTGCGCCACTGTTGCCGAACCCTCAGCTAAATTATATAATGGCATTTTTAATCAGTTTAGTTTCTGTGCTACATTCACATCTATAGTTGCAAGCAAAGTTAGTTTTAAAATGGGTTTAATGAGACATATTTATCCCCCCTATCACACTTTTCTACAGATTTTTTTTTAAAATCTGAATTAAAATTGCTAGTTGAAATTCTAATCCCAGCCTGCATTAATCTACATTTACTCTCTTTTCAGGAAAAAATTTGATCACAAATATATGTTGACTCAAATATAAAGAACTTTGTTTTTTGTCAATTTGGATTTCTGACCTTCTTGGCGGGCTGCAAAAAAAATTTCGGGGGGGGGGGGTCACTTTTTGCCATCGCGTGGTTCAGACCAGGTGTTTGGAAACTACGGCTCTTTGCATAGATGGTTGAGAGAGGCACTTTTCAATCTTCTTCCTCTAAGATTTATTAGAGAACTGTTCCCTTTTTCTTTTATAATTATTTAGAAAAAAAATTACCGGTATTTACATAGACATTTAAATAGTTGACTGGTTTAAAATAGTTATCTAAGATTGTTATCTTTGTATTATAAACTATTATTCGTTAACAAAGCTTACTGAAAATCGGCGAAAATATTACAATTACAGCGAAAACCGTTTAACACGAAACTGAAAGGATTGATTTTTTTTTGCAAAATCCCTTAACATGAAAAAACATAACATATTCAACAAAATTAAGTTTACTAGAGTACATATTTACATAGATACGTATGTATGCATGTATTTAATACAAAATTTTGAAAAACGAAACATTTATTGAGTTTTGGGGAAATAATCTTGTATTTTCTTTGCATTGTCTTTTTAGCATTAAATTGTCAACAAATTATTCGATGTCGTCCAATTTGTTATTTATTTCACTATTGGAATGTACGTCTCTCTCTATATAAATAATGGGGCATTTTTATGAAATGTCTCATTTCGGATGTCGTAAGAACAGAAACTGCATTAGGTATTTTATTTTCGTCGTCGGAATTGGCATCACTGATATTTTTTGAACTTGGGAGTTTATTCAAAATGTCTTTCTTTCCCATAATTGGAGCTGTACACACATTATCATCACCAACTGCAACGAATTTTTACAATGATGCTGTAGGACAGTCCAACAAAGCAGAAACTTTTCATTTAGTTTCGGCTCAGCTTCAATATCCTAATACTCCAAAAAGAAAGAAATATTTTTGTGTTAAGCGATTTTCGTTTCGTGTTAAGAGAAAAACATGCAGTAAAATCCATAGTAGTTTGTTGGGACTGTTGTATTATTTCGTCTTAAGCGTTTTCGTGTTAAACGTATTTTACTCTTGTATTATGATTATTTCTAAAGCAGCATTTATTAGTAAAAATTCCGCCAGGGAAAGATATACTTTGAAGCGATATCCAGCAAACATATCACTAATGGGAGTACATTGAGCCTCAAGAAGTACAAAATGCGTCGGCCCCTTCCACATGGCGGATCTTCAGTGGCTTCAGGACTTGAACCCACTACACTATAGCCAAAAGTTCACATTTAGCAAGGGTAGCTTTGTGGTTATGGCCTTGAAGTTGGATGCAATGTTTTTATATTTATATTTTAAATTGGTCTTGATATAGTTTGTTGTCAAGCTTAAACTGCGAACAAGATTCTTAGTAAACGCGATGTCAAATGAGTGGAAATGAGAAATCTCTCTCAATTTATTTAAAAAAATCCCTAATAAATAAAATTTTTAATAAGCTAAAATTTTTGAATGATGAAGACAAAAAAAATACTCGAAAGGGAAATCTGTTGTTGGACAAAACTAAATTATGGTAATTACAAAAAAATGAAGAAAAACTAAGCAGTTTAATCAATTTCTTTAGTACGCTGAATAATTTTCCACAAAATATTTTTAAATGAACAAACTTTTAAAAAAATCACTCTATAACTTCAACCCTACAGTCCTGCATTTTATATCCCTAAAACTTGTAATTTTTTTAAATTACAGGACTCATAAAATATTAATATCCTAGTTTAAAAATTGTTAATAATTCATAGTCTTTCTGCACGAGAGAAGGAAAATAAAACGGGCTGTCCGAGATTTTTTATAAAATATTTAAACTTTTTGGATTTTAATAAACAATTATATGTTAGTTACTTTCAATTTCGATACAATCAATCCGAAATTGAACATTTTGATTGAAAATAATCTTTTAATAGAGTAATTTCAGTCGCTTTTCTCAAAATCGTTCCCTCTCCCTTCTACTTAAAAGTGCCTCATCTCACGACAAACAATCCATCGCCCTTCCAAGTGACTGCACTATCAATATTTGTACATCGGAGTCGCAACTAAAAGCTGATAAATAACACACATAAATCCCTTCTCTTTCAAATCCCTCCCAAGGCAATTTACCTCCTAATGCCCCATAAAAATACACAGGTCCGCCTCGAGGAGAAAGCAACATCGAAGAGAGAGCTAAATCGAAACATTAAACATTTCCCATTCTGTAAATAAACAACGACGACTGCACAAGCGTCGCAGAAAATTTTCCCAATTTGTTCAAAGAGAGGGAATTTCTAAAAAGGCCCATCTTGCAACAAATTCGACAACTCAATTAAAAGCAGGAAAGAACGCATCCGCACCTTGAGTGGTTGTGGAAAACTACATCTTTTAAATGCTTCCCAGTGGAGCCAGAGCCATCTCTCTCACTGAGAGTAGAATGGGGGGGGGCGCATTCCATTAACGAATCGTTATCAGAAATCAATCGACCCGTTTTAATTCTTCCCTCCTGCACCTTCCCCCACTCCGATTGGAATCCCAGGTGTACGCTGGGACAGACAGTCAGACATCTAGCCGTAATGACCACCGAGGCCCTTAATGCAGAGCGAGCTAGGACATCCTAGATATTTGCATCAATCTACGGAGCTGGTGTTCTGGATTATAGCTCCGGGGCTGCTGCTGCCTCCACTTTGGTCGGGGCGTCACCCTCTCCCCTAGCCCCGGCTTCGTAGTATGTGTGTATTTAAGAGGCGCGCGAATACCCAAGAAAAGTTGTTCGGTAATTAAGGTTGAAATGGCGCAGAAATGCCTCCAAGATGCGTCTGGAGATTTCTCCCAGCTATTAGTGAGAGATAAAATTTCTTGGGCAAATAACGAAGAGGAAAGGGACTTTCAGGGGGTCACGGTGGTGTAAGGGCTGCTTTCAACTCACGCCGTTTGGTGGGGAATGCATATTCAAGCACATTGTGAATTCCAAATTCTCTTTTTTTTTTTTTATTACTTTTTTCTTTGAAGTTCATTTACAATACAATTTGTTTCTCTGAATTTTTATAAGCTGTCTCCAATGCCATGAAAAGGATATGAGTGTATTTGCAAAAGTGTTTAGCATCTATTTAAATAAAATAAACACTTCAAAAGTAAAATTCATATCGTGTGATTCGAATGGTCTTTTCCAACAGAACTATGGCTTTACAAAATCACTAAAAAGCGTTTTCATGACCTACAAATTTAAACTGAAGAATAAATTATTGGTTAAATTATAATTTGCAAAGCTATAAGAAATTTCCAAAGTTATTGTTAAATTATTTTTAGCAAAATTAATAATTCTACTTATTTTCACATTATTCAATGAATTTAAGATAAAAACTAATCCGGCAATAAAACGTATTTGAATAGACTGTGTACCAAATAAGTACACTATTTACGAAAGTTTTCAAGTAAAAACATGAAATGTTCCATTTTTAACACTCCACAGTATTTATATAGCACGAGCTTTATAACTTTAACTAAAGAAGTCAAGCCAAACACTCAAGTACTACATAAAAATAATTATCGGAAAATAAATAGGTAGAACATATAATGAGTGTGTAAATAATTTTGGCTTCCTACTTAAGATATAGTGTAGCCTCAAAGTACTATGTTTATAAGCACTCACTAGTGAAGAATTATTAATTCTGAATCATATTCAAGTGACGAGCCTCAGTTGGCACATCCCTCTTTCCAAACTTTTACACCATGATAACATAAAATTTTTGAGCTTTGATAGTTAAACGAGCATCAGCCCCCTGGATCTTGAGCGAAACCAGGACTCGAAATAGCATCCTAACTGAAACATAGTTGACCACAGGTGTGATTGTGTGAACCTTCGGCTACCGAGGTCATGTTCACAAACCAGAAACAAGATGCAGTTGACATATTTTTAATAAAAATTAATTTTAGAGAACCATGAGCAGAAATCACACTTATAATCTCCATAGAGTAAAATAATAGTGACGTCTGTCTGGAATAACGTACATAGGAACAAATTGGATTCGTCAAGAAAAATAGGACCAAACGTTTATTAGTCAGACTCATGGAACGTATTATTTTATCCCATGCATGTATCCAAACTGAGCTGATTCTTGCTCTGGAATTTCTGCCCACTTGTTGAAATGGAATATTTTATTTTTAAAATATATGTTAAGAAAAGTAAGTACCTTCTACAGCTATTGTTACTCTTGCATTACATAGGAATACAATCTTCAAAAGAAGCATTGTGTAGTCTGTTATTACTTTTACCGGCAATGACCCGAAATAAGTGCGATATTTGCTTAACGCCCATATGACCCCCAAACACTTCCGCTCTATAACGGTGTAACTCCTTTCAGCCCTACTCAAAGTTCTAGATGCGAATGCAATGGGTCTCTGTTGCTGCGTGAAAACTGCAACCACCGCTACTTCACTAGCATCCGTAAACAAGTCAAATGAATTGCTAAAATCCGGTAGTTTTAAAACCGATGCTTCTGTAACGGCTTTTTTGAAGCGATCAAAAGCTGCCTGTGCTTCCTCAGACCAAACAAATTTAAACCTTTTTTAACACGCTTTTATAAGTTTCACTTGCATGTAACGGAATCTTGGAACTCGATTTTCACCCCCTTAAAAAGCTCAGATTCATTCGAAATTTTGCACACCTGTCAAGGACAGATGACAATACAATAATTTCATAATTTTGTTCCATTGTCCTCATCAGGATCGTCAGGAATAAGGATAATCAGATTTGGCGACAGTTCCAAATACTTTTTCCAGATTTGGCGACTTATTGCATATATCACTTTTAAATTTGGTGACTAGCATGTCCATTTTCAGATATGGCGACTAATTTCATACATTATTTCCAGAATTGGCGACTAATTTCAGATTTAGCGACTAAAAGAATAAGGTGTAACCCAGAACCGAGTGTTTTGAATTTAAAGCTAATAATATGCAGGAATAAAAAAACAATTGCGGTTAATAGAAATAAAACAAAAAAAAAGTGTTCTGTATCTGAGAAAGTGGAGGGTGGGTGGGTGTTAGCAATTTTTTACCATAATATAAACATTTTTCTGAAAATGAAAATAAAAAATAGAACGTAAATTATTTTTTTTTCACATGCAGGAGCCTAACTGCTATAAATATTTTTTATTTTTATAAAGCAATACATTTAGAGTGATGATACGAATTAACATGAAAGGAATACGTTTAAAAGGTGGAAAAAGGATTGACACTTAATATTACCATATTTTTATTAACTCGCTTTCTCTAATGTCTGCCCGGGTGGAATTTTATAATTGATTTTAAAATGTATGACTTTCCGAGAAGCTAGAAACTTGAAATTTGGACCATAGCTCAGAAGCGGATAACAATGCATGAAAATGTGAAAAAAGGAAACGAAAAGGAGGAATTTTATAATTTTTAGTCCGTTGTAAAAACATGGTGCATTAAAATTTTTTTAATTCGAATTTTCCCTTCTTAACACACTTTTATTTGTTTGACCTGTTCAAAAGAGACGGAATCTAATATAACGATACGGGACTCATCTGAGGCCTCGTAAACGGAGAGAATAAATACACTTCAGACCCGTTAATTAATATCCATTGAAGAGCAAGACTAATTCCACAGCCACGTAATTCCAGCTTCAAATATCAAATGATGGCTTCGGTAGCCAAGTGGTCTAGGCATCGGATCATGGCTAGCGTGTCATGAGTTCGATCCCAGTACCACTAAAGACCCGCCGTGTAGGTGAGCGATGCACGTTAAATCTGTCGAGAGCTCAAACGTCCTCCCGTTGGTGTGGTGTGGTAGTTAGGAGAGGGGGATGCCAGCTCAGGAGTCGTCCACGTCACTTGACCATGGTTCAAAATGACGCGGACCGCCGCCAAAAGCCCTCGTGTTGCTATGACAGTGCGACGTTAATATTCACTCACTCACTCATTCAAATATCAAACTCAAGTATAAATTCTACAATGAATAAATGATAGTTTAAAAATACACGCTTTTATTGTAGTTCGAACTAAAAAATAAAAAATAAATTATAGTTTGAAAAAAACTAAAAAACACGCTTTTATACTGAATGGAACTAAAAAGTAAAAAAATAATTCTTAATAAAGAATAAAATGATTAACGAGAAAATGAATGTCATTGTGATAAAAGCGCGGGGTGCTTTGTACTACATTTTTACACTAATTTAGCATTTCGGAATAGAAGTTAGAAATTATAACAGTTGATGCATTTATAGAACACCCCACGCTTTTACCCCAATGACATTCATTTTCTCGTTAATCATTTTATTCTTTATTAAGAATTATTTTTTTACTTTTTAGTTCGATTCAGTATAAAAGCGTGTTTTTTAGTTTTTTTCAAACTATAATTTATTCTTTTCAACATATATAGAGGTTCACAAAGATCTGTGTAATCCTTAATAAGTTTCCGATACATCCTTTCATTCCCCAAAATTTTGCTACCTCCCGAGCATTCTTTGGAGGTTTCATCTCCCTAATCGCTTTTACTTTCGCTTCATCAGTTCAAACCCCCCCCCCGCCCTCCTTACTGATAACTAGACCTAAATCAGCTTTTCGCGGGCGAAATGGTATTTCTCTCGGTATTTTCTCTCTTCTTGTAGTAATTTAAAAACTTCCCTTAAATATTTTACGTGGTGTGTGAACGATGGAGACGATATGATGGCGTCATCCATGTAAAAACCCCAGAACCGGTTTAAGAATTAAATCAATAGCCTTTTGAAAATTCGGAGCTGTTCTCAAGTCCCAAAGGCATGCTAGTGAACGCAAATGCACTATTTTTGGTCACAAAGACCGTCTTAATAATATCCTTGGGGTTTACCACTAATTGGAAATTTCTGGATCTTAAGTCCAAAATGGACATAATTCTAGTGTAGGGGATATTTGTGATCAAATTATCAATGAGCGGAAGAGGATATCTATGACATTTAGTTATTACGTTTAACTTGCGATAAGCTATCGCGTATCTGTTAGCTTAGGGGCAAGCCATTATTTTTAAGACATATATCAACGGGAGCAGCATAGGTATATTGGATCGGTATAATAGTACCTTCATTCAACATCTTATCTACCATGATAATCTATGAGCTTCTCCCTATCACACCGATACGGCCTAGAAACAACGGACGGCTTGTCCCCCGTATCTGTTTCATGACACAAAACATGTGTAAGCCCCGGTTTGTCCGAAAAAAGTCCCCTAAAATTATTAAACAAATTTTTCAGTTCGTTCTTTTGCTTACCATCCAGCTTCGTATTAGAAAGATCGATCTCAACCTGTTCCTCTACTACTGGTGCCGCTTTAATCTGAGAATCCGGAATTATAAACGATTTCTTATCAAAGTCTAGCGTTATCTTTGTCTCCTGCATAAAACCAACACCCAAAATGCATGGGTACTGCATCTCAATATAATCACCTAAAAGTTCCACATTTTCGTGAACTCCCTAATCCTGACTTGTAATTCAAACACTCCTAAATTCGTACATTTGGCACCCTGTGCAGTCACAACCTTGGCATTTGACCTTTTTTTTAGGCCGATATGAAAAATATGCTTTATACGTTTCCTCCGAAATAAAAGATTTTTCCACCCTGTATTCCATAGTGCTTTTATAAATGTTTCATGTAATAGTATGGGCATGTACTGAAGATCAAATAGAATCAATCGTAAAACAGCAATCTTACTAGGAGGGCTTACTTCAACTTACTTCATATCGATCGCTCAAAAGTTTAAATTTCCACTATTTCTTCGACCCCCTCTGGTTCAATTATTATTCGAACCTCTATTTTCAAAATCATTACGACCCCTACGATGGTCGGATCTATGATCATCTCAATCATTTCTAATTCTGTTCTCGAACCCTAGATTTCGTGGAAATCGAGGTGGTGCAATCGTTAACGTATTTGCGGGCTATGGGAATTCAGTTCTTAATCTTTGCAAATGTGTTCCCACTATATATATTTTTTAAATATTTTACGTTTTATTAGTGGGTATGTAGTTGCAACAATAAAAAAAAACTGAACTAATATTCTTAATCAAAATGCAGGCTCTAGTAAGTATTTTTATTGAAGACAATTTTGAGGGAACTTAGTCTGGAATGACATATCTTTCAATTTTTCCACGAGGTAAAAGAGAAATCTTAACATTAGATGAGAGACTCGCGTAGACCCCCTTGAAAGGCGCTGCGGACACCACGGACCACAGTTTAATAGCTTCTGCTTTAATTTATATTAGAGGGGCATAGTAAATGCTGGAGTTGCTTAGCTAACGCCAAGTAAAGCTCAACAAGAAAAGTGGTAATGACGATCACTTTAAACTGTCACTGAACATCTGAGGCTTTTTCTAAGCCAAGCATTGTTCAGCGAGAGGATATTAGATTCCGTCTCCTGCCTGACTACTTTTTAGGAAGTTTGTTGCAAGATATTCCTCTGTTCAAATTGTTTTAAGTAAACGTAGTACTGGATAGGATGTAGAATTTAAGGTTCAAGTCTTCCGTGTAGCTTAGACTGTACTTTCCACTGTTCGCGGACAAACCCACATTGACATATCTTTTATTCTTTTCCATGGTTTTATGAGTGAGAAAAGGTCGGATGGGGGCCTCGTTGCAAAATCTTAAGCCTCCTTCTCTCTCCCCCTCGTCAAAGGCAACGCCTTTTCCTAAACCCTTTTTACAGTTTCCTCGGTGGAGATTGTGCAAAGACTAGGGAACCGGGTTTGCAAAGAGGGGGAGGGAAAACCTCCACTAATACGCGCGAGGAGGAGCGTGCTCATGGAAGGTAGGGATGGGAGTTGGGGGAGGGGGTGTTCGATCTGGCAGACGGTAATTTGGGCCAGAGTCCCCCCTCCGTTGCCGCAGGCTCCCAAAACGTGTATCTTCCGTAATGTGTGTTCTTCGAATATGACATTTTCTCGCGCGTCCTCTTCCCTTCCCCTGCTCTGTGCCCAACTCTCTCTTTTCCTCCTCCCTAAAAATGAATTGGGAAAGGGCTTCTGAGAGAAGCAGCGGAGGCAGAGAGGGAAACACTTGGTTGTAAGATCATTACGGAACGCTCCGGCATTGTTCTTTATTACGCAGTTCTTAAAAGGTTCGGCAGTGGGGTAAGGGGAGGGAGCGGATGACAGAGGGGTGGGGAGGGAGGAAGAGAAGAGAAATGACTGTTATACCTAATCAACTTTGCACTTTTCAGGAGTACCTAGGTAGTTCCTGTCTTCCTACCCTTCTTTTACTTGTACTCTCTCTCTCCCTTCTCTTTCATATTTTTTTCTTTTCCTTCTTATTTTCTTTTTTTTCTCTCTATTATTATTTCAGTCCGTCGTTCGATGCTTTTCCGTGTCGGAAAATGCATTTTTATCATCGTCATCGGCGGTGATTTTTTTTTCCTTTGTGTTATTATATATTTTATTTTTTGAGAAGAGAGACAAAAAAAATAATAAATAATAACAAAAAAAAGTATAAAATAAAATAAAAGATTGGAATGAGGAAAAGGTTGGAATGGGTAAGGGTGCGGATGGAAAGAAGGAAGACAGGGGTGGGGGTTAGGTCTTAGGGAAAATCTCTCGCAAAGCGGTCCGGGCAAAAGCAGCAATTTTTGATGAAGATTTGTTCTTCTAAAAGTTGGGGATGAGGTGCACGGGAGAGGGGGGGGGGGTTGAAGTCGATCATTATTCGCTGCTGCGGTTCATGAAATGAAGAGTCGCAAAATGGCGCTGGCTTTTTTTTATATTTATTTATTACTTTTACTTACTTATTTTCTTTGCATTTTCAACTCCCCCATTATTTATTTATCGACCCACCATGCCTTGATTATCGGTCTGCATCTCTACAGATTGTGGAAAAGGAGGGAAACAATTCCATTTCGACAAAAAAAAAAGGGGAATTGAAATTATTTAAATTTTGAACCGTAATTCTTCCCTTTCCTGTCGTGATTTCGGGGCAATCATGAAAAAAAAATGTTTTATATTGAATTACTTTCTCTTTTTTCCTTTTCTTATGCTACTATTCTGATGAAGAAAGAAGACGCGATGAAGAAAAAGCATACTTCATGTCGAAGTTTAGGAATTTCGCTTTTATAAAAGAAAATTTTAATATTTCCGAACTCCCAATCTTTAATGCTGTTTACTTGAAATGAAATTCACGAGAATGGAAATTATTCTCTAGAACTCGTACTGAATAATTGTAAATTTTCTGAACATTTACTGCCAACTTTTACTTTTTATAAAAACTTTCTTTCAAAAAATATACATCTGTCTTTAATAAAAATGCACATAGGTAAACAAAATGCACTTATTTTTGTTTTAATTTTGACAAAATTTAAGAAAAATTTTTAAATACTTTCTTTGTTACCCAATTATCAAAATAGAATCTTTATCTAAATTTCAAGTAAAAGTCTAAATGTAGTTTGGAATTCAATGGTGAACACGGGATTCTATTTACCGTGGGTGCGCGTTCATGCATCCACCATAAATTGTATGTTGTACTCCAGTTGAAACAATATGCGTGAATAACTTTATATTTTGATGCATGTGCTGATAAATAAATTGTATTTTTCCCTATGAGTATACGTACATTTGTGCGTCTAAAATCTGAGAGACTGTTTCCAGGAAATGAGAAATTTATGAGAGAATATTAATTTTGGCTGGAGAAGTCCCTTTAAGATTCATGTGGATGTTTTACTTTTCACTCACACATACATGAAATATATTACGGATTTTATTTATAATGAAAAATATTGATTTTCATACTTTTTTGATTATGATGTGAAGTTAATTTGTTGTGTTTCAATTCTTTTACTGGGTTTTTTTTATATATGCAAATATATTTGTCACATGATTCTATTTGCATTTATTTAGTTGATGAACTTATCTAGTGAATACGGAAAAAAACTGTTGCCAGAGACTTGAAGATATGTTATTTGAATCTCAGAACGAAGATAGGTGGAAATTCAATGGGCTAAATTCATGATGGTTACAGTCACGTGATTTTCATTGAAATTTTGCTTGCTGTCATATATTTGTAAAATTTGAATAAAAGTTTAAGGTCTATTTTGAATTCAAACTTTATAATTGGGTAACAATATACAAAAATTTTAAAAAATTCATCAAAAAGTTTTAAGGGTTAAAAAAAAGTTCTTAAGTAATCAAAATACATTTGTTTAAGATTAATATATGGGCGTTGTTATGGTTGACAAAATACCGTATTTACTCAAATCTAAGCAGCACCATTTTTCCAGTATTACTGCTACTGAATATTCTACGGGTATTATTACGGGTGCGGCTTAGAATCGAAGGCAAAACATTTGATGGGATGGGGAAATTGAGTTTTCACCCATTTCAAAAGGAAAATTGTGACCATCCATTCTGGCCACTTGCATCAATGACTTATTCAGAATTCAGTCTATCCTAAACGTCGTTGTCTGCCCGGATTTAGGAAACTTTTTTGTATATTCTCCTTTTCTTTTAATCACCTAAATATCAAAGATATTGGTAATGGTATCAAAACGAGTTCACTCTCACGCAAGTGTGAAAAGGAAGGCAATTTTATATGCAGGAAAAAACGGAAGCAGAGCAGCAAATACAGAAAATTTGGCACGGATGAAAGAAACACACATTTGTAAATGTTCAACAGTCTTTAATATTTTGTTTACATTCTTTTAAAAAAATGTTGCATAACAAATACATTGGATGGCACGGAAGACGACGCAGTGTGGGAAAATGGTGACGCCAGCATCAGTTGTAACAATGAAAGTGACGAATCATTTTCGAAACATGATACTGGTGATTAGAGCAGCTATAGGTTCATCTATATTTTTGAAAGTCTTTAATACTGGTAAAATAAGAAATTAAAACAAATTTTTAATGAGAAATAATAAATTAATTTAAGTAGTGTGTAACAAATGGCAAAAATACTAACAATAGTGCGCACTCTATTGAACACGTAGCCAGTCGGCTAGGTGGTGAAAGCAGATGCAAATAGAGCCATGCGCGCAAACATCTCGTTATTGTTGATTATTGACCGTTTGATGTATTGTAACTGTGCTCAATTTTGATTTTAAAAGAGAAAAAAATGGCAAATAAAGTTTGATCTGAGTTATCCGCCGTAGATTTTCTTTGAGTGCAGGGAGTGTGGCTTAGAAAATCGATGACAATATTTTTTCACATAAGCATTTTGAGAATTCGATGTACGGCTTAGAGTGCAGTAAATGTGGTGTGTACTTTTTAGAAGAAAGTTATTGTAAGTAAAAGTTGACAGCAGCGAAGCGCTGAACTGATTGGTTGAAAACACGCGTTAGCATTTGTTATAGGACAATGACGTCTCATGAATTTATGAACTGATTAGCCAGAAACACGTGATTGTAGATAGCATGGGACTATGGCGTCACATGAATTTAACCCAGTGCTTCTCAAACTTTCAATATTTGCGACCCAATATTCAACCAATATTCAACCCCTCCATACAATAATAATATGTTGAATTCAATAATACTACAATAATACTATACTTTGACGTTAAGCTACAATACAACTTTATACACGCCTGTGGCACTTAAGAGATTAAACGTCTTCCTAAGCCAAAACTTTAACTGCCCTGGACGTATATATACGTCTCTCCGAAGTATGATCTTTTCTATGAACTGCTATCCATAAAATTATTCCAAAGGCTCTTGACTGCAATAAAAGGATCTTGACAGCGTTTGCGAAGGATTTACTTATTTCAGAGGATTTACTTATTTATCCTTTTTCCTCCCCCACCCCCAAAACAGCACATATGCGCCTACATAGAAAACGGTGGCATTGGGAAGAGAATCGTGTAGCTTTTCATCTCTAGTCCTGAGACTAATTATAAACCGTACAAATTATCAAGATAAGTGCTAATTTGTGTATATAATCTTATATATGACGCACCCATAAGGCCAATGGTAATTATTAAACTAATTCTTAACTTAGTATTGTAAATTAATTATAAACTAATTATAAAATACACTGTGCAGTACATTTATAAGTGTTAATGTGTATTTTATTTTTTAATTTAGTCAGAATATATTTTGTTTGTTCACTTTCAGGAAACTAATAATTTTTTTAAGTAACCTTTTTTTTGTCGACTTTTCAATATGCTCGCGCCCCCTCAAAGAATTTTCCCGCCCCCTAGGGGGTGCGCCCCACAGTTTAAGAAACACTGATTTAACCCACTCTTTGAGTTAGGAGATAGCATTGAATACATTTAGCAGCATTTAAGATATTACCTTCATGATTTAACTGTAATAACTGCGAGTATCTTTCGGTGAATTGTATTTGCTTAGTAGTATTTCCTGCACGCAATATTCGAATAAATCATTTAAAAACTTTGCTATTACTGTTCGAAATCTTTTGTTTACAGGATCCTTTTCGTAAAATCCTTGGATTAAAATTTTCATCTCTATTTCATGCATACGATCTTTTAATTCGATTAAGATTTAAACTTCCCCACGATACATTTAGTCAAAAAGAGCCTTGTCAACTTCTGAACACAACATCATATCGCTAAAGAAAGCTTTTCATCCAGCACTGTTAAATTCTTCTGGAAATTGATCTAACTGCAGTACCATTACAAAGGGCTAATCTATATTCATATATACATACAGTATAATAAAATAAAATAACAAGAGACAAAACTGTACTTCCTTCAAGGGAAAAAGGAAAGAAATGGGATTTTAAGAAACATATCAGGAAAATAAATGGTTCAGAAGAATGCTGTACTAAAATTGGACAAAGACAGACAAAACAAGAAACAGAGGTGAAGAACTATGAAAATTGAAGGTACCAAAAGAGTCTTTAGAAATCATAATAGGTCTACATTTTAGTCGAAAGCTGTCGCTGAATTAGGCTAGCCAAATCAGGGTTAAGCGATGCTTTATGGATCCACCTTCCCCGTACAGCAGAAATTTTTGAAGTAATAGAAAAAAAGAACCATGTTGAAAAATTAGGCCTATATCTATCACACGTGAATGGAACACCAGACAGAAAATAATTAAAGAATGATTAATGAGAATAGAAGGTATCTCTCAAAGAAATGAATATTAAGGAAAAAAATTTTTATAAAAACTAAGATAAAAACGTACTTGTAAAAATGCTAAGTATTAAGATATATCAATACAAAGCCTCTTATTCAGAAATCGCATGCCAAATGAAGTGTTAAAATTGCAGTGTTAACATATAGAAGCAAAAAACAGAGGCGCCACCTAGATAGTTTTTTTTTTGTAAATAAACTAAGCATATTTAACTTAATGAAATTAATTTTTTGAGTTTCTTTCAATTTAGTTTATTAAGATAACATAGAAATATATTTAAAAAGGAATTTACTTGGATAGTTGCAATCCAAGCAATTATTGTAGAATTTTTTATAATTACCTAGTTTTAAATCATTATTAGTAAGTAAATCATTGCTTCTTTTCATAAAATTTAAGATTATATTTCTATATACAGATAGATGTAGGTGTCTACACCAGAAAGGCATTTTTATAATGTTAAAATCAAAAGAGTCTCTTTTATCAAAAATATTACTTCTTAGCAATTTATTCTTAACGTTTAATTGAAGGTCCAAAAAGTTTTATGACTCATTATAATTGGTTTTTAATAATTTCAAATATTGGGGATAGTAATTAAAACTAGCAACAAAATCTACTATATTACTAAAAATAATTAAATCATCTATGTATCGAAAAAAGTAACAAGATTCGAAAGTATTACTATCATGTTCATAAAAGTGCAAATAAATATAGGCCAAACAGTTACTAGCAGGCCCAACTTGTGGCTTTTCATAATAATTTGCATATTATGAAAAATATAAGTTTCATTTAATACTTTGAATAATATAAAGATATTTATCATATTTCATTAATTTATTGAAAGAATATTTGTTATAAGCTATTTTGAGAGTAATATAAACATATCTATATCTCCTATATCTATAGTCTCCTATATCTAATGAGTTAAGAAAAATCCCGGAAGACATAAACGATAATGAAGTTCTTATGTAGTACTTCAATTTTATGCTTAATATCACACAATCAGTTTTATAATTAATGTTTAGTAATTCGTTTAAAATTTTGCATATAAATTCATTGAATTCTATAATAGGAAAACTATATTTAATTGCTAATTTTGTAATGAAGTTACTAATATCTTTAGAAATTTGTTTGTTTTCAATAGCATTATTATTATTATTATTAAAGGTCATTAATTTCTAACAAGTACCTTTGGACATTATTACTCTGGGAGCATTATCCTAACAATATTTAAATCACCAGTTATAACATGTTTGGGATGATCATTTATAAAAAAGCAGAATAATCTTTACAGTTACAAACCATGTTATTATTTTTTTGCAAATCATTAATATTATTGTAATTATAAATAGAGCTAGTAATTTTTTTATTATAGTTAAAAGCCTTCATAATGCAAACATTATTGATAGGTAAATTCAATATTGTAGATAAATTATTCATTAAATATTTTTGAAAAATTATGTACACATTATTTATGAATGAGAAAAATAATAATATCCTTAATTATATGAAAAAAAGGCATGGCAGTCTTTAAACCAATTAAATATTTCTTGTTCGGTTTGAGCAAAAAAGATATAAAGTATACTAAAGATGTCCTTCTTCATAAGAATGATTTTAATGTTAAATGTCATTTCAAAGTTGCCACATAAATCATTAATTTTAGAAACTACCTCTACTGGTAGTTTACAAGTTCTTTTCTTCCCATTTCGTCTTTTTATTCTTTTAACTTTGATTTCATTATCACTATTATAAAAATATTCCCTTGTTGAATGCTTAGTAATACATGTCTTCCCAAATGTATGGTATTCAAACCATATGGATATATAGTGTTACAATATTTATAATGTGAAGTGGTTTTCCCTCACACAGTCTATATTTAACGTATAGGACTATTCTGAGAAGGGAAATATCAATATTTCAAAGCCATGAAAATGAAAGTGCATAGCTTGAATTTTATTATTTTCATTGTTATTATGTTTGTAATGTTTGGTATTTGATCTATGAAGGTGTGTATTTATACAAATATTGATATTATTTTTAATTTATTTACTGCTATATATATATATATATAAAGGAGAAAAGAAACTCATCACGAGAGATCTCTCAAACTATTAGAACTATATGCATGAAGGATGGTAAGGATGTTGCTTTTGTTAAGAGATCGGATAAAAAAAGATTTTGCAAAAGTCGGCTGCCAAGAAAGGTTTCGAGAGTTTAGGAGGCGAGCTGGACAGTCAAGTTTTTGATCTATTATTTGAATTGGGATAGCTTATTTCTCTTGTTGAATACAGATCCGCTAAGAACGGATTTTGTGAAAATCTATTCTGAAGATCATTATGGAGGTTTACATACAAAATATCCAATTTTTGAAGTATTAGACTTTCAGACTTTCGATTCGGTCAACGTAGCTCATTTGTTTGTTAGAGATCCGATAAGAACGGGTTTTATTGAAATCGACTGCAAAAGGCCGTATCACACGTAAATTTTCCGTGCAATTTTTTGGCCAACTTTTAGCCGAATCTTAGTGTTACCGTAAACAAAATGACATTCTCTGACGTCAGCCACGCTCTTCCCCCCCCCCATTGAAATATTACTCGCTGATTTTTCTGCTTCGAAAACGACCATCCAATGTTATTTCTTTTATTTCACTCACGCTTTTGTTTATGGGGGTAAGCAGAAATGAAACATTATTCAGTTTAATGGTGTACAATATTTTAACGGCGTATAATATTTTAAAATGTTATACGCCATATCTGATGCGTTTGATGCGAAGCTACTACCGTTACCGCCATCTTGTTTATGACGTAGGGTACCGAAGAACCCCATTGGCTGGAATTTCAAGCAACTTTCATTTAGAGCAACTTTCTCAGCTCACTAGCAAAAAGTTGTTCAAAAGCCATTGCTATGGCAACGGAGTAAAAATTGCACAAATTGGACCAAAAATTGCACCAAACGTGTACGTGTGATAAGGCCTTAAGAGGGATTTAAGGGAACGCGTAGGTGAAAAAGTTCCCTTTTGTGAGCTATTCGACTTAAAATTTAGACAGTACGTTCCTTTTGGTGAGTAGAGATCTGCTAAAAAAGAACGGGTTTTACCGAAATTGTCTTCCAGGGAAGAGGGGGGGGGGGTCATGCGGTGGTATTTTCAAAATTGAAATTTGGCGAGCATATCTACTAAATAGAGATGCGCTAAGAACTGGTTTTATGGAAATCGATTTTCAAGGGGGCTGTGAGGGGTTACGGGAGTGTTTTAGATAAGATCCCGTTTTTTTAATTATTAGACTTGTGACGGGGCTATTCGCGGGATTTCAGTACTAATCCTCTTGGGAAACTTTGGGGCTCGCATTTATACTATTTCACAGCCTTTTCGGGAAAAACACGAGATAGTTATATGTTAATTAGTTCGACTATATAAAGTATATATAGTATATATAGATTTTGTAAACGTAGGTGAGAAGGAGTTGCCAAGTGGTCACGTAAGTATATCGCCGGAGAATTACTTCACGAACTTAGCGCGCGTTTAATAGGTATAAATTATAAGAGTAAATTGTTAGAGTGACCATTGAAGATAATAGATTCAGTAATGACCTGAGGTTAGCAAGTGTTCGTCTCCTTGTCCATTCTGGTAGACGGGAATATTAGAATTAAGTGTTAGGATTAATCGACGTTTTATGGAATCACTCCTAGGTTTCTACTTATAAATTAAACTTGTGATTGTTTAAGTGTTTGTCAGTCCTGAATAAATATAATTGTTATTATGGCTTTTGTTGGTGATGATATGTTTCCACCCACACTTAGAGATGCGCCGGGTAGTGTGAGCTGGGTCCGAAAAATAGGACCCAGCCACCACAGACTCTTACAGACTTCAAATTTGAGATTAATCCGCAAATTGATTGAAAACTAACTGATTAACTAACTATTGATTGAAACTGATCCGCGGATTGAAAACTAAGTTAACACTTGAGTAAAATATTGTCCAAAATTTAGCTTTGTTGCTCACTTTGAACTTGTGACGTATCTATACGTGACTCTACTAATCCCTTCATATCTCTTTAAGGAAAATATTTATTTCAACCAACTTTCGTCGAGTAAGGAAACGGAATTATGTATAAATGAGGTATATTATATAAATTCTGTTTTCGAGAGTTTGAGAGTAGTTGACACGTTGGAGTTGGCAAGTAGGAGTTAACATAAAGTTTGCGAATTAGTTAATTGAAAATTGAAAAGGAGTGGAATTAATTAAAGATTACAGAGCGTGGAGCCAACGACATTGATCAAGCAGAAGAGATCCTCTTTAAGTTTCCAGTTGTGACGGGTGCTTACGCATTTCACTAACCTTCTCTTATACTCTTTAAATGTTTTATTTATTTCAACCAATCTCCACCGGGAGCCAAAAGCGTGATTTATGCAAATGAGATATTTTATATAAGTTTGGGTTTAGCGAGTTATAAAAAGGGGAAATGAAATGAAGAGAAACGAATGAATTGAGAAAGTGCTTTTTCTAGTGTAAACGTAGACGTCGTGAGTAAAGTTTATTGTAAAGTGTAGATAAAACTAGTTCGTGAAAGAACTGAGAGATAGCTGAGACTGAAGCCGCCCATTAAAGGAATCCAGATATTAAAGAAGCAGCTAGACGAACCTGCCATAACAAAAGGTATTGGGTAAGTTTTACTTACCCCAATTAAGTATAAGTTTGTAGCTATATTTGTACGCGTCGATCCGTCGTGGATTCAGTTAAGATTCCGTCGTTCATGATTATTGAATCCTTCTCATTCTCCACTGAGTTTTATTGTTCTTAAAATTGAATAGTGTTTGTGTAATCTCTTAATTAAGAAAAGTCAATAAATAAGATTGATTTATTAAAATAAGTAGTGATTTATTATAAATTCAACACATCTAAATTCAGGTAATACCCGAAGGGGAGTTAATAATCTTAGAGGTGGCGATAGGCTACGACACAGTGTAGGATCCGATGCATAAAAAGTCAGTACTGTGAGTTTTATTAAGTAGAAGCTAGTTTATTAGTGTGAGACGTAGTTATATTTGAGCGTATTTAAGCTGTCTTAGATTCAGTTGAGGGTCTATAGTAGTATCCCCTTGTTATAGAATCTCACCTCCACGCTCTACTATATTTCTTCTACCTTAATTAGAATTGTATTGTGTCTGACTGATAATTAGAATTAATAAATTGATTAGATTGAAAAGATGTCTGTAGATTATTCTGTTTCTCCCACACATCTTGCCGGGTTTACAAGTAGACAAGAGGGTTGAGATGTAAGCAGGATCCAACCGTTATCACAAACTTTATTAAGAAAATGGATTATTATTACTATTTCAACTGTAATTTAATCCGGGAGCAGGTGCGTGGAGTCACCTCAGGCTCACAAAATCGTTCATTCTGAGAAAACCGTTGTAACGGGTCTATTCGCGATACTTTTCCTATTAATCCTCCTGGGGATACTTTGGGGCTAGCATTAGCATTAATTCACAGCCTTTCAAGAAGAATACGTGATATGTAAATTAGTTTGACTATGTAAAGTCTATATATATATATAATATATATAGGATTTGTAGATGTAAGATAGAAGGAGTCGTGAAGCTGTACGTAAGTGTGAATATTGGAATATTTCATTCACAAACCTAGCGTGAGTTAAGAAAGTAATTGCTTAGATTAAATTATTAGATTGAAGATTTAAGATAGTAGAATTAGCTATCGGTTCATTAGGGCTTGTTCTCCTTTTCTAGTTCACGTAGCTGGGTTTACTTAGAGTTGGGTATTAGGAATAGACAACGCTTTAGATATCACTCCCAGGTTTCCTTTTGTAGCTTCACTTGTGATTGTTTAAGTGTGTGTTCAAAGAATTAATAAAACTAATTGTTATTATGGAGTTTGTTGGTGATGCTTTGCTTCCCCCCCCCCACATCTAGAGCCGCTCAGGACGGAGAGAGAGGGGATCCGATTAGACCCCCACCCCCACACCGTTTATTTGTTACCAAAGAGCTTGACAGTATCCTTCTGTATGACAGTCTTCATAGGAACAAAAATGTATTTGCCAAAAAAAGAGGAAGATATGTATATGACAAACGCTTTTTACAACCTTAAGGTACTTGTTTTGAATGAGTTCCACGCGCCACCACTTTTGTTTCAAATTATTTTCTATAAACACTCTACATTTTTCCCCTGTGAACAACTTAGTGTTTTTATTGCTGTTTGTACGGCTTATTATGGTTTATAAACGTAAATGAGAAGAGTATGAAAACAGAAATGGTTCTCTGTGATCATTGAAACTGATCAAGCAAGGGCTGATCAGGCTCAACCTGCTGAAATAATTCATATTAATTATGATAGTGAAAGTAAATTTAAGAAAAGCGATGGATAAGAAACGTTTGTGGTCGAAGGAAATTTCTCAAATGCTACTTAAAGAACTCCACCAAGAAAAATATGAAGTCATAAGTGTACAAGCATAAGAAGCACAAGATACCAAGCTCTGTCAAAAAGACACAAGCAAGAAAATGTTCAACATGCTACTTGTCGATCATCTAAGGACGATAAAACTACAATAACTTGAATAAAATATGACAGGCTTGCCTGAAAATACCATTCCTTTGCCTGCAAATACCATTCCTGTAAAAAAGTATCAGTGATTTCTGTCTTTTATTAAAGGCATGCACATTTGAAACTTCTTGGTTCAGTTTGATATTTTTCTAAATTATCACAGATAAATTGAAATCAAAGTCTTTAAAAGTATGAAGGGTACTTTCTATTAATTAAATTATTCACTGGAATAATTATTTGTCATGCACAATAAAAATAATTATAACAAAAACTATAGGGGTGACTCAGTCACCCCCGCGTGATCATTAACGTTAGTATTGATTAACATAATAGATTATGATTATATTATTATTGCTGTTATTATGACTATAGATATATAGTGTCAAGATATACGAGTATAATAGGACTTTTCAGTTAAGGTATTTCAATTTGACATTACACTATGTTCTATTATAGAGAATCCGTATTGTAGAATATTGATCATTAGAAAAATAGTTAATGTTATTTATAACTGGAACACTTATGTGTCCGAAGACAAGAAAAAAGAATGGAGGTATTTTCCTTATTGACAACTAGTCAGAAAATGAGAAAAAAATCGTGAAAAAAACTACTAGTCTAATGTTGATTGAGTTTAAGTACCGGTCATTGTTAGAAACTTCAGTAGATTACAATAATTGCTAAACACTTTATGAATGCTAAGAGTCAATATTAGTATGCGGCTGTATATTTTAGTTTTTTGTAACGTAAAAAAAATAAAAATCATAAGAAAAATACATAACAGTTCGTAATTAGTTTAAATAGGTGGTCTTGAAATTTTTTCGTTTCATAGAACCCTTAGAACTATAAAGTGTTTTGGGGGAACCCCCTTTCCCATGCGTGCATTTAAAAGAAAATATTAAGAGTAAATCAAAAAGCAGGTTATATGTACTTTATATAAAGTCAATTAACAAATTATTGCATTTTTTATTCAGAATTTTAATAAAATTGAATCACAAATTAGTATTATAGATGAATAAAAAGTGCACTTATTCCCTACTTATGCATTCTATTTCGTAAATCTGGGACATGTGCACACATTTTATTCGCGCCAACTGTGGAATTCTGCGTTTATTGAAATTATCTGCAGTCGCTTTTCATAGTCTGCGTTTGATTTGCTTTTAGATTTTGTTTTTGGAAATACTCATCTGGAGAGAAATATTTTTTTATTTAAATACATTGTTCTGACTTGGACATTAAAATGTTTAGAGCTGTGTGAGAAATCCTGTGAATTCTACAAGAATTGAAAACCTAAAATTTCGCTCTTTTTATTTAAATTTAGATTTTAACGTGGAATCTGTTGATGAGCTGTTCCCTCTTCCTCATTGTACTAGCTTTTTCTTCAAATGGAAAGGTGTTAATTTTCCATTAGAAAACTATTCAGTTTTGCAAAACATTGCACTAACGAGCATAAAATGACTGTTTGGAACCCGGGAGAGTTAAAAATTATTATTTCTTTTATTCTATTGTTAATGTTATTTTATTATATTATATATAAATAAGAGTATTACAAAGCAAAGATATTATGTACAAATAAAATTGTCAATTTTAATTACTGGGATGCGTTTTTGATATTTGTGGTTATACAACTTCATAGAATCCGTTTTGCATTCACATAATAATTTTCTTTTCGTTTTTTTTTCTGACCCTTGGATATGCCTTGTGGTACCCCAGGGTTCCAAGGAACACAGTTTGAAGACCCTCGATTCAGATCATTTTCCAGTTTCACCAGGCATTGGTTTTCATCGGCTCAAATATATATTATTTATGCACAAAATTATACTTACAGAATTGAAGAAAACATGTGAGGAGAGAGAGAGAGAGACAGCTGTGTATTATTATTACACGAGACAAAAAAAACTGAAATAATAACAGTAACAGAGGATGTTTTAGGATTGGCACCGATTAATTTTCACCTAAACTTTCCCCTTTACGTCATTGCGTTCGTTTCATTTTGGCGTTCCGTATGAAAAATGCAAATAAGGTTATAATTCAATACGAAAATCATCCATTTTAAAAGAGAATGTTTTCTTTAGTCCTCAAAGGGTTCACCGCTAAACAAAGCAAATCTTAGATTAACTGCAACTTAATTCTTTTTACGTATTAATCGAAAAAGTTTCTCTATTGAGGGGAAACAAACTTATTTCCCTTTTTTAAATATATTGTTTTAAAATCATATAAATTTAAAAGCCGTACAACTTTTAAATTTTTATAACAAATCGAATTTATTTATTCACTAGCACGGTAGGTAAACATGAAGTAAGTGCTGCCGTTGCATAGCGAATAATTATTAAATTTTAACATAATGAAAATGTCATGTCTATTAAAATTTGGCACAGTTTGAGTCCTTAGCTTAGCAATAACAACTTATCGACGGCTCAAGTACACAAATGGCGCAAGGTCTTTAAAAAGGAGCCCGAAATTTTCCTTAATAATTGTAAATCAAGCCTGTCTTACTGGAGTGAATAAAACTTGACCACGTATTTGTTGACCGAAAAATTTAAGTTAACGAGTGAATAAATAAGTGTCTATTAAAGTAGCACTAAGAAACACGAGGGCTGTTCGCAAAACAACTTGCGATGGTTCTTTACTAGTCCTCTACATATTTCTTGCAAATTTTATTTATTTCAACCCATCTCCACCGGGAGCCAAAGCGTGATTTATGCCAATGAGATATTTTATATAAGTTCGGTTTTAGCGAGTTATCGGGAGAGAATGAAATGAAATGAGAAAGAGTTGGCAAGTGAAGAGGTAGATTTGTAAAGAAAAGTGAATTGAAGCGTCGGGAATCCAACTCACAGTTGTTGATAAAATTTGTCCGTAGAAAAGCTGAAGATAGAAGTCGTATATTAAAGAGGGAATTCTCTAGCTTTGATCAGATCTAATCAAGATCCAAGCGATTTACAAGACGAACCTGCCGTAGTTTAAGAAATCAGGTTAGTGACTTAAGCGCGTACAACTACAGCTACACACGTAAACGTAATTACAATTATTATCTTTCGTGGATTCAGTTTAGATTTCGTAGTTCCGCAATGAGTGACCCCTTCTCATTCTCCACTGTGTTTTATTGTTCTTAAAAATTGAATAATGTTTATGTAATCTCCTTAATTAAGAGATATCAATAAAAATATAGTGTTGTGAAGATGTCTATAGAATTCTTTAACCCACCTACACGTTCTGAATCTGGTAATACCAGAAGGGGAGTTCATAATCTTAGGGGAGGTTATATTACACGACAAACTTATCAGTTTGAATCTATGCCAAGTAACGAGGACGGCACTTGAGTTGGCCTTCCCTCTCCAAAATTCTACACCACGCCAACAGGAGGACTTTGAGTCTCGATCGATAAAAGCTGCATGAGCCCCATTGGGTGGCTGATCCTTAGTTGCACTGGACTTGAACAGATGACCTGAGGGTGGCGAGTCCGTGACCCTAACCCTTAGGCTACCTTCACCACCCATAGTCGACACAGCAACAACAAAAGGGGGTCATGGAAATAAATAAGCAACAGATTTAAGTTACTCATTTCTCTTTCGCTTCTTAAAACACGATTTTAATTTTTCATTACCATATCCCAAATTTCCTTTCAAAAAAATTCATTTATTCATCTCATACCGTGCGATTGTTGCGCTTAAAGAAATTTTTGTTATGGAGGTGTGACAAGGTTTTTTGATTTGTATATCTTGTTTTATTATTATTGTTAGAAGCCTTTTTCTGAATTAAAACAATTATGGTTCTTAAATGATCCATGCTTTTAAAATCTTGAAAGCAATATTTTAACAAAATGTCCGTTTTTTTAAGTAAAAATTTGAAATGGAAATCGAATTCATATAAATTTAAAACAATGTATTCTGTCTATTGTAAAAATAATCTCTCGCACCTCGAATATTTCGTTTCGGAAACGAAATTCGAATTAAAAGACAGAAAAGGGGAGAATGAGCGACGAAAGCAAAATAAAGTAAAATATCTGAAAATAAAAACCCAAATTAACAAAAGATCCAAAAGAGAGGAAATAATAAATAAGACATTTCGCTACCCCTTTCCATCTCCAAGGACTTCTCTGCGTCATCGTTTTTCGATCGGAAAGAGATTTGAAAAGAAAAACAAAATTTACATTTACACCATTTCAACACCCCTCTCTCTTTTACCATACCCTGGTTCGTTTGCCTGTAAATCGAAAGTACTGGCTGTGCCGTCACTACAAAAGAATTCCAACCACCACCCCTTTTACACCCCTTCTACGGATACGTGCCCATTTTCCTTTTTTTAACACTCCGTTACACATTTTCATATTTTTTAAGAAGGGAACTAAAAAAAAATAATAATAAAGATTCTCCAAAGATTCATCGCTATTTCGCGGCAAAATCCTCACACGCGTCGAAAACCCTCGCGAAAAAAAATTTTTCTACCGTTTTCTTTGCTTTTCTGCAATATCTTTTTTTTTTTTTTTTTTTTGTACAATGAAAAAACCTTTGTTCATGAATAGGAATGGAGCTCGACGCTTCGATGTGTTAAAAAATGCAGTATGCAAATCTTTCCGGCCAAAATAGAAAGGGGGAGGAGTTCTTATTTTTTTTTCTTTTTGTCATCATTATTATTATTAATATGAACGCTTGTGTGCGTATAACTGCGACCGAAACACAGGGATAAAAAACAGATATGGATGGATAGAGAACTGACTGCAAACAATAGCAGAATAAGAGGTAGAAAACTAAATGAATTTGTCAGCGGTATGCGTGTAACTCTTTTGCCATGATTCAACACTATCTTCAACTCAAAATAGAAGGGGAGGGGTGGACTGGTTTTTAAATTATAGAATGTAAAAGAAAATCAATTTTTTTCCCCAGTTTGAAAGAATAACTTTTTTTATGTTAATAAGAACCAACCCAAGGGATGGGCTTGCTTTTAATAACCAAGATGTAATTTTCGAGTTTTTGAAATACCATGAATATTAAGGAGTTGTAATGGTAGGCAAAAATATGGCAAAAGTAATGTTGTGGAAAGAGTTTTAATGGGATTTAAATGTAAATGGTTCGCTATTTTTCACTCTTGAGTAGCTACTGGCACCAAAAAACTCACGGTCCGTTATCATAATGGTTGAATAAATTTAAGAAAAAGAGATAATAAATTCCAAAAACATCTTGGAACTCAAATACGACGCACCTGAATGAATTGATGATAAATTTCTTTGATAAAAATATATCATTAGCATAATTTGATCTTTCACGCGTTAAAAATCTGCATACTTTATAAAAATCAAATAATAAAGTCATTATATCGAGAAATGATTTTAAAATGAATTTTAAATGAAGTGAAGACGCATTACAGCTAAGGAGGAAAATAAGTGTTCTGTAAAAACTGTTTTCAAATTAATAATTTGTATGCGATTTTATTCACTTCCATATAATTATCATTATAGACAGAAATTTAAAATATTTCATCAACATTATTTGCATTCTAAACTCGTACTGGTATAAATAACTAAGGTACACATAAATTAAAAAATTATCAAACCAATATAAATTATCAAACCAATCATTTAAACCATCATTTTAAATTATCAAACCAATATACAGTACTACAACTTTTAAGAAATTTTGTTTATTCCAGTTTAGAGAAAGTAAAAGTAAAATACAGGATATATACGCGCGTTAGACCTTAATATTTATTATTATTCATATATCTTAAGCTTATGTATTTTTTCCTCTAAATCCTAACTGCGAATACACTATTTAGAAATGCAAATTTCATTTCATCTCGCATTAGAGGTGTTAAAACCTGTACTTTGACAGATTAACTTGTGATTCTTCGTTGAAAGGGTTAGGCCTTGAATTTTTGACAGATTTATTCGCGATTCGTAGTAAAGGATATAGCGTACATGTGACTTACCCAGTGGTTGAAACTATCCCCTAAAGCACTTGCATGATCTCTAATAATAACTAATATTTCTTTCCGTTTGAACACGTGATCATGTTTTTCCCCACATTTTTCCCAATTTAAATATAAGAAAATGCCGCCCATCTACTATAGTTGTTAGTGACGCTGACTACAGGGCCGTAGGGCCTGAGTTCAAATCCCGGAAAAGGTAATCTTGTGTGTGTGTGTGTGTGTGTGTGTGTGTGTGTGTGTGTGTGTGTGTGTGTGTGTGTGTGTGTGTGTGTGTGTGTGTGTGTGTGTGTGTGTGTGTGTGTGTGTGAAGGATTACAATACAAACATCCATGCCTTCTCCGGGATTCGAAGGATCCCTTTTAATGATCATTTTTACTTCCTTACCATGACTTTAAATTCCTTCTTTCTTTGTGATGTGTGCTTCATGTTTACTTCTGTAAGCCCCCGTGTGATACTTTGTGGTGCACGAGCATTTATTTATGTTCTCAATAAAAAAAACAAAAAAAGAGAGAGAGAAGAAAAAGATTTATTCATTTTTTTTTTTTTTTTTTTTTGGTTTGACGTTAGATTAGAGAACATGCTGAATTCCCTTTTCTGATCCTAAAATGACCCACATAAATGATGGTTTGAAACGACTTTCAAAAATTGCCGCAACCACAAAATCAATACCTCTGTATATTATATATATACTACTATGACAAACTTACTTTTTATACTGTATGGTTATACTTTTTTGCTTTGTTTTTTTAGATTTATAGTGATTTAGTATATATGTTACCGGCAAAGTATGAAATCCGGCATTCTATACAATGCCTAAAAGAAGCCGGCAATGTATATAACGATTCTTATTTCACACATTGCCTAGGCATTCTATGGAATGCCAAATGAGAAACGGGCAAAGTATGAAATAAAGCAACGAGCTCAGTCGATGGTGGGGAGGAGACCAAGAGAAATGGTTTGCGAGCCTTTGATTGACAGTTGATAGAGAATCTCATTGTTTCACCCCTGAAGGTCACCACCTTTTCCGAAATACATCTCCAATTGGTATCGAATATCACGTGGAAAGCACGTGACTTTTAATATGCGCCTCAATTCTCAGAATGTGTTGGTTGTACTTTGCGGTTTGTTCGAGAGTGTCAAAATACGCAAATTTGCTTAGCAAAAAATTAGTTTACTGTGTTGAGTGAAAATGGAGAAGCAAGCAGCAGTGTTGGGAAAGGAGTCGTGGTCTATCGACACGAAACAACGATTCGACGATGAACTCTCCAAAATTCGACTTAATGCTGCGAAAAACAGTTTTTTTTTAACCGAAACTACTTACCAGAAGTTAATAAATGATGTACAAAAAGCCAAAATGAATACTAGGAAGGAACCAAAAGATTATTGGTTGTTGAATCGCTATGATGTGATGATTGTGGAAAACAAATGTCAACTCATTTATCCTGTTAAAGAAGGCGTCAGTAGTATACAATATTATGTCATGGACTCTGAATTATTTCATGCACTTCATGAAGCTCATTTGGCTGTTGGACACGGAAGACGTGATAGAATATTGAGAGAACTGTCAACCAAATACAAGAACATTACACGTCATGATATGGAATTGTACATTCACCTTTCTGAACTTTTCCAGAAAAAACAGAAAGGTAGAAAAAAATCATAGGTTTGACAACAATGCCCTTTTTAATGAGTTTAATTCTCGTTGTCATGTAGATCTTATTGACTTTCAATCTCAGCCTGTTAAAGAATGCAAATTTATTATGATGTATCAAGATCATCTCACAAAATTTGTGATTCTCACGTCTCTAACGTCAAAAAGAGCTGAAGAAGTAGCCTACAACCTTGTGGACATTTTCACGTTACTTGGAGTTGCCTTCTATATTACAGTTTGACAATGGGAGGGAATTTGCCAATAATGTGGTGACCAGCTTGAAGAAGTTTTGTCCAACACTTAAGATGGTCCATGGGAAGCCTCGCCATTCACAAAGCCAGGGTAGTGTTGAAAGATCTAATCAAGATATCGAAAATATGCTCAACAGGATATTTTTGGATGCAGGATAACAAATCTGACCGCTGGAGTGAAGGTTTGCGTTTCATTCAATTTATGAAAAACAGAGCTCATCATTCTGGAATCAAAAGTACCCCATATGAAGCTCCTTTTGGTTGTAAACCTAAAGTAGACCTTACTACTTCTTTTCTACCAGAAGATGTTTTAAAAGTCATAAATACTGAGAAACAACTAGAAAAAGTAATACACGGAGAAAAAATACTCAAAAATGACTACATGGACTTACTCAGTTTGAAATGAGTTTGTTTATATCAGATTTGAACGCATGCCTTTACAAATATGAGACATTACATGTACTCAAAATTTCAAAAAATGGTTAATTAACACTATCAAACAAATTAAAAAGATATTCAGGATTAAAAAAGTTTTTTTAATATACTGGCTACATATTTTAAAGATTGGGGTTCAACAACAAATTTAGTTCTCATAAATCTTCCGAACTATTTTTCGTTTCTACCACGCTACCCGCGGACGAACACATGAGTACTAGATTGTTTTGATTTTGTAAGGCTTTTATAGGAATTTAGCGGGAAAATGTGTTTTTTTCGCGGATTACTTAAAAAAACAAATTTGAGGTATGTGGCTACCCTCGGAGCATTTTATTGAAACAAATTTTCAACTAAAAAAACACTTTTTTCTTTAAAAAGGGTGTGCATAGAACTAGGAATTAAGGTTCAAGTGTAGTATAGATACTTGACGATGTCAAATTTTTTTGGTGACCAAAATCGATCGCCAAGCTACTTCACTTAGCGATAGGTTTCCCGAAGACAGAATGAATTCGTTATCTAACCAATAATATCTATATAAAAATCGAAAGGGCCCTCTCCCCTATACTACATTTGAGTCAGGAATTAAAATACAATTCCACAAAATTTTAAATTATTTTGGATAGATTGGGAATTTTTAGTTAAAAATTGCAGTAACAGTAAACCTTGTATTGAAAATTCTAATTAATATATTCAAATAATATTAAAACTGCACACAAATAATATTATCTGTGCCTAGAGCGATAAAATTTACATTATTTTTTTTGAAATTTGTCAATTTTTTAAAAAAAAAAGCATGTTTTTTCTCACAAATTGTATGTGCAATAAAATGCATAAATACATACACAGAGATTATAGTCTATAATACAAATAAAATAAAATAAAAGTTTTCTTAAAATGTTAATTCAATGTCTTAAAAAGAAATCCATTTGTGAACTTTACCGTGAAGCCAAAAAACATAGTTTCTCAGACAATGCTTTTAAAGATTTAAATACAATATGAAAAATGTTCTACTAGTTGTACATTTCTTAAACTCACCATATTTATAGCTCAAACTCTTTAGCTTCATGTTTAACTAATTTTCAACCCTTTTGCTGTTTTCTGGAGAGTTTTATAGATTATAAAAATTGTCGAGTTTAGTAAAATTTTCATGAAAAATTGCAATTAGGATCTTTTACACAAAATTCTAATGAATGTATTCAAATAATATTTATACAGTACATAAATAATGGAACATCTTTATATATTAGGAATTAAAAGATATGTATTACTTTTAAAAGTTTTTTAAATATGCCAAATTTTATGCAAAAACTCGATTTTTTAAAAAATTAATGATATTTTTTACATTTAAATGCAATGAAGTACATAAATACAGTGAACCCCAAAAGTGTTCGTACACTTGCAGTTTCCTATAAAATTTAATGATTTCGACTAATAAAAATTAATGTATAGAAATTGTAATTTTTTTATGATATCTGCAACTTGTTCTTAATGGAATGACATAATTATTTTTTTAAAAATAGCATAACTATTATTTTTAAAAATTCATAATCAAAAAGCTCCTGAAAAATTACGCCACTAAAGTCTTAGAACACTTAACAAAAATCTCAACATAGCTTTAAATATTGTATTTCTTTCTTAATTTAGAACTTAGTAGGATATCTTTTAGTGTCCACAACAACTTTTGGACATCTTGATATAGATTTAATGAGTTTTTGTAATTTCTGCATCGATTTACCTCCATGCTTCTGTGATTATTATTTTTACTTCCCATTATGTGTTTATGTCATGTTTTTTTATTTTAAATCTAGTTCTCCCCAAATATGCTCTGCTGGGCTAAATAAATTGATTGAGGAGGTGTTTTCACAAAATTTTGGGCAGTTATAAAGACACCAGCGGTGTACATTGAGAGCAGTACGCTTGGCTTCATTATCCTGTTAAAATATGAAGTCGTGTTCAATATCAAATTTTGGACAGACAATTTAAAATTTCTCTTTAAAATATTTGACTAGAGCTCATGATTCTCAATACCATCAAAAATTACCTAATTCTGTGGCTGATTTACGCCCCCACGCAAGAACACTTCCACTTCCATGGTTCATTCATCCAACTAGATTCTTGTGACTTAAGTTTCAGAAAATTCAAAATTGACAGGAAAGTGATTGGGATGACAGAAAATTCAACATTTTTGGTTCTGATGGGCATATAATAGTTTTAAAGGAAAAAATGAGGCATTTAATCCAGTGAATTTATGTGGAACAAGAGCTCCTCCACCTCCATGACTTCAACACAGAGGTGTTCTTGCGGGGGAGGGGGGGGTGTAAATAGGCTTCAGGAATTAGGTAATTTGGTATTTTTTGATGGTATTGAGAATCATGAGCTCTATTTAAATATTTTAAAGAGAAATTTTAAATTATCCTCTCAAAATTTGGATATTTCAGACGACTTCATTTTTTAACAGGATAATGACGCCAAGCGAACTGCTCTCAATGTACACTGCTGGTGTCTCTATAACTGTACCCAAAAGTTTGAAAACACCTCCTCAATCAATTTATTTAGCCCAGCAGAGCATATTTGGGGAGAACTAGATTTAAAATAAAAAAACATGACATAAACACATAATGGGAAGTAAAAATAATAATCACAGAAGCATGGAGGTAAATCGATGCAGAAATTACAAAAACTCATTAAATCTATATCAAGATGTCCAAAAGTTGTTGTGGACACTAAAAGATATCCTACTAAGTTCTAAATTAAGAAAGAAATACAATATTTAAAGCTATGTTGAGATTTTTGTTAAGTGTTCTAAGACTTTAGTGGCGTAATTTTTCAGGAGCTTTTTGATTATGAATTTTTAAAAATAATAGTTATACAATTTTTAAAAAAATAATTATGTCATTCCACCAAGAACAAGTTACAGATATAAAAAAATTACAATTCCAAAATATTAATTTTTATTAGTCGGAAACAATAAATTTTATAGGAAATTGCAAGTGTACGAACACTTTTTGGGTTCACTGTATATACACAGAGATTAGATTTGATTCATAACACAGATAGAACTAAATAAAACATGTTCTGAAAATTTAAATTCAATATCTTAAAAATATTTTGTGTAGGATCAGCATCTGGTTTTGTTAACTCCAATTCCAGTTTACTAATTATGCTATAACTTTGCTTCTAGATATCATAGAAACAAAAATAGAGTGTTTTTGGAATCTTAAATGTATAGTCTTTAAAATAAAAACACAAAAGTAATTTTTGAAAATTTTCACCAAAACTGCGAATTTTGGGTAGTCACATATCTTAATGAAATTTACTTGATTCATAATAAGTCACATTGTTTATTTTTTGGGCACTTGCTTATAGGCAAATAATAATTTAAGTATTCCTTTGCAACAATGGAATAATTTTAGTTTTATTTTCATATTGAACTTTAAAATGGCTATTTCAAGAATACCTTTATTGTGACTATAGTGTTTTGTTTATTTGGATGAAAATAAAGGAAGTATATATATCAGATTCTTTGTATTTAACCCAATATAAATATATTTTATACTTTTTCTCATTAAAGAAAGGTAGAGAAAAATTATATTCTTACCGTAAAATCTGGCATATCATGCATACCATCATATAACACGCACTTATACTTTCAAGTAGCAATTTTAATTTCTATGTTTATTTGCTGTATAATGTGCACCCCCTTTTTCATGAAGAAACCTGAGATATATGTGAGCCATGCTCTTAAAGTTTGAAAGTCATTTATTCTAAGCTTTAGTAAAAAATAGTATACATCTAGAAGTGCAACCTTTTAAGTTCATAAGGAACGCCATTTCTTTTAAATGAACAACATTTCAATTTATGTAGAAATCTAATTTTTTTCCTATGCTCACGTTTTTTTAAAGCTTTCATTTTTATACCTGGCATGTAACATGCACACGTAAAATTCAATCTTATTTTTTGTGTTAAAAGTGTACATCATACGCCAGATTTTACAATGCATATTACCACAACAATGACAATGTTCAAGATAACTTGTTAAGTTGGTGACCCTGATTTTGCATGAGTCGTATGCGCCAGATTGACAACCATGTGTTTATTACATATAATTTCGACAATATGGTTGCAATAATATGTAAGTACCAAAAATTAATACGGCTTGGGTACAAAAACTCCTATTTGCAGGTATGTTGTACACAAGTGGGAAAAACATAAGAAATCTTGGTACTTATGTATTATCGCAACCAACTGGCGACATATATGAAATGAAACACCTGTTTGCCAATTCAGCACATACAACTCACAGGAAATTGGAGGATACTTGCATATTATCGCCAATTCTAAATAACTCGCTGAGTTGGCCACCCTGATTTCCTATGTGTGGTACATGCTGAATTGGCAACCAAGGGCTTAATTTCATATAATGTCACCAATAGGTTGCAATAAGACACAAGTACCAATGGGGGTTGCCAACTAGGCAAGTTATTATTAGATTTGGCATTTGTTGTGATAATACCTAAGTGCTGAAATCAGTAGTCTGACACACATGAAGACCCAAAAATTTAAAATATAGTTTTAAAAAACACGCTTTTATCGAACTAAAATCTCAATATAAGAATAAAATGATTAACGAGAGAATTAATGTCATTGTGGTAAAAGCGTGGGGGCCTTTGTACTACATTTTTACACTAACTCTGCATTTTGGAATAGAACTAGTAAGAAATTATAACAATATTGAGCACCCCACACTTTTATACGCAGTTATTATTTTTCCGGTTTCAATTTCTTTATTTCTTTCTGCTTCTTTTCTTGGCATTTCTAAATACCTTGTGTTCTATTTCTTTAAATCCTGGCACTCATATTTTTCTAATTTGTTTTCTATAAAAAAATTACTTACATTTTTGCTTTTTAATGTAATTCCTTTTTTGCCAGGAATAAGCCATTCTTTTAAATTATTTTCATTTTGAGTTCATAGTGGGAGACTGTCATCATTGATTGAAAACTATCGGATGGCAAAATTTTAGTTGCAGCGATTTCAAAACCACTTCTAAAAGATATTTAATGTGTAGTGTACTGATAACAAATTAGTTCCTGTATATATATATATTGTTCCAATGTGTGATATTTTTTGAACTGTTGTTTTGTCCTTCATGTGTAATATTTATAAAATTGTATTTTTTAAACCTTTTACCTTGTTTCTAAATTATGAATGCTTTATTTTTAATTTGCATTAATTTCATTTCTGCTTGTTAGCATTAATCTTCATTTTTAATATTTCCACTCATAATTTATTTTAAATTTTGCACATAGTTCAGAATTTCTCTTTTTTTATATGTATATGTTTTTGTGGATAAAAATTAATCTATGAATTTCATACATTTTGCACTTTCTGCCAAAGACCATTGGTTTCACATTGTAGACTTTATCGTCATGTTCTAAATACTCATATGGGCGTAGCATAACACTACATGTGTTATGCTAAATTTTGTAGATAGCCATTTAGAAAACTATATAATTATGAACAACATTTGTAAAAATTTTACTCTAATGGGGAAAACTTCAAAATTCCTCTCAGAACCAGCTATTTATAAATTCTTCAGTAAATAATTTAGATGACTCACATATCCTAACATGTAATTTATTTGAAACAACACTGTTTGAAAGGCATTTTCACTCACATTTCATAACTCAAAGACATGATTTGATAAATAAAAAAAAAGCTGTTTATTTATGTACTTTTATACACTAGAACCTATATTTAAAATGATAATTCAATGTATATTATATTAAACAGCTGTTCTGTACAAATAAGGATGGAGTTGACTATAATATACACTGGTGTGCAAAAATTAAGGACGAAGTCGAAAAATTAGCATATCAGCTGAACGAAGAGGCAGAGCGGACAGAAAGACCAATCAGGAGATTAAGTGAGGTGATGTACGGTAGCACATGCGCAGATATGCAGGTAGACGTAATGGGGGAGTGTCTGAGTAGTAAAGCATGTTGTCGGTGTAAGATTAGTATTTCTGGCAAAGAGATTGCACACCGTATAGCAGTTCAAATCACACCGAGTTGCTGCCTCAGCGAGAAATGGCGAATAATCAATCTGTTAGACGACATCTGGATGCTTTTACCCGAGGTCGAATCATTGGGAAGTTGGAGGAAGGTCGCAGTGTGACAAGTGTGGCTGCAGAGTTCGGAATTGCTCACAGCATCGTTTCACGACTTTGGAGACAATTTCAAACTACAGGAACAGCTATCCGGGGGTTCAGTAGTGGTCGTCCACGAGGAACCACACCCGCAGATGACCGGTATATTGCCTTACAGGCCAGAAGAAACAGGCGGCAGACAGCGGGAGAAATCGCTAGACACACGACACAGGCGACTGGACGACCGATATCGCATTTTACCGTGGCCAGAAGTTTGCACGGTGGTGGTCTGTTTGCACGACGCCCTGTACGGTGTGTACCTCTAACGTCTGCCCATCGGATAAGGCGTTCTCTGTGGTGCCGGGAACACCGGAATTGGAGAGACAATGAATGGGGACGAGTACTCTTTACAGATGAGAGCAGATTCAGTCTGAGTAGCGATTCTCATCGCATACTCATCTGGAGAGAGCGGGGAAGTCGCAATCATCCCTCGAACATCATTGAAAGTGACAGGTATGGAGGTGGCGGTGTTCTCGTTTGGGGAGGCATCATGCTTGGTAGTCGTACAGACCTTCACATCTTCGACGCAGGTTCAGTCAACGGGACCCGTTATTGTAACGAGATTCTTCTTCCATATGTGCGTCTTTTTAGAGGCGCTATGGGTCCGCAGTTCCTTTTCATGGACGACAATGCACCATGTCATCGCACAGTAGCTGCCGAACAGCTCTTAGAGAGTGAGGATATTGAACGTATGGATTGGCCGGCACGAGCTCCGGATCTCAATCCCATCGAGCATGTATGGGGTTTTCTAGGCAGACTCTTGGCAGCTCGTACCTTACCACCAGTAACGATTCCGGAGCTTCGATTGGCGCTGCAATACGGATGGGCAGCAATGCCTCAACAACTCATTGACACCCTCATCCTCAGCATGGGCAGACGCTGTGAAACCTGCCTAGCAGTCAGGGGAGATCATATCCCCTACCAAAAACTGGATATTTCTTGCTGGACACCCATCACAGGGATGTTTCGGCCTTCAGTCGCATTGCGCTCCATGCTACTTTTTCAATAAAGCTTCTTTTTATCCCTCTGATTTCTCTTTTAGTAAGTGTTGCTTACATTACTCATGTCCTTACGTATTGGGGATCTTACGGTATTAAATGTGTTGATTTGGAATGCTTTTGTACAAAGTTATATTGAAAAAACCGTCTCGTCCTTAATTTTTGCACACCAGTGTAGATTAGATACTGTTTATAAAAAAAATCAATATATATAAAAAAATAAGTTATTGAAGAAAACATGTTTCAAAAATTTCACTTATATTCTTGTTAATTTTTGTAATGTATATATGTATGTGTACAATTTCCAGAATAAATATTTCAACAATATGATTTTGGTTTGTTTTATTTTTCTTGTTAACTATGAATAATTGAAAAAAGGTATTGAAAATAAAATTCTGTACACCAAGTAAAATTGCTAAATTATGATTCTATTGGTCCTTATGATGTTATTTTTTCTTCTGAATGGGTGCTGAAAACTTCTCTAAAAGCTCTTTCCATTAGGTTAAAAACTAAATGTTTTGTTAATGCAAAAATGTACTGTTAGAGTTGTTTTTACATTCTTCTAAGGACTAAAATTTTTAAGTATTTTAATTTAAAAAAACATTAACTTAAAAACTATTATATTTGTTTTCTTTGGTGATAGGAAAGTGTAAAATCAGTTGCTTTAACAAAAAACGAGCTTAGTTTGTAATATAGCAATGCATTTTCTTTATTTCCATGTGGATAGGTTTCTATTTAAACAAAGCAATTGATATAAAGAGTACTTACACACCTGGGCCTAATGAGTGTTACTTTAGTCAAAAGGTTTTTTTCTTCAGGTTACATAATATGTAAAAAAGCTATTTCTTTCTGGCATTGTTTTGAAATTTTTACTTAGAAAAATCTGTTATTTATCATAATGTTTCCTAGATATTTCTAATAACTTATTATTGAAGGGCTGAATTTTTTTAAATAAAAGTTAATTTTCTGCTTGTATATGATTTTAAGGAAGCAATATAATGCTTCTAGAGAAACATAAATATAAATAATGAATCAAATTGCTTCTGGAACTTGTTCAAAATGCATACACATTTGTTAACTATTACATCGAATTTATTTTTGCAGTTTTCAAAGATTTATATTTGCGGTATAAGTTCGAAGACATGCAGTTTGTGATCAAATAATAGTTACATTTTTTTTTCTCGAAAAGTAATATTTTTGTTGATACGTGCGTATTGTCGCCACCGTATTGGCGACATTATATAAAACGAAGTACATGGTTGCTAATTCAGCGCGTAGGACACATTCGAAATCGTTACTGCCAATTTGCGATTTATCTTTAACTAAGGCACTTTCGCGATAATATGCGAGTACCTTTTTGTTACACACAATATATGTAAAATGAATTTTGATTTCGAAGTTAAGTGTAAAAATTTCATGAAATGAAAATAAAATAATACGTAAGATGTAGAAAGTGAAAATTTACAACTCGGGTATCACATTTTTAAATCCCTTAAGATTTGGGTTAATAAATATTTTTCTGTTAAAAATTCCTATTAGATACAACAGTACCGAAAATAAATGCTATACATACTCATTTTATTGTTTTAAACTCATATTTGATACATTAACAGATTCAAATACGAGTGCATTATATACTCATATCGATCTTTCATTTTCAAATATTTGATCCCGTAACAGGTTCAAAAATGAGAATGTACTTGTGTCTCAATATGAGATTATGCGATTCTCAAATCTGAGTAAGCGTGCATCGGAGCTATTTTGAGAATGTGAAGTACTCAAAAGTTTGTGTGTGTGTGTGTGGAGCTGTTTGCTCTCAGTTTTGAAAATCGTTTCTCGCAGTGTAGATATTAATATCCGCATATTCGTAGGTAGGGCGGAAGAGAAAAAGTAAATTGCTCTTGCTCTCGAAAGTAAATTTGATATGGTATTTCGGGTATTTATTTTTGATTTGAGTGTATTTTTTTACTGGTTCATTATTGTGTTACTGTTTTGATTGTAAGCGCCTTTTCGGCTTATCTTTATCAAGGAACGGGGGCCCTGGGCTGCAGCCCGTTTAGCCCATACGTAGATCCGGCCTTGCTCAGGGGGCTCACCTTCTTTAGGTGAGTACGGGTGTCACAATCCCGAGGTGCCCTAGTGATCTTTTCCTTTACACAAGTGGTTAACTGTCTTTGGTAAACATGGGATTCACGACCCCGGTTTACCCTAGTGACCTTTCTCTATTTTCGACCCTCTTTCTTGTCATCCCATTCATCCTTTCTCGTCTAGACCACAGATTGAAATTCTTTTAAATACGCATGATTAGAATGTTAAATTTCGTTATTCTGATTCTATTATCTTTTTTATATATTGTTATTAACACAGTTTATAGTTTTTATTTTGTGATACGTTTATTTGGTTCCTTTTTTATTAATTTTATTTTCGATATTCGTGTTGTGTTTTACTAAAACCGTTGTTTGTCAACCCGCATGTTTGCCGTGTGGTTCGTACCGTAAGGAGGAAAATGGTGTTCTGGAGATACCTTTGCGTTCCCTTTGGCCACGCTTCGCTGTAGACGGGTGGCAGGAGTGAGCCCGCTCCTGTCAATCGGCTGGTGATATGTCTCATCGGAGACATTGCTGTAGGGTTAGTGCTGCAGATAAGGGGTGGCGGGTTTACCCGTTGGATCCTCGCCCTGATGCTGTAGCACAATATTATGGGTGTACTCCAGGTAAGCGCCGTGCCTGAATATTCAGTTGACCGGCACACTGCCTCCCTTGTTGGACTCCGTGGTGGGTGGAGGCACGCCAGGACGAAATTTCATTCGCGCTTATGGATCCAAGTCTGATGTGCCAGGGTAAAGGCCGCGTATTTCCCAACCCTAACATTGATCAAGTTTCAACTACTACTAGATTTTTATTGATTTCACTTCCTAACACTGACATGACAAAAATATCACCTTTTGCTGTTCATAAGGCCCTTATTGGAATAGGTGGTGAACCGAAATCCGTAAAACGATCACGTTCCGGGGACCTACTTATAGAAACTAATACTTCTTTACAAACAAAATCCTTTCTCCTCACGAAATCCTTTCTAAATAACCCTATGACAATAAGTCCGCACAAAACTCTCAATTCCTGCCGTGGTGTTATTTCGGAATCTGACCTATTGACTACCCCTGAAATGGAGATCCTTGAGGGTTTCTCTACTCAGGGCGTTATTCAGGTTAGAAGAATCACTATTAGAAAAGATGCAAAGATTATTCCAACCAAACACATTATTTTAACTTTCAATAGCCCAAAACTACCCATATCCATTAAAGCCGGCTACCTTAACTGTAAAATACGCCCATACATATCGAATAATCTGCGCTGTTTTAAGTGCCAGAGGTTCGGACATTCACAAACATCCTGTCGTGGACAACTTACTTGCTCTAGATTTGCGGCTATTGGGCATTCCTCCACTGACTGCAATCTAGAGCCAAAATGCATTAACTGTTCAGAACCCCATCCATCCGATTCCAAACTGTGTTCAAAATGGAAATTAGAAAAACAAATTCAAGAAATCAAAACACATAAAAATATCTCATATCCAGAAGCACGAAAATTAATAGCTCCACTGTTACCCCAAAGCTACGCTCAGGTTGCCAAACCCTCAACCTTAACCAAATCATCCCAAATAGATGAAAATATTACAAATATAATATATACCCGCCTTTAAAATTATTCCAGCCATTGATATCCGGTTCAAAGCAAACTATATGTTCCAAAGTTACTACAATTACCAAATCATCTTCCTCAACTCAGGCACAACTCTTACCATCCCACATCTTCTTTTGTAGTTACACCCTCATCAGAGTCCCAACCACCTATTCCTTTGCTTATTAGTACTCCTTACACGTCCAATAGACTTCTTGAATGTGTTACATCATCTTCATCCAACCAAATAATCTCCCCTTCTACCTGCCCTATGTTTATAGTCTCACCCGCCGTATCTAAAAGTCTATCTACCTCTGTTGCATCTTCCTTATCCAAAAAAGCCCTTTCTTCACCCACAGTATCTATATTTACACCTTTACCAAGTGAAACAGAGCAACAAACCATTACCACTACATCTAATACCATACCTTCTACATCTCAGACTTCAAAATCTCGTAAGAAAAAGCGTCCACCTAAAAATACTGCAAAACACAATATTGAAATCAAGATGACCCCACATAAACCCAGAAAGTCGGCTTCTGTCGAATATACTACGGATGAGGAAGACATGATTATGTACGACGAGGTAGGAGAGAGAGAGAGAGAGAGAAGAGGATATTGAATCAAATTCTAATATTGTGCAAAAAGATGGTAAAAATTATTGCATGGGAATGTTACTTTTAACGCCGACAAAACATAGAAAATAACTTTTATTTCTCAATAATACTTAAAAAACTTTATGGGGAAGTCCCCCCACAAATCTATTGTTTTTAAATTTAAAAATTGATATTCATAAAGAATTTGAAAATTTACCTTTTTTTTTTAAACTGAAATTTAATTAAATTTTTTAATGATTTTAAACATTTATTGTTTTAAAGATTGTTTGGCGCAGCTTAGCCAGTTGGCTCTTGCGCCATAAAACCAAACACTCACTCACTCCATATTTTTATGCATATTCACCTGTAGTGATTATTTACCTAAAATGTTATCGTCTGTTACGCGTAAAATAGCTATGTTTGGAAGCACTTATTTATGTAAGCACTTAATTTCTTTATTGAAATGTAACAATTCATACAGGTCAAGATTAAATCCGATTAACATTTATTATAAATTTTATGGATTATGTGATAAAAAATGTTAAATATCGTCTAAAAGTAATATCAACTTGTGCTTCGTATTATAACTTTTATTTGTGTTTCTTATAAAAAAAATATAAAATATTTATAGTTTAAGTTTGGAAAATAAAATGAAACATAAATGAGTATGTATGTAAAATATATAATATATCGGATTTTGTCATTGTAAAATTCCTCTAAAAATCAAATTTTCTTTATTTTTTGAACATTGAAAGAACAGGCGGGCTTCAACTGAATATAAAAGAGATCACGTGGCCCGTAATATCAAATGAGTTTGATATGTATGATCTAAATGAACAATAAAGATACCAAACCAGTGAGCTAATAGCGATTGCCAGAGTTCTCTCCCTCTTTCCTAGATCTTTTCTACATAAAAAGCTACAAATTGATCCCATCAATCCTTATGAAGCAAACTTTGCTTCTAATTTCAACTCATACGTTCCATACTATAATATATAACTGAGGAACAATTCTTCAAACTATTTCAGAAACTTTCTTCCGATCCCTCCAGAAATGCCTCACAGCACAATGAACTTACACCCTGTTTTGTAAACGAAGAACTGCCCCCCCCCCTCTTCCAAACGGAAATTTTTTTCTTCAGTTTCTGCAGTGCTTTTCCCTTCTTTGGGGGACATTGGTTTCGACCCTTTTGGAAGGAAACCACTGCCCCCAAACAAATCCTGAATGTCAAAGCTATTTTTAGCCCATTCAAAACCAGTTTCATTGAACTGGATTTTTTTCCTCTTGGGTCCACATTATATGGGTATGGAAACATTTATATATAGCAGTCCAAAGACCTTCTCTGACGAAAGAACTAAGCTCGTACCAGTCAAACATGTCTGAAAACCAGTCAAACATGGCTGGTGAAATTAGTGATGAAGATTATGAATATATTCTGTGTTGGAAAATAGAAAACTACGATTATTGTTGGCAGAAATGCGGAGAAAAAGTTTCCAGTCCTATATTTACTTTAACCTCGATGGAAAATACGAAATGGAGTTTAAGTTTGTATCCTGCCGGTGATACAAATGAAAATTACATCGCATTTTATTTGCACCGAGAAAAGGAAGACAAAGGTCCAAAGAGTGTAGGAATAAACTTCTTTTTGGAAATTTTGGGTAGTAACGGTTCTGTTTTGGTAAAAACTACTCCATTCAAAAATTCATTTGTAAATTCAGATGATTGGAGATGGTCAAAACTTGTAGAACGAACAAGAGTGCTTAATTTGGAAAAAAATCGTTTTCTTCCTCTGAATACCTTAACTGTTCGCTGTAAAATACAATGGTGGGAAAATAGAAGCCAAGAGCGCCTGCAAATGTATGCTAAAACTGTGATCGATTTCGAGAAAATGTCTTTCATTTGGGCTATAGACAAATTCAGCTGTTTAAAAATTGATGAAAAGATACCTTTTGAGATGAAGTCTACGTCGGAAGAAGTTGTGATGTCCTTTGGTCTGATTTTATGTGAAGGACAACACTCCGATGACTTAATCTTCATCGACATACAATGTTTTATAAAAAAATACAAATATTTCCTCTTCAAAGTGTTTCTGATGGATGATACAGGAAAAAACACTGAGAGCAAAGAGCAAGAGTTTTGGTACAACGCGCATCTAAAAAACAAAATGCTTAACTTACGTTTAACTAAAACAGAATTGATGGAAAAGAAAAGTTTTTATCTCAAGGACGATACTCTGTCTCTTCATTGCGAGTGCGTCTTTCCAACGGGAATTTCTTTCGAAGGAATCATAAGCACAAAAATCGAATTAACTCTCCCGCAAACTGAGAGTATAGATCTCAGAAGTGTGCCTATAATTAACACGTCGGGGAAACAATCAGATGATGCGAGCAGCTTAAAAGAAGATTTCAAAGCACTCTACACAGAAGGCACCTTAATTGATATAATTTTGTGCACGAAATCCAAAACCTTCCCCGCCCATTCCGCTGTTCTTTGTGCCAGATCTCCAGTGTTTAAAGCCGCGCTCACGAATGATATGAAGATGATCAAAGAAAGTGTGGACACTATTGACATGGACGCTGACACTGTACGTCGGATGCTCTCGTACATGTACACCGACAGCGTGGAAGACCTGCAGTGGGAGAGTGCTCTTCGGTTGTATGAAGCGGCCAACAAGTACGAGATCCTGTCTCTGAGGAAAAAGTGTTCAGATTTTCTGGAAAACAATCTGTCCCTTACCAATGCGTGCGATGCCTTAGTGCTTGCAGACAGACACCAAGACCACGATTTCAAGATGATTGTGCAGACATACATAATAGACCGTGATAGATGTGTGTTTTCTTCGGAAGAATTTAAAAAGCTAATGAAAAAAAACTCCGAACTAGCTGCCGAGACAATGCACAAAGTATGGCAAAAGTAAGGATGCAAAGTTCGAACATTGTGAGTTTTTTGTCTTTGATCAATTTCATGCATTTGCAGAAAAAAAAATTTTAATTTCATTTTAGTTTTAAATGTAAAAAAGTATTTAAAAGTTTTTGATTATTTCTTAAGTGTTTTTTGCTTATTCTGTATTTTAAAAATATCCGCCTAATTTTAAATAAAATTATTTCCAAATCCTAAACTTTCGGTAAGTACATGAAAATATATATGCTGAAAATTTATTTATTTTTCACAAAACATTTTACCATTCCATACAGCTATAGCAAAAAATATTTTTTTTTCTTACTTGAACATTTTTTTTACTTGTATTTATTATTACGAATCTAGCTTTTATTTTAAAAAGACATTAAAAATTTTGATTGTTGTATTCAAATATATACTGTTCCTGATGCTTTTAAAATTGTTTTGTGAAGTATGTTAATAAAATAATTTAGTAAATTTAGGCTATTGAACTATTATATTTGTAGACACATAAATTCTGAATACAAAATACTTAGAAAAGCAAATATGAAATAAAGAATATCTGTAATATAGTTTCAAGTACATATTTTTCGTTTCATGAGTAAAATTATTTATTTCGCAATGTAATTTATAGTTTCCAATTTTAACGCGAATATCAATTATGACATTTCTAAAGGAATATAATTAAGAATTAAATAGCCTTATGTATAGAGCCTTTTAGCTGAAATTTACAACATTTATTTGCTGTTGTACGAGTTTATGTTTTTAACTATATTCAGGAAATTAGCTTTCTTTTTTCTGATCTCATATGCCCCAAACAGATTACCATATTCACCAAAGTTTTAGCACCTCTCCAAGCATTCAAAAGTGTCTATGAGAAATTCCGAGTGATCTTGGGTATATTTCGAAAAATCCTTGTCTTTTTTTATACTTATAATAAGTAAATGTACTTAATCACTCACCCCTTCGGTCCCCTTGATCAGATCTTAGTTATTCAAAAAATATTGTTGAATACCTTATTTTTCTTTCTAAGTAATTCACAGTGTCCTTGATCTTCAGGCTTGACAACACAAAATATTGTACCAAGTAACAATCTAAATACTTTAATAACTTTTTGATATCTGTTAATATTATTAGGTTTCAGAATCTTAAAAAATATTTTATAAATGATGATAGTTGAAAATGCTCAAATGTGTGTGTTCGAATTAGTTCTAAGAATATTAAAAATTTATGTTTTGTGCTCAATTGAAAAGTTATCATAACCATTTCAAACAATTTTTGATTTCTAAATTTATTTTATTATATGTGCTATTTTTTTCTAAATGTTTGCTCTAGATATTGCTAAAAAATGGTTCTGTACTGAATAAAGTATCAAAACATTTGATTTTACGTTTCTGTCATTCAATGCTACAGTCCAAAATGATGTGGAGTTATGGACATTAGACTAACCTTTCAAAAATATCAAAGTTGTCGTTAAGCATTTTAACACATTTGATTTCAGAGTTAAAAATTACGAAATATTTTCCAGCTTGCCCATTTAGAACTTGATATCCTAATTTAGGTCTGCATTATTTACGGCATGGAGTAGCTTTAGAAAACTTTTTGACCTATACATTGGTGAATGAATTATATAATTTTTTCGTATAAAAACAGATTTTTTCCAACCATAATTTGAAATTTTAGATTTTAAAAATAAAAAACAATTGTAATTTAATTTAAATTAATTTTTTTTTTAATATTTTGTATAATTTTAAAATTTTTCTTCATTTTATAAGAAATCATTATGAGACTCTTCCTTTTAATTGAAGCGAAAGTAGAAATGTTTACTTGCAAAATTAAATTTAAATTTGTTGATTAAAATCAGTATCATTTATATATAAGCAATCTACGGATACTTTATACTAATTTACGTCGAAATAAATATCCATTATATTTTCTAAGACGAAAATATTATTTTGATCTTAAAAAAATTGAAGGTGAAATCACAGTTGTAACACAACTCGCCAAACTAAAATATTTCGTTAAAATTCCATCAATATGTGAATTAACTTCATTAGCTATTTAAATACTTCTTTTGAAATATTTAAGATTGAAAATAATTTAATATATATTTGGTAATATCTTATGTTTATCATAAAAAATTGTGTTGCTTAAATTGTATTTTTAAATTTTTGAAACAAATATATATTAATGCATTTATTTGTTAAATAAAAAATGGAGAAATAATTCCTGGTTATGTAACTATTTAGAAAATGGAAATGTTCTGTTCTTGGTTAACAGAAATATTCTTTTTACAAAATTTACAGTTATAGATTCTAAAAAATAGTCATTGTGAAACAACGTTACTCATATATATATTTATTATAAGATGATATCCCATTTAAGAAAACCAGGACATCATCCACATTCATAAAAGAGTTTTTTCAATTCTAGTATTAAAAATAGAGTGCATATGTTTCTGAAAACAAAAATGCATAACACTTCTATGTTCGTTGATAAAGTAATCTTAAAATTTGAAAATGTATTCGACAAATATGTAAACTTGTCAAGTTTTGTTTAGTTGTTCGCTTATTCTCCAAATCATAATTTTGCGTTTAGGTACACTTAAAAAAAAATATTGCACTATATTTTCAAATTGTGTATGCTTCTATAAGGGATGAAAATGGATTTTATTTAGTCGAAATAGTACATACTGTCTTAAGAAATATTATTATTATCTGTGAAAAAGTTGGGAAAAAAATTTCAAAATTCAATATTTTCCTAAATATTTGCTTCACAATGTTTTGAGTATTGTTTTAAATATATGCAAATTTTTTTTTTTACATTTTTAAGAGAACTTTTTTGGAAAAATGGTGTCAAAATATAAGCATGTATTATAAGATATTAAAAATTATATACAACTTATATAGATGAGCAGAAAATTTTTTTAACTAAAATGTTTTCTTTTTTTTCGTATTTAAACAGAATTATTACAATATCATTATTACGAACACAAAAAAAAAATCTAAACGCCATTGGAAATTTTTAATAATATTTGTCCAAAACGAAAGAGTCTTATTTTTGGCATTTTACTTTTTGATCATATCGCGATATTAATATAAAATCTTAACTATATTTATTTGTGCAGATAAACTCGTGTTGTTTTACATTTAATGATGCAAAAGGATACATGTTTTCATTTAAGATTAATGTTAAAGTATAGGCACCGAATTTAGAATATTTTTCAGACACAAAGGAACTGAAACATTAATGTTATATTCTGGCTTCTCTAAACTATAGGTAATCATTTATTTTATCATGCTATTCAATTAAATCTGGGTTGATAGTTTTTTTTTTTTTTTTGCTTTGAAATGGGTTTCGCATTTCATCTGCTATACAGTAAAGCCAAATAATCATTAAAAAAAGTTAAAAAATTGATAGTTTTCACAATATTTTGAAGTTTATAAAGCGCTATTTTAGGAACAGATGTATGAATTACAATGCATTATATTTTCCTACAAAAATTAGACATTTTTCTGTCTAAAATTGTGCATAGCATTTATTTCAGGTTCTCGTACATTTGGTGAAGACAGCTTTAATTAATGCTTAAAATACTTAACTCATGTGCCAAAGAATTCAGTTTCAAAACAATTAACTCTTTTTAATGTCAGTTCTGAAATTTTTTTTTAATGACCAAATGAAAAGTAAGAAATTATAGGTGCGTACAGCAACTTCGTCGAGACAAACAAAGAGAAGGATTCTACGAATAAACGGTGGTGAAATGCATATTTAGTTCGGGAATGGTCGAATGAATTAAAGTCACTTCAGATCTTTATACGAAAATTCATCCTCTTTGGTAGATGGGATCAAATGTAACCTTTCCTCTGCTTCTTACGGAGGATTCATGAGGCCGTGGTAGCCAAGCGTTCTAGGCATTGGATCATGGCTAGCGTGTCATGTGTTCGATGCCAGCACCACTAAAGACCCGCCGTGTAGGGAAACGATGCACGTTAAATCTGTCGAGAGCTCAAACGTCCTCCCATGGTGTGGTGTGGTAGATATGAGAGGGGTTGCCAGCTCAGGTGTCATCAGCGTCACTCGAACATAGTTCAAATTTACGCGGACCGTCGCCAAAAGCCTTTGTGTTTCTAATCAGTGCAACGCAAATATTCACTCACTGACGGAGGATTTGTTATACCCTATGGCAAAACATAATATCTTATATCAGCATTTTGCAGTTACTTGACTCGATAAAAATTTTTAAAATGTTTTCAATACTTCTTCCTTGGATCAAAATTAAGAGAAGTGTCTCAGACGTTTCATTTAATGAAGTGAAATTTATTTTTTTTCCATTTCCTCTGTTCAATCAAATTTTCAATAAAATTTTGGTTTTAATTCTTCTACAGAAGAATATCTACAAAGTAATAGTAATAAATTTGAATGCATCTATAGAAAACGAATTTTTAAGCTACATTACTCATTTTTAGTTTAACTTTCCAGTGCTTACACATTACAGTGTACTAATTAATTGATAACTGTGGAGTGCGTGAGTGATTGTTGGGTTTAATGGCGCAAGAGCCAAATATGGCTAACCTGTGCCAAACATTCGTTAAAATATTAAAAACGTTATAAATTATCTAAAAATTGCCAAAAGAACACTGCTTCAGAAGTACAATTTAAAATCACAAATAAAATATAAAAATTGAATTCTTCACATAAAAGAACATTAATTTTCGTGGGAGGTCTAACCCTCCCATGACGTCAGACAAGGATAAATCAGAAAAATAGAATTCGAAATAATATATTTAATATGGATTTAAAATTCTTAATCAGCCATTTGCAAGTAATACAAATTATAAGTAAAAAACAATTACTTTCTTACGTTTCGAAACGGTGTAGGTGTAATTTAATGCGAATAAGGAGTATTATGTGGAAATTTTGTTAGAACTAATTCACATCCTCATTACATTCTAACATTTCTTCATCTGAGGTATCCTGTTGTACTTATGTGCGGTACCATTTTTATTTCTATTTTTGCATTGTTTATTTTTTTTTCTAGACCGAGATTTTGAATTTTCTTTCGAATGCTGTGTTGTAGATGCAGAGGGGGGTGGAGTATAGGAGATGGATGTGGAAGCGGATGTGATTGAGGATGATATAATGGGAGTGAACATATTATTCGTGGTGAAAAGAACGGCGTTAGACATAAGGATAGATGGCGGCGGCTCTGACAAAGTAGCGGTTAGCTAAAGATGTGCTTGGGTTGCAGATGATGTGGAAACAAAAGTAACAGACGGAGATGTATTTGATTTCGGGAGGAATGAAAGTGGTTGAAGTACATTTAAAGGTGGACACATAGTATTTTTGTAATATTTTCATGTGCTTGTGTACAATTGTTTACAGTTAAGGATTTTGAAGCCTGGGCGTATGCTTGCGATGTTTGTGTGGAACTATTATATATATATAGTTTTCGGGCTTCTGAATAAGATATATTATTATTTGTTTTGATATCCTGATTTTTTTTTTTTTTAGGTTTTCCATTTAGGGCAGGTTTTTGAATCAGTGGATGGGGTTGGGAACAGTTTAAACATTTAGGCACTAGAATGCAATCTGTAGAAGAATGCCCTACAGATGCACACCTAGAGCACGTTAGTTGGCCGCGGCAGGAAGTTTGTGAATGTCCGAACCTCTGGATTAGCGCAGAGAATTCCGAATGTAAGGGTGAATTTTACAGCTTAAATAACCAGCTTTTATTGTGTTTGGTAGTTTCGGGCTATTGAATGTTAATATTATATGTTTTGTAGGAATTATTGTAGTATCTTTTTTAATTGAAATTCCCCTGAACTGAATAACACCCTGGTCAGAGAAGCCTTCTATAGTAATTCTGATTCCGAGTGCACATCAAGTCAGGTTCGGAAATGACACCTCTGCAGGAGTTTAGATATTTGTGTGGAGTTACAATTACTGAAGAGTTTAAAAAGGTTTCGGCAAGAAGAAACGACTTTGTTTGAATAGCGAATTGGTTTAAATCAGTAGATCCCCGGAAAGAAGGCCTTTTACGGATTTTGGTTCACAAACTATTCCTATGAAGGCTTTGTAAACAGCAAATGGCGATTTATTTGACATTTCATTATTTAGAAGTGAAAATAATAAAAATCTTGTACTTTCTAATATTTGATCGACTTTAAGAGTTTTTAAAACAAGGCCTTTAACCAGGCACATCAGCATTGAATCCATAAGACGAAACAGAAATTCGTCCTGGCGTGACTCCTCCCACCACGGAGTCCAACAAGGGAGGCAGTGTGTTCCTGTCTTCTGGCAAAAACCAGGCACGGTGCTGACCTGGAGTACACCCAGAATATAGTGCTACAGCATCAGGGCGAGGATCCCCGCCACCCCTTACCTGCAGCACTCACACATTATAGCGATGTCTCTCCGGGACACCGAAGAGAGGTATCACCAGACGATTGACAGGAGCAGGCTCACTCCTCCCTCCCGTCTACAGCGAAGCGTGGGCCAAAGGGAACGCAAAGGTATCCCCAGGACACCATTTTCCTCCTTACGGGACGCCGCAAACGGCAAACATGCGGGTTGGGAAACCAACGTAGTTAGTAAAACACAAACATCAAAGAACCAAAAATATCAAAATAAATAAGAAAAACAGAAAACGTAGCAACAAATGGAAAACCAAAAGAGAGAATATATACCTAAACGATAAAACTAAACAGTATTAGTGACAATATGAATTACATAATTGAATCGAAATTAAAGAAAAGTTGAGTAGTATTCGTGCGTATTTAAAAATTATTTATCTGTAGAATAGACCGCAAAAGAAAGATAGGAGAATGTATGACAAGAAGAGGGTCGAAAATTGTGAAGGATCTCTAGGACACATCGGGAATTGGGCCCCCCTGCTCACCAAGAGAAGGTGAGCGCCCTGAGGGAGGAAGACTTGTTGAAAGAGGGTTCGTTCACACACACACAGAACGAGAGCAGCTTAAGCGAAATGACTTTGATTGTACAGGGTGTATATATATCAGTGGATCATAAAAGGGGGAGTCCGAGGGTTCGTATCCCCCCCCACTATAGCCAATGATTTTGCTTTGATTGATAATAATCGTATGTACATAGAACTATAAATTTAATTGAGTATTTGTTATTAATAATTAGTTTTGATTATCCAATCCTATTTATGTATTAAGTATTTAATTTTTTACTGATGTGTGCTTCCGAAATTCGACAAAATGAAAAGAATGTGTTGGGCGGCGTATTGGAGCATGAAACGAAAATGTTGGATTTTCGACCCTAGACCTTCCCTTTTAAAAAAATCCCGTGTGCGCCACTGATATATATATATATATATATATAAATATATATATATATAATATATATATATTTTGAATTTATTTACCGGAAAGAAAGGGGAAAAAAAGATTCTTTTGATGCTCTCTGAACTCTTAGGATTTTCAGAAATTAAGGATTGATAAAATGAAAAGGCTGAAATTATTGAAATTTACTTTATTTAAATCTTAATTGTTTTGATCTGATTAAAAAAGTGTCACAATAATCGTTATCTCGAACTCGTGTCTGGCTGGAGTTGTTGAGTCGGGTGTCCCGGGGCAATTGGAGAAAGGCCGTTGAATCTATATATATCGAGGCTCAAAATAATGGTGTTGGCGGGGTGTGGAAGTTTGGTGAGTGAGGTGCCATCTGAGTTGTAGTTCTCATTTGGTTAAATTCAGAATTTACAGGTACATGAACAATAGCTCTTGTATTGTTTCAGAGTGAAATAAATTGTTAAGTAATAAGAAACTACACTCATTTTTTTACAATTTTTTTTTTCTGTTATAAAGTTGTTCGAATTTTTTTTAAAAAAATGGAGAAATGTATTCTAAAATATAATTTTCATTATTGTAGTTTAATATACAAGATGCAAGAATGATACACAAGGTAGAGTGTTCCGCCTCATTCAGTATGGTGGGTATGAAACTCTGCTTGTACTGGAGTGAGCACGTTTTCGAATATTGATTAAGCCTTGGATGGCTTATAATAAGGCTTTGGGAAAAGTAGTCGGACATTCACCTGAAGCGGATTCTCATTTCGAAAGGACTTCTTCGGCACCATGCTGGTATCATCGTTTGTAATAAAGATTTATACTCTTCTGTGATTGTAGAGTATGTTTTTGTTCATCTTTCGTGTGCATCCCATTATGAAACACAAAACAAGTTAGAATGTGCACACTAAATTGTAGCAGATATTTAATTGGCTGTTCACCTATGCTACTACATGACCAATTTTACCTAACAAAATATATTTAAGCAAACATTGAAACTATTACAATTGAACTATTGTACTCACAGAGGGTGTAGTCATAAAGCTGTGATTATAGAAGATGCAGGTTCACACAATATTCCATGAATTTAAATGTTTTTTGAACGTATTGCTAGAATAAATGCTTTTGTAATATATAATCGTCGACTTTTTGAATGATAATTTACTTAAAAAATCTAATTTTAATATTTAAAGGTAAATGATTTCTTACTGTTTTTAAGAGATATGAAAATATTCTTGAAATTCGAGAACAAAAGCTTTACAAGATCTTAAATTATTTTAACATGGGGATAACTATTGTCTGAAGTACTTTATTATTAAAAAAAATTATTTAAATAAATCATTGGTGTTTGAATGAGAAAATTATTATTAATAGTTGAATACCCTTTACTAATAATTTTCTCCTACTAGAGCAATAAGTACACTAAAAACCTTGTTTCAGAGTCAATTATTTTATACAACTAGAGAAGACCGAAAACACTACTATAGAAAAAGTAATAAATATAAACCTTGTAACGAATGGTAATAGAGCGCCCTCTTCTGGTCATGTGTACTTAACCAGTCAGCCTGCCACCTCGGGGAAGAAAGGATGTGCCAATGTCCTCCCGCGCAAACCCCTTAGTATTTTTATAGTATTTTCCCTGTTTTATGTAATTGTAACCGTGCTCAATTAGAATGTACCACCAATTAAAATTATTTGAGCTAGCCGACGGAGTTATTTTTGAGTATCGGTTATAAAAATGGCGCTCAACGTGGGGCCCGAATAATTATTTAATTTTAATATGACTACTAGTCTAACAAAGTTATCTTCAATATTCTGAACTGCTAGTTCATGAAGAAGTTTAAAAAAAGGTAGTTTCTGAAATTGTAGCTACCGGCTACGAAGAAATTTTCGGATTACTAGAAAATTTATATTTCCTACCGGGAAATTAGAAACTTTGGATTGCATTCGTCTTCACGGAGCATCAGCTAAGTTTTCTTTTAGTTTGTTTTGTTTCTGATTCATTTTGATCTTTTATTGAATTTTACTTGTGTTTTTATATTTTATGGTATAAATATATAATAAGCATGATTTATTAGTCATATTTTATTTGAGTAATTCTTTTCCCTAGTAAGGAAACTCTTTCTACTTTTGTTCATTTTTCTCATTTCCTGTGATTTATGACTATTAGTGTACTTGTTTGGGGAATTTCTTACTCCCACTTCTGACCTTGAGCTTTCACTGCTTGTTTTCGTTCACGAACAAGACGTTTTGTTACTAAGGATCCCCCCCCCTTTGATTTTCTGTCTCTCACCCCTTGCCCTCTTTTTTTTTTTTCTCTTGTTCTTTTTACTTGGAAACTCGGAATTCAGCATCCGCTGTTCGTTTTGTAAAATTTTTTTATCCTCGATATTTTTCACTTTTTTTTTGTTGTATCTTTAAGTTACTTATGACGCCAGAGTGTCCCGGAAATTGATATTTCCTATTTAGTATTATAATTGCATGTGTTTTTTTTATTGAATTTTAGTGTTATGTAATTGTGTTTTATTTTCAACTATACTGAAGAATTTTGATCATATATAAAATATATGCGAATTTAAATGAAAGAAATTATTATTATTATTTTTTTTTTTTTTGTTAACAAAAGAATAGTTGAAAAGTATTTTTATTTTTTATTCAAAAGATTCATGCATAGGTTTTGTTTTGACTTTGAATTTCATCAGAATTTCTTTTATATGTGAATTATTTTTACTTTCAAAGCTAAATTTTTGCATTCAGTCAAATATCTACAAAACAGTATTTTTATTCCTTCAAAGGAATAGTTTATATGTTGCTTTGGTTATAAGCGCATCAGAATTTCTATTTATTTCAATTTTCATTTTGTTTCGATTTTCTATCCTGTCATACATCTATAATAATATATTTTTTAATAGTATTGTGTTCGAATATCCAATTCTTATTATTTTAGGGATTAGTTGATGCTCAATTATAAAGGTTAACTATTTTAAAACTAAATTAACTGCATTTAATTTGTGGCTGTCGGATTTTATAATTGACCCTTTTTTTTCTTCCCAAAAAAAGTTACAAACAATGGCGTATCTTGCTAAAGCGCGCAAAGAGGACTTAAAAACACTAGCTACAGAATTGGGCCTCGAAGTAGGAGAAATAATGAGAATAATAGATTTTAAAAATTTAATCGTTACTTCGAAAGACTATGATGAACAGTTTACTAAAACTCTTCTAGAAACCATTATTAACACGAGGGTTCAGGCAGAACGTGAGGAGAATGAGGAAAATGAATACAAACGAAAACAAGACGAACTGAATTTAGAACTAGAACGCATGAAGTTAAGCATGACTGCTATTTCTTCAACTAACACTAGTGCTGCCGCAGAGAAAATAAATATCCAGCACCTCATACCCAGATTTGTGGAAACTTCAGACATTTCCACCTATCTAAAAATATTTGAAAGGCAGTGTGAGCAAGTTAACATAGGGGAAGTCGATTACGTAACACACCTTCTACCAGTGTTACCTATTGATATTTCCAATATTATCTTGCGGGAACCTAAGGAGAAATTAGGAAATTACCAGCACATTAAGCAAGTGCTGCTCCAACGATTCAAGTTGAGTGCTGAATCGTTTCGAATTAAGTTCAGTACTCATCAAAAACAACCCGAAGCTCTGTGGAAGGACTTCGCGTACGAGCTAAACAATTACTTAGAAGAATGGCTACATAGCCTAGAAGTGAAAGACTTTAACTCCCTTAAGGATTTGGTACTTACTGATCAGCTTAAGAGAAGAGTTTCGAGGGATGTTAAGGAACACTTCGTGGATATCTGGGGAGATATTAAAAGCTCATCTGAGCTAGTACAAAAATTAGACGATTATGAAATTGCTCGAGGTAAGACGTCGAAACATAAAGTTTTACCAGACGTAAGAAGAACTTCTTTCCCCTCAAAAACAAATAAACAATGTAGTATAAGAACGGGGTATATGGCAAAGGAAGCACCAAGAAAACCATTTGGAGGACATTCGCAATTTGAAAGCCGAACTCCTCTGTCCTACTATGGATGTGGAAAGCCCGGTTACATCAAGTCAAAATGCCCTGACTGCAATCCTTCAAGGGTTGATCCAGCTCCCGTTGGAATTCTGCGAGTTAACAGTCTCTCTCCATCCAACAGAAATGCTGTACTCAGGATCAGCATAAATGGAGTTTCAGGAACTGCATTTGCGGACAGTGGTGCAAGTCATTCGATTGCAGGAGAAACTCTGTACAGTATCCTCCTGCAACAAGGAGCTGCTTTTGAGAAGACAGCAATATCCTTATCCTTTGCTGATGGAATCGTTACTCAGAAAGAAGTTCTACGTACATTTCAAACTGTCCTTCTGGAAGGCAGAAAGTTTAAACCCCCTTTATTATTTTGCCTGATGCCAAAAACAACTCCACTCTACTTGGAGTTGACTTTCTCAAAAAAGCTGGAATAGTACTAAATTTCAGAAAGAACTGTTGGACTTTTTGTGACGATTCCCGAAAATCGTACAATTTCGTGACGCCTTATCATAGTACACCTGTTAATGTACTTCCTGTGGCAATAAATAATTGTCAATTACGGGAAGATGAAGGACAAGAACACCCTGGTTCTCAGCGTGTGGAACTAGATAGCTTGCTTAAAAATCATCAATCTATCTTCGAAGTAGGGGGAGAACCTACTCCATTTATTGAACATAGCATCAACACTGAAAACAACCCACCAATTTCAGTGCCTCCCTACCGGATGAATCCAGTTAGGAAGGAGCTGTTGAAGAAAGAGCTAGATTCTCTGCTGCAACAAGATCAGCGAAAGGCCTTCTATGATAAAAGACATCGTCCTGGTCCCTTGTATCATCCAGGTGATAATGTCTGGGAAACCCTTCACCCCCTTAGCAATGCTGCCCGAAAGAAAACAGCTAAATTCATGCCTAAAAGAGATGGACTTTATATTATTGTGACTCAACGCTCTCCGACGACTTATGAAGTGGTAAATCCAAACAACCCACATGAGGTTCTGGGACCTTATCATTCATCTGCTCTTCGTCCATGCATAGACAAGGAAGCCACTCCAGTGATGCCTCTCAGAAAAAGGGGAAGACCCAGGAAAGACAACTCTGCTGGTTCCTCATCGATGACGATACCTAGGAACCAGAGGGGGAGTGTAACGAATGGTAATAGAGCGCCCTCTTCTGGCCATGTGGACACTTAACCAGTCAGCCTGCCACCTCGGGGAAGAAAGGATGTGCCAATGTCCTCCCGCGCAAACCCCTTAGTATTTTTATAGTATTTTCCCCTGTTTTTATGTAATTGTAACCGTGCTCAATTAGAATGTACCACCAATTAAAATTATTTGAGCTAGCCGCTGGAGTTATTTTTGAGTATCGGTTATAACCTTTCTATTCATACAGGATCATTAATTTTCATCTAACTCTGAAAAATAACTATTTTAATATTAGAACTTACTTAAGAAGTTAAGCATGTTAAAAAATTTACAATGGTCATAAAATCTAGCATTTGAAAGTTCGCAAACCATTCAATTAAAAATGGGAACAATGAATTTATAAAAAAAAAACTATTGTGATGGAATAATGCCCCAAATATTAAAATGTTTCTTATATCTAAAGGATTATTGACTTAAAATCGAAAACCCTTACATTCTTCCCCTTATAACATGAAAATCTTAACAATACCACATGAGGCGAAACTAGTCAAGCAGAACGTTTTAGCATTAGGATGTAGGACATTATTTCTAAACATCTTACTTTTCGAACTAACTGCCTTTTAGTGCACAAAATAATGATAGCAATAAATGTACTACAACCATTTTGTGATTAATTTGATTTACTTTTTTAATAACATCGTATTCTAAAGCAATACGAAGGCTCTAAGAACGGACGTCATAAATTTGAATTTTGATTAACCAGCACCTTCTTACCAAACTTCCACATTACACCAGCATCAGGACTTTGAACCTCAAGAGATTTAACAGTTGGTTTCATGAATCTTTCATCTAAAAAAAGTTAATTTGTTTTTTAATTTAATTTTTTTTTGTATGATAAACTTATAGCTTAAATTCAAAATGTCTGTTATAAAATATTTGTTGGTGAAAGTGAGTTCTACTTTTTATAAATCTTTGGCTCTTAAAAGAGCTCTTTTTTTATTCTTTCCTTTTCTTTAAAAATGTATCAGTTTTAATATTTTGAATTCTGGTCTTTAGTTTTTATTGGCTTATGTGATAAGAGATTTTTAAATAAATAGTGTGATATTTTCTTCCAAACAGTTCTGGTCAATAAAAGGAGCCGCATTGCATGCCTTACAGATTAGAGTGGTTCTTTTTTTAATATTCTTCTCCGCAGAAATAGCTCACCTTTTTTTCTTTTCGTCCATTATCTAATGAGAAAATTTACTATAATTAATTCTCATTCCTTTTGCTACATCTTTTTTTATAATTTTTTTTCCTGTTAGAAATGTAATTAAAATCATTCTAAATACTTTTAAACTAAATTTTGATGAAGTTCGGCATGACTTAAATATTAGAAACGCACACAGAAGAGCAAAATTGATAAAGTTAAAGAACACTTTTTATGTCAACTTCCTAGTTCGTCTAGAAAAAAATATAGGTGGATCTTAAGTGGTCTCCTAAATCTATATATCCCAAACGGTTGTTGTAATTTGCCGCAAATTTTGGCTTGGTAGTTGTTAATTTGTCTGTTTCGAAATTTGAAACGTTATTGTCATTTTTTTAAATGCATTTTTCGTTTTGCAATGATAAATTCGCTTTGGGAGCAGTTCATATTGATCAATATATACACTTGCCTCTTATCTTTCCAGAAAAAGGCTGTCATTCCATTCCAATATTTTTTTGGTAAGGTCACCTTGTTTTATTTTGCAAGGAGCCAGTTCCTTTGGAAAATATTTTCCATTAGATCGGACCCAAGGGAATGAAAAATTTATTTCTTTTAAATGCTGCCGGAAAAAGTTCCGTCAAGGAAAAGCAATTATTTATAAAGACTTTATGGCCTTTAAATGTGATGTTTTCTGTCATTATACTCGTATATACAAAATTAGAGGAAACAGGTTTTTAAAGATTTTCTCTCTCTCTCTCTCTTTTAACTTTACCTAGATGTACTCTCATATCAAAAGCAGAAGCAGTGGCGTTTTCAATTTTCTACATTTTCAAAGCCCTCTGTTTGCATTTTTTAGGGGATGTATTGTTTAAATAATACTCTTCCTTTAAATTTAATGATAACATCATTGAGAGATCAATTTTCTCTGGTTTCATACCGTTCTTTAAATGTTCTGATAAAACAAGCAAAACCTTTTCGTATTTTCCACAATATGTTTTAAGTTGGATAATCTGTCTGCTTTAATTTAAACAATTATCGAAAAAGAGTAAAAAGTTTAAAATGATTAGGAAACGATCGTGGAGTATCACTTTTCTGAAACATGGAGTTTCCATCAGATAATTTGTTATCCAATAACCCTCCTCCCTTTCTGTATGCTCTCTTTTTCGATGTGTCTTATCAGTAGCATTAAACCAAGAAACATTAGAATTACCTTTTTATCAAATACTTTCTATGAAGGTCCGTTCTTACTTTTGTTAAATGTTTCTTTATAAGGATTAAGTTCATAAAATACGTATCTATTAGTTTCTTCAACCAGAGCAGATAAAATTTTCTATGTGAAAAAAAAATAATAATTTTCTATTTTTAATTTGCTGCCATCGACTTTCAATTCATTTATCGCTTTTTCGCTTTGTACCTCTTTCCAGGAAAATAAGTTTTTAAATTTCTCATCAAAATTAGCTGATGCATTTTAATCAACCTCATTTTTACCCATGAAAACGCTATTTTCGAATTTATCTTCGTATACTCTGATTCTCAGTTCATCAAAATTTTCTGTATCTAAATCTTTCATAAAAATCTCAAACTCTACTTAAGTGAGAGATTTTAGGAACATTTAAAGAAATAGAAGAAAAAACAAGAGAAAATAAAAATAACTCTTGTACGTAGACAAAGTAATATCAATCAATGAAGTATATATTTTCTCTCAAAAAATATTCGAAACTTATTTCGGAAAGCCAATGATAAGGAGTGCACGCAATGTTGGTGAAAAATACCCCCCCCCCACCCAATTTTTAACAATAAATCAGAATCATAAAAGGTTCATTTAAAATCGTAAAAAGGGAATGATGAAAGAATGGGGGGGGGCAGGGGTTGAAGAACTGTCTCTGTACAGCTTGGTGGATGTCGTTCTACAGCTGAAGCAAGGTTCAAAAAATTTTCTGTTTGAACATAGGACCACCGAGTTTTCAAGGCTATACCAGGGGTCGTCGAAATACGACAGACGTACAAGGTTTGGTAGGTGGTGCAAATCTTAAACCTCTCTACAGGGCCGGCTCTAGCAACTTTGCCGCCCGGGCAGAAATGAAAAAGGGCGCCTTTCACACCAAAATAATAAAAAAAATTGTTATTAAAAAAGATAAAAAATTTTCACAAAATGCACATCTAAAAAACTTGAATATTCCTTGCGAAAAAAAAGGGAGCTAACGGTACATATATATATATTAAAAACTAAAACATTAAAAATTACCTTTGTTTTTTTTTCTGACTTTTAATTCTGAAAACTTTCTGATCAATTTGTTCAGCTATTTCATGTTTAATAGCCAATTAACAATCATGTTATAAGCCAATTAATCTATGTTTAGAATTTGTGAAATGTAAGAAATTTTTTGTTAATTTTAATTTTGGAACTAATATCTACACTTCCCAAACTAATTAGCAAAGAAAGTAAAATAAATGCAAAAGCAATGTTTGGAGCAAATTCTAAAACAGAAATAAATTTTAAAACTTCAACTGGGCTTTTTAAAATTTTTTTTTTGCCTGCTAAAGCTGAAACTGACATTATCTTATCTGCTCAGTCAAGCGCGTTTACATCCAACGATTCTCCGTCGGTCAACATCATTCCTAAATTTTTACAGTTTTTAATTAATTAAAATATTAGTTTCTCTTAAATCATATATATTGTACGAAATGAAAACAATTACTCTCAGTACTCATTAAATTAATTCTGCATTCCAAGGCATTAACAGCTTCGTCCAACGTAAAAAAATAAATCGGATCATCTTGTGCTTCATGATTAAAATTTACATTTTTCCGTCGAACTCTGTGACGTGGCTGAGTCACCTCAAAGTTAGCAGAGATATCAATCTCGGCGGCCAGTTCTTTTGCCTCACAGTGCATTTTATCAAAAGTCACATCCTTAAAAAAATCTTTACAATTTCTTGAGAGTTCCATAGTAGATGGTAGATCGTAATATTTTGTTTGCAATAGCTTGCTTATTGAGTTTTAATGCAATTAAAGATTTTATACCAAATAATGATGGCTATAGTTACGTAGAATTTAATAATCCAGAGGCCTCATCTCTTATAGAGTTGTCAAGTTCAGCATCATTATAAAAACTAAGCATCATAAAAACCTCCCACTTGATAACTTAAGGGTTTAATAGCCTCTATTAAGCTTTCCAAGCTATTTGCACTAAGTGTCTTTAAAGTTTTATACCGTTATACATTTTAATAATATAACTCAACGAAATATTGATGGAAAAAAATTTTTTGAACTATATTAAAGAAAAGTACAGGCTTCTAAAGGTTGGTTTTGCTATGTCATTAACGACCAAATTTAAATAGTGGCTACTACATGGCACATAGATTGTTCGCGGATTTAATATTCTTATTTTAAATTGAGCCCTTGATTTCTTGCCTTTCATATTCGCTCCGTTATTGTAGACCTAACCCCACATATCTAAAAAATTTAGCCCTAATTTTTTAATGTTTCTCAACTATTAAATTTGAAAGTTCTCTTCCAGTTAATCTTTAAACTGGAAGGATACTAAAAAAACTCGCATTAGTTTTAACGGTAAATTCGTTTGAATTAGATTTCTCAATACATGTATACCTTACTATAAATATCATTTGTTCGATCTTGCTGGCATTAGGGGCGCAATCTAAAATTATCGAATAATATTTAGCTTCTTTAATTTTATGTACAATGTATAATTTAATATTCTCATATAAAAGAGAAATTATCTCGTTCTGAATATTTTCCTCCAGATAAAAGTACTTTAACATCTTCCTTTAACTTCTTCCAAATTTTCCATAACAAAAGCAAAAAATATTTTTAAAATTTGGTACAAATGCCGCCCGGACATGGGTCCGGTTTTTTCCGGCCTAGAGCCACCCTGCTCTCTATAAAGGATTCTGTGATAAAAATTTTGTGATGATAATGCGTCATGTCACCGAGCGGTGCTGATTGATGACTCCTTGAAACGGAAAACATCCAGCGCATGTCGTGGCGTGCGGACTCCCCTGATTTAAATCCTATCGATCATGCATGGGATATGCTCGGGAGACCAATTGCAGCCCTTTCGCACCCACCAAGCTGCGTTACAGAACTGAAGAGAGCTCTCCAAGAAGCTTGGAACCGTTTGAGCCCGCAATTTTTTCATCATCTCATAGCAAGTATGGTAAATCGCTCTGCAGCGTGATTGGCTGTCAGAGGGGACCACACGCCTTATTAAACTGCAGCATCAGTTTTTATTTAATGTTCCTTTCATTTTTTCTTTAAAGTGTGAATCCCTGCTATGCTCAGTTTTCTTTCAATTGCTACTTTGGATAATAAAATTATTATTATTATTCTTTTGATTTGCTTCCTTATTTTATAACCATTTTTACACTCGCATTATCACGTTATCTGCCCTTCTCATTTACAGTTCTTTTTTATTCACATAATTATCAATTATGCTTAACTTTTGGACACCAGTGTATATATGTATATATATATATTTATATATATTGAATGGAATATACAAGGAGGGAGTCCTAGGGTTCCTACCCCCTGCCACGATTACCATTGATTTTGCTTTGATTGATAATCCAAGTATATAGTACGTAAAATTTAATTAAGTATTGTTATTTATAATTAATTTTATTAATCAATCCTATTTATTGAATAATTCATTTTTTAATGCTTGTATTCCGAAAATTGACTAAATTAAATGAATATATTGGGCGGCGTATTGGAGAATGATACGAGAATTTAGGGCTTTTGACACTGGATCCTCCCCTCCTCTTTGAAAAACTCATGTGTCGACACTGATATATATATATATATATATATATATATATATACATGGTGTCCAGCCTTAATGTGACCAATAGCTAATTCAGGAGTCGTTCGGTTTAGATATGCCATTCTATTTGAAAAATGTTTTAAAAACAGGTAAAGAATGTTTTTACGTGCTTTTCGAACCAAAAAACTCATTTATATAAAATTACAAAAATTAATTTTTTATACGGTCCCATGTCCTATCACTTATATTTAGGAAAAAATGCAGTACAAAAAAAAAAGTAAACTCAAAAAGTTTCATTTTATTACAATATAAACTGGCCGAGTTATGAATAATTAAAAAACATATATTTATCCATTTTCTTGGCCATTTTCAAGAAGCTAGTAAAAGGGCGTCTCCAAAGTCAAATTAGTTAGAATTCTTCCAGGAAACTTTCGCTCTTGCACGCCACTTTTATGTAAATCGTTTTTAAATTTAAAAGCATACGATAATAATAATTTAATAATTGAGTACTTAAGAAATAAAATTTATTCTGAGCTTCTGTAAAACATGGAAAAAAATAAAATATTTTGGACGAACAAAACATTTCAAAAGGAGTTCCAAAAAATAGAATTATATGCTGCTGCTTCAGTCTGATTTGCTGCGTTTTTTGATCATGGCGAACGTTAAAAATCTGTTGTGTAGTAGCTCTCAATTGCATACAGTCGTATTCTAATATTACGAATTCTAGTACGGGAGAACGAGATGTATACAAATGAAGAATACTGCGAAGTGTACTGTTTTATGGACAGTGTAATCGAAATAAAGAGAGGCGGGAAGACTTTATGTCATTAAATTTCCACTAGAAGACATTCCTATTATTGTATAATTGCCCGTGCTGTTCAACGCATGTATAAACTGGGAGTTGTCATAGACGTATTCCTTGTCTCGTG